>CM022946.1:39358590-39981482 GCA_012931725.1 Litsea cubeba
CATGTATTTTGTCCTGGTTTGCACCGTCAAAGTACATGTCCCAGGAGGCACTTTGTGAGAAAGTCTCTACATTGTAGACTGGTTTGTCTGGGAGATCATCTCTGAGTGGAGAATCTTTAGGCAATGGATGCTCTGCAAGGAAGTCCGCTAGAGCTTGCCCTTTGATTGCTTTTTATGGTACATACCTAATATCAAATTGTGACAGAAGGATGGACCATTTTGCCAGTCGAGCATTGAGAGAACCTGCCTTTGTGACAGGACCTTCAAGAGGTTGACCCTCGAGACCAGGTAGACTGTATTGGAAGCAAGTAGTGACGCAGCTTTTGTACGGCGAACATCACTGCAAGACATTCTTTTTCGACTGGAGAGTAGCGATGCTCTGCACCTACTAGCATGCGGCTGAGGTAATATAGAGCAGCTTCTTTTCTTTGATCATTTTCTTGCGCAAGCAGAGCTCCCAAGAGTGATCAAGGGCTCTTGTGTACAAGATGAATGGTTTTCCAGTGGTAGGAGCAGCTAACACTGGAGGTTTTGTCAGGTATGACTTGATGTCTTGGAAAGCAGCTTCACAGTCAGCATCCTAGACAAAGTTTACACCTTTTTTCATCAACCGGGAATGGACGGCATTTCCCCGAAAGATTGGAGATGAACCTCTGATGTAGGCTAATCTCCCTTGAAGCCCTTTGAGTTCTCTCAAGGTTCTTGGAGAGGGCATTTCTAGAATGGCTTTGACTTTATGGGGTCAAGCTCTATTCCAGCTTTCCGAACTAAGAATCCGAGGAACTTACCCGACGAGACGCCGAAGAGCATTTCAATGGATTCATTCGCAGTTTGTGTTTGCGAAGCCGGAGTGTAAGTGCTCTCATCAGACGATGCTTCGGAAGAGCTATAATCCCGAATTATCACATTACAGGAAGCTCTGACGGGAGACGTTGCCTGATCGGAGTCAGACTCATCCTCGGATGTGAGAGGATCGTCTATCCAGCAATTTTCTCCATTTTCAGGAGTTAACGGAGGATGTACCTAGTGGTCTTCAGGGACTTCAGGCTCTGGATTGCGAGGAGGCTCGTTGACGCGTTCTTGCTCTTGTTCTAGAGCGAGTCGCTGCAAGATCCTTGCATATTCTTCAAGATCAGGTATGGGAGCAGGATCTTCTTCTTCATCTCTTTGTGGCTCAACATTGTTGATTTCCACTGGAGTGATGAGAGGTGCTGGGTCAGCAGCATTTTCTTGTACAGCCTCTTGGTCTTCTTCATCATCAGACCAGGATCCTTGTGGCTGTAGGGGGTTATACCAGATTACTGGCATAAGATGAGACTCAGGAACCCATTCTTCATCGGAGAGATATTCTCCTGTTTCAAGGGACTCCTCCCACTCATCTGTGTAGTTGGATTCGAATCCCTCATCATCGGTGTCGCTGGATTCGTATCCATCAATGGAGAATCCAACTACTGAATTGCAAGAGTATGATGCCTCCTGCATGGCTTCTTTAAATTGAGGTGGCATGAAATCACCAAGAGTGAATTTCCTTACCCCCTTTGAAGTCTCTGGAAGGGATGTTTTTGTTACCTCCAGTGAAGCGGTAGAGGAAGCCTCTGCCTTTTCTTTGACCTCTAGTTTTGGCTGGGTCTTCTTTGCCGTTTTGAGCTTGAGGAGATGTTTCCTAGCCTGCCTTCGCTGTTGAGCTGTAGGCTTTATTTTCACGACCTCCCAATTTTCATCTTCCAGGAGATCGGGATTTACCCATATCGGTTGTCCGTCTGGTGTCGGGTAAGGAACCAGTTCCTCGGACGCTTCGATTGAGTTTATCACCTTGAAGGAAGTAGTGCATCGTGTCTTCTTTCGGTGATCTTGATGTTTGTCCCACATGTCACCATGTTGCGGAGGCAGACCCATTAGTTTTTGTCAAAGGTAATGACTCCGATTTTTCCACATCTCATTTATTTCTCTCTCACCAAGAAGCATTGATTGAGAGGATGCGAGATCATCTGGTGTATGGACAGTACGAGGATCGTTGGTTTTGCCAACATCACCCGGTCTTTTGGTTCAGGCAAGGTGAGCTTGCCGTTTGCCACAAGAGCCCCGAAGATTTCATCAACATCTTCATCAAACGGGTATTTCTTTTCTACTCGTTCTTTGAAGGCATCTGAGAGTTCAGGTCTCTTACCAGCAGCTTTGTTTTCAGCTTTCTTTGGTGGCTGAGGCTGGCTTGGTCTGCACATTGAGGACCTCTTTCTTCTTTGGTTTAGAGGTTGCAATGGCGGTTGGCTCTTTTCTTGATGATTTCTGACTGTTGAGGTCTTTAATCACCGTTTCAGCTTCCATGGAAGCTTCTAGGAGTTCTCCCAGGTTTTTTGATTTGTTGCCGATGATCATGGAGCGGATTCTGGCTCTCATGTTGTTTCGGCAGATGTCGACTAGCGACGCTTGTGGCAATACATCAGAGCATTTGTACCCTTGCTTTCCACTTGTGAATGAAGTCATATGTTGATTCATTCTCCCCCTGTTTTAGGCTGCAAAGCTGAGGGCCATAGTAGCAGGATGATCCTCACATTTGAAGTGAGTCAGGAAGCGTGTCTCTAGCATGGCCCAATTTGGGATTGAGTTCCTCCTGGCAGATGGGAGTACCAAGCTGAAGGCCGTACTTTTAGGGTATCTTGCAAAGATGCGGATCTTGAGTTCATCTTGATCCGCGATAGCTCACAGTCAGGAATCTTGAAGTGATGACGTGGCTGTCGGGCTGATTCCTTTCCCCGTAGATGTTTTGGAGAGTAGGATGCTTGAATTTGGTGGGGAAACGGGACCGAGTCCATCCATAAAGGATATGGTGGCTTGATCCCATGCTCTTTGAGTATATCCTCTGCTTTTGCTTTGGCGAGTATACAGTCTACGTCCTTTTTGGTAAGGGCGCGTGACTCATTTTCTTCTCTATTACCCTCGTCGTCTTGCCATGATGATTCGGAGGAGTTCATGTTAGCCTCTGATTTGGAGGCGACGAGACGGTTTTCCATCAGAGTTTCAATCATCTGATGGCCCTGTTCCAACTGCTGGATGCGGGGTGATCGCATCTTCTGGAGGTGGATTGTGGGGTGGTGGCTCAGAATTTGTAGCCAAGACATTTCATCCTTCATGATTCGAACGAAGAAACTGTCCTGGTGACTGAGCTGGGGCTCATTCTTTTCGAAGAGGAGCTTGAGGAAGGATCACTCTGCGTCCTTTGCTTGAAGGAGCCAGGGGATTCTTCTGAATGTCTTCTTGTCCTTGAGACGCTGCGGGTCATTGGACGTCGGACATGGATTTTTGTGCTGATTTTGGCACCTTCTGGTTTTTCCAACCATAGGGACGGCAACAACTTGGTTGGTCCTTTCTTTTTCGACCCATTTGGGAGAGACTTGAAGTGTGGAGGCTGGGTCCTTTGCTTCTGTAGTCTCTTTTGTCGGTACGACGCGCGGCGGCGTATACGACGAGCAATTTGAGCTTCGGTCAGCTCTGACTGGGCTTTGACAATGAAGGATGTGCTCCCTCGGGCGCAGCAGCCAAGTCTGTCTTCTTTGTAGCTGGGCAGGGACAGGATGCGAACCCTATCCTTCGCCAGTTGCAGCGAAGCTTTGAATTTTTGAAGTTCGGCCCCTGTAGAGATGAAGGGTCGAACTGCAGGTTTGTAGGCCTTAGCAGGTGCTTGTGGAGGCCTTTGTGATGCATGACTTGATTTTGGGCTTGTAGGAACAAGCCGGCTCATGCTGGGTTGACTTGGAAGTCAGGTTGGAGATGGGTCTCTCCTCTTTCATGTAAGCAAGAGGATAGAACTGGTTCTCCTTGAGTGGGGCCAGGAATGCTGGCTTAGTGGATGCCTGGGACCTTCTCTGTTTTGGTGAAGGTCTTAGGGACCAAGTCTTGGGGTAGACCTGGTTGTTTGTAGGTTGAGGCTTCGTGGGGCTGCCACGGGCTTCAGGCCTTCTAGTGCTCGCCTTTGGTGTCACGGTAGTGACACGTTGAGAGGCGAGTTTCTGCTTCTTGGAGGGAGCAGCTTGTTCCTCAGGAAGTGGGAATGGTCCCAGCGTCCCGAAGACGATAGTCCGGGGAGTCGAGGTCGACCCGGAGTTCACGGAGTTGCCGAGGGAGTTGACACTTCGGCAGCTGATGGGGCGCTTGTAGGTGCGCGTGGTTTGCTTCTGTTGAAGCATGAGTTGGTGCTTGCTTTCGTCGAAAGTAATGGTTAGTGAAGCTGCCATTGTTAGTTTTTTCGAAAATTTCTGAAACAAGACCACATCCATTAGCAATCACAAGAATATAATGATCATAAATGGGAAGTTCTATGGTTTCGTCTTTTCAAATTGCTCGAGATAGATGACCCAAGCAATATGAGGAAGGCAAAATGCCATAGAGGGTACAATTGTTCTGATCGCAGGTATGGTAAGCCCGAAATGGGCATCCCAGTGACTGCTAGAAGCAATTGTGAACTTAAATTCGACTTATCGAGAAGCAGAGCTTGCTCGAGGTAAGAAGAATATAAAGTTGGAGTTACAAATGTGCCGGTCGCAATACAGTAGACCCTGAAAGGGCGTACTAGTACCGCTAGACACAAATGTTTTGAGACGCATCTATGAGATGAGATTCTCTATTTTGAAAGGTCAAGATTGGATTCATCAAAGAGAGCAGATGGTATTCCAATCTGACACGGCTCAGCGATTTCCGCGAGCGCCAGTGCTCAGAAAGAAATGAACCATGATTTCTCGGATCTGAATCTAAAAATGACGAGTTTTTTTTTTTTTTAAAGGCCAATATCGGGTTCATCAAAGAGAGCAAAAGGCACTCCAATCTGAACACGGGCTCAGCGATTTCCGCGAGCGCCAGTGCTCAGAAAGGAGAAGACCAAGATTTCTCTAATCTAATCCCAAAATGACGGAAGTTTTTTTTTTGAATATTTTTTTTTTGAAGATTTTTTTATTTTGAAGATTTTTTTTTTGAAGATTTTTTTTTTTTTTTTTTAAATCTTTTTTTTATTTTTTTATTTTTTATTTTTTTTTAAGATTTTTTTTTTGAATAAATTTTTTTTTTATTTTTATTTTTTATTTTAAAATTTTATATATATATATTTTTTTTTTTATTTTTTTATTTATTTAAAAGACGAGAGAGTACACATAGGCCTCCTAACCCGGTCTTATGAAATCTTGATTGATAGAATTGCCCCCAGGTAAGGGTATGATTACTTAATGAACCCGTTTGGAGGACCCTTGCCTAGAACAGTCAAGCTGTCTCCACACTCTGGACAAGGCTTTTCTTTGAATCAACCATGATCAAAGAACACAGTTGGTTTAACCTTAGTGGTCTATGTCTTTTTTTTATATATATATATTTTTTTTATTTTATTTTTATTTTTATGAATTCATCGAAGAGAAACAATGGCCCAAAACCTTAGTCGAACAGGCTCAACATTTCTGCAAGCGCGATGAACGATAGGAACGGATCAAGGTTTCTCAATTTTGAATCCAAATTGAGAAATCTAAAATTTTTTATATATATATATATATTTTTTTTTATTTTTAATGAACTCATCGAAGAGAAACCATGGCCCAAAACCTTAGTCGAACAGGCTCAACATTTCTGCAAGCGCGATGAACGATAGGAACGGATCAAGGTTTCTCAATTTTGAATCCAAATTGAGAAATCTAAATTTTTTTTATTTTTTTTTATATATATATATTTTTTTATTTTTATTTTTAATGAACTCATCGAAGAGAAACCATGGCCCAAAACCTTAGTCGAACAGGCTCAACATTTCTGCAAGCGCGATGAACGATAGGAACGGATCAAGGTTTCTCAATTTTGAATCCAAATTGACAAATCTGATTTTTTTTTGTTTTTTTTTTTTTTTGAAAAGAGAAAGAGTGGAAATAAATTCAAAGAATTAGAAATTTCCAAACAAAAAAATCTCATCTCATTTTTTTTTTGCGGAATTCAACATAGGCCACCAATTATAAAGTAGCCAAGGAATCGAGAAAAGAAATATAAGCATAGAGCAAAATATATGATATGCCAATATTTCATTTCTAGCATCGTGTTCTCAAATAAACGAGTCCCACCGGGTGATGCCAGCTTGATGGACCGCGCTCCTGCTCGGTTCTACCGAGGTCGGCGGACGTGGGAGTCCGTTTGGTTCCGACCCTTTCGTAACCGGGGGGCAAGGGCGTGCATCAACATTTCTTTTTTTTGTGGGTGTGCCAGATTTTCTATTTTTACTTGGAATTGCAAGTGGTGATCCGGAGATCAGCCTTCGCAAGTAAAAAGGAAATCAACTTCTTTCAAGTTTTCCATTGCACATATATTTAAGAAAAGAGACATTTTCTTGATTTGCCGTGAAAGGCGATTTTTTTGGCGTTTATAGCCGATTTTGGGCGTTTATAGCTGATTTTTGGCGTTTATAGCCGATTTTGGCGTTTATAGCCGATTTACAATCCTTATCAATAATGAAAGACAAGAATTGTGATTTTTGTCTCTTTTAAAAAAAATACAAACTACAATGAAAAGCAAGAAAAGGAGGATCTAACTTCTCAGGAGATTGTGGGGGACTCGTTTAGATTGACGGTCACAAGCCATATGTGGGCTTCGCCATCATCCATGCAGATGAGAACAGAGGATGCTATTGATTCGCTTGGCTTGGCTATAACCTCGGGTTTTTAGAGGACAAAGACCAAAGGAAGGTCCTATGTCCAATAAAAAGCCGAGTAGACGGGCTGAAAAGCCATATCTAAGCCATTGGAGGCAGGAGGAGAAGGCAAGGACCTTGGGGGGGGGTACCCCCAAGGGACTTTTGTTACCCTTGTTTGCGGTGGCCGGTTGTAGAACTTCCGCAGAGTTTTCTCTCTTTTTCTTTTCTCTGGATTTCTGACTGCTGTCTGTTGATGTTCGTTGTCTGTGTGTTGTGTCATTTCTTCTTGGAGAGCCCTCCTATTTATAGGCTTTTAGGTAGCCTTTTAGGTGGGTTTATGGGCTTTTATTGTCATTAAGCGCATAATGGGAGGAGTTACAAAATTGAATTGTTTATTTTGTAACTCCTTTTTCTTGGCTTCTGATTGGCCGGAGGAGATTGAGGGCATTTAATCGCCTTTAATCGCCATGATGGGAGGAGTTTCATGGGTTAATGCCATGAATCTCTTGACTTGTAACTCCCGAATGCTTGTTTCTGATTGGGCCGTCCAAAGAAATGGATTAATGACTGTAATAAAGTTAGTCAATTAATCGCATTAAGTGGTCGCCGAGCAGCTGAAGAGTCGCGGGCCGTGCCACGTCTTTTGAGATTCTTCTGTTGATGATCATCGATGGATCTTCATGTAGATCGACATCAGATGATCATGTAATTTCAGGTGTTTGTTGCCAACAGCGGGTCGGTGCCATCTGTCCTGTCGATTTCCTCGATCGGTCGGGTGGAAAGCACACCTTTTTTGGTTGACCGGGTGGCGATCAATACTGTCTTCGATACTCTTGATGATTTACCCGTGTTTTGGACGGATGTCAGAGGACTTGGTGTCTCAAAAGCATGAATTTTGGAAAGTACCAGAGGCTGGGCTCCTCGAATCGCGAAAAAAAACGGCGAAAACCGGGGTTTCCGGGCTTTCCCGCGCGACCCCGGGGTCCAAGGTCGCCGGCGACCCTGGCCCAGGGTCGCAGGGCCTGCGACCCTGGGCCAGGGTCGCAGGGGTCTGCGACCCTGGGGGGTTTTCCCCTTTCGTGTCCCGTTTTTGCGTCCGTTTTTACTTTTTTCTGATTCTTTTTCTTCTGTACTTTTCCTTGACATTTTTGACCATTTATTGGCCTGCATTTCTTGTAGGAAACCTGATGAGAATCCTTGCCTTTTGTTTTGCAAAGTTTCCAATTTCCTGAGAAAGCCGAAGACTTTGTCGCGCAGAGCTGCCGATTTTCCGTCAGAAGCTTGGAAACCGGGTCAAACGATGTCGGAATGACCCCTGACATTTGGTTTTGTGAAGCCTCCTGAGCATATAAATAAGACCAACCCTAGGCTTTTGTTTGAGTTTCGAAGCCGTTTGGGGGTCCTATCACCTGCATACTTGCTTTTTTATCGCGATGAAGAGTCGCGGTTTGATGTGTGGTCAACCGATGTCCGATTGACTTGAAATTTGACAGGGAAACCTATTGGAGTCATTTTAAGATGATCCATAGGTTCTGTCTTGGAAACCATGGTCCCGGAGAGCTTTTGTCGCCGAGAGCTCCTTTTCGGCTGTCGAGAGAAGCGAAGTTAGGCCAAATGATTTTGAAATGGCCCGAAACTTCTTGTGTACTCCTCTTTTGGCTGTCTGGAAGAATCTTGCAGTTTTTGTTTGATTCTGACAAGATTTGATTTTTGGAAGCAGCATTGCCTATTTATGGCAGGTTTGCGACTTCATGTAGCTCTTTGGATCTTGAAAAGGCAAAGTGACATTTTTGGTGTCAACAAATGCCCCCTCGAGGTAACAGCGGCGAGTTGCTTAACTTTTTGTAGTCGATGTGCCTCGAAGAGATTTTTGAAGGAGAGCCTGTGACTTGACCAAGAGTCTTTGAGCAATCTTATTTTATTTTTTTGGTATTTGTAGCCTTTTGAGCTTCCAGGGGAATTTTTCGGTAGTGAAAGGGATCACGTACCATCTCTGTTGACACCAAAAATGTCACTTTGCCTCATCAAGATCCAAAGAGCTACATGAAGTCGCAACCTGCCATAAATAGGCAATGCTGCTTCCAAAAATCAAATCTTGTCAGAATCAAACAAAAACTGCAAGATTCTTCCAGACAGCCAAAAGAGGAGTACACAAGAAGTTTCGGGCCATTTCAAAATCATTTGGCCTAACTTCGCTTCTCCGACAGCCGAAAAGGAGCTCTCGGTGACAAAAGCTCTCCGGGACCATGGTTTCCAAGACAGAACCTATGGATCATCTTAAAATGACTCCAATAGGTTCCCTGTCAAATTTCAAGTCAATCGGACATCGGTTGACCACACATCAAACCGCGACATCTTCATCGCGATAAAAAGCAAGTCTGCAGGTGATAGGACCCCGAACGGCTTCGAAACTCAAACAAAAGCCTATGGTTGGTCTTATTTATTGCTCAGGAGGCTTCACACCAAATTTCAGGTCATCCCGACATCGTTTGACCCAGTTTCAGCTTCTGACGGAAAATCGGCAGCTCTGCGCGACAAAGTCTTCGGCTTTCTCAGGAAATTGGAAGCTTTGCAAAATAAAATGCAAGGATTCTCATCAGGTTTCCTATAAAGAAATCAGGCCAATAAATGGTCAAAATGTCAAGGAAAAGTACAGAAAAAAAAAGAATCAGAAAAAAGCAAAAACGGACGCAAAACGGGACACGAAGGGGGAAAACCCCCCCAGGGTCGCAGACCCCTGCGACCCTGGGCCAGGGTCGCCGGCGACCTTGGACCCCGGGGTCACCGGGAAAGCCCCGGAAACCCCGGTTTTCGCCGTTTTTTCGCGGTTCGAGGAGCCCAGCCTCTGGTACTTTCCAAAATTCATGCTTTTGAGACACCAAGTCCTCTGACATCCGTCCAAAACACGGGTAAATCATCAAGAGTATCGAAGACAGTATTGATCGCCACCCGGTCAACCAAAAAAGTGTGCTTTCCACCCGACCGATCGAGAAATCGACAGGACAGATGGCACCGACCCGCTGTTGGCAACAAACACCTGAAATTACATGATCATCTGATGTCGATCTACATGAAGATCCATCGATGATCATCAACAGAAGAATCTCAAAAGACGTGGCACGGCCCGCGACTCTTCAGCTGCTCGGCGACCACTTAATGCGATTAATTGACTAGCTTTATTACAGTCATTAATCCATTTCTTTGGACGGCCCAATCAGAAGCAAGCATTCGGGAGTTACAAGTCAAGAGATTCATGGCATTTAACCCATGAAACTCCTCCCATCATGGCGATTAAAGGCGATTAAATGCCCTCAATCTCCTCCGGCCAATCAGAAGCCAAGAAAAAGGAGTTACAAAATAAACAATTCAATTTTGTAACTCCTCCCATTATGCGGCTTAATGACAATAAAAGCCCATAAACCCACCTAAATGGCTACCTAAAAGCCTATAAATAGGAGGGCTCTCCAAGAAGAAAAAACACAACGAACATCAACAGACAGCAGTCAGAAATTCAGAGAAAAGAAAAAGAGAGAAAACTCTGCGGAAGTTCTACACCGGCCACCGCAACAAGGTGACAAAAGTCCCTTGGGGGGTACCCCCCCCCCCAAGGTCCTTGCCTTCTCCTCCTGCCTCCAATGGCTTAGATATGGCTTTTCAGCCCGTCTACTCGGCTTTTTATTGGACATAGGACCTCCTTTTGGTCTTTATCCTCTAAAAACCCGAGGTTATAGCCAAGCCAAGCGAATCAATAGCATCCTCTGTTCTCATCTGCATGGATGATGGCGAAGCCCGCATATGGCTTGCGACCGTCAGTCTAAACGAGTCCCCCCACAATCTCCTGAGAAGTTAGATCCTCCTTTTCTTGCTTTTCATTGTAGTTTATATTTTTTTAAAAGAGACAAAAATCACAATTCTTGTCTTTCATTGTTGATAAGGATTGTAAATCGGCTATAAATGCCAAAATCGGCTATAAACGCCAAAAATCGGCTATAAACGCCAAAATCGGCTATAAATGCCAAAAAAATCGCCTTTCACGGCAAATCAAAAAATTGTCTCTTTTCTTAAATATATGTGCAATGGAAAACTTGAAAGAAGTTGATTTCCTTTTTACTTGCGAAGGTTGATCTCCGGATCACCACTTGCAATTCCAAGTAAAAATAGAAAATCTGGCCCACCCACAAAAAAAGAAATGTTGATGCACGCCCCCCTTTGCCCCCCGGTTACGAAAGGGTCGGACCCGACGGACTCCCACGTCCGCCGACCTCGGTAGGAACCCCGGGCATCCGGGAGCGCGGTCCATCAGACTCCCTAAACAGAGATGAGATGAGGCAGCGACTGATCGCTCTCAAGGGAGAGGAATTTTATAAGATCATGGTAAGCAGTCGTCCATGGGTGATGGAAGATCAGAGGGTTTTGCCCAAGCCTACCTTCTTCTTTGTTGATGTAGTCCCTGATGACATGACATACCAGAGAAGATGTTTTCAGTTCTCTTTCACAGCAGATGGTGAGAAGAAGAATGTTGTTACTCGGTCGACGTTTGATCGCACCGTCTCGATCATGAGCCTTGCCTCCACGTGCTCTAAGAGGGAAGATCCTCCAAGCTGGGTGAGAAGGACAAATGTAATCAAGACCGGGGTTTTTGTTGGCGGTTCTCCTGGATATGCGGAGAAGTCGCCTATTGACATGGACATGTTGATGCCAGCCAGCGGCTACCAGGGCTCTGATTATCCCTCGGTCGATTTTAGACCGGTGAGCCTTGGCATTTCCAGCGGTGACGACAGCAGTTGGGTGAAGCCTTTTTGACTTCGTGGCCGTTTCAGTGCTGACTCCGAGTGGAAGTCGTGGACTGATCCCGTCCTACTGATTGGTGGCGCCGTTTTGAAGGAAGCTGGGATTTTTTATGCGGTCCGCACCTTCAGGGAGACCGTGATCTTTTTCGACGAGGCCTTTATGGCTATGTTGGAGTCATTCCTTCCACAAACCAATACCTTCGTTGTGACGAATGGTGAGATTGGTTTCTCTTTGAGGGAGCTAAGTGCCATTACTGGATTGCCCATCCTTGGTAGACTTTATGAGGAGTTTATGCCGATTGACAGCATCTTTGAGGAGTAGTCTGAGGAGTTCAGGTTTCTGTACTTTCAGCTTGTTGCCTTCTATGATTTTTTGAAGGAGAAGGAGGGCTTGAAAGTTAGATCCAGAGTTGGAAGTTCTGGCTCTTCATTCCTCAACTTTTTTGATAGCAGGGAGTCTTCTGATAGTATGTCCAGGGAAGACAGGAAGAAGACTTCGGCCATGCAAAAAGAATTGAAAGATTTCTTCGCGAGTACAAACGCCATATGTCTTGACATTGCACTGCGGAGAGATCTCGCTGTTTACCTCACTTATTGGCGTGGTGAGGCTATTTATGCTGGAGGAGATGGAACGCACATCCGGCTGCATTGTATGTTTCCGGCTTGTCAGATGGCGTTTGGAGAGTGGCTTGCTTTGGTGCCAGCTTTTTACTCCTACTTGTGTACCGAACTGCAGGCTGCTGGATTTTCGGTTTGGCTTGGGCTTCCCATGAACAAGGTATTTTCAGCCCACATTTTTTCTAATTCGTGGTTTGTATACCACTGTCTTGGCTTCCACGGGCTGGGCGTTGCACAGGATGATGATCCTCTGATGATTCGACTGGCTAAGGGCAAAGCCGTGTCCGAATCACTTTTGTTTGCCCGCATGAGGATTCGATGGTTCAGGGACGTCGAGATGGGGCAATCTTCAGTGAAGCTTTCTCTGGAGAAGGCCTTTGATTTTGGTGCCTTCCGAGACTCTACCAGCGCGGGGTCGGGAAGGCATTACTCCTTGACAAGTGAAGAGAATGAGTGGCTTTTCAGCATACGTGTCGGCACAATGGTGTACCGCAGACATCTTTTCATCGACATCCAACCGTATGTACCTTCTCTCTTTGCTCTACAGTTAGGCTTTTCTCAAGGCATTGTTGGAGCGCCTTCAAGCATGGTAAAGCGCTTTGGAGGTTTACAGGACGAGAGAAATGCATGGGTTTTCTATATTGTGAAGTGACTCCCAGATGCTTGCTTCTGATTGGGCCATCCAAAGATATGAATTAATGACTGCAATAAAGCTAGTTAATTAATCTCATTAAGTGGTCGCCCAGCAGTTGAAGAGTCGCGGGCCGTGCCGCGTCTTTTGGGATTCTTCTGGCGATGATCATCGATAGATCTTCATGAAGGTCGACATCGGATGACCATGTAACTTCAGGTATTAGTTGCCAACAGCGGGTCGGTGCCATCTGTCTTGTCGATTTCTCGATCGGTCGGGTAGAAAGCACACTTTTTTGGTTTGACCGGTTGGCGATCAATGTTGATTTTTATACTCTTGATGATGGACTTGTGATTTTGACGGATTTTAGAGGATTTGTTGTCTCAAAAGTATGAATTTTGGAAAATCCCAGAAGTCGGACGCTTCGAATCGCGAAAAACGATGAAAAATAGTGCTTCCGGGGCTCACCCGGCGATCCTGGGCCCCATGGTCACCGGCGACCATGGGCCAGGGTCGCAGGGGCCTACGACCCTGGGGGGTTTTCCCCCTTTTTATCCCGTTTTGCGTCCGTTTTTTATGTTTTTCGATTCTTTTTTCTTCTGTGTTTTTTCTTGACATTATTGATCATTTATTCGTCTGATTTCCCTATAGAAAACCTGATGAGAATCCTCGCATTTTGGATTGCAAAGTTTCCAATTTTCCGAGAAAGCCGAAGACTTTGTCGCGCAGAGCTGCCGATTTTCCGTCAGAAGCTGAAACTGGGTCAAACGATGTCGGAATGACCTGAAATTTGGGGTAAATCCTCCTGAGCAATAAATAAGACCAACCATATGCTTTTTTTTTGAGTTTTCAAGCCGTTTGGGGTCCTATCGCCAGTCGACTTGTTTTTGGTCGCGATGAAGATGTCGCGGCTTGATGTGCGGTCAACCGATGTCCGATTGACTTGAAATTCGACAGGGAACCTATTGGAGTCATTTTAAGATGATCCATAGGATCTGTCTTGGAAACCATGGTCCCTGGGAGCTTCACCACCGAGAGGCTTGATTTGGCTATTCTAGGGTTGATATAGGGTCAAACGTTGTCAGTTTGAATCGGAACTTGGCGTGGAGCCTTTTGGAAGTATTTTGAAACCATCTATCGGCTCTGATCGAAGATTTGGTGTCTCCGATGCTTTCGCCGCCTGGAGCTCCTTTTCAGTTGCCGGAGAAGCGAAGTAGGCCAAATGATTTTGAAATGGCCCGAAACTTCTTGTGTACTCCTCTTTTGGCTGTCTTGAAAGATCTTACAGTTTTTATTTGATTCTGAGAAGATTTTATTTTTTGGAAGTAGCATTGCCTATTTATGGCAGGTTGCGACTTCATGTAGTTTTTTTATCTTGAAGAGGCAAAGTGACATTTTTGGTGTCAATAGTCCTAGCTTTCACCGGCTGGGTGCTGCACACGATGACGATCCTCTGATGATTCGATTGGCTAAGGGAAAAGCCGTGTTCGAATCGCTTTTGTTTACCTACATGAGGATCCGACGATTCAGGGACGTCGAGATGGGGAGGTCTTCAGTGAAGCTTTTTCCGGAGTTGCGGAAGAAGGCTTTTGATTTTGGTGCATCCCGTGACTCTACCAGGGCAGGGTCGGGAAGGATTACTCCTTGAAAAATACAGAGAAGGGGTGGCTTTTCAGCATACGTGTTGGCACGATGGTGTACCGTAGACATCTTTTCATCGATATCCAGCCGTATGTGCCTTCTCGCTTTGCACTGCAGTTAGGCTTTTCTCAAGGCCTTGTTGGAGCGCCTTCGAGTATGGTGAAGTGTTTTGGAGGTTTGCAGGATGGCAGAAATGCATGGGCCTTTTATTATGCTGAAGACACTACTGCCATGATTTATTATCCTGTGTTGTCGACTTTTCGAACTACTGGCTTCACGAAGTGGTTCGCGGAGAGCTTTTCGGCATATCGATAGCTTTCCAAGAAGGAGCTTGATGCAAAGCTGTCTTCTGGAAAAGGCATTGGAAAGTCGAATGGAGTCCGGCGAGAGGAAGTTTGGGCCTTCCTTTCTAGAGAGAAGCACAAGATAGGCTATCTCGGTGACCAGGGCGTCATTGGTCCTGAAGCTTTCCGGGAGGTACCTGATGAGGCCTTAGAGCAGCTAGAACATGAGGAAGCTGAGCTTGATGCTTGGATGCAAGTGGCACAGATTTATTTGAACAAAAGTTGTGTGCAAACATGTATTTTTTTGTACTCTCTTTTTTTTAGTGCTTTGTAAACACCTTTTTTTTTTGGTACCACATGTATTTTTTGGTACTCTTTTTTTTTTTGTTTTCCCTACGCTCACTTAAATCTTTTTGTAATGAAAGCAATTGTTAAATGGTATTTTTTTTTTGTTTTCCCTACGCTCACTTAAATCTTTTTGTGATGAAAACAATTGCTAAATGGGATTTGATCAAAAGTTTTTCATTTTGTGAAAATCTTTTGTCAAATGATTGTTTTAGCATGGGAGCCAGATTTTGTTTGTGGCATGGAAGCCAATTTTGGCATGAGAGCTAGTTCTTTTGGCATTGATAGCCGGTTTTGGTGGCATTTATAGCCGGGTTTTTTGAAAGCCAAGTTTTGGTTGGTGGCATTGATAGCCGGTTTGTTTTGTGGCATTGATAGCCGGTTTTGGTGGCTTTTATAGCCTGTTTTTGGCATTTATAGCCGGTTTTGGTTTAAAAAAAATCAAGTATCGACTAAAAGTCACCTGCCTGCTGAATGGTCCTGCAAGTATCAATGGGATGTCGCATCCTTGCTCATTTGGTTACGAGTATCGATGGAATGTCGCATCCTCGCGAATTTGGGTGCAAGTATCGATGGAATGTCACATCCTTGCTTTTCAAAAATTTTGGTTTTATGGGTACTGACTTGATGTCGTTTCCCCATGATTTTTGAAATTTGCGGTTCTCTCGAACCTTTGGGTTGTGGATATCAACTGCAATGTTGCATCTCCATGATTTCTTGGTTTTTTCGAACCTTTGAAATTTGGGTTGTGGATATCAACTGAAATGTTGTATCTCCACGGTTTTTTAGGTTTTTTTGAACCTTTGCAATTTGGGTTGTGGATATCAACTGAAATGTTGCGTCTCTACGGTTTTTTTTTTAGGATTTTGCAAGTATCAACGAAATGTCGCCTCCTTATGATTTTGAAAGTGTCTAACATGGTTCGCATGCTTCCAATTTGTGCGAGTATCGACTAAGCGTCAGTTCCTCGCGGTTTTTAAAAAACCATTTTTTTTGTTTAAAGACACGAGGGTCATAAGTTTCGACCTAAAACCATTTTGGCGGTAAAAGGCACGGTGGACTAAGGTGGAAATCCCTAAATCCGGATTTTATTTCAAACCACGAATTTTGGGTTCAAGGGTTGAGAATTTTGGTCAAGTTAGGGAGAGGTTCCTAAACTTGGAATTTTTGAACAATGAAACGGTGAAACTAAGCATTGTTTGAACTTCTAGAAATTTCAACTTTTGATATGAAAATTCTAAAAAGAGTGGGTTTAGCGAGCGAGTACCTGGAAACCGGTTTTGGCCGTACAGGCATTGCTCTTACCAAGTTGGGTAAGTCTTCAAGGGTAGTACCGCTTTAAGAACTTGCCGCTGATGGGCAGCATACATCTGTCACCCTCTATGTTTAGAAGTGCGTAGGCGCCATTTCAGTTGATATCCACAACCCAAATTTCAAAGGTTCGAAAAAACCAAGAAATCATGGAGATGCAACATTGCAGTTGATATCCACAACCCAAAGGTTCGAGAGAACCGCAAATTTCAAAAATCATGGGGAAACGACATCAAGTCAGTACCCATAAAACCAAAATTTTTGAAAAGCAAGGATGTGACATTCCATCGATACTTGCACCCAAATTCGCGAGGATGCGACATTCCATCGATACTCGTAACCAAATGAGCAAGGATGCGACATCCCATTGATACTTGCAGGACCATTCAGCAGGCAGGTGACTTTTAGTCGATACTTGCATTTTTTTTTAAACCAAAACCGGCTATAAATGCCACAAACCGGCTATAAAAGCCACCAAAACCGGCTATCAATGCCACAAAACAAACCGGCTATCAATGCCACCAACCAAAACTTGGCTTTCAAAAAACCCGGCTAAAAATGCCACCAAAACCGGCTATCAATGCCAAAAGAACTAGCTCTCATGCCAAAATTGGCTTCCATGCCACAAACAAAATCTGGCTCCCATGCCAAAACAATCATTTGACAAAAGATTTTCACAAAATGAAAAACTTTTGATCAAATCCCATTTAGCAATTATTTTCATCATAAAAAGATTTAAGTGAGCGTAGGGAAAACAAAAAAAAATACCATTTAACAGTTACTTTCATTACAAAAAGATTTAAGTGAGCGTAGGGAAAACAAAAAAAAAAGAGTACCAAAAAATACATGTGGTACCAAAAAAAAAAGGTGTTTACAAAGCACTAAAAAAAAGAGAGTACAAAAAAAATACATGTTTGCACACAACTTTTGTTCAAATCAATCTGTGCCACTTGCATCCAAGCATCAAGCTCAGCTTCCTCATGTTCTAGCTGCTCTAAGGCCTCATCAGGTACCTCCCGGAAAGCTTCAGGACCAATGACGCCCTGGTCACCGAGATAGCCTATCTTGTGCTTCTCTCTAGAAAGGAAGGCCCAAACTTCCTCTCGCCGGACTCCATCCGACTTTCCAATGCCTTTTCCAGAAGACAGCTTTGCATCAAGCTCCTTCTTGGAAAGCTATCGATATGCCGAAAAGCTCTCCGCGAACCACTTCGTGAAGCCAGTAGTTCGAAAAGTCGACAACACAGGATAATAAATCATGGCAGTAGTGTCTTCAGCATTATAAAAGGCCCATGCATTTCTGCCATCCTGCAAACCTCCAAAACACTTCACCATACTCAAAGGCGCTCCAACAAGGCCTTGAGAAAAGCCTAACTGCAGTGCAAAGCGAGAAGGCACATACGGCTGGATATCGATGAAAAGATGTCTACGGTACACCATCGTGCCAACACGTATGCTGAAAAGCCACCCCTTCTCTGTATTTTTCAAGGAGTAATCCTTCCCGACCCTGCCCTGGTAGAGTCACGGGATGCACCAAAATCAAAAGCCTTCTTCCGTAACTCCGGAAAAAGCTTCACTGAAGACCGCCCCATCTCGACGTCCCTGAATCGTCGGATCCTCATGTAGGTAAACAAAAGCGATTCGAACACGGCTTTGCCCTTAGCCAATCGAATCATCAGAGGATCGTCATCGTGTGCAGCACCCAGCCGGAAAATGTCACTTTGCCTCTTCAAGATAAAAAAGCTACATGAAGTCGCAACCTGCCATAAATAGGCAATGCTACTTCCAAAAAATAAAATCTTGTCAGAATCAAATAAAAACTGTAAGATCTTTCAAGACAGCCAAAAGAGGAGTACACAAGAAGTTTCGGGCCATTTCAAAATCATTTGGCCTACTTCGCTTCTCCGGCAACTGAAAAGGAGCTCCAGGCGGCGAAAGCATCGGAGACACCAAATCTTCGATCAGAGCCGATAGATGGTTTCAAAATACTTCCAAAAGGCTCCACGTCAAGTTCCGATTCAAACTGACAACGTTTGACCCTATATCAACCCTAGAATAGCCAAATCAAGCCTCTCGGTGGTGAAGCTCCCAGGGACCATGGTTTCCAAGACAGAGCCTATGGATCATCTTAAAATGACTCCAATAGGTTCCCTGTCGAATTTCAAGTCAATCGGACATCGGTTGACCGCACATCAAGCCGCGACATCTTCATCGCGACCAAAAACAAGTCGACTGGCGATAGGACCCCAAACGACTTGAAAACTCAAACAAAAGCATATGGTTGGTCTTATTTATTGCTTAGGAGGATTCACCCCAAATTTCAGGTCATTCCGACATCGTTTGACCCAGTTTCAGCTTCTGACGGAAAATCGGCAGCTCTGCGTGACAAAGTCTTCGGCTTTCTCGGAAAATTGGAAACTTTGCAATCCAAAATGCAAGGATTCTCATCAGGTTTTCTATAGGAAAATCAGACGAATAAATGATCAATAATGTCAAGAAAAAACACAGAAGAAAAAAGAATCGAAAAACATAAAAAACGGACGTAAAACGGGATAAAAAGGGGGAAAACCCCCCAGGGTCGTAGGCCCCTGCGACCCTGGCCCATGGTCGCCGGTGACCATGGGGCCCAGGATCGCCGGGTGAGCCCCGGAAGCACCATTTTTCATCATTTTTCGCGATTCGAAGCGTCCGACTTCTGGGATTTTCCAAAATTCATTTTTTTGGGACAACAAATCCTCTAAAATCCGTCAAAAACACAAGTCAATCATCAAGAGTATAAAAATCAACATTGATCGCCAACTGGTCAAACCAAAAAAGTGTGCTTTCTACCCGACCGATCGAGAAATCGACAAGACAGATGGCACCGACCCGCTGTTGGCAACTAATACCTGAAGTTACATGGTCATCCGATGTCGACCTTCATGAAGATCTATCGATGATCATCGCCAGAAGAATCCCAAAAGACGCGGCACGGCCCGCGACTCTTCAACTGCTCGGCGACCACTTAATGAGATTAATTGACTAGCTTTATTGCAGTCATTAATTCATATCTTTGGACGGCCCAATCAGAAGCAAGCATCTGGGAGTCACTTCACACTATAGAAAACCCATGCATTTCTCCCGTCCTGTAAACCTCCAAAGCGCTTCACCATGCTTGAAGGCGCTCCAACAATGCCTTGAGAAAAGCCTAACTGTAGAGCAAAGAGAGAAGGTACATACGGTTGGATGTCGATGAAAAGATGTCTGCGGTACACCATTGTGCCGACACGTATGCTGAAAAGCCACTCATTCTCTGCACTTGTCAAGGAGTAATGCCTTCCCGACCCCGCCCGGTAGAGTCTCGGAAGGCACCAAAATCAAAGGCCTTCTCTAGAGAAAGCTTCACTGAAGATTGCCCCATCTCGACGTCCCTGAACCATCGAATTCTCATGCGGGCAAACAAAAGTGATTCGGACACGGCTTTGCCCTTAGCCAGTCGAATCATCAGAGGATCATCATCCTGTGCAACACCCAGCCCGTGGAAGCCAGGACAGTGGTATACAAACCACGAGTTGGAAAAAATGTGGGCTGAAAATACCCTGTTCATGGGAAGCCCAAGCCAAACCGAAAATCCAGCAGCCTGCAGTTCGGTACACAAGTAGGAGTAAAAAGCTGGCACCAAAGCAAGCCACTCTCCAAACGCCATCTGACAAGCCGGAAACATACAATGCAGCCGGATGTGCGTTCCATCTCCTCCAGCATAAATAGCCTCACCAAGCCAATAAGTGAGGTAAACAGCGAGATCTCTCTGCAGTGCAATGTCAAGACATATGGCGTTTGTACTCGCGAAGAAATCTTTCAACTATTTTTGCATGGCCGAAGTCTTCTTCCTGTCTTCCCTGGACATACTATCAGAAGACTCCCTGCTATCAAAAAAGTTGAGGAATGAAGAGCCAGAACTTCCAACTCTGGATCTAACTTTCAAGCCCTCCTTCTCCTTAAAAAAATCATAGAAGGCAACAAGCTGAAAGTAAAGAAACCTGAACTCCTCAGACTACTCCTCAAAGATGCTGTCAATCGGCATAAACTCCTCATAAAGTCTACCAAGGATGGGCAATCCAGTAATGGCACTTAGCTCCCTCAAAGAGAAACCAATCTCACCATTCGTCACAACGAAGGTATTGGTTTGTGGAAGGAATGACTCCAACATAGCCATAAAGGCCTCGTCGAAAAAGATCACGGTCTCCCTGAAGGTGCGGACCGCATAAAAAATCCCAGCTTCCTTCAAAACGGCGCCACCAATCAGTAGGACGGGATCAGTCCATGACTTCCACTCGGAGTCAGCACTGAAACGGCCACGAAGTCAAAAAGGCTTCACCCAACTGCTGCCGTCACCGCTGGAAATGCCAAGGCCCACCGGTCTAAAATCGACTGACGGATAATCAGAGCCCTGGTAGCCGCTGGCTGGCATCAACATGTCCATGTCAACAGGCGACTTCTCCGCATATCCAGGAGAACCGCCAACAAAAACCCCGGTCTTGATTACATTTGTCCTTCTCACCCAGCTTGGAGGATCTTCCCTCTTAGAGCACGTGGAGGCAAGGCTCATGATCGAGACGGTGCGATCAAACGTCGACCGAGTAACAACATTCTTCTTCTCACCATCTGCTGTGAAAGAGAACTGAAAACATCTTCTCTGGTATGTCATGTCATCAGGGACTACATCAACAAAGAAGAAGCTAGGCTTGGGCAAAACCCTCTGATCTTCCATCACCCATGGACGACTGCTTACCATGATCTTATAAAATTCCTCTCCCTTGAGAGCGATCAGTCGCTGCCTCATCTCATCTCTGTTGAGGGAGTCGCACTCTTCCAGATTTCTCTCAACATACTGGACTTTCTCCCAAGCCTGCTGAACGGCCGGATTAGAAGATCTAGCAGATCGACGAGGTACGCTTGTAGCAGGCTCTTTATCCTTGTTTGTTCTGGAGGAACCACCTGCAAAGGTTGGAAAAGAAAAAGATCAAACATCAAAATGACAGAATTTCGCTAAAAAAAATCTGGCGAAATTTTGACATGACTCCGGGGTAATTCCGAAGAAAAAGGAAATATCCCGAAAGAAATAGAAAGCTTGAAGATGGGCTCAACATTGCTGCGAGCTCCGAAACTCTAAACTTTCGAAACGTCAAAGTCTCCGCAAAATCAGGTACGACTCAACATCGCTACGAGCTCCAAATTCCCAAATTTGCAAAAACTTTCAGGTATGCTATCACATCATGTTACAAATTCAATTTTCAAAAGAATGCATGCATGAACATCTTGATTTTCCAAAAAAAAATGCATTATCATGATGAGCAAAAAAAAGAAGAAAAAAAAATAAAGAAAAGTTTCTCAAAAAAAAAAGAGAGAAAGAAAACAAAAAAAAAAACGGGAGTTGGCCCACAGGCCACGTGGCCGTACGGCCAGATCCGTACGGCCCACAAAAGTAAAAAAAAACGTGCAAAAAAAAAGGAAAAGAAAGCACGAGAAAAAAAAAGAAAAACGTGTAAAAAAAAGGGGAAAACACGTGAAGAAGAAAAAAAAAGAAAAGAAAGAAACAAAAAAAGAGAAAGAACTTTTTATCATCCTATTTCATACAATGGAGTTTTCTTGAAAAAGGGAACTTAATTGAAGCCATTGATGGAGAAGAAGAAGAAAAAGTCTTGAAGATCTTGAAGAAGAAGAACTCTTGGTCTTGAAGCCCTCTTGGGATTATTGCAAAAGAAAGCAGTAAGCGCAAGAGATCCAACCTCCTCCTTGCTTTTATAGAAAAGAGCAAACCAAAGAAGGAAAGAAGAAAGAGGTAAGTGTTACTAATTAGTAACCTTACCAAAATAAAGAAATTAGAAAGATACATTTCCCAAAAGAAAGATATCTTGAGGGATTCTCTCCCAAAAAGAAATCATTGAGAGATTTTCTACCAAAAGATAGGAGATTTGAGATATTCTCTCCCAAAGAAAGATATCTTGAGATATTCTCTCCCAAGATAAAGGGAACATGAGAGATTCTCTCCAAGTAAAGATATTCTCTATCCAAAGGAGATATTTTTAGATATTCTTTACAAAAATGACACCATATGAGATCTAAGCCATTTCAAAAGCTTAAGGTCCCATGGGTTAGCCCATATGAGCCAGGTTTGACCACCTAGGCACTAAAAAAAAAAATTTGGGCTTTTAGTAAAAGAGAAATCCCTCTTACCAAGAGCATACAAAAATGGTTCCATGCCTCTTTAGAGTTGATTGGACCATATAAGAAAGAATTCTAAGCCCCATGAGCTTCCAAAAATCAAACCATCCTGCCTCTTCTACCAAATTGAGCCAAAATCTTGAAATTGACATTTTACAAAAAATCGAAACCAAATCCTGGTCCCCTAACTTGCCACATACAGCTTGTTAGGTCACAGGACCAAAACCAAAACTAAAATCGATCCCCTGACATGCCACATACAGCCTGTTAGGTTACAAGACCAAAACCAAATTCAACCCCCCAACATTCCACATACAGCTTGTTGGGTCACACGGTTAAAACCAAACCCAACCGGCACTAGTACTAGTACGCCATTTCAGGGTCTACTGTATTCGCGACCGGCACATTTGTAACTCTAACCTTATATTCTTCTTACCTCGAGCAAGCTCTGCTTCTTGATAAGTCGAATTTAGGTTCACAATTGCTTCTAGCAGTCACCTGGAAGCTCATTCTGGGCTTACCATACCAGCGATCAGAACAATTGTACCCTCTATGGATTTTTGCCTTCTTCATATTGCCTGGGTCATATCCCTCTAGCGATTTGAAAAGAAAAAACCATAGAACTTCCCATTTATGATTATTATATTCTTGTGATTACTAATGGATGTGGTCTTATTTCAGAATTTTTTCGAAAAAACTAACAATGGCAGCTTCGCTAACCATTACTTTCGACGAGAACAAGCACCAGCTCATGCTTCAACAGAAGCAAACCACGCGCCCCATCAGCTGCCGAAGCGTCAACTCCCTTGGCAACTCTCTAAACTCCGGGTCGACCTCGACTCCCCAGATTATCACCTTTGGGAAGTTGGGACCATTCCCACTTCCCGAAGATCAAACTGCTCCTTCCAAGAAGCAGAAGCTCTCCTCTCAATGTGTCACTGCCGTGACACCAAAGGCGAGCACCAAAAGGCCTGAATCCCGTGGCACTCCCACGAAGCCTCGACCCACAAACGACCAGGTCTATCCCAAGACTTGGTCCCCAAGACCTTCACAAAAAAAAGAAGGTCCCAAACATCCACTAAGCTAGCATACCTGGTCCCACTCAAGGAGAACCAGTTCTACCCTCCCGCCTACATGAAAGAGGAGAGACCCATCTCCAACCTGACTACCAAGTTAACCCAGCATGAGCCGGCTTGTTCTTACAAGCCCCAAATCAGATCATGCATCACTAGGCCTCTTGAAGCACCTGCTAAGGACTACAATCCTTCGGTTCGACCCTTCATATCTACAGGGGCCGAACTCGAAAAATTCAAAGCTTCGCTGCAGCAAGCGAAGGACCGGGTTGGCATCCTGTCCTTGCCCAGCTACAAAGAAGATAGGCTCGGCTGCTACGCCCGAGGGAGCACATCCTTCATTGTCAAAGCCCAGTCAAAGCTGACCAAAGCTCAAATTGCTCATCGTATACTCCGCTGCGCGTCGTATCTACAAAAGAGACAAGAGAAGCAAAGGATCCAGCTCCTACACTTCAAGTCTCTCACAAATGGGTCGACAAAGAAAGACCCAACCAAGTTGATGCCGTCCATATGGTTGGAAAAACCAGTAGACGCCAAAAGTCAGTAACAAAAATCCATGTCCGAGGTCCGGTCACCCGCAGCGTCTCCAGGACAAGAAGACATTCAGAAGAATCCCCTGCTCCTTCAAGCAAAGGACGGTAGAGTGATCCTTCCTCAAGCTCTTCATAAAAAAGGATGAGCCCTAGCTCAGTCACCAGGACAGTTTCTTCATTCAAATCCCGAGGGATGAATGTCCTGGCTACAAATTCTGAGCCACCACCTCGCAATCCACCTCAAGATGATGCGATCACACGCATCCAGCAATTGGAACAAGGCCAGCAGAGGATTGAAACTTTGATGGAAAACCTTCTCCTCGCCTTCCAAAATCAGGCGATCAATGAACCTCCTCCGAATCATCAAGATGATGAGGTAAATGGAGAAGAAAATGTGTCACACGCCCTTACCAAAAAGGACGTAGACAGTATTCTCGCCAAAGCAAAAGAAGAGGATATACTCAAGGAGCATAGGATCAAGCCACCATATCCCTTATAGATGGACTCGGTCCCGTTCCCTACAAAATTCAAGCATCCTACTCTCCAAACATATACGGGGAAAGGATCAGCCAGACAGAACGTCATCCACTTCAAGATCTTGACGGGAGCTATCGCGGATCAAGATGCACTCAAGATCCGCCTCTTTGTAAGTACCCTAAAAGGTACGGCCTTCGATTGGTACTCCACTCTGCCGGAGGACTCCATCCAAAATTGGGCTATGCTAGAGACACGCTTCCTTACTCACTTCAAAGGTGAGGATCATCCCGCTACTATGGCTCGGCTTTGCAACTTAAAACAGGGGGAGAATTGAGTCAACATATGACTTCATTCATAAGTGGAAAGCAATGGCGTACAAATGCTCTGATGTACTGCCACAAGCGTCGCTAGTCGACATCTGCCGAAACAATATGAGAGCCAGAATCCGCTCCATGATCATCGACAGAAAATCAAAGAACCTGGGAGAACTCCTTGAAGCTTCCACGGAAGTTGAAACGGTGATTAAAGACCTCAACAGTCAGAAATCATCAAGAAAAGAGCCAACCGCCATTGCAACCTCAAAACCAAAGAAAAAAGAGGTCCTCAATGTGCAGACCAAGTCAGCTCCTCAGCCACCAAAGAAAACTGAAAACAAAGCTGCTGGTAAGAGACATGAACTCTCTAATGCCTTCAAAGAATGAGTAGAAAAGAAATACCCGTTCGATGAAGACGTTGATGAAATCTTCGGGGCTCTTGTGGCAAACGGCAAGCTCACCTTGCCTGAACCCAAAAGACCGGGTGATGTTGGCAAAACCAATGATCCTCGGTACTGTCCATACCACCAGATGATCTCGCATCCTCTCAATCAATGCTTCGTTGTGAGAGAGAGAATAAACGAGATGTGGAAAAATGGAGTCATCACCTTTGATAAAAACTATGGGTCTGCCTCCGTCAACATGGTGTCATGTGGACAAACATCAAAATCACCGAAGAAGAAGATCATACTTCCTTCAAGGTGATAAACACAATCCAAGCATCCGCAGAACTAGTTCCTTACCCGACACCAGACGGACAACCCATATGGGTACATCCCGATCTCCTAGAAGATGAAAATTGGGAGGTTGTGGAAACAAAGCCTACAGTTCAACAGCAAAGGCAGGCTAGGAAACATCTCCTCAAGCTCAAACGGCAAGATAAGACAGCCAAAACAAAAAGTCAAAGAAAAGGCAGAGGCTTCCTCTATCGCTTCACTGGAGGCAACAAAAACGTCCCTTCCAGAGACTTCAAAGGGGGTAAGAAAATTCACTCTCAGTGATTTCATGCCACTTCAATTCAAAGAAGCCACGCAAGGGGCATCATACTTTTGCAATTCGGTAGTTGAATTCTCCATTAATGGATATGAGTCCAACGACACCGATGATGGATTCGAATCCAACTACACTGATGAGTAGGAGGAATCCCTTGAAACAGGAGAATATCACTTCGATGAAGAATGGGTTCCTGAGACTCATCTTATGCCAGTAATCTGGAATAACCCCCTACAGCCACAAGGATCCTGGTCTGATGATGAAGAAGACCAAGAGGCTGTACAAGAAAATGCTGCTGACCCAGCACCCGTCATTGCTCCAGTGGAAATCAACTATGTTGAGCCACAAAGAGCTGATGAAGAAGAAGATTTGGCTCCCATGCCTGATCTTGAAGAATATGCAAGGATCTTGCAGCGTCTCGCTCTAAAATAAGAACAAGACCGCGTCAACGAGCTTCCTCGCAATCCAGAGCCTGAAGTCCCTGAAGACCATCAGGTACATCCTCCCTTAACTCCCGAAAATGGAGGAAATTACTGGATAGGCGATCCTCTTACGTCCGAGGATGAGTCTGACTCGGATCAGGCAACGTCTCCTGTCAGAGCTTCCTGTAATGTGATAATTCGGGATTAAAGCTCTTCCGAAGCATCGTCTGATGAGATCACTTATACTCCTACGACGCCTAGCAATGTATCTTCTGGAGCCACCTCATCTCACATGTCTTTCACTAAGACGACACCCTCTTAGGTTTCTTCTCCTGAGACTGTGACTTCAAAGTTCACACCCTTCCTGACTGAAGAATCCCCAGCTATTGATGCTTGGAACGATGAATTGGTCAACGAAGAAGAAAGGTTGCTGGATGATGTTCAGGACTTGTTCCTAGAAAAAGCTCCATGCAACACAATCACTGAGGATGGCAACTCTACTGCAGATACATCCTCAGCAAATGAAAAACGACAACCTCTTGATCCTGAAGATAATCTTCCAAACGAAGACCCTTCTCAAGAAGCTCTCGAAGTTGGTAGAGCCACCCGCTCTGGCCGGGACTACCACAAAAGTTACAACCAATCTTCCTTTACATATGTAAATCCTTCGAGAAAAGATGTTGTAAGTGCCCCTAGTGGCAACAATGATGAACATGCAGGCCCTAAGGAGGCTTTCAAGTACTTGATTGAACATTTCAAGCACATACCTGCACGTCTGTACATCCTAGATTTATTGCGAATGTCTCCTCACACTCGTAATAGTCTCATTTCAGAATTACAAAAGCTGAATGAGGATGTCGACAAACATGCCCTGCAAGTCCTCCAAATTGAAATGGACCACCGGATCAAAAACACAGAAGCTTCCTCAAAGAGAGAAAAGAAGAAAACTAAGGGATCATGCATTGAATGCCTCTCGGTTCAAAAAGCAGCCAGTGAAACCATCGCCTTCACTAAGGACGACCCCCTACTTGGCGAAACGAGGCACAACGGACCCCGGTACTTCACAGGGTACATCAAGGAATGCCTATGCACAGAGTTCAGATCGACCCAGGTTCTGCACTCAACCTTATCACCACATCGGCTCTCGAAGAGTTGGGCATCCCACCCAGCAAGCTGAGCCACACATCTGTATCTATCTTTGGATACGATGGGAGTACTCAAAGGCCTATCGGCAAAATCAGGTTCAAGTTGCAAGTCGGTGATCTTATCTCTGAGGTCACTATGTATGCAATAAAAACCCCTTCATGCTACAACATCCTTCTCAGACGCCCCTGGATCCATGAGAATGGTGTTGTCCCTTCAACTCTACATCAATGCATCAAGTTTGTTGGCGACGACGGCATGATACGTCGAGTCTTTGCGGACAGAAAACCCTTCAAAGGTAAAGAAGTCCACTTCGCAGACTCACAGATGTATGAAGGTGAAAAAGAAGAAGAGGAGAAGCACACAGCACCCTTTTCCGAAAATCTCCAGAAAGATAAAGGCAAGGCTCCTCAACAATCACCAGAAGAAAACAAACCATCAGGTAAATCCGAAAAGAGCATTCAAACTCCCTTCATCATCTCCCTCAAACCTTCAAAGCCTTTGGTTATCACAACTAAAGTGAAGAAGGCAAAGCAAAAATCTGGGGGTAAATTTGTTGTCTCTTTCGTATCTATCATGCAAGACACGGATTCGGATTCAGAGCCAGAAGATGACACATCGTCAAGCCAAGCTGACACTCAGCAAGTTTGGTCTGCTCTTACTCCAATGGAGACAACTTTTGACATAGAAGATCCTACGTCAGCTTCCTTCGTTGTTCCAGCAACTTCAGCAAAGGAAAAGTCGATCTTCTTCCATAGATCGGATACTTCTTCATCAAACTCCATGCTTGTACCTTTCCAAAATGACGGTATGCCTCAACTATCCTTATATAGTCCTGTGGCACAAGCTAGTATGAAGAAAATGGCTATGATGCTCAAAACCCAGTCGGTTTGGGAGAAGGACGCATAATTCTCACACCATTGGGGCCCGTCTTGACCAAAAGCCAGCTGGAAGATTGGAGACTCTACGGCCATGTAGAAAATTCTTCACACGGGCTAGGGTATTATCGGGCTAGGGTATGATCCCGACACTCCTCTGAGACAGTTGACACAAAGGCTTAAAAGTTGACTTACCGTCCAAGCCACAACATCTCAAGTCCATGAAGACATCGATCTCCCTGGATATCTCTTCGATGAGTCACCTGAAAAAGATCCAGGAAGCTCAACCAATTGGTACGATTTCTCTGACGATGAAGAGGAATTGTCCGATGGCACAGACGTGTGGTCTTCTGACACAGAAGAACCCTCATCTCCAAAAGAAGTAGCCTACTTTGACACGGTTTCAACAGGCGATTGGGATCATCTCATAGCAAGCCTTGGGAAAATTGCCGACTAAGAAGACCCGTGGAAAGGAACAAAACCTTGGTCTGGAAATGCCCTTGAAACTCCAAAAGGTTTCGTTGAGCTAGAAGTCTCCGAAAATATTGTGGAGGAACCACCTCCAAACCTTCCAACAGAAGATCATGTTCAAAAGATAGACTTGGGAACACCAGATAACCCACGTCCTGTATTCATAAGCAAGAATAAAAAGGATGTTGAGTTACCCGAGTATATCGCCTTTCTTCGTGAGTTCGTTGATTGCTTTGAATGGTCTTACACTGAAATGCCTGGCTTGGACCCCAAAATAGCAGTCCACAAACTCAATCTTCAAGAAGACATCAAGCCTGTCAAGCAGGGCCAAAGAAGATTCTGTCCAGATGTGATGGATAAAATTGAACAAGAAGTTCAAAAACTCAAAAGCGTCGGCTTCATCCTTGAGGAACAACATCCTAAATGGTTGGCCAACATTGTCCCCGTGACAAAGAAAAACGGGCAAATCAGGGTCTGTATTGACTATAGAGACCTGAATGGCGCATGCCCTAAAGATGAATTTCCGTTCCCCATACCAGAGGTAATGATTGATAATACCTGTGGATTCGAGCGAATGACATTCATGGATGGTTTCTCTGGATATAATCAGATAAAGATGCATCCTGAAGATGAAAAACATACATCTTTTCGGACCCCATTTGGCGTGTATTGCTACACTGTCATGCCATTTGGTCTGAAAAATGCTGGTGCAACATATCAGAGGGTTATGATGAAGATATTCCAAGATATGCAGCACAAGACGGTCGAATGTTACGTTGATGACCTCGCCGTTAAGAACAAAAGAAAGGAAGAGCATCTCGAAGATATCAAGTCAGGTGACTCATCGAAGAGATATCCAGGGAGATCGATGTCTTCATGGACTTGAGATGTTGAGGCTTGGACGGTAAGTCAACTTTTAAGCCTTTGTGTCAACTGTCTCAGAGGAGTGCCGGGATCATACCCTAGCCCGATAATACCCTAGCCCGTGTGAAGACTTTTCTACATGGCCGTAGAGTCTCCAATCTTCCAGCTGGCTTTTGGTCAAGACGGGCCCCAATGGAATCAAAATACCGCATCCTTTACCCAAACCGACTGGGTTTTGAGCGTCATAGCCCATTTTCTTCATAATAGCTTGTACCACAGGACTATATAAGGATAGTTGAGGCATACCTTCATTTTGGAAAGGTTCAAGCATGGAGTTTGATGAAGAAACATCCGATCTATTGAAGAAGATCGGTTTTTCCTTTGCTGAAGTTACTGGAACAACGAAGGAAGCAGATATAAGATCTTCTACATCAGTAGGTGTCTCCATTGGAGTAAGAGCAGGCTGAACTTTCTGAGTGTCAGCTTGGCTTGACGATGTATCGTCTTCTGGCTCTGAATCCGAATCCGTATCTTGTATGATAGACACGAAAGAGACAACAAATTTGCCCCCTGGCTTTTGTTTTGCCTTCTTCACTTTAGTTGTGATGACCAAAGGCTTTAATGGTTTTAGGGAGATGATGAAGGGAGTTTTAACGCTCTCTTCGGATTTACTGGATGGTTTGTTTTCTTTCGATGATTGTTGAGGAGCCTTGCCTTTATCTTTCTGGTGATTTTCGACAAAGGGTGCTGTGTGTTTCTCCTCTTCTTCTTTCTTACCTTCATACATCTGTGAGTCTACAAAGCGGACTTCTGTACCTTTGAAGGGTTTTTTGTCTGCAAAGACTCGATGTATCATGCCGTCGTTTCCAACAAACTTGATGCATTGATGTAGAGTTGAAGGGACAACGCCATTCTCATGGATCCAGGGGCGTCTGAGAAGGATGTTGTAGCATGAAGGGGTTTTTATTACATAGACAGTGACCTCAGAGATAAGATCACCGATTTGCAACTTCAACCTGATTTTCCCGATAGGACTATGAGTACTCCCATCGTATCCAAATATAGATACAGATATGTGGCTCAGCTTACTGGGTGGGATGCCCAACTCTTCGAGAGCCGAAGTGGAGATGAGGTTGAGTGCAGAACTTGCGTCGATCTGAACTCTATGCATAGTCATTTCCTTGATGTACCCTATGAAGTACAGGGGTCGGTTGTGCCTTGTTTCGCCGAGTAGGATGTCTTCCTTAGTGAAGGCGATGGTTGCACTGGCTGCTTTTTGAACCGAGAGGCATTCGATGCATGATCCCTCAGTTTCTTATTTTCTCCCTTTGAGGAAGCTTCTGGGTTTTTGACCCGGTAGTCCATTTCAATTTGGAGGACTTGTGGGGCATGTTTGTCGACATCCTCATTCAGCTTTTGTAATTCTAAAATAAGATTATCACGAGTGAGCGGAGACATTCGCAATAAATCTAGGATGTGCAGACGTGCAGGTATGTGCTTGAAATGTTCAATCAAGTCATACTTGAAAGCCTCCTTGGGGCCTGCATGTTCATCATGGTTGCCACTAGGGGCATTTACAACATAATTTCCCTAAGGATTTACATATGTAAAGGAAGATTGGTTGTGATTTTTATGATAGTCCCGGCCAGAGCGGGTGCCTCTACCAACTTCAAGAGCTTCTTGAGAAGGGTCTTCATTTGGAAGATTGTCTTCAGGATCAAGAAGCTGTCATTTTTATTTGATGGCGATGTATCTGTAGCAGAGTTTCCATCCTCAGTGATTGTGTTGTATGGAGCATTTTCCGGGAACAAGTCATGAACAGCATCCAGCAACCTTTCTTCTTCGTTTACCAATTTATCATCCCAAGCATCAATAGCTGGGGATTCTTCAGTCAGGAAGGGTGTGAGCTCTGAAGTCATAGTCTCAGGAGAAAAAACCTGAGAGGGTGTCGTCTCAGTGAAAGTCACGTGAGATGAGGTGGCTCCAAAGGAAACATTGCTAGGCATCGTCGGAGTGTAACGAATCTCTTCAGACGATGCTTCGGAAGAGCTATAATCCTAAATTATCACATTACAGGAAGCTCTGCAGGAGACGTTGCCTAATCGGAGTCAGACTCATCCTCGGATGTAAAAGGATCGCCTATCCAACAATTGTCTCCATTTTCAAGAGTTAATGGAGGATCTACCTGATGGTCTTTAGGGACTTCAGGCTCTGGATTGCGAGGAGGCTCGATGATGTGTTCTTGCTCTTGTTCTAGAGCAAGATGCTGCAAGATCCTTACATATTCTTCAAGATCAGGCATGGGAGCGAAATCTTCTTCTTCGTCTGCTCTTTGTAGTTCAACATGGTTGGGTTCCATTGGAGCAATGACGGGTGCTGGTTCAATAACATTTTCTTGTACAGCCTCTTGGTCTTCTTCATCATCAAACCAGGATCCTTATGGCTATAAGGTGTTATACCAGATTACTGGCATAAGATGAGTCTCAGGAACCCATTCTTTATCGGAGAGATATTCTCCTGTTTCAAGGGATTCCTCCCACTCGTCGGTGTAGTTGGATTCGAATCCATCATCGGTGTCGCTGGACTCGTATCCATCAATGGAGTATCCAACTACCGAATTGCAAGAGTATAATGCCCCTGCATGGCTTCTTTGAATTGAGGTGGCATGAAATCACTGAGAGTGAATTTTCTTACCCCCTCTGAAGTCTTTAGAAGGGACGTTTTTGTTGCCTCCAGCGAAGCAGTAGAGGAAGCCTCTGCCTTTTCTTGGACTTCTTATTTTGGCTGGGTATTCTCTTGCCATTTGAGCTTGAGGAGATGTTTCCTAGCCTGCCTTTGCTGTTGAGCTGTAGGGCTTTTTTCATGACCTCCCAATTATAATCTTCCAGGGGATCGGGATGTACCCATATGGGTTGTCCGTCTGGTGTCGGGTAAGGAACCAGTTCTTCAAACGCTTGGATTGTGTTTATCATCTTTAATGAAGTAGTGATCTTCTTCTTTAGTGATTTTGGTGTTTGTCCACATGACACCATGTTGACGGAGGCAGACCCATACTTTTTGTCAACGGTGATGACTCCGTTTTTCCACATCTCGTTTATTTTCTCCCTCACAACGAAGCATTGATTGAGAGGATGCGAGATCATTTGGTGGTATGGACAGTACCGAGGATCGTTGGTTTTGCCAACATTACGCGGTCTTTTGGGTTCAGGCAAAGTGAGCTTGCCGTTTACCACGAGGGCCCCGAAGATTTCATCAACAAAATTCATCGAACGAGTATTTCTTTTCTACTCGCTATTTGTAGGCATCAGAGAGTTTGGGTCTCTTACCTACAGCTTTGTTTTCATCTTTCTTTGGTGGCTGAGGAGCTGACTTGGTTTGCACATTGAGGACCTTTTTTTTCTTTGGTTTTAAGGTTCCAATGGCGATTGGCTCTTTTCTTGATGATTTCTGACTGTTGAGGTCTTTAATCACCGTTTCAGCTTCCAAGGAAGCTTCTAGGAGTTCTCCCGGGTTCTTTGATTTGTTGACGATGATCATGGAGCGGATTCTAGCTCTCATGTTGTTTCGGCAGATGTTGACTAGCGACGCTTGTAGCAGTACATCAGAGCATTTGTATGCCATTGCTTTCCACTTGTGAATGAAGTCACATGTTGACTCATTCTCCCCCTTTTTAGGCTGCACAGCTGAGCCATAGTTGCGGGATGATCCTCACCTTTGAAGTGAATAAGGAAGCATGTCTCAAGCATGGCCCAATTTTGGATGGAGTCCTCCGGAAAAGTGGAGTACCAGTCGAAGGCCGTACCTTTTAGGGTACTTGCAAAGAGGCAGATCTTAAGTGCATCTTGATCCACGATAGCTCCTGTCAAGATCTAGAAATGGATGACGTGCTGTCTGACTGATTGTTTCCCCGTATATGTTTTGAGAGTAGGATGCTTGAATTTTGTGAGGAACGGGACCGAGTCCATCCATGAGTGGTATGGAGGCTTGATCCCATGCTCCGTGAGTATATCTTCTTCTTTTGTTTTTGCGAGGATATTGTCTACGTCATTTTTGGTAAGGGCGCGTGACTCGTTTTCTTCTCCATTTCCCTCATCATCTCGATGATTCAGAGGAGGTTCATTGTTCACCTGATTTTGGAAGGCGAGGAGAAGGTTTTCCATCAGAGTTTCAATCTTCTTTTGGCCATGTTCCAACTGCTGGATGCGTGTGAGCGCATCATCTTAAGGTGGATTGCAAGGTGGTGTTTCAGAATTTGTAGCCATGACGTTCATCCCTCGGGATTCGAACGAAGAAACTGTCTTAGTGACTGAGCTGGGGCTCATTCTTTTTTATGAAGAGCTTGAGGAAGGATCAATCTGCCGTCCTTTGCTTGAAGGAGAAGGGGATTCTTCTGAATGTCTTCTTATCCTGGAGACGTTGCAGGTCATCGAACGTCGGACATGGATTTTTGTTGCTGACTTTTGGTGTCTTCTGGTTTTTCCAACCTTATGGACAGCAGCAATTTGGTTGGGTCTTTCTTTTTCGACCCACTCAGGAGAGACTTGAACTGTAAGAGGCTGGGTCATTTACTTCTCTAGTCTCTTTTGTCGATACGACGCGCGGCGACGTATACGACGAGTAATTTGAGCTTCGGTCAGCTCTGGCTGGGCTTTGACAATGAAAGATGTGCTCCCTCAGGGCGCAGCAGCCAAGCCTGTCTTCTTTGTAGCTGGACAAGGACAAGATGCGGACCCGGTCCTTCGCCTATTGCAGCTAAGCTTTGAATTTTTTGAGTTCGGCCCCTGTAGATATGAAGGGTCGAACCGAAGGATTGTAGGCCTTAGCAGGTGCTTGTAGAGGCCTTGTGATGCATGACTTGATATTGGGCTTGTAAGAACAAGCCGGCTCATGCTGGGTTGAGTTGGGAGTCAGGTTGGATTTGTTTTGGGTAGAACTGATTCTCCTTGAGTGGGGCCAGGTACGCTGGCTTGGTGGATGTTTAGGACCTTCTTTGTTTTGGTGAAGGTCTTGGGGACCAAGTTTTGGGATAGACCTGGTCGTTTGCGGGTCGAGGCTTCGTGGGGGTGCCACAGGCTTTGGGCCTTTTGGTGCTCGCCTTTGGTGTCACGGTAGTGACACGTTGAGAGGCGACCTTCTGCTTCTTTGAAGGAGCTATTTGTTCTTCGGGAAGTGGGAATGGTCCCAGCGTCCCAAAGATGATAGTCCGGGGAGTCGAGGTCGACCCGGAGTTCAGAGATTTGCAGAGGGAGTTGATGCTTCGGCAGCTGATAGGGCGTTTGTAGGTGCGTGTGTTTTGCTTCTGTTTAAGCTTGAGTTGGTGCTTGTTCTCATCGAAAGTAATGGTTAGCGAAGCTGCCACTGTTAGTTTTCGAAAAATTTCTGAAACAAGACCACATCCATTAATAATCGCAAGAATATAATGATCATAAATGGGAAGTTCTATGGCTTTGTCTTCTCAAATCACTCGAGGGATATGACCCAAGCAATATGAAGAAGGCAAAAGGCCATAGAGGGTACAATTGTTCTGATCGCAAGTATGGGGAGCCCCGAATGAGCATCCCAGTGAATACTAGAAGCAATTGTGAACCTAAATTCTACTTATCGAGAAGCAGAGCTTGCTCGAGGTAAGAATAATCGAAGGTTGGAGTTACAAATGTGCCGGTTGCGAATACAGTAGACCCTGAAAGGGCGTACTAGTACCGCTAGACACAAATGTTTGGAGACCGCATCCATGAGATGAGATTCTCTATTTTGAAAGGTCAAGATTGGATTCATCAAAGAGATTAGATGGTATTCCGATCAAAATACGGGCTCAACGATTTCCGCGAGCGCCTGTACCCAGAAGTGAAGGAACCATAATTTCTCAGATCTGAATCCAAAAATGACGAGTTTTTTTTTGTTAAAGGTCAAGATCGGGTTCATCAAAGATAGCAAAAGGCATTCCAATCTGAACACGGGCTCAACGATTTCCGCAAGCGCCAGTGCTCAGAAGGGAGGAGACCAAAGTTTCTCCGATCTGAACCCAAACATGACGGAAGTTTTTTTTTTTTTGAAGTTTTTTTTTTAAAAAAAACTTTTTTTTATTTTTTTATTTATTATTTTTTTAAGATTTTTTTAAAAATCTTTTTTTTTATTTTTTATTTTTTATTTTAAAATTTATATTTAAAAAGATTTTATTTTGGAATTTTTTTATTTTAAAAAAATTTATTTAAAAGACGAGAGAGTACACATAGGCCTTCTAACCCGGTCTTATGAAATCTTGATTGATAGAATTGCCCCCAGATAAGGGTAGGATTACTTAATGAGCCCGTTTGGAGGACCCTTGCCTAGAATAGTCAAGCTGTCTCCACACTCTGGACAAGGCTTTTCTTGAATCAACCGTGATCAAAGAACGCAGTTGGTTTAACCTTAGTAGTCTGTCTTTTTTTTTAGATCCCCAATAGACTCATCGAAGAGAAACAATGGCCCAATCAGCGATTTTCGCGAGCGCCAGTGCCAGAAGGGAGAGGATCAAAGTTGCTCAATTTTGAATCTAAAACTAGAATCTGATTTTTTTTTATTTATTTTGTTTTTTTTTTGAAATCCCGAACAGACTCATCGAAGATAAACGATGGCCCAATCCCTGATTCGTCACAAGCTTAACATTTCTGCAAGCACCGGTGCCCGAAAAGAAAATGATCAAAGTTTCTCAATTTTGAATCTAAAATGAGAAATCTATTTTTTTTTTTTTTTTTTTTGAAATCCCGAACAGACTCATCGAAGAGAAACGATGGCCCAATCCCCGATTCGTCACAGGCTCAACATTTCTACAAACACCGGTGCCCGAAAAGAAAAGGATCGAAGTTTCTCAATTTTGAGTCTAAAATGAGAAATCGAATTTTTTTGATTTTTTTTTTGAAATCCCGAACAGGCTCATCGAAAAGAAACGATAGCCCAGTCATCGATTCGTCACAGGCTCAACATTTCTGCAAACACCGGTATCCGAAAAGGAAAGGATCAAAGTTTCTTAATTTTGAGTCCAAAAAGAGAAATCTGAATTTTTTTTTTGAAAAGAGAAAGACTGGAAATAAATTCAAAGAATTAGAATTTTCCAACAAAATCCAACATAGGCCACCAATTAGAAAGTAGCCAAGGAATCCAGAAAAGAAGTATAAACATAGAGCAAGAGATATGATATGCTAATATTTCATTTCTAGCATCGTGTTCTCAAATGAACGAGTCCCACCGGGTGTGCCAGCATGATAGATCGCACATTTTACTCGGTGCTACCGAGGTCGGCGGACGTGGGAGTCTGTGGGGTACGACCTTTTCGCGGTCGGGGGGCAAAAGCGGGCATCAACATTTTTTTTGTGTGGATGTGCCAGATTTTTTATTTTACTTGAAGTTGCAAGTGGTGATCCGGAGATCGACCTTCGCAAGTACAAAGGAAATCAACTTCTTTCAAGTTTTCCATTGCACATATATTTAAGAAAAGAGACATTTTCTTGATTTGCCGTGAAAGGCGATTTTTTTGGCATTTATAGCCTATTTTGGGCGTTTATAGCCGATTTTGGCGTTTATAGCCGATTTACAATTCTTATCAATAATGAAAGACAAGAGTTGTGATTTTTGTCTCTTTTAGAAAAATACAAACTACAATGAAAAGCAAGAAAAGGAGGATCTAAGTTCTCAGGAAATTATGGGCGACTCGTTCAGATTGACGGTCGCAAGCCATATGTGGACTTCGCCATCATCCATGCAGATGAGAATAGATGATGCTCTTGATTCGCTTGGCTTGGCTATAACCTCAGGTTTTTAGAGGACAAAGACCAAAAGGAGGTCCTATGTCCAATAAAAAGCTAAGTAGACGGGATAAAAAGCCACGTTTAAGCCATTGGAGGCAGAAGGAGAAGGCAAGGACCTTGGGGGGGTTACCCCCCAAAGGACTTTTGTCACCTTGTAGTGGTGGCCGGTGCAGAACTTTCGCAGAGTTTTCTCTCTTTCTTTATCTAGATTTCCTGTGCTTTTTTCTTATCAAGGATCTCTGTTTGGTTTTTTCCGATCTAGAATTCCTTGGAATGCTCTCCTATTTATAGGCTTTTAGGTAGCCATCTAGGAGGATTTATGAGCCTTAATTGCCATAAAGCTATATAAAGGGAGGAGTTACAAGATTGAATTCTTTATTTTCTAACTCCTTTTTCTTGGCTTCTGATTGGCCGGAGGAGATTGAGGGCATTTAATCGCCTTTAATCGCCATGATGGGAGGAGTTTCATGGGTTAAATGCCATGAATCAATTGACTTGTAACTCCCGGATGCTTTCTTCTGATTGGGCCATCAAAAGAAATGAATTAATGACAGCAATAAAGCTAGTCAATTAATCTCAATAAGTGGTCGCCGAGCAGTTGAAGAGTCGCGGGCCGTGCCGCGTCTTTTGAGATTCTTCTGGAGATGATCATCGATGGATCTTCTTGTAGATCGACATCGAATGACCATGTAACTTCAGGTATTGGTTGCCAACAGCGGGTCGGTGCCATCTGTCCTGTCGATTTCTCGATCGGTCGGGTAGAAAGCACACTTTTTTGGTTTGCCCGGTTGGCGATCAATGTTGATTTTGATACTCTTGGCGATTGACCCATGATTTTTGAAATTTGGAAAATCCCAGGAGTTGGAAGCTTCGAATCACGAAAAAACGATGAAAAACGGGCTTTCCGGGGTGAACTCGGCGATTCCGGGCTCCATGGTCACCGCCGACCATGGGCCAGGGTCGCAGGGGCCTGCGACCCTGGGCCTAGGTCGCGGGGGTCTGCGACCATGGGGGGAATTTTCCCCTTTTGTCCCATTTTGCTGTCGTTTTTTATGTTTTTCGTTTCTTTTTTCTTCTGTATTTTTTTTTACATTTTTTATCATTTATTGGCCTGATCTCACTGTAGAAAATTTGACGAGAATCCTTGCTTTTTGGAGTGCAAAGTTTCCAACTTTCTGGAAAAGCCGAACACTTTGTCGCGTAGAGTTGCCGATTTTCCGTCAGAAGCTGAAACTGGGTCAAACGATGTCGAAATGACCTGAAATTTTGGGTGAAGCCTCCTGAACAATAAATAAGACCAACCATGGGCTTTTATTTGAGTTTTGAAGCCGTTTGGGGTCCTATCGCCAGTAGACTTATTTTTGTAGCGAGGGGAATGTCGCACTTTGATGTGCGGTCAACCGGTGTCCGATTGACTTGAAATTTGATAAGGAACCTATTGGAGTCATTTTGAGATGATCCATAGGCTCTATCTTGGAAACCATGGTCCCGGAGAGCTTTGCAGCCGAGAGGCCTAATTTGGTTTCTGAGCGTCAAAGTCTGGTCAAATGTTGTCGAAATGACCTGAAATTTGACGTGTAACCCTTTATAAGCATCTTGAAGCCAGCCATATGCTTTGTTTGATGAGTGATGGCCTCGGTGGTTCTCGCCACCGAGAGGCTTGATTTAGCTGTTCGAGGGTTGATGTAGGGTCAAACGTTGTCGGTTTGACTCGGAACTTGACGCGGAGCTTTTTGGATGTATTTTGAGACCATCCATCGGCTCTGATCGAAGATTTGGTGTCTTCGATGCTGTCACCACCGGGAGCTCCTTTTTAGCTGCCGGAGAAGCGAAGTTAGGCCAAATGATCTTGAAATGGCCCGAAACTTTTTGTGTACTCCTCTTTTGACTGTCTTGAAGGATCTTGCAGTTTTTGTTTGATTCTGACAAAATTTGATTTTTTTGGAAGTAGCATTGCCTATTTTTGGCAGGCTGCGACTTCATGTAGCTTTTTAGATCTTGAAGAGGCTAAAGCTGAGGAGAGGGTCCGCTCACCACGTGCGATGCCCAACTGCGTTGAAACCTCAAGTGTTTTCAATCCACACATGAGTAGAGCCCACCCAAGAAATTTTCATTTCCCCGCTCTCCGATCGGGAGCCAAAATCAAATCCACTTCATCCAAAAACCAGCCCCATTCGCTCTCCTCTCTCTCTCCATTTCGCCCAAATCGCTTCCCTCTCTTCTTCGACGATCTCCGCAGCGAATCGCTTCCCTCTCTTCTTCGACGATATCAGCCCCATTCGCTCTCCTCTCCCTCACTCTCTCCATTTCTTCCAAATCGCTTCCCTCTCTTTTTCGACGATCTCTGCAGCGAACCCCTTTCTTCTTCGACGATCTTCTTCAAGCCATTTCTTCTTCGATGATCTCTCTTCATCTACCCATTTTCAACATCTTGAAAGACCTCTCTGCATCGAACCCTTTTCTTCTTCTTGGACGAGCTCTCTGCAGAGGAACTCCCCTACCCAGCCTCAAACCCAATCTCCAGCCAGCCAAGTTTCATCTTCAAGGTATGCCTTTTCTTCCTTCTTTTTTTTTTCCTTTGTTTTCTTCTGGAACCCATTTAGCTTCTGTGATTTGTGGGGTTTTGCATGCTAATGATTCTAATTTGTGGTATTTTTTGGTTGGATTGATTGCTTTGAGTTTTGTATTATTTTGATTGGATTCCAAAGAATTTTTGGGGGTTCCAGCAGGCTTAGGAGGCTACTTAGCCTTTCTGTTTATATCTTTTAATTAACTATTTTTTTATGTCGTACTGTTGTTGAATGAGAAAGATCCAAGGAACACTGAGTTTGTTTGTGGCGTTCACGTTTTCAGATGGGGAAAAATTATGGGTCTTGTTTACAGTTGGTGATTTTTCTGTTATACAATTTTGATAATCAGAACTTTGTTTTTTATTTCACTCATGTTATTATTTATTTATTTTATTTCATCTAAGCTTCAACATGATTCTTATTATGGATTTGGAAGTAATCTTTGTTAGTTTCACTTTCTCTGCTAGAAATGCAGACTTTGTGCGATTTTCATCTGAAAAGAGAGATCATATGGGCCATAGTCATTTCATTGATTTTTTTTATATTCAATTTGTTTTTACTGCATTTGCACATATGACCAAGAATTTTCTTCTTTTGTCAAATTCATGTTTTTGTTTAGATTAAATGGTGTGTTATTTTTTACTTCACTGTGTAGCTGATAGGAATTTCAAGTTTCAGTTCAAATTGGATAACACTCTTTGCCCAAGAAGTAGCAGGGTAGTTCTCTGTGGTAGATAGAATTCATTTATGACCGTTCACTATAAACAGTTTATGAGAATATCTTGGTTTAGATATTTCTAACAACACAGTGCATAGAACTGAAATAAATCTTCCATTTCCACTAGCCGACCTATCTTCCTTTGTACATTCTTTCTTTCTTTCTTTCTTTCTTTTATTTATGTTTGAGTTTATATGAACAATTCAGCACCATAATATATATTATCTGTGGTCTAGTTTCAAGATGGATATAAGCTCCTCATCAACATCTTGGCATTATTTAGATGTAGAAAAGGATATGACCCCAAAAGTGGGAATGCATTTTGATAATTTAATGGAGGTGTATGGATTTTATAATGCTTACGCGAAGCTTGCTGGGTTTAGTGTAAGAAAAGATTCTACTCGAACTAAGGATGGGGAGGTACTTTGGAAGCGATATTTCTGTTCAATGGAGGGTAAAACAGATGAGAAACATTGGAAAGATAAGGAATGTGTTCAAAGGCGTCGGATGGAAATAAGAGAAAACTGTAACGCTCATTTGCAAATTAAAAAAGATCAGTCAGGTGGTTATATAGTGTCCAAGTTTGTTCCTGAGCATTCCCATGCCCCCGCCACTCCTCATAAGAGATTCATTCTGAGATCGCATCAAGAGGTGCCGGAATCAAAGAAACAATTAATAAATACACTTGATTCTACCAATATTCGAAGCACCCAACAGATGGTAGTGTTTCGAAAGCAATTGGGGGGACTCAAAAATATTGTATTTACAGATAAAGATGCTGAAAATCATCGTAGAAATGAAAAGGAAAAGAAAAAGGGACTAGATGGGCATATGTTATTTCAACATTTTGAGAATCGAAAAGAAATGAGTCCTGGTTCTACCGAGGTCGGCGGACGTGGGAGTCCGTTGGGTCCGACCCTTTCGTAACCGGGGGGCAAAGGCGTGTATCAACATTTCTTTTGTGTGGGTGTGCCAGATTTTCTATTTTTATTTGGAATTACAAGTGGTGATCCGGAGATCAACCTTCGCAAGTAAAAAATAAATCAACTTCTTTCAAGTTTTCCATTGCACATATATTTAAGAAAAGAGACATTTTCTTGATTTGCCGTGAAAGGCGATCTTTTTGGTATTTATAGCCGATTTTTTGGCGTTCATAGCCGATTTTTTGTGTTTATAGCCGATTTTGGCGTTTATAGCCGATTTACAATCCTTATCAATAATGAAAGACAAGAGTTGTGATTTTTGCCTTTTTTAAAAAAAATACAAACTACAATGAAAAGCAAGAAAAGGAGGATCTAACTTCTCAGGAGATTGTGGGGGACCCGTTCAGATTGACGGTCGCAAGCCATATGTGGACTTCGCCATCATCCATGCAGATGAGAACAGAGGATGCTATTGATTCGCTTGGCTTGGCTATAACCTCAGGTTTTTAGAGGACAAAGACCAAAAGGAGGTTCTACGTCCAATAAAAAACCAAGTAGACGAGTTGAAAAGCCAAGTCTAAGCCATTTGGCGGCAGAAGGAGAAGGCAAGGACCTTGGGGGGGGGGGTACCCCCCAAGGGACTTTTGTCACCTTATAGCGGTGGTCGGTGTAGGACTTCCGCAGAGTTTTCTCTCTTTGATGCCTTTTTTTGTCTGAGTTTCCGGATTTTCTGCAGTCTGTTGTTTGTTTTCTCTGCTGTCCATGTTCTTTTCTTCTTGGAGAGCTCTCCTATTTAAAGGCTTTTAGGTAGCCATTTAGGAGGGTTTATGGGCTTTTATTGTCATTAAGCCGCATAATGGGAGGAGTTACAGGATTTAATTCCTTTATTTTGTAACTCCTTTTTCTTGGCTTCTGATTGGCCAGAGGAGATTGAGGGCATTTAATCGCCTTTAATCGCCATGATGGGAGGAGTTTCATGGGTTAAATGCCATGAATCTCTTGACTAATAACTCCCGGATGCTTGCTTCTGATTGGTCCGTCCAAAGAATTGGATTAATGACTGTAATAAAGGTAGTCAATTAATCGCATTAAGTGGTCGCCGAGCAGTTGAAGAGTCGCGAGCCGTGCCGCGTCTTTTGAGACTCTTCTGGCGATGATCATCAATGGATCTTTATGTAGATCGACATTGGATGACTATGTAACTTCACGTGTTGGTTGCCAACAGCGGGTCGGTGCCATCTGTCCTGTCGATTTCTCGATCGGTCGGGTAGAAAGCACACTTTTTTTGGTTGACCAGTTGGCAATCAATGTTGATTTCGATACTCTTGATGATTAACCCGTGTTTTTGACGGATGTCAGAGGATTTTGTGTCTCAAAAGTATGAATTTTAGAAAATAGCAGAGGCCGGATGCTTCAAATCGCAATGAAAGGGCGAAAAACGGGGTTTCCGAGGCCCACCGGGCGATCCCGGGCCCCACCTGCGACCCTGGGGGTTTTCCCCCCTTTTTGTCCCGTTTTGTGTCCGTTTTTGCTGTTTTTTTATTCTTTTTTCTTCTGTATTTTTCCTTGACTTTTTTGATCATTTATTGGCCTGATTTCCCTGTAGAAAACCTGATGAGAATCCTTGCATTTTATTTTCCTAATTTTCCAATTTTCTGAGAAAGCCGAAGACTTTGTCACGCAGAGCTGCCGATTTTCCGTTAGAAGCAGAAACTGGGTCAAACGATGTCGGAATGACCTGAAATTTGGGTGAAGCCTGCTACGCAATAAATAAGACCAACCATAGGCTTTTGTTTGAGTTGTGAAGCCGTTTGGGGTCCTTTTACCCGTAGACTTGCTTTTGTCGCGATAAAGATGTCGCGGCTTGATGTGCGGTCAACCGATGTCCGATTGACTTGAAACTTGACAGGGAACCTATTGGAGTCATTTTAAGATGTTCCATAGGCTCTTTCTTGGAAACCATGGTCCCGGGGAGCTTCACCACCGAGAGGCCTGATTTGGCTTCCGAGCGTCAAACTATGGTCAAATGTTGTCGAAATGACCTGAAATTTGACGTGTAGCCTTTTGTAAGCATTTTGAAGCCGTCCATGTGCTCTACTTGATGAGTGATGGCCTCGGTGGTTCTCGCCGCCGAGAGGCTTGATTTAGCTGTTTGAGGGTTGATGTAGGGTCAAACGTTGTCGGTTTGACTCGAAAATTGACGTGGAGCCTTTTGGATGTATTTTGAGACCATCCATCGGCTCTGATCGAAGATTTGGTGTCTCCGATGCTTCCGCCGCCGGGAGCTCCTTTTCAGCTGCCGGAGAAGCGAAGTAGGCCAAATGATTTTGAAATGGCCCAAAACTTCTTGTGTAATCCTCTTTTGGCTGTGTTAAAGGATCTTGTAGTTTTTGTTTGATTCTGACAAGATTTGATTTTTTGGAAGTAGCATTGGCTATTTATGGCAGGTTGCGACTTCATGTAGCTCTTTGGATCTTGAAGAGGCAAAGTGACATTTTTGGAGTCAACAAATGCCCCCTCGAGGTACAGCGACGAGTTGCTTAACATTTGTAGTCGATGTGCCTCAAAGAGATTTGTGAAAGAGAGCCTGTGACTTGACCAAGAGCCTTTGAGCAGTCTCTTTTTTTGTATTTGTAGCCTTTTGAGCTTCTAGGGGAATTTTATGGTAGTGAAAAGGATCACGTACCAACTTGAGGCAAAGTTTTGAAGATGACATCAGGGATGTGGATTTGAGTTTTGACCTTGTGACCTAACATGCTGTATGTGGCAGGTTAGGGGGTCGGGTTTCGTTTTGACCGTGTGACCCAACAAGCTATATATGGAATGTTGGGGGATCAATTTTGGTTTTGATCTTGTGACCTAACAGGCTGTATGTGGCAAGTTAGGGGATCAGGTTTTGGTTTTTGGTCTTGGTCTTGTGACCTAACAGGCTGTATGTGGCAAGTTAGGGGACCAGGATTTGGTTTGGATTTTTGTGGAATGTCAATTTCAAGATTTTGGATCAATTTGGTAGATAAGGCTAGATGGTTTGATTTTTGGAAGCTCATGGGGCTTGGAATTCTCTTTTGTATGGTCGAATCAACTCAAGAGAGGCATGGAACCATTTTTGTATGCTCTTGGTAAGAGGGATTTCTCTTTGACTAAAAGCCCAAATTTTTTTTTTTTTTAGTGCCTAGGTGGTCAAACCCGACTCATATGGGCTAACCCATGGGACCTTAAGCTTTTGAAATGGCTTAGATCTCATATGGTGTCATTTTTGTAAAGAATATCTAAAAATATTTCCTTTGGATAGAGAATATCTAAGGATATCTTTACTTGGAGAGAATCTCTTATGTTCTCTTTATTTTTGGAGAAAATATCTCAAGATATCTTTCTTTTGGGAAAGAATCCTTCATTGATCCTATCTTTTGGGGGAAAATCTCTCATTGATCTCTTTTTGGGAGAGAATCCCTCAAGATATCTTTCTTTTGGGAAAGAATCTTTCTAATCTCTTTCTTTTGGTAAGGTTACTAATTAGTAACACTTACCTCTTTCTTCTTTCCTTCTTTGGTTTGTTTTATTCTATAAAAGCAAGGAGGAGGTTGGATATCTTGCTCTTATTACTTTCTTTTGCAACAATCCCAAGAGGGCTTCAAGACCAAGAGTTCTTCTTCTTCAAGATCTTCAAGACTTCTCTTCTTCTTCTCCATCAATGGCTTCAAGTAAGTTCCCTTTTTCAAGAAAACCCCATTGTAGGAAAAAAAAAGTTCTTTCTTTTTTTTTGTTTCTTTCATTTCTTTTCTTTTCTTTTTTTTTCTTTTCCACGGGTTTGCTTCTTTTTTTTTACACATTTTTTTTTGCTTTATTATTTTTCTTTTTTTTTTTTTGCATGTGTTTTTTTTTCTTTTGTGGGCCGTATGGACAGATCCGTACGGATCTGGCCGTACGGCCACGTGGCCAGTGGGCCACGGCCTGTGGGGCAGCCCCTTTTTTTTTCTTTTTTCTTTTTTTGTTTTCTTTCCTTCCCTTTTTTTTTGAGAAAGTTTCTTTTCTTTTTTTCTTTTTTTTTTGTTTTCTTTCCCTCCCTTTTCTTTTAAGAAAGTTTCTTTTCTTTCTTTTGCTCATCATGATAATGCATTTTTCCGCAAACCAAGATGCTCATGCATGTATGCTTTTTTTTTAAATTGAAATGTAGCATGATGTGATAGCATACCTGAAAATTTTAGCAAATTTAGGAATTTGGAGCTCGCAGCGATGTTGAGCCCTTCCTGATTTTGCGGAGACTTTGAGGTAAGTTTGGAGTTTCGGAGCTCGCAGCAATATTGAGCCCATCTTCAAGCTTTTTATTTTTTTTCGGGATAGTTCCAAGAGGGCTTCAAGACCAAGAGTTCTTCTTCTTCTTCTTTTTCGAGAATGAACAAGGGTAAAGAGCCTGCTACAAGCGCACCTCGTCGATCTCCTAGATCTTCTAATCCGGCCGTTCAGCAAGCCTTTGAGAAGGTCCAGTATGTTAAGAGAAATCTTGAAGAATGCGACTCCCTCAACAGAGATGAGATGAGGCAGCGACTGATCGCTCTCAAGGGAGAGGAATTCTATAAGATCATGGTAAGCAGTCATCCATGGGTGATGGAAGATCAAAGTGTTTTACCCAAGCCTACCTTCTTCTTTGGTGATGCCGTCCCTGATGACATGACATACCTGAGGAGATGTTTTCAGTTCTCTTTCACAGCAGATGGTGAGAAGAAGACTGTTGCTACCAGGTCGACGTTTGATCGCACCGTCTTGATCATGAGCCTTGCCCCCACGTGCTCTAAGAGGGAAGATCCTCCAGGCTGGGTGAGAAGGACAAATGTAATCAAGACCGGGGTTTTTGATGGCGGTTCTCCTGGATATAGGGAGAGGTCGCCTGCTGACATGGACCTGTTGACGCCATCCAGCGGCTACCAGGGTTCTGATTATTCGTCGGTCGATTTGAGACCGGTGGGCCTTGGTATTTTCAGCGGTGACGGCAGCAATTGGATAAAGCCTTTTCGACTTCGTGGCCGTTTCAATGCTGACTCCGATTGGAAGTCGTGGACTGATCGCGTCCTGCTGATTGGTGGCACCGTTTTGAAGGAAGCCGGGATTTTTGATGCGGTCCGCGCCTTTAGGGAGACCGTGATCTTTCCCGACGAGGCCTTCATGGCTATGCTGGAGTCATTCCTCCCACAAACCAATACCTTCGTTGTGACGAATGGTGAGATTGGTTTCTCTTTGAAGGAGCTGAGCGCCATTACTGGATTGCCCATCCTTGGCAAACTCTATGAGGAGTTTATGCCGATCGACAGCGTCCTTGAGGAGCAGTCTGAGGAGTTCGGGCTTCTGTACTTTCAACTCGTCGCCTTCTATGATTTTTTGACGGAGAAGGAGGGTTTGAAAGTTAGATCCAGCAGTTGGAAGAGTTCTAGCTCTTCGTTCCCCAACTTTTTTGATAGCAGGGAGTCTTCTGATAGTGCGACCCAGGAAGCCAGGGTTCAGGATCCAAGTTCGAAGAAGATCTTGGCTATGCAAGAAGAGTTGAGAGATTTCTGTGCGAGTACAAACGCCATATGTCCTGACATTGCACTGCGGAGAGATCTCGCTGTTTACCTCACTTATTGGCTTGGTGAGGCTATTTTTGCTGAAGGAGATGGAACGCACATCAGGCCGCACTGTATTTTCCGGCTAATCAGATGGCATTTGGAGAGCAGCTTGCTTTGGTGCCAGCTCTTTACTCCTACCTATGTACCAAACTGCAGGCTGCTGCTTTTTTGGTTCGGCTTGGGCTTCCCATGAATAGGGTATTTTCAGCCCATATCTTTTATTCATGGTACGTGTACCACTGTCCTGGCTTCCACCGGCTGGGTGCTGCACAGGATGATGATCCTCTGATGATTCGGCTGGCTAAGGGCAAAGCCGTGTCCGAATCACGTTTGTTTGCCCGCATGAGGATCTGACGGTTCAGGGACGTCGAGATGGAGCAGTCTTCAGTGAAGCTTTCTCCGGAGTTGCGGAAGAAGGCTTTTGATTTTGGTGCCTCCCGAGACTCTACCAGGGCGGGGTCGGGAAGGCATTACTCCTTGATGAATGCAGAGAAGGAGTGGCTTTTCGGCATGGGTGTCGGCACGATGGTGTACCGCAGACATCTTTTCGTCGACATCCAGCCGTATGTACCCTCTCGCTTTGCTTTGCAGTAGGGTTTTTCTCAAGGCGTTGTTGGAGCACCTTCAAGCATGGTGAAGCACTTTGGAGGTTTACAGGACGGGAGAAATGCATAGGCTTTCTATAGTGCTGAAGACACTACAGCCATGATCTCTTATCCTGTGTTGTTGACTTCCCGGACTGCCGGCTTTGCGAAGTGGTTCGCGGAGAGCTTTTCGGCATATCGGGGGCTTTCCAAGAAGGAGCTTGATGTGAAGCTGGCATCTGGAAAGGGCCTTGGAAAGTTGGATGGCGTCCGGCGAGAGGAAGTTTGGGCCTTCCTTTCTGGAGGGAAGCACAAGATAGGCTTTCTCGGTGACCAGGGCGTCATTGGTTCTGAAGCTGTTCGAGAAATACCTGATGAGGCTTTAGAACAGCTAGAACAGGAGGAAGCCGAACTTGATGCTTGGATGCAAGCGGCGCAAAGGCAAGCTTCCGTGGAGTCTACTGATAAGGGTAGACCCTCCAGTGAGGAGTCAAGTGGAAGACCTGACTCTGATAGTGGGGCAGGTTCCTCTAAGAAGCGAGCCCGCAGGAGTAAGAGGAGGAGGAGTCATCATCGCAGCAAGGGGCAGCATGAGGACTCTCCTGACTTGGAAGTTCCTCTTACTATCAATGAGGATGTGCCAGTGGATGCTGACGAGCCTCCAGAGAAGAGAAGCCGAGAAGAAGAGATCGTCGGTGAAGGTATGATTCTTCCTTTTTCTTTTTCCATTTCTTTTCATGGGATTTTTCCATGTTCTGATTTGCTTCTTGTTTCTGCTTTTCTTTTTTTTTAGCAGAGGAAGATTTGGCGATGCCTGAGGTTCCAACCGATGAGGTGGTGACGGATCCTATCGGGGCACCTGAAGAAGAACCGAGGGACTCTGGAGTGAATCTAGAATCTTCAATTGGTATGACTTCTTTTGTTTTCTTCTTTTTTTCTATTTGTCTGTGACTTGGTTTGCTAACATTTTTCTTGCCAGCTGACTTGCCACAGGATTCCAATGACTTTGAACCATCAATGGACGCAAATGTTGATGATGCTTCCGATGAGTTCATGGAGGAAGAAAGTGTTCCGCCAGTTGTCGAAGAAGGTATTTTGTAGTAATAACCCTGATAATGATTTTCAAACAGGATCATGTTCATACCTTTTTGTGTTTCTTTGGCAGGTTTTGAGGTGATAGAGGAGAGTCCGTCGCTTCCTTCAAAACCAGAGCAAGAGATGCCAAAGGTCGATCCAGAGGTAGAGACTCCTGGGACCAGTTCTGACACTGTTGAGGAGATACCTCATGCTGAGATTCCTTCTCGAACAGGAGCAGTTTCAACTGGAAAGAGTTCTTTTGTTACTCTTCCAACGAGTGATGACATGAGCAGTCGACCAACGGAGTTAGGCGAATCTTCAGCTGGGCCATCTCTTCTTTTTGCAAAAAAGGTGGTCGTGTGGGTTCTGAGCTCTTGGATTGAGACTCTGCTTTCTGGGCACTTAGATGCCGGATTTGGGATGATCCAGCATGTGCGTGAGATTCTCGATGATGCCGAAGAGGCTGGTCTGGATGTCACACGTGCCAGGACGATTGTTGATAGGATCATTGAGCTGGGTGACAGGTGGTTTGAGACCATGGGTTTTCCTGACGACCAGTTCTTCAAGGAGATGTTCCTGGACCCTGCGGATAAGGCTCAGTCTAACCTGGATGAGGCTACACAAAGCAGGAAGCAGATAGTCCGAGAGAAGAACTTAGAAGAGCTAAACATCATTGGGCTGACACATGACCTTAACATCCTTGATAGGGAGGTTGATAAGGCTAGGAAACGTCTTGAGCACCGACAGGCACAAGTCGCTGCCAAGTGGACTGCAATAACAGAGGCTCGTGACAGGGAGAGTGCTCTGATTCGCCGGGTTGCAGATGCCGATCGAGTTCTTAAAAGGAAGTCTAAAGAGAACAAACAATGGCAAACTGCTCGGGATAAGCTTCTCGGTGAGAAAGAAGGGTTACAGCCCACCCCAGCATCTCATGGCAAGTTCTTGAAGAATCGTGCCCTGGAATCCCTGACGGCTGAGGCCAAAAGTTTGCTTGAGGAGCTGAATTCTTGGCTGGAGACCATTTTTGATTGAGCTCCTGTTTTTTTTTTTTTAACAGAAACCATCCTTCTCTCTTTTTTTGTACCAGTTGTATTTTTTTGGTACTTTTCTATTTTTTTTGTAGTGCTTGTGAACACTTTCTTCTTTTTGGTACCACATGTAGTTTTTTGGTACACTTTTTTTTTCTTTTCCCTACGCTCACTTAAATCTTTTTGTGATGAAAGTAATTGCTAAATGGGGTGCCCTTTTTTTTGTTTTTCCAACGCTCACTTAAAACTTTTTGTGATAAAAGTAATTGCTAAATGGGATTTGATCAAAAGCTTGTCATTTTGTGAAAATCTTTTATCAAATGATTGTTTTGGCATGGAAGCCAGATTTTTGTTTGTTGTATGGAAGCCGATTTTGGCATGAGAGCCAGCTTTTCTGTGGCATTGATAGCCGAGTTTGTTTTGTGGCATCTATAGCAGGGTTTGTGGCATTAATAGCCGGGTTTTTTTAAAGCCATTTTTTTCTTTTGTGGCATTGATAGCCGGTTTTGTTTTGTGGCATTGATAGCCGGTTTGTGGCATTTATAGCCTGTTTTGGTGGCATCTATAGCCGTTTTTGTGGCATTTATAGCCGGTTTGGTTTTCAAAAAATGCAAGTATCGACTAAAAGTCGCCTCCCTACTGAATGTTCTTGCAAGTATCGATGGAATGTCGCATCCTTGCTCATTCGGTTGCGAGTATCGATGGAATATCGCATCCTCGCGGATCGCGGATTTGGGTGCAGTATCGATGGAATGTCACATCCTTGCTTTTCAAAAATTTTGGTTTTGCGAGTACTGACTTGATGTCGTTTCCCCACGATTTTTGAAATTTGTGGTTTTCTCGAACTTTTGGGTTATGGATATCAACTGAAATGTTGCGTCTCCATGGTTTTTTAGGTTTTTTTTCGAACCTTTGAAATTTGGGTTGTGGATATCAACTGAAATGTTGTGTCTCCACGGTTTTGAATTTTGGGTTGTGGATATCAACTGAAATGTTGCATCTCCACGGTTTTGGATTTTGCAAGTATCGACGAAATGTCGCTTCCCTGCAATTTTGGAAGTGTCAAACGTGTTTCGTATGCTTCCGATTTGTGCGAGTATCGACTAAGCGTCGCTTCCCCACTGTTTTTTTTTTTTTTAAAAACCTTTTTTTTTGTTTGAAAACACGAGGGTCATAAGTTTTGACCTAAAACCATTTTGGCGGTTAAAGGCAGGGTGGACTAGGGTGGAAATCCCTGAATCCGGATTTTATTTCAAACCATGAATTTTGGATTCAATGGTTGAAAATTTTGGTCAAGTTAGGGAAAGGTTCCGAAACTTGGGTTTTTTGAACAATGAAACGATGAAAGTAAGCATTGTTTAAATTTCTAGAAATTTCAACGTTTGATATGAAAATTCTAAAAAAAAGTTGGGTTTAGCGAGCATGTACCTGGAAACCGGTTTTGGCCATACAGGCATTGCTCCTACCCAGTTGGGTAAGTCTTCAAGGGTAGTACCGCTTTAAGAACTTGTCGTGATGGGCAGCATACATCTGTCACCTTCCATGTTTAGGAGTGCGTATGCTGTCGATGACGTAGGGTCCCTCCCATTTTGGCTCAAATTTGCCTTTGGACTTGTGAGCGAAGACCATTGGTCTTTTTACCGCAAGGACCAAGTCACCCTTTTTGTAGGCACGTTGCCTGACCTTTTTATCGAAAGATCCTACCATGCGTGCTTGGTAAAGTTCAATGCTTTGTTGAGCTTCAAGCCGTCTCTCATCGAGATTGTCTAGCTCATGGAGTCGCAATTTGACATTGCTTTCTTGAGTCATGTCATTTTGCAAGGATACCCTCAAGGAAGGAATTTGTACTTCCAAGGGCACGACAGCTTTGCATTCATAGACCAAGGAGAATGGTGTGCTATGGGTTGGTCCTCGAACGGTGGTTCGATAGGCCCACAAAGCTTCAGACATTTTATCGCTCCAGTCTTTTTTGTGACTAGAGACCATTTTTTGAGGATTTTGCAGAGTGTCTTATTGAAAGCTTCTGCTAACCCGTTTGCTGCCGGATTGTATGGAGTCAAAAGACAGCTTTGGATTTTTTATTTGTCGCAGAACCTGTAGAATCGATGATCCCAGAATTGTGGTCCGTTATCATGGACAAATCTTTTGGGTATGCCGAAACGACAAATGATGTTGGTGCGCAGGAACTGAAGGACTGATGAGGTCTTCATTTCGTTGAACGCAAATGCTTCTGACCACTTGGAGAAATAATCCGTAGCGGCGAAGATGAAGCGATGACCTTTGCTCGAAGGGGGAGAACTAGGACCTATGATGTCCATGCCCCAGTCTTCGAAAGGCCATGAAAGCTTTCTTTGGTGGCTGAGAAGCTGACTTGGTTTGCACATTGAGGACCTCTTTTTTCTTTGGTTTTGAGGTTGCAATGGCGGTTGGCTCTTTTCTTGATGATTTCTGACTGTTGAGGTCTTTAATCACCATTTCAGCTTCCATGGAAGCTTCTAGGAGTTCTCCCAGGTTTTTTGATTTGTTGCCGATGATCATGGAGCGGATTCTGGCTCTCATGTTGTTTCGGCAGATGTCGACTAGCGACGCTTGTGGCAATACATCAGAGCATTTGTATGCCATTGCTTTCCACTTATGAATGAAGTCATATGTTGACTCATTCTCCCCCTATTTTAGGCTGCACAGCTGAGCCATAGTAGTGGGATGACCCTCACCTTTGAAGTGAGTCAGGAAGCGTGTCTCTAGCATGGCCCAGTTTTGGATGGAGTCCTCTGGCAGAGTGGAGTACCAATCGAAGGCCGTACCTTTTAGGGTACTTGCAAAGAGGCGGATCTTGAGTGCATCTTGATTCGCGATAGCTCCCATCAGGATCTTGAAGTGGATGACGTGCTGTCTGGCTAATCCTTTCCCCGTATATGTTTAGAGAGTAGGATGCTTGAATTTGGTGGGGAACGGGACCGAGTCCATCCATAAGGGATATGGTGGCTTGATCCCATGCTCTTTGAGTATATCCTCTTCTTTTGCTTTAGCAAGGATACTGTCTACGTCCTTTTTGGTAAGGGCGCGTGACTCATTTTCTTCTCCATTTACCTTATCGTCTTGATGATTCGGAGGAGGTTCATTGTTCGCCTGATTTTGGAAGGCGAGGAGAAGGTTTTCCATCAGAGTTTCAATCCTCTGCTGGCCTTGTTCCAACTACTGGATGCGGGTGATCGCATCATCTTGAGGTGTATTGCGGGGTGGTGGCTCAGAATTTGTAGCCAAGACGTTCATCCTTTGTGATTCGAACGAAGAAACCATCCTGGTGACTGAGCTGGGGCTTATTCTTTTTGAAGAAGAGCTTGAGGAAGGATCACTCTGCCGTCCTTTGCTTGAAGGAGCAGGGGATTCTTCTGAATGTCTTCTTGTCCTGGAGACGCTGCGGGTCATTGGACGTCGGACATGGATTTTTGTTGCTAACTTTTGGCGCCTTCTGGTTTTTCCAACCATATGGACGGCAGCAACTTGGTTGGGTCTTTCTTTTTCGACCCGTTTGGGAGAGACTTGAAGTGTAGGAGGCTGGGTCCTTTGCTTCTTTAGTCTCTTTTGCCGATACGACGCGCGGCGGCGTATACGACGAGCAATTTGAGCTTCAGTCAGCTCTGGCTGCGCTTTGACGATGAAGGATGTGCTCCCTCGGGCGTAGCAGCCGAGCCTGTCTTCTTTGTAGCTGGGCAAGGACAGGATGCGAATCCTGTCCTTCGCCTGTTGGAGCGAAGCTTTGAATTTTTGGAGTTCGGCCCCTGTAGAGATGAAAGGTCGAACTAAAGGTTTGTAGGCCTTAGCAGGTGCTTGCAGATGCCTTGTGATGCATGATCTGATTTTGGGCTTGTAGGAACAAGCCGGCTCATGCTGGTTTGACTTGGGAGTCAAGTTGGAGATAGGTCTCTCCTCTTTCATGTAAGCAAGGGGGTAGAACCGGTTCTCCTTGAGTGGGGCCAGGAATGCTGGCTTAGTGGATGTTTGGGACCTTCTCTGTTTTGGTGAAGGTCTTGGGGACCAAGTCTTGGGATAGACATGGTCGTTTGCTGGTCGAGGCTTCGTGGGGCTGCCACGGGCTTCAGGCCTTCTGGTGCTCACCTTTGGTGTCACGGTAGTGACACGTTGAGAGGCGAGTTTTTGCTTCTTGGAAGGAGCAGCTTGTTCCTCGGGAAGTGGGAATGGTCCCAGCATCCCAAAGACGATAGTCCGGGGAGTCGAGGTCGACCCGGAGCCCAGAGAGTTGCCGAGGGAGTTGACGCTTCGGCAGCTGATGGGGCGCTTGTAGGTGCGCGTAGTTTGCTTCTGTTGAAGCATGAGTTGGTGCTTGCTCTCATCGAAAGTAATGGTAAATGATGCTGCCATTGTTAGTATTTTTCGAAAATTTCTAAAACAAGATCACATCCATTAGTAATCACAAGAATATAATGATCATAAATGGGAAGTTCTATGTTTTTGTCTTTTCAAATCGCTCGAGGGAGATGACCTAAGCAATATGAAGAAGGCAAAATGCTATAGAGGGTACAATTGTTCTGATCGCAGGTATGGTAAGCCCAAAATGAGCGTTTCAGTGACTGCTAGAAGCAATTTGGACTTAAATTCGACTTATCGAGAAGCAGAGCTTGCTCGAGGAAAGAAGAATATAAAGTTGGAGTTACAAATGTGCCGGTCGCAATACAGTAGACCCTGAAAGGGCGTACTAGTACCGCTAGACACAAATGTTTTGAGACTGCATCCATGAGATGAGATTCTTTATTTTGAAAGGTCAGGATTGGATTCATCAAAGAGAGCAGATGGTATTCCGATCTGAACACGGGCTCAGCGATTTCCGCAAGCGCCGGTGCTTAGAAAGAAATGAACCATAATTTCTCGGATCTAAATCCAAAAATGACGAGTTTTTTATTTGAAAGAACAATATCGGGTTCATCAAAGAGAGCAAAAGGCACTCCAATCTGAACACGGGCTCAGCGATTTCTGCGAGCGCCAGTGCTCAGAAAGGAGAAGACCAAGATTTCTCCAATCTAAATCCTAAATGACGGAAGTTGTTTTTTTTTTTTTGAAGATTTTTTTTTTAAAATCTTTTTTTTATTTTTATTTATTTTCTTATTTTTTTAAGATTTTTTTTTTGAAATTTTTTTTATTTTTTATTTTTTATTTTAAAATTTTTATTTTTAAAAATTTTATTTTTGAAAAAAAAAATTATTTAAAAGACGAGAGAGTACACATAGGCCTCCTAACCCGGTCTTATGAAATCTCGATTGATAGAATTGCCCCCAGGTAATGGTAGGATTACTTAATGAACCCGTTTGGAAGACCCTTGCCTAGAACAGTCAAGCTGTCTCCACACTCTGGACAAGGCTTTTCTTGAATCAACCCTGATCAAAGAACACAGTTGGTTTAACCTTAATGGTCTATGTCTTTTTTGTTTTTTTTATTTATATTTTTTTTATTATTATTATTATTTTTAGATCTTTAATGAACTCATCGAAGAGAAACGATAGCCCAAAACCTTAGTCGAACAGGCTCAACATTTCTGCAAGCATGATGAACATTAGGAAAGGATCAAGGTTTCTCAAATTTTGAATCCAAAATGACAAATCTGATTTTTTTGTTTTTTTTTTTTGTTTTTTTTTAGAACTTTAATGAACTCATCGAAGAGAAACGATGGCCCAAAACCTTAGTCGAACAGGCTCAACATTTTTGCAAGCGTGATGAACGATAGGAAAGGATCAAGGTTTCTCAATTTTGAATCCAAAATGAAAAATCTGATTTTTTGTTTTTTTTTCTAGATCTTTAATGAACTCATCGAAGAGAAACGATGGCCCAAAACCTTAGTCGAACAAGCTCAACATTTCTGCAAACACGATGAACGATAGGAAAAGATCAAGGTTTCTCAATTTTGAATTCAAAATGAAAAAATCTGATTTTTTATTATTTTTTTTTTTTTTTTTTTAGATCTTTAATGAACTCATCGAAGAGAAACGATGGCCCAAAACCTTAGTCGAACAGGCTCAACATTTCTGCAAGCGCGATGAACGATAAGAAAATATCAAGGTTTCTCAATTTTGAATTCAAATCGAGAAATCTAATTTTTTTAATTTTTTTTTAAAGAGAAAGAGTGGAAATAAATTCAAAGAATTAGAAATTCCCAAAAAAACTCATCTCATTTTTTTTAGATACGGAATCCAACATAGGCCACCAATTAGAAAGTAGCCAAGGAATCGAGAAAAGAAATATAAGCATAGAGCAAAAGATATGATATGCAAATATTTCATTTCTAGCATCGTGTTCTCAAATGAACGTGTCCCACCGGGTGTGCTAGCTTGATGGACCGCGCTTCTGCCTGGCTCTACCGAGGTCGGCAGACGTGGGAGTCCGTTGGGTCCGACACTTTCGTAACCGAGGGGCAAAGGCGTGCATCAACATTTCTTTTGTCTGGGTGTGCCAGATTTTCTATTTTTACTTGGAATTGCAAGTGGTGATCCAGAAATCAACCTTCGCAAGTAAAAAAGAAATCAACTTCTTTCAAGTTTTCCATTGCACATATATTTAAGAAAAGAGACATTTTCTTGATTTGTCGTGAAAGGCGATTTTTTTGGCATTTATAGCCGATTTTTTTGCGTTTATAGCCGATTTTTGGCGTTTATAGCCGATTTTGGCGTTTATAGCCGATTTACAATCCTAATTAATAATGAAAGACAAGAGTTGTGATTTTTGTCTCTTTTAAAAAAAATACAAACTACAATGAAAAGTAAGAAAAGGAGGATCTAACTTCTCAGGAGATTGTGGGGGGACCCGTTCAGATTGACGATCGCAAGCCATATGTGGACTTCGCCATCATCCATGCAGATGAGAACAGAGGATGCTATTGATTCGCTTGGCTTGGCTATAACCTCAGGTTTTTAGAGGACAAAGACTAAAAGAAGGTTCTATGTCCAATAAAAAACCAAGCAGACGGGTTGAAAAGCCAAGTCTAAGCCATTTGGCGGCAGAAGGAGAAAAAAAGGACCTTGGGGGGGGATACCCCCCAAGGGACTTTTGTCACCTTGTAGCGGTGGTCGGTGTAGAACTTCCGCAGAGTTCTCTCTCTTCGATTCCTTTTTCTGTCTGAGTTTCCGGATTTTCTGCAGTCTGTTGTTTGTTTTCTCTGCTGTCCGTGTTCTTTTCTTCTTGAAGAGCTCTCCTATTTATAGGCTTTTAGGTAGCCATTTAGGATGGTTTATGGGCTTTTATTGTCATTAAGCCGCATAATGGGAGGAGTTACAGGATTTAATTCCTTTATTTTGTAACTCCTTTTTCTTGGCTTCTGATTGGCCGGAGGAGATTGAGGGCATTTAATCGCCTTTAATCGCCATGATGGGAGGAGTTTATTGGGTTAAATGCCATGAATCTCTTGAGTTGTAACTCTCGGATGCTTTCTTCTGATTGGTCCGTCCAAAGAAATGGATTAATGACTGTAATAAAGGTAGTCAATTAATCGCATTAAGTGGTCGCCGAGCAGTTGAAGAGTCGCGAGCCGTGCCGCGTCTTTTGGAATTCTTCTGGCGATGATCATCGATGGATCTTTATGTAGATCGACATCGGATGACCATGTAACTTCACGTGTTGGTTGCCAACAGCGGGTCGGTGCCATCTGTCCTGTCGATTTCTCGATCGGTCGGGTAGAAAGCACACTTTTTTTGGTTGACCAGTTGGCGATCAATGTTGATTTCGATACTCTTGATGATTAACCCGTGTTTTTTTACGGATGTCAGAGGATTTGGTGTCTCAAAAGTATGAATTTTGGAAAATACCAGAGGCCGGACGTTTCGAATCGCGAAAAAACAATGAAAAACGGGGTTTCCGGGGCCCACCGGGCGATCCCGGGCCCCAGGTTCGCCGGCGACCCAGGGGGTTTCCCCCCTTTTTGTCCCGTTTTGTGTCCGTTTTTGCTGTTTTTTATTCTTTTTTCTTCTGTAGTTTTCCTTGACATTTTTTATCATTTATTGGCCTGATTTCCCTGTAGAAAACCTGATGAGAATCCTTGCATTTTATTTTGCAAAGTTTCCAATTTTCTGAGAAAGCCGAAGACTTTGTCGCGCAGAGCTGCCGATTTTTCTGTCAGAAGCTGAAACTGGGTCAAACGATGTCGGAATGACCTGAAATTTGGGGTGAAGCCTGCTAAGCAATAAATAAGACCAATAGACTTACTTTTGTCGCGATGAAGATGTCGCGGCTTGATGTGCGGTCAACCGATATCCGATTGACTTGAGATTTGACAGGGAACCTATTGGAGTCATTTTAAGATGATTCATAGGCACTGTCTTGGAAATCATGGTCCCGGGGAGCTTCGCCGTCGAGAGGCCTGATTTGGCTTCCGAGCGTCAAACTAAGGTCAAATGTTATCGAAATGACCTGAAATTTGACGTGTAGCCTTTTGTAAGCATTTTGAAGCCGTCCATGTGCTCTACTTGATGAGTGATGGCCTTGGTGGTTCTCACCGCCGAGAGGCTTGATTTAGCTGTTCGAGGGTTGATGTAGGGTCAAACGTTGTCGGTTTGACTCGAAACTTGACGTGGAGCCTTTTGGAAGTATTTTGAGACCATCCATCGGCTCTGATTGAAGATTTGGTGTCTCCGATGCTTCCGCCGTTGGGAGCTCCTTTTCTGCTGTCGGAGAAGCGAAGTTAGGCCAAATGATTTTGAAATGGCCCGAAACTTCTTGTGTAATCCTCTTTTCGCTGTGTTGAAGGATCTTGCAGTTTTTGTTTGATTCTGACAAGATTTGATTTTTTGGAAGTAGCATTGCCTATTTATGGCAGGTTGCGACTTCATGTAGCTCTTTGGATCTTGAAGAGGCAAAGTGACATTTTTGGTGTCAACAGCTTTGTATGTAATATAAAGAGAGATGGAGATAACAAAGTTACACATGTTTTTTGGGCAAACCACACATTCCGTACAGCAGACAGTGTCTTTGGTGATGTTGTAACATTCGACACAACGTAAAAAACAAATTGTTATGGATTAATTTTTGGTGCGTTAGTAGGTTGGAATCACCATGGTTAAACCACACTATTTGGGTGTGCGTTCCTCCCAAATGAAAAGGCTGAGTCATTTGAGTGGCTATTTAATAAATGGCTTGGAGCAATGTTGGGTGGTCCACCAAAAGGAATTATAACAGATCAGGATTTGGTGATGACAAAGGCCATAAAAAAAGTCATGCCGAACATTACTCATCGGTATTGCCTATGGCACATTCTGGACAAACTACCGTCAAATTTAGGCGGGGTTTCTATTCAAAATGAAGGTTTGATTGATAGTATAAAAAAATGCATGCATAATTCTTACTCTTTTGCTGATTTTGAATGTGAATGGAAAAGGATCATAACAGAATATAAGGTTGCAGACAATGAATGGTTGACACAAATTTTTGAGATTCGGGATATGTGGGTACCGGCCTTTTTAAAACACACTTTCTTTGCTGGTATGTCAACTACTCAGAGAAGTGAAAGTATGAATGCCTTCGTGAAGCACTATGTAGAATACAAGAACACACTTCTTGATTTTTATATTAATTGCGTTTTGAGCAAGGCGTTGAATGGTTAAGATATCTTGAAAACAAAGAGGATTACGAGTCAAGCAATGGAAGACTGAAGCTGAAGGCAGATTCTTCAATGGAAAAGCAGATGGCGGATATATATATATATATATACGAGACGAATACAAATGAATTTATAACACATTATTTCAGATTACGGAGCAAACATGAATACAATGAGCCAGATGTTAATCTTGATAGTAGTGAGTGTTCGGAAGACTCTGATTCAGGCATTCAGTGAATTTTCATGGTGTTTGCTTCCATATCTTTCATAGTGTTTGCTTCCATTACTTATGTTCATGTATCATTATTTTTAATGTTTTTACTTATATGCAGGGCCTGGATGAGAGAAAAAATGCAGATTTTGTTGGAATGAAGGTAGATTGGATATGTTTAATTGCTGCTTGAGGGTGATTGCTGAATATCTTTGGTTGATGTCACTTTTTTCATCATAATGTGATGGATTTTAATGTATTTAGGAGAGAATACTGCAACTTTAAACACCTCCTTTATCTTATGGTTTTATAATGTATTTAGGAAGGAATTCTATTTGTGGATGTTTTACATTCAAAATTTACGGATGAGCTACCACATTCTGAGTGCAGTTTTTCCTAGTTCTGTAGCTTAAGATTACAAGCTACCAGCTGTTTTTCACATTCTGATTGTTGAGATTTCAAGCTTTCAGATTCTGTTTTCATTGCATTACTTACCAGTGATTTGCCTGAGTCAAAAGTTTATGTTTTGGATGCACTGAGAAGTCTGCTTTCCAATTTTTCTGTCAATGACATATTGAATGAAGGGAGTTCTGCCAATGATGCCATTGAAATAATTATAAAAATGTTGAGTTCTACAAAGGAACAAACTCGGGTTAAGGCAGCCTCAGTTCTTGCAGCACTATTTGCTTGCCGGAATGACTTGCGAGAAAGCAGCATTGCTGTCAAGACAGTTTTGTCAGTCAAGAAGCTGCTTAATGTGGATTCTGAAAGAATATTGATAGTCTTCATTCTGTCTTGCTTCTATTTTCCTTCCCATTAAAGAAAATCAGGACGTAGCTGTTGGTGTAGATGCATCTGATGTAGAGTTGATTTTGTCCGAGGCCAGCCCAGGTTTTCTGAATGAATGTACATTTAGGCCCAGCTTTAGATTGAGACTCAGGTCCATCCAATTCCTAATTCATGAGGCAAGTTTTGGATACGATGGCCAAGCTGCACCTATTATGGACATGACAACTAGTTATCATAACAAATATTTAACCCCCCAGATCTAGCCCACCAGCATTAAATCACAGTCCAATAGTGGAGTGAACATAGGCCAGGCCTTGACAAATCTCGGCCATTGCCATGCTACTATCAGAAATTGACTTAACATGGTTAGCCACTAGCCTCTGAGTTGATATGGTCTCACTTGTGACAAGCTTGCCCCATACTGTTGATTTCTCTGCTTAAAATTTACTCTGTATGCAAGGCTAGGCCTCCGGCATAAGGACTGATGACTTATGGTTTCCCCCACCCATTGTAGAGTTGGCACATGTGGAAAATGCAAAGTGAAATGATCATGTGTAAAAAAAAAAATACATTAAAAAAAGGAGCTTTGACTCAAGGATCCAATTACTAGGGAAAATTACCGTACAAAAAAGGAGCTTTGACTCAAGGATCCAATTACTAGGGAAAATTACCGTACGGACGGCCCAAAATCCCATATTTATTCAGTACAAGACGAAAGATTAAAATTTACCGGATGGAAGGTTGTACACAAAAGACGCCCAAATTGGGATGGAAATACCATTTTTCGTGCAATATCCTAGGTCAGTATGATATCGAAGGATTCGATATCCCAAGAACTTAGGATATCGCACAGTTCGATATCCTAATCCCATAGGATATCGCACGGTTACATACTCCCCCTAAACTTTCATCTTCCCGCTCGACTTTTCCAGCGATGAAAAAACTCTGCTCCTCCTTGTCTCTTCCGGTCTTTCTTGCCCATAACTTTCATTAAGTCTCATCTCTCTTAAACTCTCTTGTCTCCCCAACCCTCTTTTTCTCTTGGTTTTATCTGTGCTAAACCTCACAAACCCCATGGATTCAAAATAGCCATGGATTAAAAAAAAAAAAAACATGGGGAGAGAGGAGATCGAGAGGGCAGTGGCCTAGTTGATGGGCGGTGGAGATGAAGCTGATGAGAGGAGAAGGAGAGCTAGGGAGCTTGGGGAGATGGCAAAGAACGCGGTGAAAAATGATGGGTTATCTTACATGGACATGGACCGTCTGACCGTTGATCGCATAATCTCGCTATAGCGAGAATACAAGTCTCGCTATAGCGAGACCTGTGAATACAAGTTTCACTTTGCAGACCTGTGTATGTTTCCTCATTTTGAATTTGTTGCTTAATTGTTTGTATACCCTTTTTTTTCCTTCTAGGTTTGTTGCTCGGCAGAGTGATTTTGGTTTGGTTATTTCTGACATGGGTTTCATGCCTTTCCTCGGTAGAAGTGTTTTTGGTAGGAATAATTTTGGTCTGGTTTTTTATGATATGATTTTCATGCCCACTTGCTTTCTTGGTAAAATTATTTTATTTGTTTCTTTGGATTTTTCTTCTTTGTTTTTCTGATACAAGCTTCATATCGAAGTTGCTTTCTTTGGGTCATGTTCTTTCGGTAGAATGATTGTAATTTGGCTTTTTTTTATGATACGCCCACCTGCTATTTTTGGCTGAATTCGTTGAGGTTTCAACAAAGGTAAAGGAAATGGGAATCTTCATTTTCTCCTTGTCTATAAATTTCTATATATTCAATGAGTTTGTTGCAATGCATTAGATGCTGGTTTATTTGCATATCTTTTCGCTGACTTCTTATTAAAAGATTTCAATTTTTTATTTATTTTGGAACCTCAAAGAATTGTTTGTTCTTAATCAAGTCGGTTTCAGCAATTGGAGAGAATTTTTATATCTAACACTTGGTTTCACTCTCTACAGCAACCGAGACCAGATATTTGAATGAGAGCTTGTTGTTCCTCAAGATGCTCAGGCCTCAACAAATGTTGTCATCGATCCGCCTGGGCCCGAGAAGAAAGATGTTCCTCAGCTACTTCAGTTCACTTTTAAGGAGCTCAAATCTGCTATTGGGAACTTCAGACCTGATAGCATTCTTGGGGAATGGATGTTTTCAAAGGGTGGATTGAGGACGATAGACCTAATTACCGAGAAGTTGAATGTTGGTTTTGGATGCTACCCATTTCAAGGAATTGACGGCAATTACATTTTGTAATGTTGGTGGTTGTTAGAGGTTGCTCAGTTCTATCCATTTTTTTATGGGATTTGATGTTGGAGTTTGTTATTAATGTAATTTGCTTAGTTCTATTGGATTTTATATTTCTCGTTGAAATATTGCCTTTTTGTAAATAAATAAATGTATAGAGTGTTGGTTGTGTCTATATATTTTGGACAATTAGTATGTGTCATGTTAATTAGACAATTAGTATGTATCATGTTAAATCTCCATCTATGCCTTTATTAGTATGTGTCATGTTAAGTGGACAATTATCGGGTGATGCCAAAACTTGCACTTCATTATTTATTTATAATATGCTAAGGAATTGAGAGTTCAATATATTCCCTTTGTGGCAGGCTGGCAGCCTCTAAAGTGCCTTCAAACTTTCAAGGGGCATTTTCTTTTTCTTAAAAGCCCTGTTAAATTTGTGCCAGACTCACCTTAATTTGATTTTAGTGAAAGCCTTTAATCTGTACAGTTGGCCCCACCATTCAAAATGGCTATTCGTCCATTTTGCATCTCATACGGATGATTCTAGACATACTTCAAAACCCTTCAAAATGCAACCAAAAGCTCAGGATATCCATCCCCTTTTTCTGTATTGTGACTATATAATTGATCATGGTGATAGACGAAAGGGTAGCCTAGAGATCTTGGGTGGGCCACTCCTGTCTCATATTCCAATCATTAGAAGATGTGTGTTAGAATAAAAGGGTTGTCAGTCCTCAAAAGAAAGAAGAGAGTCAACAAAGGCTACTGACAGAGGCTGCAGAGTTGCAAAAATCATTGCTGGCAGAATCATGCCTCGCTATAACGAGGATGATCCTCGCTATAGCGAGGGTAGCGCAGGGAGCCCTATCTGATCCGAACTTTGTGATAAAGTTTGATAAGGACTCTTATTCTAAGTGGAATATTTTTAAGAGTCTTAAGCACGAATTAGGGGCTATATATTGGGTGTTTCTCACAACCCAAAGGGACACAGATCATCTCTCAAGTTCTGAATTTGTGATCAAATTGAGAGAAATTTTCTCTAGAGATTTTTGAAGAGTTGTGCTGCCAAGTACTCTAGAGAGCAAGTTTCTTCTGCAACTCTTGTAGAAGATTATCTTCTTGCGTAGAAGATTTGAGGAGTCAAGCGCTGGATCTGTTGCAATCAACGGTGTGATGTCGTTGAAGCGTGATGCGACACAAGGTAACTTCAGTCTTTAGATAGGGGATATCTAGGGAAGAAATCTGAGTTTCTTGTAGTTGCGAGATTCATAGTGTTTGATTAGATCCAGTACGGATCGGTGGTTTTTTACCCGGTTTGGGTTTTCCACCTTAAATTTAGTGTCCTTGTGGTGTGTGCTTGTGATTTTATTTCCGCTGCGTAGTTTATTATTTATGTCTGAGTTAGAAATCAAACAAGTTTCACTAAACAAGATGAACACTGGTTCGAAGACTCTTACAAATATCTTGTGTAGTCAGAAGTCTCAGTTTGACAGAAGCGGTCTCGGTTATGATCATGGTGCATCCACATCGGAAGCTAAAGGTAAAATAATTTTTGTTTCTAGTGTTGCACATGCTACTCCACATACTGCACATATACACAATGTGTCGAGTAGTTTCAAGAAAAAGAATGTGTCACGCACAGCACGCATATCCACTTGTCATCATTGTGGAAAGAAAGGACACATTCGTCCCCATTGCAAGAAGCTGCAAAGTCTACCCAAGACCAAGCAATGGCGGAAGAATTTTTCTCCACCCAAGACAACTCCAATTTGGGTTAGAAAATCTGATTTGCCTAAGGAGCTTGCTCACACTGTACTGAAAGTTCAAACTACAAAAGTGTGGGTGGTTAATCATAAAAAGCCCTGATCAAGGAGGTCAAGTCCCCATCCCCAGTGCTGATACGAAGATCAAAATCAAGGGGGAGATACTGCATCAAGATTGACAGAAGCTGCATGATTATTTTTGTTTGTCAATTATGGACAAATTCAGGGGGAGAAGAATGAAGCCCAGAAGAGTTTTACAAGCTAAGGCAATTCAAGATCTACAGTGCTGATTTTTTTGTTTAAAAGTTCATTGTATTTTGGGTTTTTATTTTGGGTAGATCGTATTGTATTGTTCTAGGAGATTTGTCCACGAATTGCCAAAAGGGGGAGATTGTTAGAATAAAAGTGTTGTCAGTCCTCAAAAGAAAGAAGAGAGTCAACAAAGGCTACTGACAGAGGCTGCAGAGTTGCAAAAATCGTTGCTGGCAGAATCATGCCTCGCTATAGCGAGGGTAGCGCAGGGAGCACTATCTGATCCGGACTTTGGGATAAAGTTTGATAAAGGACTCTTATTCTAAGTGGAATATTTTTAAGAGTCTTAAGCACGAATTAGGGGCTATATATTGGGTGTTTCTCACAACCCAAAGGGACACAGATCATCTCTCAATTTCTGAATTTGTGATCAAATTGAGAGAAATTTTCTCTAGAGATTTTTGAAGAGTTGTGCTGCCAAGTACTCTAGAGAGCAAGTTTCTTCTGCAACTCTTGTAGAAGATTATCTTCTTGCGTAGAAGATTTGAGGAGTCAAGCGCTGGATCTGTTGCAATCAACGGTGTGATGTCGTTGAAGCGTGATGCGACACAAGGTAACTTCAGTCCTTAGATAGGGGATATCTAGGGAATAAATCTGAGTTTCTTGTAATTGCGAGATTCATAGTGTTTGATTAGATCTAGTACGGATCGGTGGTTTTTTACCCAATTTTGGGTTTTCCACCTTAAATTTGGTGTCCTTGTGGTGTGTGCTTGTGATTTTATTTCCACTGCGTAGTTTATTATTTTTGCACACCAGTGGGTTGATTTATTGAGTGGACCAATCTAGAGATCTCGAACCCTAAACCCTTTCAATGTGTACTAATTTTATTAGCAATAGTTGCACCAAAATGTGTAATCGATTCCTTGGAGTCAGTATGGCCAGGAAATTCCTTGTGTTCTTCCTCGTCCCCATGAGCACAACTAATCAAAGTCCAACCTGGTATGCATATCTCAAGCAAATCAGTACGCATGCCAGTGACCCACCTCTTGGTTCTTGGATGAGTGATAGCCAAACAGCCGGTGCAATCCACTGGTGCCTAACCATCCTTCTAAATAGATAGTTGCTCATAGATTTTCATGACCGCCTAGCAGAATCACATTGACATGGATTGCAATCATTATTCCATAGATGCAAAAGGCCCTCCATATTGGACAGTGTAGATTAGACCCAAGGTCTGTGTTCTCGCTATAACGAGTCTCGCTACAGCTCCATCGGTGTTCTCGCTATAGTGAGACTATTCTCTTATTTTCCTCGCTATAGCAAGAATATGTCTCGCTATAGCGATACCACCAGAAAAAAATAATTATCCTCGCTATAACGAGAAAATGTCTCGCTTTAGCGAGACCACTCTCTGGGGACTCAGGGGAGGGGGGTCGGTGAACGATTTCCTACACAATTTTTTTTTAATTATTTTTAACAAACAAATAGGAAAACAAGAGAGAAAATTGAACTCCATATACATGTATATCATAAATTGAATTGTTCTCTACATTACGGCAAGTTAAACAAAATAAAATTGGAACTAAAAAGCTCCATTGCTTGATCCTGGCATTTGAAACCCAAATTTAACTAAAGAACACCATATACATGTAATTTAAAAACATGATATCTAAAAAACTAATACGGTTTTTACAACCACTGTTTTCCCACTGCTTGTAATATACATCATGTATGATCTTCTGCCTGTAAAATCAGAGAGAGTGAAAGATCCTGTAAAATCAGAGAGAGTGAAAGACGAATAAGATTCGTAGAAAAAGAGCTGAGATTGGTCATGCTGTGATGGAATCGGCAGCTTTGATGGGGTTGGAGCTGGAGTTGAAGTTGAAACCATGGCTCTTTTGAATCCATGGGGTTTGTGAGGTTTAGCACAAGATAAAACCAGGAGAAAAGGAGGGTTGGGGAGACAAGAGGGTTTGAGAGAGATGAGACTTCATGAAATATATGGGGAAGAAAAAGTTTTTTCATCGCTGAACAAGTCAAGCGGGAAGATGAAAGCTTTGGGCGGGAGTATGGGAGCAGGTAACTGTGCGATATCCTACAGGCTTAGGATATCGAACTGTGCGATATCCCTAGCCTCTGTGATATCAAATCCTTCGATATCCTACAGCCCTAGGATATCGGAGGAAAAAGGGTAAAACCGTCCCATTTTGGTCGTCCTTTCGTGTACGATCTTCCATCCGGTAAATTATATTCTTTCATCTTTTATGGGGTAATTGTCGGGTCTTGCGCCGTCCATACGGTAATTGTCCCCAATTACTATAAGTAACACCTTCTAGTCTTTGATGCATTCAATATTCCAAATGAGACTCCCTAAGGTATAAACAATGAAAAAAAAAAAGGTTCTTGTGCCCTCCCACAACAGAACAATGTCTACATCCCATAAGACAAATAGGCACGTCCATCCTTCTATCCGCGCCACATGTACGCAACAAAGAGGAGGGAAATTGCCATCAAATATGCTAGGCCTTTTTTGCTTCGACTTCCCATGCTTTGAGTCTCCATGCGTTCACGTAGACGTCGAATTTCTAGGCACAACTCTTTGATTGAGTCTTTCATTTCTTCCATTTTCACTTCAATTTGGCCTCGACTTAAAGTTGCCATCGGCATACATTCTAGAGCAAGTTCATCCATCTAAATTAAAAGACCACAACCTCTTTCTCCTTGCAATCAAATTCATAATGATATAATGAATGTTGGAGCAAAAAATAATAAGATTAATGAATGAAGTTCAAATGTTTTGAATATTGAAGAAAAAATCAATAAATGAATTTGAGAAGATGGACACTTACATGTAAATCTGGACATTTCCAAAATTTACGGCCAGGGTTGGATGTAGTACAAGACGTCTTTAATATCATATACCCGTATCGACATGGGTATTTTGGAGCCCATTCTAAGTTTCGGAATGGAAACGAAGATGACTTCCCTATATATTCTTGACCTGAGATCTCAGACGAAGTAGATGAACTCAAATTTAATTACAAATACGTAACATTTATTTAAAAAATAGTAAAAGTCTCGGATCCCATACTTGAAGATGACATAGCTCATGAGCTTGAGGATGAGGACTTATATTGTTTTTCCTCAGATTAGTTACTCTGCAAAATCACAATAGTAGACCTCGTTCACAACCACAATAATAGAAACCAATGAAATTAAGGAGTTTTGTATAACCATATGCAGCACTATTTTTCTTAACTGGCGAACCTCTTGTAATTGGGTTTGATATCATCTCCTGGTGCAGAAAGAAGTAAGCATCTTACTATCAATTCATCTTATAAATAAGTAAACATCATCCAGTCACGCTATCAACGGGACAAACATCCAATTAGATATAATGAAAATATATTCAAGAGAAGAGGAAATTAGTTCATACATGGACTTAGGATCCTTGGTGACTTATGGTTAATTCATGAGGGTTCTCAGCACACTTGTTAAAAATCCGAACTGTATAAATTAAATATCCATCTCTTATGGCTAAACCAGGTGACTTGTGTTGTTGTGCAGTGCAGATCAGCCAGGTGACTCAAAGGCATCATTAGTTGTTAGGTCTACAACAATCCATGAAGAGAAATAAAACAGGAAACGAGCTAGTAGTTACTATAGTTACTCTGAAGAGAGAAACAAGCTAGCAGAGAAATAAAAGAGAGGAAAAAAAAATCAAAGATGGGCTCGTTGGAGAGAGTATTTTCAACACATCTAGTCTGAGTATTTTTTGGTACCCTCTTAAACCTGCCGGTACAAACAAATTTTTTGGAATATAATCATACTCAAAGCAAAACCCCACAAATCACGGAAGGTAAATGGGTTCCAGAAGAAAACAGAGGAAAAAAAAAAACAAAGAAGGAAGGAAGAAAAGGCATACCTTGAAGATGAGGCTTGACTGGCTGGAGATTGGGTCACATTCTGGGTAGGGGAGGTTCGCTGCAGAGAGCTCGTCCAAGAAGAAGAAAATGGGTTCCTCTACAGAGAGCTCGTCCAAGAAGAAGAAAAAGGTTCGCTGCAGAGAGCTCGTCCAAAATGTTGAAAATGGGTCGCTGCAGAGAGATCGTTGAAGAAGAAATGGCTCGAAGAAGATCGTCGAAGAAGAAATGGGTTCGCTGTAGAGATCGTCGAAGAAGAGAGGGAAGCGATTTGGGCGAGAGAGAGAGAGAGAGAGAGAGAGAGAGAGAGAGAGAGAAGAGAGCGAATGGGGCTGATATCGTCAAAGAAGATCATCGAAGAAGAGAGGGAAGTGATTTGGGCGAAATGGAGAGAGAGAGAGAGAGAGAGAGAGAGAGAGAGAGAGAGAGAGAGAGAGGAGAGCGAATGGGGCTGGTTTTTGGATGAAATGGATTTGATTTTGGCCCCCGATCGGAGAGCGGGGAAATGAAAATTTCTTGGGCGGGCTCCACTCATGTGTGGATTGAAAACACTTTCGAGGTTTCAATGCTTAACAGCTGAGGAGAGGGGCTCCCTTTAACTTTAATTATATATCATTTAATATCCGTACTCATATATTTTTCAAACCCATCTTGACGCTCTTTTATCGAATTATACTAATGCACTCTATATCTTATTTATGATAAGGACTCAAAATTAGACTTGTTTCTTTATGTTGATGTCAGATTTGGATAACCAAATCTATAAAGACAGATTTAGATCTACCATAGTCTTGCACCGAATTTGACCTATTTGTCTCCGTGGAAAAGTCTTTATGGGCACGTTTGTGCAACTACTTTTCTGTAAGGAAAAAAAATAAGTTATGAAAAACGGAGACGCTGCTTTTCCCGCACTATAGTAAGATCCATGTTTAGTGCAGCTGTTTTTACGTAAGGAAAAGTGAAAAAAAAAAATGAACTAACTTTTTCTTGAATTCATGATTTCCGATGGGGGGTTGAACTTGGTTATTCTGTGGAACTGATTTTCCAAAGTGTTGTACAAATGTGTCCTATATGTTGACATCTAAGGAAAGGAAAGGAAATATACAAATTATCTAACTAATGGTGAATTAACCCAAATCCATGTACAACGACTAAAAGAATAAAGATTGCCGGTCTAATGATGAAAAAGCTGTTAGGACAGTGGACCACTAAAGACTCCACATTGATATGATATTGTCCACTTTGGGCCTAAGCCCTCAAGGATTTGTTCTTGGGTTCTACCCAAAAGGCCTCATACCAATGGAGTACTTAGTCCAACTTATATGCCCATGATCTTTTCCCAATTCTAGCCGATGTGGGACTTTGGTTGCACATCCCCAACAATCCTCCCCTCAAACAAAGGACCATATCTCTTTGGATATTTTTACCGGGCCTCCCCTCAAAACGATCATCCATCCGTCCGCTCCATCGAGAAGAGCCAACTCGAGAGCTTCACCACGGATCCACCAATCGTGAGTACTGCGCTTTTCCTGCGCATCACTGGACCCACCACCTTTTGTTTGGCAATCTGAGGATTCTCCGGGCTAAGTCTGGGCTTGGGCTCTGATACCACTTGTTAGGACAGTGGACACTACAAACTCCACATTGATATGATATTGTCCACTTTGGGCTTAAGCCCTCATGGATTTGTTCTTGGGTTCTACCCAAAAGGCCTCATACCAATGGAGTACTTAGTCCAACTTATATGCCCATGATCTTTTCCCAATTCTAGCCGATGTGGGACTTTGGTTGCACATCCCCAACAAAAGCCTTTGAGAGTTGATCAATAGTTGGAAGATTACAAACAAATGATGGAAATGCCTCAGAGCGTCCATTAAACGGTAGAAAACAAGTGAAAACTGATAAAGTAGAGTGGTAGAAAAGCATTAGATCGGTGGATAAGCCTCATACTTTAGCTGCCACCAAAACCAGCAGCATGAGATCATTTCTCAGATATATTTCTTCCATGCCTTTCTAGTCAGCCAACTTTGGCTTTCTAGATACATTCCTTTTATTAGATGGTGGCACACCTCAGCAATATTTTGGAACATAAAGTTGCATGGATAACATCTTTCAATATGATTGAAGATTTTGAAGTGGCACCATTAGGTTGGATACTTGAGATGATGGCCCAACCCAACTGTAGGTATCCAAAACAGCTGACTACATCTATATTACTAAAGGGATGTACTCTTCCTCACATAAAGACACCTGGCGCAACTTCAAACTTTTTGCAATGCCATTTTCGGAGTTGCCCTTATTCCTAAAATATCTATATCTATTACACACTCAAAAGACCTAAAATATCTCCATGAAGAATCATCTTTCACTCAAAAGCCTAAAATCTCTCCATGAGATCCCTAAATAAGCCAACACACCAGATGTGCTACATTTATATCAATCAATTCATGGGTCCCAGCCCGCATCATATGATTTTATGGACGGTTAGAATAGAGATGGTGGACCCCATTCATCTGGATCCCACTTAAAAATATTTGGTCAATTTGTCAGGTCTATGATCATTTGATCCTTTGATCTTTCTTAATCAATTCATGGGTCCCATCCCGCATAATATGATTTTATTGACGGTTAGAATAGAGATGGTGGACCCCATTCATCTGGGTGGTTCCACTTAAATAGGTTTGGTTTGGTCAATTTGTGAGGTCTATAATCATTTGATCCTTTGACCTTTATCAAGTAATTCATGGGTCCCAGTCCGCATCATATGGTTTCATGAACGGTTAGAATATAGATGGTGGACTCCATTCATCTTTGGGGTCCCACTTAAATAAATTAGGTTTGGTCAATTTATGAGGTCTATGATCATTTGATATTTATCAATCAATTCATGGGTCCTGGCCCGCATCATATGATTTTATGGATGGTTAGAATAGAGATAGTGGACCCCATTCATCTGGGTCCCACTTAAAAATATTTGGTCAATTTGTTAGGTCTATGATCATTTGATCATTTGATCTTTCTTGATCAATTCATGGGTCCCATCTCGCATAATATGATTTTATGAACGGTTAGAATAGAGATGGTGGACCCCATTCATCTGGGGGGTTCCACTTAAATAGGTTAGGTTTGGTCAATTTGTGAGGTCTATGATCATTTGATCATTTGACATCCTTTGACCTTTATCAAGCAATTCATGGGTCCCAGCCCGAATAATATATATGGTTTTATGAACGGTTAGAATATAGATGGTGGACTCCATTCATCTTTGGGGTCCCACTTAAATAAATTAGGTTTGGTCAATTTATGAAGTCTATGATCATTTGATATTTATCAATCAATTCATGGGTCCCGGCCCGCATCATTTGATTTTATGGACGGTTAGAATAGAGATGGTGGACCACATTCATATGGGTCCCATTTAAAAACATTTGGTCAATTTGTTAGGTCTACGATCATTTGATCATTTGATCTTTTTAAATCAATTCATGGGTCCATCCCGCATAATATGGTTTTATGGACGGTTAAAATAGAGATGGTGGACCCCATTCATCTGGGGGGTTCCACTTAAATAGGTTAGGTTTGGTCAATTTATGAGGTCTATGGTTATTTGATCCTTTGATCTTTATCAAGCAATTCATGGGTCCTAGCCTGCATCATATTGTTTCATGGACGATTAGAATATAGATGGTGGACCCCATTCATCTTCGGGGTCCCACTTAAATAGGTTAGGTTTGGTCAATTTGAGAGGTCTATGATCATTTGATCATTTGATCTTTATCAATCAATTAATGGGTCCCATCCCGCATCATATAATTTTATGAACGGTTAGAATAGAGATGATGGACCTCATTCATCTTGGTCTCACTTAAATATATTAGGTCAATTTGTCAGGTCTATGATCATTTGATCTTTCTTAATCAATTAATGCCTCACCTAAAGAATAAAACATTTGGAAAAAAACGTAAAGATCAAATTAGCAAAAAAAAAAAAGATTCACAAGTTTACTAATTAATAAATTTATTAAAAATAATTCATATCAGGCTGTGCATTTGGTGGTTTCGTGGTCTGTGCATAGCACGGGGTTTTGCTAGTAGGTACTTATTTATTTGTCGTGGAAGACTTCTAGTACTTGTTTTAAGCTTCCAACGAGATTTTCAAACTAGGTAAGGACTTCCATTGGGATTTTGCCTCCACTTAATTATTGCTTCTTGCTAAAATCAAATTAAATAATTGCTATTTAAAAGAATAAAAGCTGATTTGGGCATGGTACATGGTGTTCTTGTTTTGCTGAAGTAATGATCCATGTTGTTAGATGCCCAAGATCAACAATGGGTTAGTTGCAATGGTGACATGGAGATGACTCTTCATCTCAACATTAGGTGAATCATTGACAGAGACATCATGTGATGGGACCCGTGTGGATGTTAGGGCCCATTTTTTTGGTAACCCTATCTACGGGGTTGGGATCCATATAAGTTGGAAGAGAAACATGCAAAGTGGGAAGAGTGACATATCCAAGGATCAATCCCTCGACACTTGGTGATATGCGGTTGCCAACCATCTGAACAACCCCTTGTTGTCATTAGGGCCCATTTGTCGAAGGTTACTTGGTCTATTCATAAATCAAGCAAAGGTAACTAATTGGTTAATTAGGACTCATTCACTTAGATGACATGCGTTGTTTGTGTTGTTGTTTGAGATAACTAATTATAGATGAACAAGGTTGCAGGTTATTGGATTTATAGATAAACACTAATTGTTAGGCAATTGGGTTTGAGAACCAAACAGAACCTTAAGAATTTATGGATTTTAAAGAATGTTTATGATTTACTCCATATCACGCACCAAACCATTTTATGGTTTTAGAAGACTGTTTTGCACAATATGTCACCATAGCTAGTGGCAGACTCAGGAATTTTATTTGCTCGACTTTTCTAGACTTTTTTTTTTTTACACTAATAATAGAAAAGGAGAAAATATATTATGTTTAAATAGATTTAAAATTCTCACTATGTCCATGCTCAAATCTCCTGCCCAATTGAAGGGTCGTCCCACTACTTCTCCCAAGTTCAGGTGATCATCGTCTAAACTTCCTAAAATAACATATTCTTTAATCCGGGTATTTGTATGACCTGAAACAGCGATTTGAGTGAGCATCCAATTACCCAATTTGGATACCCAAAGAGGTTCCATTTGGTTCGAAGGAACTTGGTTGACCTGCACATACTTTAGCTTTAAAAATAATCCCCTATAGTTGGTCATGAGCTCATGGCAAAGAAGAAAAATTGCCACTTAAATGTAACTCAAGCTATCCAAACATATGAACAATAAGACCTAATTTAGGTATGAACTAAAGATGAAAGCGTGCCGAAGGGTGATTTCATCATCTTCGAATTTGTATATATGTTCAGATTTGGTGATTTAGGGGTTAGAGTTTGGATTAGAATTTCAAAATATAGGGTTTGAAATTAGGATTTGGAGATTAAGGATTCAAATTTAGGTATAGAGTGATTAGGATTATACTACATCAGGGGAGGGAGGGAATAAGATGTTGAGGCAAAAGATTGGTGTTTTCAATTTTGTGACATGGGGTGATCGTCAGATTTAGACGTGGGGCGAGTATTTATTAAATATATGTGGGGCATGGTCCGGCCCATTTAAATCACTAAGCAATCTCAAGATCTAGCTACATGGGTCCGCCCGTGACCATAGCAGACTACCTTTGTGTACCGGGTGTTAGGGGTGCTTATAGGCTAGGAGGTATATCCAGGCTCAGTCCGCTTTAGAAACAATATAATTCTGTATTCGGCCAAAGCCCGACATGGGCTGTATGTGTTAGGCTGGAGCCTGCTCATTTAATCAATTAGAAATTATTGTGACAAATTAGTCATCAAACTATGTACTCCTTATTTGGCGCGGGCCGGGCTGGGCCGGGCTCTTGGCTTTCTATTACTTAAATCCAGGCCGAATTCTCCACAAAAAATGTCTCAATTCTACTCTAACCAAACAGTTGGGATAAGGAGAAGACACTTAAAAAGCTTTACCTTCACTACAAAGTAAACATTTAAAATACTGACATAATGACATCTCTCCATTCAATTTCTACATTAAAACGTCAGCTTTGGTAGGAATTCCACTCAAGCCATTACTTTGGAGGAATCCATTATCCAACAACTACTGCCTTTTACAGAGCAATCCTCTTTGACCAGTAAGTTCCGTGTTTGCGCGGAAAAGTCGCGTCTCTCGTCTCCTCTTTTAAGTCCAGCCTCCAAAAACCAACCCCTGCAATTTCCATGAAACTCCTTTCCCACCTTCCACCCCTTGTATAACTTTTATCCATCTTCAAATCCCAATAAACAAAACAAACCCACCAATCTCTCTCTTTCTGTAAAGCTGTCATCAACTGTAAAGCAATGGGATTGTCTAAGGAGAAGAAACCAAACAAGATTTTGAGAGGATTAAAGACTCTCTTCTTCTTGATGAACATGTTGGTTTCTCTTCTTCTCTTCTCTGCTCCTGTTCTCCTTGTTGTGACTGATGCTCTTATTCCCTCTGCTCTGCTCTCTGCCTTCATTTCTCCTCTATCTTCAGATACTCTCTATTCTCTGCTCAGAAACTATGACTTTCAAGCATCAATTGTGGACATACCTCTCATCTCCATAGCCAGATCGCTCGTCATCATCTGTAAGGACCAATTACAAACTCAATATAATTATATGCATCTTATTAGCTTTTCTATTAAGGGGACTTGGTAGTCTTGGTACTTGGTACTAGTCCCATTTTTTTTTTTTTTTGTTCATCCAGGGATCTTTGTTGTATCTAGAAAGTAGTGATGGCTGGATGGGTTTCCACCCAAAACCAGTGTCCATTAGCTTCTGTTGGGATGTGTTTGAAAGACCCAAGAAAAGCTGTGTCCGGATAGATGCTGTTTTGGTTTTCTTTGGCGATCGATTCTGTGGAAAATATTGATTTTGCAAGAATTTGGGTGCATCCAAACGCGCCATTTTGTTGGGCGTGTTGAGTTTTGAATGAGGAATTGGAAGACCGACTTGAATTACATGACCTGACCTGAGTGAACTCGGCACATACTAATCCAAGCCTGAGCTGAATTGTAAATTTCCTATCCGAGTGCAATTGGGTTAATTCCGGTCCGGACATTGCAATTGGGTTAATTCCGGTCCGGTCAATTGTATGAAATGTCTAGGTTTTACAATCAAAGGGTATACAATTTAGAAAATGTATTGGATTTATATACCTGACTGTATATAATCTGTGTATCAGAGCTAATTAAAACATATCTAAATCAATCATAAACGGCGTATGGCAGGTTGCCAAACCTAAATCCACCACAAACTCAACTTGAGTCACAATTTATAAATTCATGCTTGCCCAATATCTGAAAAAGCTACTTTCAAACCTGCCCCTCATAGGAACTAGTTGGGGGAGGTCATTTGTTTAACTTGAACCATTGCCTACCTACTTGAATTTTAGTACCCAAAGCCTAATCCCAAACCCAACTTAAGTTTAATGCATGATTCAAAATGTAGGCCCAAGCACTAGCTGAACCTTAGTAGCCCAACTTAGATTTCACTTTCCATCAAGTCGGCGATCTCTTCTGGCGCAAGTCGCACCACTAATTTGTGGTGGATAAGCGGCGGCAAACTCAGGATTTTCATTTGATTGGACAGATTCAGTTTGGTAGTTAAATTTTATGGCCAAACCCAAGTTTTCCATGTGGGTTTGGGGGTAAGCCCAACTTTCATGTGCGCTTTGGAGGCGGAAAAAAAAAAGAAAAAAAACTCTTGCGAGTTTTGGAAAAGAACCCAAGTCTGATGGGCGCGACTACCCCATATCCATTTATGTGGGTGATGGAAAATCAAAATTAATAAGCATTACTCATTGAAGTGACAATTCATCTCTACCCTTCTTTTTTATTGATTGTGTATTTTCCAATTTGTTCATTTTTTCACTTCAGGTGTATACAGTGTTTGTGATGGGCCAAAGCTTTCTCATGGGCCATATCTAGGAGTTACCACATTGTGCTCGTTGATCTCGGTGGCATTTGTTTCACTCAAGGCATGTGTTTATGGGGCGAAGATCAACGGCGGAAAATCATTGATGATGAGATTTCAACGGCCTGATCTGGATGTGTGGGCCACAGAAGCCATGTTCTTGTGTTCGTTGATATTGGCAGTGGGCCACATCCTAGTTGCCTACAGGACCAGCTGCAGAGAGAGAAGGAAACTACTTGTGTACAGAATCGATCTAGAAGCGGTATGACAAACAGATACCTTCCTAGTACTTTCCTGTTGCTGTTAGCATGAAATGCATGTGGGGGGATTTTTTTTTTCTAATGGAGGTTCCCAACCCTTTGAACTAGCCTATTCCCTCCGGACCGAGAGAGAAGCCGGATAAATCCATGTGGCCTTTAGGTGGCAGCACAAATGGACTCAACATTCGGTTCTGAAGAGGGGGAACCGGGGGTCGTTGCCAAAAGCTCTAGCTCCGGAAGATGGGGGAACCGTGGTCCTGACCACTCGGCCAACCCCTTTGGATTAGGGGGACTTTAGATATATGTGGGGAGTTTTTTTCTTCTTCAAAGTGTCCCCTACTCCACTGCCAAAGGTCTACGCTGTGGAAATCGCGTAGAGGATTCTGACCCTATAATTCACCACAGAAAGGGCTGATTGAGGGGGACACATATCTATCAATATCATGGCATGTTTTGGTTAGAATAAAGATGGGTAGTGATGGTATCCCTCTTCTGAAGAGTCCACTTGTTCCACGCGTTGAGGGTCACATGGGTACCACGTGGGAGGATGTGACCTTTGGAATGGAACAGGATCCTCCCCTTAACTATTCCTATCAAAATCTCGAGGTGTTCGTAACGTCAAGCAGAGTTACTTTTCAACACTCCCCGTTTGTGGAACCAACGTGGATGCCCATTTATTTCTTCTTCTTTTTTTAATTCAATCCAATGGTGAGTAAGGAGTGATGACCATTAAAGTGGGTAAGATCGCATACAAGGCAACAACTTAAAAATGTCACAAGGAGGGCGGGGGAGGGGGGGGGGGTTTCGAAAAATCCACATGGCTGATATACCCCTTACTTCCATCATATTGATGGTTTGTAAATATTTTAGGTCTATTTCAATGGGCCAATTGTTAGATTGATCTATGGATTTTACACATGGACTTCATTCAATTTTTTATTTTTTATTTTAAAAGAAGAAGAGAAAAATGAAAGAAGTTGACCACGTTTCAAGATGATATCAATTCAATGGTGGCCATCTCACCATCTCAATGGGCATTAGGGGTGTATCAGTGGTTTGGATTTTCAAAAGAGGGTTCCATTCGTGACTTTTATAAAGGATTAAAGGTGTTGCTGCACCAATGTTCGATGTAGTACAAGTTCTGCTTATTTTCCAAATTTGGAGGCGTGATAAAGTTTGTAGGAGCCAACAGCTAGCTTGAGTTGGCAAAACTTGACCCCACCCACTACCCAACCATATTTGACCCGCCAAACCCAACCTGCATTAAAAAAATAATAATAATAAATAAATAAAAATGGATCGTGTTTTCTTGACCCGCAAAAAAACGGATAGCATTAGAGTTAACCTATCCAGCCTGCATGACCCACACACACTCCCCTGCACATATTAAAAATCTATACTATAGGAATCTCTACTTTCTACTCCTAAACTTCCACTTACATTACAACTTCCCCACATTTTTATTTAAAACCCTTTACAATATTACAACTTTACTACATCTTGATTCATATTATATTATATGAAGTTCTATTGTACATCTCCTAGCATTATGAACCCTATGATCATGGAGTTGATTGAAGTCTGATTATGTTGTGGGCTGTGCAGGTTTCTGCTTTCAAGAAGGGGTTCCATATGTACCAGAAGGTTTTACAACAGGACATGGGAAAATGTAAAGAAACACAAAGAAGGTGAATGTGGAGCTCCAACCAACAAGTGTCTTTTCTCGACGGGACCCAGAGAAACTTTGTAAACCAATAGGCACACCCGTGACCCAACCACACAGTTCACAGCTTTGAGGCAGTGGCTTCACACCTAATAACCACTTACATATACTGATATACAGAGAGAACAGTCAAGTGATAATCCACATATAGCTAGTTTTCCTATGTATCCCCATGTAGGGCCACGGCAAGCAAACAAACCATGGTTTTGGGAAATTTGCCTTGTGTATATCAACCTTTTTGCTCACCTTAGCCAGCTCTAGTTTAACTGGCATTTCGAGTTTATCAATGACCAGTCATCAAAGGAGATGGGTCATGTACATTTTTACAAGTTTGTAAAGCCATGCATGTAATTATAAATAGTGATAAGAAAGTGGTTAGTCAGAGTGACCCACCACTTGTATTTGCAAAATGATGAATTTTGAAACTAAATTGCTGGTGCGAAGCCCTTCAAATGAGATGGCACGTTACTTGGGGAAGATGATTTCCATTAATATAAGAGATAATGAAGATTGGAGACCGCTCTCTCATGTTTTTTAGAATTAATTTGGTTATAGCATTTGTCGTTTTTTTGGGTGTTCTTGCTATCCATATGCTCAATCTTATGGTCAATATAAGTTTAAATTTAGGTTGGGCTGCTGTGTATTCTTGACTATAATGATGATTGTCATGGCATATAAATTATTTGATGCTATTAAGTTTGATTATAAATGTTAGTTTATTATTTTCATATTTAATTTAATTACGTAATTATTACTCACTACTAGAAAACAGGCTTTTAGCGGCCGCCATTAGCCGTCGCTAAAAGTCAAGTGGCGGTCGCTAATACTCTTTAGCGACTGCGTAACGACCGCCAAGTAGCTGCCGCGGAAACGTCGTCGCAAAAAGTATTAGCGACCGCGCGACCGCTTTTAGCGGCCGCCATAAGCCGTCGCTAAAGGTATAAATGGCGGTCGCTAATGTTAGTTTTTTATTTTCTAAATGCTGATAATCAATTTTAGCGACCGCCAATGGCGGTCGCAAAAGCTTAAAAGGCGGTCGCTAATACTCTTTCTTTAATTTTTTTCATAAATTTTTTTTCATTTTTAACTTTTTGCGGCCGCCAATATAGGCTTTTGCGGCGGTCGCTAATGCTCTTTTTTAATTTTTTTTATTTTCTGTTTCCTTTTTTGCGACCGCCAAATGGCGGTCGCTAATGCTAATAATTTTTTTTTTAAACTTTGCGAATTTCACTATTTTTATCCTTCTTTTTTATACCTGTATTTGTACCTGAATATATTATATATCTACAACTATAACAATCAATTAAAAATACTAATAACAAAACAAAGTCTTATATTAAAAACATTTAAAACATTACAAATGTTTGAACAAATTATGATCCTTACAAATACACTTTAAAAAAAAAAACACAAAAACAAATATATTTGCTGGGCGGGGTGCCGTAATCGATCCGATGCTCTCAAACCTGAAGACAAAACAGGAAAACAAATATTAATAGTTAATTATAAAAATTATTAATATATAGTAAATATAGATAAAATTAAGTATTAAGAGAAAAATTTTGAAAGTTAAACTTACGTTTCAACTATATAAGCAATTCGAGAGTCAGAATCTCGAGCCGTCAGTTCCGGCAAGTCAGGAATGATTATGGGCTCGTGCCCGTCCAATTTCACGGCCACCGGAGCCCGTTTTCTCGATTTAGGCGCTCGGAGGCTAATTTTCAAAGTTTTAAGTTAAACCTACGTTTTCACTATACGAGCAATCCGGGAGTCGGAATCTCGAGCCGTCAGTTCCTACAAGTCAATCTACCCTCGAGCGAAGTGCTCGTGCCGGTTTCGGATTTTTCCGGGGGCCGTTTCAAGTTCCGGACCCCCCGCGGGCCGTTTTCGAGCCTAAGTGTTGGAAAATTCGATGTTTTCGCTCGTAATTCTCTAACCGGGAGTCCTATTTGCGAGACGTCAGTTCCTACAAGTCAATCTACCCTCGAGCGAAGTGCTCATGCCGGTTTCGAATTTTTTCGGGGGACGTTTCAAGTTCCGGACCCCCCGCGGGCCGTTTTCGAGCCTAAGTGTTGGAAAATCCGATGTTTTCGCTCATAATTCTCTAACCGGGAGTCCTATTTGTGAGCCGTCAATTCGTACAAGTCAATCAACCCTCGAACGAAGTGCTCGTGCCAGTTTCGAATTTTTCTGGGGGCCGTTTCAAGTTCCGGACCCCCCGCGGGCCGTTTTCGAGCCTAAGTGTTGGAAAATCCGATGTTTTCGCTCGTAATTCTCTAACCGGGAGTCCTATTTGCGAGACGTCAGTTCCTACAAGTCAATCTACCCTCGAGCGAAGTGCTCATGCCAGTTTCGAATTTTTTCGGGGGCCGTTTCAAGTTCCGGACCCCCCGCGGGCCGTTTTCGATCCTAAGTGCTGGAAAATCCGATGTTTTCGCTCGTAATTCTCTAACCGGGAGTCCTATTTGCGAGACGTCAGTTCCTACAAGTCAATCTACCCTCGAGCGAAGTGCTCGTGCCGGTTTCGAATTTTTCCGGGGGCTGTTTCAAGTTTCGGACCCCCGGCGGGCCGTTTTCGAGCCTAAGTGTTGGAAAATCCGATGTTTTCGCTCGTAATTCTCTAACCGGGAGTCCTATTTGCGAGACGTCAGTTCCTACAAGTCAATCTACCCTCGAGCGATGTGCTCGTGCCGGTTTCAAATTTTTCCGGGGGCCGTTTCAAGTTCCGAACCCCCCGCGGGCCGTTTTCGAGCCTAAGTGTTGGAAAATCCGATGTTTTCGCTCGTAATTCTCTAACCGGGAGTCCTATTTGCGAGACGTCAGTTCCTACAAGTCAATCTACCCTCGAGCGAAGTGCTCGTGCCGATTTTGAATTTTTTCGGGGGCCGTTTCAAGTTTCGGACCCCCGGCGGGCCGTTTTCGAGCCTAAGTATTGGAAAATCCAATGTTTTTGCTCGTAATTCTCTAACCGGGAGTCCTATTTGCGAGACGTCAGTTCCTGCAAGTCACTCTACCCTCAAGCGAAGTGTTCGTGCCGGTTTCGAATTTTTTCGGGGGCCGTTTCTCGTTCCGGACCCCCCGCGGGCCGTTTTCGAGCCTAAGTAGGGGTAGAACATACTGGAGAAAGTAGGGGTACAATAACGGGCACTCAAAAACGATATACTGGAGAAAGTAGGGGTAGAACATACCTGAAACACAATCCAAAATGATCCATGCCCTACAACACGCTCAGCCATTTTGATTAGAAGTTCCCAGACAATAGTGGCCATCTGATTAGAAGGACCCTGCTGCCATAACCAAAGTCCACATTCAATGTCTAACGCAAAAAAAAAATATATATATATATATCGCATTGCCTATAAATAGTGAGTTCCATTGATGAACATGAAGATCACTGAATGCTGGCCCTACATGTAACAGAATGCTTGGCCAAGGCAAAATCACAATGATAACATAGAAAATTATAAAATGGAAGCACCAAATCAGCAGCCCTATACAACTGAAGTTATTTCCAATGGCAAGTTTGATGTCATGGGAAAAAAGAAACATTCTCCAAGTGAGTTTTCAACCCAACTGTCACATAAATCATGCAAATGAAATACAAAACCAGCATTAATCATGTAAATGAAATACAATCCAGCAGCAATTACCATTGAACTTCACTAAAATCCCAGTTCAGTAATTAAAAAAAATGAAGATTCTAAGTTAAGTCTACATGAATCATGCAAAGACAGCCACCTCGCTAGCATTTGGCAACAGGATCGCTATCAGTCAACGAGATTTCGCCAAACTATCAAGAGATGTAGAAAAGATGAAAACTTAAAGTCTGGGAATTCCAAATTTTATCCTCTAGTGTGGTTACAGCATGCAAGCATCAAATATGTCAACAACTTGTTATTCACTGATGCATCCACTAGCATCAGTGGAGTAGCTATAGAATCATGCACATGTAAAGTAGGGCATGTATGAAGAAATGTATGAACCTGACAATTCAGGACCTAACTCAAGTGATCAGTTCATGACCTATGATAAATTGTAAATTGTAGTTTAATTTACACAAAATATAACAACTATAAATTACATAATCAGAAACATAAAATTAACTTAGGATAACCAAGTCAGGCTAAGGAATCATATTGAGATTTTCAATACAGAGCATCTCAAGCATTCTAAAAGGGAGTATATGAGTCTTACAAAAGAACATAACAACTACTTTCATTTGTTCATTATAATCACATATCCAAAGAAGAAAATAAGAAGAAAAAAAGATTGAAAGTAATGGATAACAACTGAGGAAAAGGGAATAAGTAATGGAGAGCAATAGTACATGCAAATCTATTGCTTCAAGAATTTTTGAAGTATAGCTTGGATGACACAATTGACAACTAATCAAATACAAATGAATAAGCATCCTGGTCAGATTAAATAAAAAATAAAAAAACTAAGTACAAGGAAACAAAAACAAAAATAAAAAAATAAAAAACTAGTTACCTGCTTATATTTCTTGTAGATTTGCTTGGTTACTATATTCTTGGATTCATCAAAAAATGTGGGAACTTCACTTCTTTTAAATCATCTCCTCCTTGCCACAGCCCCTGCACGCTGCCAACTACTTCTTCCTCCACTTTACCATTACCATTACAAAATAAAAATCAATGATAACATTCTACTACTCACCAACATTCAAATGCCAATGAAAAATTAAATATTCAAATATTCTTACAGCATTAAAAGCACTTTACCATTACCATTGCAAAATAGATACACATGCTAAAAAAAAGACATTGTTATGACATTCCAACACCTGCAACAAGATTTAAAAAAACTACATGCATCAGTTTTTAACATATAGCAATCTCCTACTCTGCATCCATTTTTCTTCAATCCTGCATTAAAAAAAAATGGTAAAGATTAACATACAATTAACGTGAACTGCACAACGAGGTTTAATTTTTTCTAAAGTCTAAACAACCTTGACCTTTTTATTTAACTTTTGAACTTTTTTTTATTGCTCTCTTGTAATAATACATTCAAATATCAGAGGAGAAAGTGTGGCATCTCTATAATAATGGATGAATGTAACTCACCGGAGCCCGTTTGCTCAGTGATTGTATATAGAGGCTAATTAAAATCTTGAATTAAAAAACATAATTATACCTGGTCAGGATCAGTCGAGCCTGCTGGATCATGACTGCCCTCTCCAACCGAGCCATGTCTCGCTCTGTAGCCGCTGCCAGCGTCAGGTGCCTGTAATTATTTATTATACAGTTAAAAATAATTTAAAAAAAAGTAACATAAATATTGATACATCAATGACATAATTGATAATTTAAATGTACAAATTTATTTGTTACTAACCTGAGTGGTGGGTGGTGGGTCTGAAGTGAGCGGGCCGCGACTCTGTGATAGACGAGCCTCCAGCGCTGCCAACTCACCCCTCATCTCAGCCCTCATCTCGGCCCGCACATCGGCTGTCACCTCATCCCTGATCGCTGCCTTCATGGACTGCAGCATCTCCTCAACCTCCTCATGTGTATGGAAGCGCAAGCCCTGGGAGGAGCTAGCATCGGATGACTCCGCTCGTGCGATGTGCGAGCGTGGAATGCCGGACCCATACGTGAGCGTGTATCCGTGCCCGTCCCGGCCAACGACGGAGTGGAATATCTCATCCCTCCGCGATGGCAAACTACGCTCCTCCTCGGGCAACTCCTCCAGGCGTGACTGATACTGGGCCTGCGTAGTTGATTCATTTAATATATTATTATGCATAACAGGACATAGTAATAAACTGATACGAGGATAGCTGCAACCTCCGGATGGCGAGGATCTCGAGCAAGCATCCAAACGGACATCCTGTCGCTCGGATCGCCCTTGGAACGCAGCTGTTTGGGTATGAGTTATTATATTAGTATAATATCATACAAAATGACAAAAATATAAATTATATATACGATCTAACTTTTTTACCTCGTGGCGGACCTGCGTGATGTGTCGAGTCCCCAACCTGTGTGCGGGACCCTGCATTGCACGATTCCGTGCATTTGTATCCGCCACTCTCTGTTTTCAATATTTATCAGTTAATTTTTATTAGTTACGATAGTCACTAATAAATCGTTAAAATGAAAAAATATATATATATACAACTTTCTCACCTTTGCCTCCTCGCTCGTCCAATATCGGACGAGCTGAGTCCACTGATCCGGGAGAATGCCCCTCGGAACTCGCTCAAGTATGTCAGGGGCATCCTGGTGTGGCTTCCAATGCTGCATTTTCATCTTATTTTTATGATCTTTCCACATCTTCCGGCATTTCGACATGCAAACTGGCCGGAAGAGCTCAGGACATGCCCTCAAATTGTCCTGCAAAGGACAAATAATTTTTCATTCAGTTATAGTTTAAATTGACACATCCTGCGGCGAAATGTTATATTATTACCTTGACCTGACTCCAGATACGGTCTAATGCATCCACAGGGAATGCCTCCCAATCAAGTGCAGTCAAAGGGAATGCATGTGGATCCCGGACCATATGTCCCAATTTGCTAATAAGCTGACGAGCATGCGGACCCACCGGGTGGTACGTCTCATCAAATGACACGTCAATGGGATGACCGGAATTCCACGTCCGGATCCCTCTAGCAGGGCCTCTCCCCCTGCTGGTAGATGGGCCCGAGCTCACAGAATCTGTTCAAATTAGAGATAATATAATTATATTGAAATAAAATAATTTGCTAGAATAAAAATATTTTAATTAAATAAACTTATACCAGTCTGTGTATCGGCTGATGCAAGCCGGGATGTAGAAGCTGGCACAGTAGCTAGCACCGGATGAGAGGTCGATGGCCTACTCAGTGGGGCCATCGAACTGGGCTGGGCAGAACCCGATGTAGGTCTAGGGTCCCCTGATGACGTACTGGCCTGGGCCTGGCGCAGTAGCTCGTCCATCGTCAGCGGACGATCTCTCCTCTTTCGTCCTGACATATCTGTTCAAGAATGGTTAGGTAACCTCATGATTTTATTGGCAAGTAGCAAAGTAAAATGGTAGCTTAGGAATGTGGATGAATTAATGCCAAGCCATTATATATAATCTGCAAAAATTGTTGGGCTTTAGGCCAATATTATGAAAACTTCTCCATCACTAATGTACGATAATCAAGGCCAGGGTGATGGAAAGGTGTTAAAGTGGGTTAGGGAAATTTGAATGTGGATTAGGAAATATAGGCCCGAGCAAGTGATACTAGTAGCACATGGTTTTAGGTACTCAAAGTTCCATAGGTGCCTAATGTTCCCAAGTGTAAAAATATAACCTGTGTCGATTCAAGAGGACAGATGTGTAAAAGGACTTGATTGATAATAGTTGAACCCCCTTATGAAAAAGTAGAAATTGATTCCAAAAAAGGGGTCTTTCTTCTACCAAGTGAGAGGAAAAATAAAATAGAGTTGGAAGAAAGAAATGGATTGTACCAGCCTTTTTTTGGCTCAATTTTAATGGATGGGTCAAAGCCAATTCCCCATCAGCTTAACTGCTTGAGGCTTAGGAAATGGGGAAGTAGACAATATTGACCAGCAAAATTTCTGCTTCTAAGGAATAGGAAGGATAGTCACTTCCTTCAAGCAAAGCAATTTATGGTCAATCAATCCAAGGTGGAATCCATCCTACCAACGGCCCAGATCTGACCTTACTAAAAATCTTTTGTTTGGCTTCTGGTCATGGAAACACCAAGCAATATAAGTTAGTAACCCATGCACTTGTACTTCGACCATTAAAAAAAATCAATTATATAGTAGCATTGTCCAAACCATAACACTTTCTGCAGTGGCAAAACCATCTCAACCAATTGTTCTCCATGACAAAATACAACTGCTGATCACACAGATAAATACATCCTGCCCTTTGTCTCAACATTGCCATATAATTTACTTGTGGGTTATTTAGCAGCTTTGTTACAATTGACACAGACACAGTGTAAGGACCTTTACTCATTGTTTGAACATTTCACGCAAAGTTTGATTCCCATTGTGATTCCATTCCATGTCATGCATTCTCAAAAACTACTAAAACTAAAGAAAAAAGAAGATAAAAGTTAATACAAATCCTAACACAAAAGATTAGAGAGAGCTCATGAGGGATAGAGGGGAGAAGATGACTTTCGCGAGCCCGCAACCGAAGCCTTACAAAGCAAATTAGTTGAAAGGTGTAGAGAGTGAATGTGAAAAATAAAGATTAGATTTTGGACTTGCAAGGTCAAGAAAAAGAAGGGTTCATAATATAGCCGAAGGAAAAAAGCTCAGTAGAGATAGCACCAAGATCATACTTATGATATTCCACTTGCTCTTTCTTTGATCAAACCCAACACGACACTTTTCACAGTACTTGGGACCCAAAGGGCCTTGGGAACTTTGGAGTCCATGGCGGTGCTCTTCTTGGTTTTTGACGATGCAGGTGCAATGGAGGAGTGAGCATGCCATATTTATACATGCAATAAGAACTTTTGTAAGAAATGAAGACAAAATGGAGTAATTTCTCATTTGGGAGAAATTTGGGCTTGAACTGTCAATTTCAACAATAGTATTCGGTCAGAGGAGAATATGAGAGTTTTGTTTGATGGACATAAATGTGAGGGTGCATTGTACTCTGGTCTCTGGATGCCTACATATAACTGTAGTCACGCATGCATTCACTACCATGTGGGCACTAGTGTAGTTTAATGCAGACCATCCAAAAGTGGGGCACAAAGAGACACAGGGGATGCACTTCTTCTTTATTTAATAGTTGCAGGTTGTATCAAAACGGAATGAAATTTCCAAGCTATCATGGCCGGCCATCTGATTTTTCAGGTTGAATAGGAACCAAAGAAAATTTTCCAGGCTGAAGGACCAGTTGATGATCAGTGATCAGGTTATAATTAATGAAGTCCATCTGATGGGATCTTCTAGTGGGCATCCTAGTTGATGTACAAGACATATACTCCACCATTTGATATGGGGAAGATATATTGATCATCAAATGGAAAAGCACCCACTGACCACATCATGAAGTTGGCATGGGAGTTTCCATGTGGATAAGTTGTTTTTACCCATGGGGTCTCCACATTTACTTGATGTAAACCATTTAATACTAAGTTACAATATCACTCAGTCAAGTTTCACTTCAGTAGCAGTTGGATCTATTATGCTAAATAATTGATCTTATAACTATTAATTTCACAATTTGATGTATTTAGCTGTGGATATTATTACTTTGTTAAAATGTAACTTGGCTGCTGTCTATTTTATAAATCAAACTTCCAGGTCTATATTGTATCACACATATACACATATAGAGGTTGATTTCTTAACTTTTAGAAGGAGGCTTTAATGTGGTACCTGTTGCTGAATCCAAACCCTTGCATAGACATATGATTCATGTGTTTTTACTTACCCCAAATTTGATCACAAAAAATGTATTTCATCTAAGGGTTATAAATTACAACTTTAAGGTATCCTAACAAGGATTATAAAATTTGATCACAAAAAATGTAATGCAGAAACCATATCCACTAAAATCAATCAATTAAAATGTAAACAGAAAGCATGGAAAAGAGCAGCAAATAAAAAAAAAAACTTACCTGCAAGTCAAAAAATCCCAGAAGTGGATTTCTCCTTCTAACAAGTAGCAAGAGGCGATGGTCGGTTTGGAAAGGGAGGCAGCACAGCAAATCGGCCGATTCACGCGAATCCGGTCTAGAATCCGACGAACACAGGATCTTGGGGTAGGAGGGCAAAGTGCAGAGCGAGAGGGAGAGGGAGGGAGGGAGGGAGAGAGAGAGAGAGATAGAGAAAGAGAGAGGGAGAGAGAGAAATAGAGAGAGGGAGAGAGGCAGAGCGAGAGGGAGTGAGGGAGAGAGAGGGAGGGAGGGGGAGAGAGAGACCGAGGGGCGGCACCGGCACAGGGAGCGAGAGAGAAATTTCCGGTGGCGGCTCCGGCGCGCGAGAGGGTAGAGTGCAGAGCGACAGGGAGAGGGAGTGAGGGAGATAGAGAGAGAACTAGAGAGAGGGAGGGAGAGGGAGACGGATAGGGAGGGAGGCAGAGAACCAGTGGCGGCTCCGGCGCAGGCGGGCTCCGGTGGCTGGTGCGGCGGGACTGCAGATCGCTGGAGCAGGGAGTGCAGAGCGCGGGCGGGATGGAAAAGGGGAAAAAAAAGTGGGAAGGAAAAAGTGGTTCGCGCGGGGGGTGTATATACAGCTTCAGCGACCGCCATAAGCGGTCGCTAATGGTCCTACTGGCGGTCGCTAATAGTTCTATTTGCGACCGCCCCAAGCGGCCGCCCGCTTTCTCAACCGCCAATGCCCAAGTTTCTAGTAGTGACTGTAATATTTAAAGTGATATCCATTATTAGATTGAGATGAAGAAAATGATTGGAGAGTGAATTCATTATGTGCCGTTTATATATACTATTTTAGTCATGGGGTGAGTGTGATATCCAAACACCATTATTCCTTGAGACAGAGCTTGACCCAACATTTTGGGTTGGGAAAGATAGGCTAGAGCAGAGATTGGTCTTTCCTAACTTTGATGCCCTCGAAACTAACTGGGAGGATCATTTGATCAAATTGACATTTGGGCCATCACTAATCTGTTAGATTAATGCGATGAGTGTGGGGCACATGACCACACGCCATGTTGGTGAGCACACTGCACAAACAACTTACTTAGTGTTTTCAAATTGAGACATGCTGAATGCACCGAAAAAAGGCCTGAAAAAGGGCCTGAAAGGCCCTGGGCCCTAGGATCACAGGCCTTGGACCCTTGGATCAAATGTGATCCTAAGGATCCTAAGGCCCGGGGCCTTTCAGGCCCTTTTTCAGGCCATATTTTCGGTGCATTCAGACTTTCACTTTCAAATTAGAGACCCTTTGTGGAGTGCCTTCAGTGATTTTAGGAAAGCTGCCAATCTTAAAACCTGCTCTTGCTAATACAAGGAGTTTCTAAAACCTATTATAAGTAGGACGACTCTGTGATGTGAAGAGAATTTTCTAAAAAAGCTTAGCGGATTTTGAACATACAGCTGCCTTAATATCTGACTTTTTCCTCTAAATTGTTGAGATTTAAAAAATGCCTGTAGAATATTTAGCGGTGGAAAAAAAAAACCAATTTAGAGGCATTTTTCCTGTCGTAATGCCTACTTTTTGTGGTGAAAATTCTTTTTTGCATTAAAATGTGTTGTTATTGCCTCATTATCGACCGTCTAAGAATAAATTGTAAAAAACATTTTGGAAAATCCAACCGAAAAGGACTTTTAGCAGCGAAAAATCCAGCCTGCTAAAGGTCATTCTATTCGCTACAAAACGTCTCGCTTTTTTCTTTTTTTTTTTTTTTTTGTAGTGACGCTTCAAAAATCACAATCTTGCTCTTGAATTGTGCAATATCCTACGATTGTAGGACATCACATTGTGCGATATCCTACATCCATAGCTAGGATATTGCACACGTTCACCTTCCTTCCAAAAACGAAAATGAACATATTCACCTTTTTCCTAGAATTCAAAAATTCTACTTTCTCTATATGTTGCATGCTTGCTACAAAAACCCTAACCTAGAGCTCTTATAATAATATCTCCTGTTAATTAGTTCATACATCTCACTCATCAAAAGAGGGATGTGATCGTATCTCATCCTGTGAAGAGAGAGAAAATGTAATATCTCATAGCAAGAATTAGATCCTTACACACCTTGTAAAATCTAATAAGCAAATGTCAGTGGGAAGATGTAAGGTAAAAGGAAAGAAAAAAGATAAGGAGGAACGAAGAAGATGGTTTGCAGTAAAACTCCTTTTTTTTTAATAGTAACTAGGTATTAAAGTAGAAGAAAAAAAATTATTATTATTTTTTTTTGTGTGTGTGATATCCTGCCCTCGTAGGATATTTCACATTTTAAGGGCAAGATCATAATTTTCGTAGCATCCTTTGCCGTATGAAAAGTTTTGTAGGCATTTTTTAATTTTCATCTATTTAGAGCATGGTTTAAAATCTCGATCTCGGTCGTGGTATCGGCCGGGCCGAAAAACCGATATGATATCGGTATCGTCGCGGATATCGGTCCGTCGCGGGCGTCGCAGTGTGGGTTTTTTTTTAATCCAAAAAAATTCACAAAAAATATCCAAAAAATCCATAACATTAGAAAATGTTGGAAAACAATATTTTTTTCCATTAGTAACAACAATAAATCAAAATCTCAGTCACCTTAAGTTATGAGTCATGTATGTGTCCCTGTTCGCTTTCTTCTCCAGTATTTCATATAATGCAACCATTATTGATGCTCATGATCAATTTATTAGTGTGAAATATAAGAAAATAAAGATAACATATCAATCATCATTTAATACTAACTCAATAATCAAATAAGTTGTGAAATTCATGACCATGAAGATAACATATTAAAATCTGAAATATGATAGTGAAATAGATAAATCATAAAGCACTTGGGCATCAAAAGGTTCATGGTTTACCTGAAATTAGAGGGGACTAGAGAGTATAAACTAGAGAGAGATTGATGAGTATGAGTCTATGACAGATTAACAGCGTAATACCAAGTGGAGTGTCGCCCATGCTCAATGTTATTATCATCATCATTTCTTCTGTATTGGTTAAAAAGATATGCTCTATATTGTTGCGCAGCACTACCATACCCATGGCCATGACCATATTCAGATTATTCTTGATAAGATGATGAACTATCTTGATCCCCTGTAGATTGTTCTTGGTAATTATGCAGAAATGGCATGAAATAGTCATGAGGGGCATATAAAGGTCGTTGGGGATCATGTGGTGGTGGGGGAAGGCTCCCTTGCTCAATTAATATATGTTCGATAGACATTATCGGTGTTGGTGAAGGGGGTACCCAATTAGGGTCATATGAATAATTCATATGATGTTCATACATGGCACCTTGTTGGCCTACATAACTCCCATGATGACCATGAATACCTTGCCCCACTCCTTGCCCAGCAGTGTCACCACTACTCCCTGTCTGTCCAACATGTCTGACATAGCCACGACGAGGATCTAATTCGGTAGCAGCAGGAAAATGCTCAACTGTCTCATAAGTGACAGGCTCATCATCTCTATAATGACCCTCATCCCCGGGAGAGTCATGTGGAATTCCTATTGATGATGAAAAAGTAGAAATACTTTACTCACTCTCCTCGTCCACGTCCTGTCCCCTTGGCTCACTTGTATCAGGCGCGCACCTTTGTTGCATTGTCAAGTTTATTTCTTCCAACCTTTCTGAGGCCCACACTGGCTCAGGCCTATCCCTAGTCAAGTCCTCCATCAACCCCTCTAACTCTGGGTCTTGGTCTAACACCGGTTCTTCTTGTTCCTCCAGCCATTAACCTAATACAATATCCTCTTCTGAAAAGATATAGTCCAAATTAATTGGACAAAAATAATCCCGGTGATCCTCAAACTGTCTTCTCCTTCTATTTCTACTCCGGAGCTTGAGGTTGTAGTGGATGTAGACCAATTTATTTAGCTTCAGCATTGTTAATCTATTTCTTGGTCTTGTGTGGATAAAGGAGAAGGTGCTCCAATTTCTTTCACAATTGGAAGACAATGTTGTTTGACTAAGGACTTTAATAGCAATCATCCTTAGTGCGAAAACATTCTCTCCATAATTCAACCACCATTCAGCTGAAAAAAAAATGATATTAGAGTCAATAAAATAATAATAAGTCCTTGAATAATATAGAAATTACTTTTTCCCTTAATTAGCCTACCGATTAGTAGCCCAAATTGTTTCATTTGTATTCCCTGTATAAGACCCCGACCCCCAATTTCTCTGTTTAGTATTGTTTTGATCGTGATTTATCTTTTTAAGCGAGATTTGAGTTGGTTTGACTTTGTCTTTGAGTTTGACTAGATTTTTCATAGCCTTGGAGATTTTGAAGACCATTGACTTTAGTTTGACACGGTCTTTGTAAAATGTATTTTTGTGAGAAATTATTCTTATTTTGGAAAAATTACAAATTTTTCTCCTTTTGACTCATTTTATTGAGTTGAACAACTTTCATGTTTTGACCATTTTAGTTTGATGCTCAGAAATTGTGTTTTTCGAGAAAAATGGGCAAAAATGATATTTTCACTAAATCTGTCCATAAATTTCAAAAATTTCAGAATTTGGGAAAAATATACTGTAAGATCCCGACCCCCAGTTCTTTTGTTTAGTATTGTTTTAATCGTGGTTTAGCTTTTTAAGCGAGATTTGATTTAGTTTGACCTTGTTTTTGAGTTTGACTGGATTTTTCCATAACCTTAGAGATTTTGAAGACCGTTGACTTTAGTTTGACACGGTCCCTATGATATGTATTTTTATGAGAAATTACTTCTAATTTCTAAAAATTCTGAATTTGGTGTATTTTGACTTATTTTATGAAGTTTAACAACTTTCATGTTTTGATCATTTTGATTTGATACTCAGAAATCACGTTTTTCGAGGAAAATGGGCAAAAATGACATTTTCACTAAATCCGTCCATGAATTTCGAAAATTTCAGAAATTGGGGAAAATATACTTTTTGGAAAGTAGAAATTTCGCTGATCGTTTTTGTCTTCTTCGTCGTTTTCGTCCGGGACACACAAATGTTAGTTTCAGCCTTATGAAGATTGGGGGCCCATGGGGCCCAGCCCATTTGTTCTATAAAACCACCATTGGGTTCTCTTCTCTCCCATTCTTCATTTTCCTGCAACAAAAAGGGGAGTTAGGGTTTTCTCTCCCAGCCCTTTCTCTCTCCTCATGTATCTCTTGTTCTTTGATGCTAAAGGGAGATTTGATCTCCCCATCTCCTTCTTCTCCATTCAAGCTTCCTAAAGAACCCATTTGCAAGAGATTTGAGCTAGGAGAGACCACCTTTCCATGCATTTCTTCTTGGTTTGAGCACCCAAAGGTTAGCAATGGTTTTCTTTTCATGAGGTCTTGGTTTTCCAAACCCTTTGGAGTATTTTTCTCATATATGCAAAGACTTTCTTTGAGATTTGCAATGTATTGATTTTTAGGGTTTATTCATGAGCTATTTTGGGGGTTTTGTGATTTTGGGAGCTTGAGACCCTAAAGCATGGTTTGAAGAGCACCTTAGCCTTTATTTTGGCTTGAGGCAAGTAGATTCTACAACTAATATAATGATTTCTCTTATTTGGTAACATTTCATGAGTTTTCTTCTTATGTGCTAATCTTCTTTGATTTATGGATCTACTTTGATTGAATGAACCAATGTTTCATTGATTTCAATTTATGTTATTGCCTTACAATGCCTTGGAAGTTTGCTTTCACTTTGGTTATTTTGAGAATTTGATATCTTGTGTTAAAAGTTGGTGTTCAAAGAAAAAGAGGAAAACTTTGATTTAAAAGTGTTGTGTTTGATTAATTGGATTGCTAATTAATGGTAATTTGATGAGTTTGGAAGGTCAAGGAAGGGCCCAAATGATCTAGGGAATATGTATGAAGGTTTGGGAATGAAAAAGAATAAAAAAGTATGGAAAAAAGGGGAGAAAATGCCCCACGAGCCGGACTGGACAGAGCCCAGTCCGCTCGAGCGACCCAGTGGGCCGCTCGAGCAGACCAGGTTCTGCCTGGGCTAGCTCGAGCGACCCACTGGGTAGCTCGAGCGACCCAGGCTCTGTCTGGGCTTCGCTCGAGCGGGCCTGGGTTCGCTCGAGCGAGCCCAGCCCAGCCTGGGTGCCTGATTCAGGCTGAATTCTGGGTCCATTTAAAAATCCGTTTTGGGCCTGTTTTTGGAGTGTCCTTTTGGCCTATTTCTTGGACCATTCAAGTCAGTTCTTGGGCCATTTCAAGACCTGATATTGGGTCATTTTAGGGCCTGATATTGGGCTGATTTAAAGTCTGTTTTGTGGGCCTGGTTCAGGTTAGTTTTGAGCTGATTTAAAGTCTGTTTTGTGGGCCTGGTTCAGGTTAGTTTTGAGCTGATTTAAAGTCTGTTTTGTGGGCCTAGTTCAGGTTAGTTTTGAGCTGATTTAAAGTCTGTTTTGTGGGCCTGGTTCAGGTTAGTTTTGAGCTGTTTTTAAAGTCTGTTTTGTGGGCCTGGTTCAGGTTAGTTTTGGGGCTGTTTTTAAACCTGATATTGGGCCTGTTCAAGGCCAGCTTTTAGACTATTTTAAGACTTGTTCTTTGGGCCTATTCAAAGTTAGTTTTGGGCTGATTTAAAACCTGTTTTGTGGGCCATTCAAGGTTAGCTTTTGGTCTGTTTTAAAACCTGTTTTGTGGGCCATTCAAAGTTAATTTTGGGCTGTTTTTAAGGACTGTTTTGGGCTCGGTTTAAGGCCAACTATAGGCCTGTTTTAAAGAGATTTGGGATTACTTGTGATGCTTGGAAATTTGTGAAATGGGAATGATGTGAGAATGAGTGTATGTGAAATTACCCGGGAATCGTTCGAGTCTCAATGCACACTTTATCATTTAAATATTATGGATTTTCATTGGCATCAAACGCACTTTTTATTAATCAATGTTTAAAGGTTAAATGTGCATTGAGATGGTTCCTTGGCAAGGCATTAAGTCATTCTCCACTATCCATTCCATTTCAAGTCAGAAAAATGTGTTGGTATTTGTATTTGCACTCTTTGGTAAACTAATTTGAATAGCATCGGTGATTTGCTATAAAATCATGTGGCTCTCCATGTTCGAATGGATTGACCGTATGATTTTATACAAATCACTTTGATGTGTATTTGAACGGTTCACCATCGAAATTCGTATGTTTTCTCCGATTCGATTTGAAAGAGATTGGAGTATGTTCGTCACAGTGGGATTTCTTCGATGAGACTATTGTTTTGATAAGACTAGTATTTGAAAATAAAAACCTCGAGGCAAGACGGGGCCAGAGCTTTGTAGTGCGAGCCCATGAGCCAAAGTGGCTATGATTTTGAAAATAAAAACCTCGAGGCAAGACGGGGCCAGAGCTATGTGGTGTGAGCCCCTGAGCCAAAGGGATTAGTATTAAAGTTTGATTCGTATCGGTTCGAGTTTTGAAAATTAAAGGCACCACTAGGCTTAGGTCACCTTGTCGGGCTGATCACCCGGCTTGGGATCTTTAATTTGTCCGCCAGCTGCAGCTTGGATTCTGTCTGTACCGACCATGGCAACGGTTTTATCTGCCGGTCCCATTTGTATGGCTACGGTTCTGATTTTTGATCTGCCGGTCCCATTTGTATGGCTACGGTTCTGATCCTATTTCTAGTACCACGTTCAGTGGCTACGTTTTTGTCTGCTCTTGTTACTTCGGTAATAGGAGAATATAGCTATGTGTGGTTGCCAGTGTTTTATTTGTTTATTACCTTATTTTATGACTTTTGTTGTTTATACTCTTCTTGCTTAAAATTGGTTAATGTTTATGATGTCGATCATTTACCATATTATCGTTATTATTCGGGATTTGAAATGTATTTCCAACTATTAAATGCTTTATGTAGACTGTTACCTTTTCAAGATACTTATGTTCAGAGTCTGTTCATTTACTTGTTTTGATATTGATGTTCGGTCTTTCGATCGTTATAGCATGATTTATCGTTATTATTGTTTAGACTCTTTATTTGGTTTTACAATGATTTCATCAGGTTTTATGTATGTTCTTTTGTTTCATATTACTTGATTATCTGCTTGCCAGACCGTCGTGTCTGACCCTGTTTGTTTGGTGCCAGATTCCGCTCTTTCTGTTTTTAGGTGTTTGATCGGAGGAGGCGGTGGGACCGCCGGTCTGACGTGAGAGGCTGCCCATTGATATCATCTAGATGTCAAGTTTGGCACCGGAGTTCGTATCAAACCTTTGAGGGTAGTATTTCTGTTTAGTTGGATATATTTTTGTATGGCTTTATTAGCCTTTTTATTGGGTTTGTAATGAAGACACTTGTTAATTGTAATTTGAATATGGGAAATAATAGATTTGTTACTACCAGCTCAGTGTGTTGTGATATATGACTTGTGCCAGTCTGATTATGTGATGGCTTTATGATATTGGCTGCGTGCGACACGGAACCCGATGGCCACGGATTCCGAGTCGTAACACCATGTTTAGCTTCCGCGAAAATATACTCTGATTATGATGGAATTTGATTATCCTCATTCATGCGGATCTTGGGAAATACAACAAAAAGTTTCAAATTATCCCAAAATTTCGCACTCCGGGATCGGTTCACTGCAGGGCCCGGTTTCGGGGTGTGACATATACTTTTTGGAAAGTAGAAATTTCACTGACCGATTTTGTCTTCTTCGTCGATCTCATTCGGGACCCACAAATGTTAGTTTTGACCTTTGTAAGTTTGGGGCCCATGGGGCCCAGCCCACTTAACTCTTTATATAGCCAATGGGTACTTCTCCTTCCCCATTTTTCATTTTCCTGCAACAAGAGGGGAGTTAGGGTTTTCTCCCAGCCCCTTTCTCTCTCCTCTTTGAAAACCCTAATCTTGAGTGCTAAGTGAGGGAGTGATGTTCCCATCTTCTTCTCCTCCCTCTTAGCTTTCCAATGAACCCTTTTTCAAAGGATTTGAGCTAGGGCAAGGCTTCCCTTCAAGCTTTTCTTCTTTGTTTGAGCTACCAAAGGTTAGCAATGGTTTTCCTTTCATGAGATCTTGGTTTTTCAAACCCTTTGGAGTATTTTTCTCATATATGCAAAGACTTTCCTTGAGATTTGCAATAGATTGATTTTCTAGGGTTTCTTCTTAAGCTATTTTGGGGGTTTTGTGATTTTGGAGCTTGAGGCACTAGAGCCTTGTTTGAAGAGTAATATTGCTCCCATCTTGAGTTAAGGCAAGTAGATTTCACAATTAATATGATGATTCCTCTTATTTGTTTTCATTTCATGGCTTTTTCTTATTATGTTCTAATCCTTTATGATTTATGGATTTACTTTGAATGAATGAAGCAATGTTATGTTGATTTCCACTTATGTTATTTGTCTTACAAGGTATTGGAAGTTTGCTTTCACTTTGGTCATTTAGAAAATTTGCTTTCTTTGTGTTAAAGGTTGGTGTTCAAAGAAAGGGAGAAAACTTTGTGTTGTGTTTGGCTAATTAGAATGATTTATGAATGGTGATTTGATGAGTTGAAGAGGTCAAGAAAGGGCCCAATTGATGTTGGGAATTGTATGAAAGAAAAGGAATGGAAAAGAATAAAAAATGATGGAAAAAAATGAGAAAAAAATGCCCACGAGCCGGACTGGACAGAGCCCAGTCCGCTCGAGCGACCCAAAGGGCCGCTCGAGCGGACCAGGTTCTGCCTGGATCGCTCGAGCGACCCACTGGGTAGCTTGAGCGACCCAGGCTCTGTCTGGGCTTCGCTCGAGCGGGCCTTGGGTCGCTCGAGCGAGCCCAGCCCAGCCTGGGGGCCTGGTTCAGGTAGATTTCTCGGTCCATTTAAAATCTGATTTTGGGCCTGATTTCGAGACTTCTTTGGGCCTGTTCAAGGTCAGTTTTTGGGCCATTTCAAGACCTGATATTGGGCCATTTCAGGGCCTGATATTGGGCTGTTTTAAGACCTGATATTGGGCCATTTCAGGGCCTGATATTGGGCTGTTTTAAGACTTGTTTCTTGGGCCATTCAAGGATAGTTTTTGGGCTGTTTTAAGACTTGTTTCTTGGGCCATTCAATGATAGTTTTTGGGCTGTTTTAAGACTTGTTTCTTGGGCCATTCAAGGATAGTTTTTGGGCTGTTTTAAGACCTCTTTCTTGAGCCAATTAAGGGCTGTTTTGGGCTAAATGAGTAGACTGTTTTGGGGCTTGGGTTAAGGCCAGCTGTGGGCCTGATTTAAAGAGTTTGGGATTACTTGTGACACTTGGAAATTGTGAAATGGGAATGGGATCAAGGTGAGAATGAGCATATGTGAAATTACATGGGAACCTTTCAAGTCTCAATGCGCACTTTATCATTTAAATGTTGTGGATTTTCATTGGTATCAAACATATTCATTATTAATCAATGTTTAAAGGTTAAATGTGTATTGAGATGGTTCCTTGGTAAGTCATTAAGTCATTCTCCACTACCCATTCCATTTCAAGTTAGAGAATGTATTTGTATTTGTATTCTTTGGTAAACTAATTTGAATAGCATCGGTAATTTGTTATAAAATATCGTGGTTTTTCCATGTTTGAAAGGATTAATCGCGTGATTTTATACAAATTACTTTGATGTGTATTTGAGCGGTTTACCATGGAAATTCATATGTTTTCTCCGAATCGATTTGAAAGGAGATTGGAGTGGTTCGCCACATTCGGGATTTCATCGATAAGACTAGTATTTTGAAAATAAAACCTCGAGGCAAGACGGGGCCAGAGCTTTGTAGTGCGAGCCCATGAGTCAAAGAGACTATGATTTCAAAAATAAAACCTCGAGGCGAGATGGGGCCAGAGCCCTGTGGTGTGAGCCCATGAGCCAAGGGGATTATTATGGTTTGAGTTGTATCGGTTTGGGTTTTAAAAACTAAAGGCACCACTAGGCTTAGGTCACCAGGTCGGGCTGATCACCCGGCTTGGGATCTTTAATTTGTTCGCCAGCTGCAGCTTGGATTCTATCTGTACCGACCATGGCAACGGTTTTTATCTGCCGGTCCCACGCGTAGTGGCTACGGTTCTGATTTTGATCTGCCGGTCCCACTTGTATGGCTACGGTTTTGATTCTACCTCCGGTCCCACGTGTAGTGGCTACGGTTCTGTCTGCTCTTGCTACTTCGGTAATAGGAGATTATACCTATTTGTGGTGATTTATCTATTTATTAATTTGTTTTACGATTCTTGTTTGTTTATACTCAGTATATTCTTTGAATTGTTAATGTTTATGAAATCGATCTTTTATCGTATTGTCTCTATTATTCAGGATTTTAAATGTATTTCCAATTATTTAATGTTTTATGCAGGCTGTTATCTTTTCGAGATATTTATACCTCGGAGACTGTTCATTTATTTGCTTTGATATTTACGCTCGGTCTTTCGATCGTTTTATCATGATTTATTGCTATTATTGTTTCGATTCTTTAAATGGATTTACAATGATTCCATAAGGTTTTATAAATGCCCTTGTTACATATTACTTGTTTATTTGCTTGTCAGACCGTCGTGTCTGACCCTGTTTGTTTGGTGCCAGATTCCTCTCTTTCTGTTTTTAGGTGTTTGATCGGAGGAGGCGGTGGAGCCGCCGGTCTGACGCGAGAGACTGCCCTTTGACGTCATATAGATGTCAAGTTTGGCACCGGAGCTCGTAATATCACTTGGGGTAGTATGTTATTTAGTGGTTTATTTGTATGGCTTTGTTAGCCTTGGTCATTGGGTTTGTAATTAAAACATTTGTTATTATAACTTGAATATGTGGGAAATAAATAGTCTTGTTACTACCAGCTCAGTATTCTATGATTTATGATTCGTGCCAGTCGGCTTATATGATGGCTTTATGATATTGGTCGAGTGCGACACGGAATCCGATGGCCATGGACTCCGGGTCGTAACACCATGATTAGTTTCCGCGAAAATATACTCTGATTGTGATGGAATTTTATTATCCTCATTCACGCGGATCTTGGAAAATATAACAAAAGTTTCAAATTAATCCCAAAATTTCGCATCCTGAGGTCGGATCACTGCAGGGCCCGGTTTCAGGGTGTGACACCCTGCCAGTCTTTCAATTACATTTTTTAATCCCAAATGGATTTCATCAGATATACGTCCATCCGAAAATTGTGGATTAAAAAAGTATCCTGTAAAAGTACCAATGAATTTTAGTCAATGACAAATTAATATAGTTAGGCCAAATTGAATACAACAATTCAAATATTAAAGGAAATAGCGTTCACTTACCAGCAATGTGTAATTCATGTTTCAATTGTCGTCCGCATCGATCGTCGATATCTTCCAATATTTTTTGTAATATCTACAATCTGCTTGAATAACCAGCTTTGATCTCTCCATGGCCTGATGTAAAAAGCTCATTGTTGGCTTATCATCGCCGTCAACCAATCGAAGAACCATTATTAGGGGATCAAATACATTCAAAACACCCTTCACATGAGTCCAAAATTTGTTGGACTCAATTGTTTTAATTCTATTGTAATGGGACTTGGCCTCTTTCCTCATTTTGAATTCATGAACTCGTGTGATTTTATTAATTGCAGAAGTCCTTCTCTATACTTGTAAACACTTTTGATGGCAATAAAGTGGGTATCAAATCTAGTTATGACAGGCTACAATAGTTCATGGTTGTCTGTATGTGTTTTCATCATGGAAATGAGTCTATATGACTAATAAAAAAACTGGTGATCTGTTTTATCTTACCAATTTTGCTTCATGACTTTTTCTTTTGCAATATCTTCAAGCATTAAATCCAGGCAATGTGCTGCACATGGAGACCAGAAAATCCTTGACCTTTGTTTCATAAGCATCATTCTTGCAGCTTTCATGTTTGCGGCATTGTCAGTAACCACATAAAATATACAATCTGCCCCAATTTCTTCAATCACCTCATTCAATAATCTATTAATATATTTTGCATCTTGGATGTAATCAGCTGCATCAACTGATTTGATAAACATCGTGCCCACAGACGAGTATACTAGAAAATTCAAGAGATGACGATGTGTGATGGTCGTCCACCCATCGCACATTAGTGTGCAACCTCTTTCCTTCTATACCCATTTGAAAGTTTCTACCCAAGCCTGCAACTCATCATACTCTTTCTCAACACAGACATGTCCAATCTCATAAGGGGTGGGTGCCTTTATACCTGGACCATGTTCTGCAGCTGCATCTAACACAGTGGAGAAATAAGGAGAAGATGCCTTGTTGGGTGGAATGCCTTCATCCAAGAAAAACTTCCCTGTAGCTCTCACTAGATTATCTCTTGCTTTACCAAACTTGCCCTTTAGTGCTTTTATGATGCCCGACTACTTTGATGTTGGTTTTCTATAAACAAAAGTGTCAGTTGGCCCCACCACATCTGGCCTACGAGGTGCCTGTGTAGGAGGTCTTTCAACCTCCTTAATGTCTGGATCTTGACGGGGTTGTTTATGACTAAATGCCTGACGCAAACTCGCTCCCCCCGATCCAGACGAATCACCCTGCTCATATTCACTACAAGAACCTGAACTTTTGGTGATGAAATTCTTTCGTCAGGCAAACGTCAGAAAAATCATTTTATTTTTTTATATTTTTTTAATATTTTGCCGAAGAAAATTTTTGTCGGCAAAATCATTTTATTTTTTTTTATATTTTTCTTTTTTTATTTTGCCGACGAAAATTTTCGTTAGCAAAATCATTTTATTTTATTTTGCCGACGAAAATTTTTGTCGGCAAAATCATTTTATTTTTTTATTTTTCTTTGTTTAATTTGCCGACGAAAATTTTAGTCTGCAAAATCATTTTTTTTTTTGAATTTTGCAGACGAAACATTTAGTCAGCAAAATCATTTTTATTTTTTTTTGAATTTTTATTTTTAGTTTTGCCAACGAAATTTTTTGTCCGCAAAGGCCTTTTTTTAAATACTATATTTATTTTTTCATTATTATTTTCCTGTAAACCTGTTTTTACACCTGTATAAAAAATAAACCTGATCATATACCTATATTCAACATAAAAAATGCAATGAAACAAATGTAACTAAATAAACAAACAACCAACTCCATTTTTCATTAAATCATTCATCTCATTAAACAAATATTGCAATCAATAATGATATAGTCTCGTATAAATGTCCAATATACATATATATATATACAAATAAACTGAAAAGAAGTCTAACACGCCCACAAGTCTGCAACCGACCCCAAAGCGTCCATCAATCTGCAATGACAAAATCAACATTAAACCCTTTTCAATGAATTAAATTACAAATGAAACATAAACATGTATATATAAAACATTTCCTACGTTTTTCTACGGACTTTTTTCCAGCTTAAGTGTTGACAAACAGGCGGCTTTTGCATCTAATTTGTTAACCAGAAGTCCGATTCACTAACCGTAAATTCCAACAAGTTAGTTTGGTATTGACTTTCCAAGGCCTTTTCCAGATGACAGCTTCACATCAAGCTCCTTCTTGGAAAGCCCCCGATATGCCGAAAAGCTCTCCGCGAACCACTTCGCGAAGCCGGTAGTCCGGGAAGTCGACAATACAGGATAAGAAACCATGGTCGTAGTGTCTTCAGCACTATAGAAAGCCCATGCGTTTCTCCCATCCTGTAAACCTCCAAAGCGCTTCACCATGCTTGAAGGCGCTCCAACAACGCCTTGAGAAAAGCCTAACTGCAGAGCAAAGCGAGAAGGTACATATGGCTGGATGTCAACAAAAAGATGTCTGTGGTACACCATCGCGCCGACACGTATGCTGAAAAGCCACTCATTCTCTGCATTTGTCAAGGAGTAATGCCTTCCCGACCCCACCCTGGTAGAGTCTCGGGAGGCACCAAAGTCAAAAGCCTTCTTCCGTAACTCCGGAGAAAGCTTCACTGAAGACTGCCCCATCTCGACGTCCATAAACCGTCGGATCCTCATGCAGGCAAACAAAAGTGATTCGGAGACGGCTTTGCCCTTAGCCAGTCAAATCATGAGAGGATCATCATCCTGTGCAGCACCCAGCCGGTGGAAGCCAGGACAGTGGATACAAACCACGAATAGAAGATATGGGCTAAAAATACCCTATTCATGGGAAGCCCAAGCCGAACCAAAAAAGCAGTAACCTGTAGTTCGGTGCACTAGAAAAAAAAACGTGCAAAAAAAAAGCACGACAAAAAAAAAGAAAAAAAAACGTGTAAAAAAAAAGGGAAAACACGTGAAAAAGAAAAAAAAAGAAAAGAGATAAACAAAAAAAAAAAGAAAGAACTTTTTTTTTATCATCCTATTTCCTACAATGGAGTTTTCTTGAAAAAGGGAACTTACTTGAAGCCATTGATGGAGAAGAAGAAGACAGTCTTGAAGATCTTGAAGAAGAAGAACTCTTGGACTTGAAGCCCTCTTGAGATTGTTGCAAAAGAAAGCAATAGGAGCAAGAGATCCAACCTCCTCCTTGCTTTTATAGAAGAGAGCAAACGAAAGAAGGAAAGAATAAAAAGGTAAGTGTTACTAATTAGTAACCTTACCAAAAGAAAGAAATTAGAAAGAAGTTTCGGGCCATTTCAAAATCATTTGGCCTAACTTCACTTCTCTGGCAGCTGAAAAGGAGCTCCCGGCGGCGAAAGCATCGGAGACACCAAATCTTCGATCAGAGCCTGTGGATGGTATCAAAATACATCCAAAAGGCTCCACGTCAAATTCCAAGTCAAACCGACAACGTTTGACCCTCCATCAACCCTTAAACAGCTAAATCAAGCCTCTCGGCGGTGAGAATCACCGAGGCCATCACTCATCAGAAAGAGCACATGGACGGCTTCAAAATGCTTACAAAAGGCTACACGTCAAATTTCAGGTCATTTCGACAACATTTGACCAGACTTTGACATTCGGAAGCCAAATCAGGCCTCTCGGCGGCGAAGCTCCCCGGGACCATGGTTTCCAAGACAGAGCCTATGGATCATCTTAAAATGACTCCAATAGGCTCCTTGTCGAATCTCAAGTCAATCGGACATCGGTTGACCGTACATCAAGTCGCGACATCTTCATCGCGACAAAAACAAGTCTACTGGCGATAGGACCCCAAACGGCTTCAAAACTCAAACAAAAGCCTATGGGTTGGTCTTATTTATTGCTCAGGAGGTTTCACCCTAAATTTCAGGTCATTCCGACATCGTTTGACCCAATTTCAGCTTCTGAAGGAAAATCGCCAACTCTGCGCGACAAAGTCTTCGGCTTTCCCGGAAAATTGAAAACTTTGCACTAAATAATGCAAGGATTCTCATCAAGTTTTCTACATGGAAATGAGGCCAATAAATGATCAAAAATGTCAAGAAAAAATACAGCAGAAAAAAGAATCGAAAAACATCAAAAACGGCCGCAAAACGGGACAAAAGGGGGGAAAACCCCCCCAGGGGTCGCCCTGCGACTCTGGCCCAGGGTCGCAGGCCCCTGCGATCCTGGCCCATGGTCGCCGGCGACCATAAAGCCCGGATTCACCGGGATCGCCCCGGAAAGCCCGTTTTTCGTCATTTTTTCGGGATTCGAAGCGTCCGACTCCTGGAATTTTCCAAAATTCATACTTTTGAGATATCAAATCCTTTGACATCCGTCAAAATCACGGGTCAATCATCAAGAGTATCAAAATCAACATTGATCGCCAACCGGTCAACCAAAGAAGTTTGCTTTCTACCCGACCGATCGAGAAATCGACAGGACAGATGGCACCGACCCGGTGTTGGCAACCAATACCTGAAGTTACATGGTTATCCAATGTCGATCTACATGAAGATCCATCAATGATCATCGCCAAAAGAATCCCAAAAGACGCGGCACGGCCCGCGACTCTTCAACTGCTCGGCGACCATTTAATGTGATTAATTGACTAGCTTTATTGCAGTCATTAATTCATTTCTTTGGACGGCCCAATCAGAAGCAAGCATCCGGGAGTTACAAGTCAATTGATTCATGGCATTTAACCCATGAAACTCCTCCCATCATGGTGATTAAAGGTGATTAAATGCCCTCAATCTCCTCCAGCCAATCAGAAGTGAAGAAAAAGGAGTTACAAAATAAAGGAATCAAATCCTATAACTCCTCCCATTATGTGGCTTAATGACAATAAAAGCCCATAAACCCTCCTAAATGGCTACCAAGAGCCTATAAATAAGAGAGCATCCCAAGCATTCTAGATAGACTTCGAACAATCTAGAAATCCAGACAAAAAAAGGCATCAGAAATCTAAGAGAAAGAAAGAGAGAAAATTCTGCTGAAGTTCTGCACCGGCCACCGCTACAAGGTGACAAAAGTCCCTTGGGGGGTACCCCCCAAGGTCCTTACCTTCTCATTCTGTCTCCAAGGGCTTAGACGTGGCTTTTCAGACCGTCTACTTAGCTTTTTATTGGACATAGGACCTCCTCTTGGTCTTTGTCCTCTAAAAATTTGAGGTTATAGCCAAGCCAAGCGAATCAATAGCATCCTCTGTTCTCATCTGCATGGATGATGGCGAAGTCCACATATGGCTTGCGACCGTCAATCTGAACGAGTCCCCACAATCTCCTGAGAAGTTAGATCCTCATTTTCTTTCTTTTCATTGTAGTTTGTATTTTTTTAAAAGAGACAAAAATCACAACTCTTGTCTTTCATTATTGATAAGAATTGTAAATCGGCTATAAACGCCAAAATCGGCTATAAACGCCAAAAAATCTTTTTTCACGGCAAACCAAGAAAAATGTCTCGTTTCTTAAATATATGTGCAATGGAAAACTTGAAAGAAGTTGATTTCCTTTTTACTTGCGAAGTTCGATCTCCGAATCACTACTTGTAATTCCAAGTAAAATAAAAAATCTGGCACACCCACATAAAAAAACATGTTGATGCACACCTTTGTCCCCCAGTTACGAAAGGGTCGGATCAAACGGACTCCCACGTCCACCGACCTAGGTAGAACCGAGTAGAAGCGCTGTCCATCATTCTAGATATGAGATTTTGGGCTGGTTGTGTGATTGGAAAACCATAGGAGCTGGGATTTGATTTGTGGAGCTTGGATCCCTCTTTTCTCCATTTTCCTTCTTGTAACTGATTTTAATTAAGTGCAATATGCTTACTTAATATAGAATGGATGCTTATTGTTTTTTATCCTGTAAATTTCTATTCAAATTATGTTAGAATTGATAGATCTACCTTTGAGCATGTTTCCATGGATTTTTTGGTCATTGATGGATGGGTTGATCTCATTTGGAAAATCAATGGCCCATGGATTGGATGGTTGGATGTATATTAAAGTGTATTTTGTGTTTCATGATGTTTCTATGGTATTTGGAAGAGATTGGATGAGTTTTGGTGGGAATTGGAATGAAAATGAAGAAATCCAGAAATTCTGAAATTTGCAATAGGCCAGTGTACTCAGTCGACCGACCTGCTGTGCAGTCGACCGAATACACTGAAACCTCGGAAAAACCTGGTATCGGCTAAATTCCCACAGGCTCCTAGCCCTGTGTGCGCGGTCGACCGCGCCCTGTTCCGGGTCGACTGAGCACACAGAGTCTGGAAAATTGGCTAAAAATCGGATTTTCTATTTTGACCCAGAAAACAGTGTGTGCGGTCGACCGAGCCCTGTGCCAGGTCGACCGAGCACACAGGTTTTCCAGTAAGAAAACTGGGCAACTGGACCTTCCTTCAAACCAGGAACCCTATGTCCTCGGTCGACCGAGCCCTGTGCTAGGTCGACCGAGAACACAGGATTTCCAAGAAGAAAGAGCTGAAGCCTAGGATGCCTTTAGCCAGAATTTCCGGTGTGCGCGGTCGACCGACCAGGCCAGGAGGTCGACCGAGCACACAAGAAATTTTGGAAAATTGGGCCTTTGCCTGAAGGGTGTGTAGCCTTTGATCACAGTGTGTGGGGTCGATCGCCCAGACCAAGGGGTCGACCGAGCACACTATGTACAGTGACTTTTCCTTGAATTCAGTTTCTGATGTTGTGATCCTTCGTGGGACCCATTGACCATCCAAATGGACTTCTATTGATGTGCCAAACACGAGTCAATGGTGTGGCTCAACCTTAGCTCGTGGGGACCACCAAGTAGGGTCTACATTGTGTATTCACCGACGATTCAATCCAACGTTGTCAATGATGCCCGTAACTTCTGGAGCACCAAACACAGTATCCATTGGCATCTGAGACTCCTTTTAGAGATCGAATTTCCTGAGATGGACAAGGCTCTAAAAGTGGACCAATACTTAGGTTGGACTGTTGATATCTCCCATTGAATCTTATACTTGGATATTCGTCTCATTTATGATATTACTGTCAAAACAACTCATAACATTCACACATGGGTTAGAATCCCATGAGTTTGATCATAGGCATTCATATACTCTAGCGACCATTATAATTGGGCCTTTATCAACAAATGATGTTGTCCATTGAATGAATGGACAAGACAACAAGTCCATGTAGATCTACACTATTATTAATAATATTTTGTAATTCCCTTTTCACTTTGTGATTTTGTATGTGTATATATATTGATTGTTTTATTTATTCCTTATTCAGTGTCAAATTACTATTAGATTAATATGTTATTTCTTATTCACTTTGTTGGAAATATATCAGAGAATAGTGATGGGAATAGAAAGAAGAAACAACATCATTGGTAGGATAGAAGAGACAAAAATAAGGATTCAAACAAAATAAGTTTCTGTGATATCCAGCGATCCCATTCACATAATTATAAATTTTAATTAATTCATTGAATATATTTGTTTCTATAGATTAAATCAGGAAGAAGACCCAAAAAAGTCCATGAAGGCATAAGGGCAAAAAATATACCAAAATCCAAGCTTCTTTGAAACTATGTTTTAAAACCATGGCTCCGATAAAAAGCTTCCCAATAAAAATGTGATGGAAATAAATACACCATGCCTGAGTTTGGGACTTCCATATGCATCATTTAATTATCATTTCACCATTTACCACATGCTCAATCATAATTACAAGGATCGTAAACAGATTATGATCAGCATCAGGAATTAGTAGGAATGGGTGTTTTATGGTATATATATACTTTTGCTAAATGTAGAGAATTAGAACGAATGAGACGTAAAAATAAATTTGCGAGAATATCTAGGTGTAGAATTGATTAAGATGATGCATTTATTTAATTTTTTTAACGGATAATGCATTGTTATTTGGTTGTTAATGTTATAGAAATGTGTAGCTTCATGGTATCCTAAATGTCAATGCTTAGGATTTTAACTCTTTTAATTTTCCATGTATGCATAGAGTAGTTTTTATTTTATATTTAACTCTTTTAATTTTCCATGTATGCATAGAGTAGTTTTTATTTTATATTTAACAACCTTCCACCATAAGTAATTCCAAACATTCATCTTATTTACTAAAGAAATACTTATTTTGATATTTAATTTCACACCTTAAATCCTCATGGATTATATGGATGTTTGTGAGTAACTTCATTTCAAAAGTAAATCTTATTATTCAAAATCTGTGTTCTTCTTGGTAGGATGGAGAATATTGAGATATGTATAATATCCCATTTTAATGGTATATTAGACATAAGCAATCTTCTTCCGGTCTACGATGGTGGTGAGCAGAAGGTAATATGGGTTTATGCCAATATTACTTTCAACCAACTACTCAGAAAGATAAACGAAGAAATTGGTTGGGAGCTTCATAATGAGCTTATAAATATGCAATATCAGTATCATAATGGCCGAATCTTCACGTTCATAACCATAAGAGGTGATGATGATCTCCATCGGATGTTCAGATTATTCCAAAATGGAAGTCAAGCTATATTTATGTATTTGCATACAAACAATGAAGCAGGTGCAAGTCGACAACCATCACACCTAAGGTCTACAGACGCTTGGCCTAGCAGCCAGCGAGAGAATAGACCGTCATTCAATTTGAACAGGTGCCACCACATACCTTCATAACAAATGTAGTAGCTGCTGATTTGTTTAATATCTTCTTTTAATCATGTTACAAAGTTTTTTTATGACATGGTGATTCACGTAGGGGGAACTCAATGACATATACAAATACCACAAACTTTTCCAACGGTGAAAAGGATACAGGTGGCCCTTTAACAAGAGAGGATGTTTACAGGTTCGGTTCGCTACACATTTGATTTGATAATACTATTAAATTCATATATGATTGACTGTTTGCCATGCAGGTGTGACGTGTCATTTTCTCCTGTTCGAAGCCAATTTGACCTGAACACGCCTGTTGTACCTTATGATAACCCATTTGTGGAGGCCATGCTTGAAGATCTAATAGCTCCCACTAATCTTGCAGAAGATGAAAATGGAAAATTCTTTATATAAGGGAAGAATTTGTCATGGATTGGATGGAAACAGATGCAGTACCCAAAACTCCTGGATTCGATGGAGGGTGCAATGTAGTGGAGGAGCGCGCTGAAAATGATGAAGATGAATTTGATAATTGATGTTGACCCTAGAGAATATGAATTGTAAACTGCCATAAGACCTAGAAGAACATCGCATGCACAAGAAATATTGGGTTATGCATCAAAGGTTGTGGGAGTAGAAGATGTTATTGACACTTTAGTTCCTGATGATGACCATATTGGCGTGGATCACCAAGAGGCATCTTTTCGTGAAATGTGGAATGGAAGACGGTTTCAGACTCGTGAATCATTTAGGACCGCATTCAAAAAATTTACAATGTACAGCAATTTTGAGCTTCATTGGGTGAAGTGGTCTTCGACAGAATTAAGTGCAAGGGATGATGAAGTCATGTACAGATTTCAATCGTACTGCATAGGGAAGGAGGGGAGATAGATAGAGAGGGCATAGCTCAAACAACACTCGAATTTATGAAAAACTCTAGTTGATGGGGACAATGGCAATGGTGGCCAAAATTCCTAGACGATGGAGACAATGGAGACGATGATGCTTTGTCGATGTTGCCGACCTTGTGTATTTGCAAATAGGTTGGCAATGGAGGAGGACGGTCAAATTTGGCTGAGGAAGAGAGTTACCGCAGTAAAAATGGGGAATAGTCGACCATGGAGATGAAAATGGGATTTTTCCCGCAGTGAAAGAGATGAATAGTCGACCAGGGAAATGAAGGGGGGTTTTTTAGTTGTGATATCGCAACTAAAAAAATTGCGGTATCGCAACTTAAGTTGCGATATCGCAAAGAAAAAAGAAAAAATGGTCTGCGCGCTGGTACGGACTGTACGGGGAACGTCTTGATAAAAACTTCATCTTTTGTTACAAAGGAGAGATTTTCAGTACTGATGGTGACCGTACGAAAATTTTTCATATTTTTATCCATGTCTATAAAATGCCAATATTAACTTGAAAATAATAATATAAAAAAAAAAAGTTTTCACAGGCCTAGAAACTCTTGCATGAAAAGTAGGACGAATAGGGTTGTCTTACCAAACAGGGAAGTCAGATATAGTGTTGGGAATTGTGTCGGATGGAGCTGATATGACACGTCCTCGACCCTCAAGCCATATCCAAAATCATTATTAAGACACGGGCATAATTTTATTAAAGTCCCCATATGTTCACTTTTGTTTATAGATAGGGAAACCAACCCGTCTATGCCTTGGTATAATGTATCCTAATTATATGGACCCATTTTCATCTTTGAAATCAGTATTAACATGCACTCATTTTCCAACAGTGATGGTAATATGGACAGACTAGAAAGAAAGATACCCAATTAAGGGTGACCAAATGTTGCGTTTTCGAGGTCAGCTGGGTCAACCCACAACCAATTTATTGATTAGAAGGGTTCAATATGTCAACCGAAATCCTAATTTAAAATTGAAATATGTGAATCCAAACCCTAAATAATTAGTTTCAAATTGGGATGGATTGGTAGGACTTAAGATATCCAATAAGTAGAATTAAATAATGCCAGAGTCAAGTTAGTGGATCTATGCAAGTATAAACTGACTCCAAACTCAATAATTATTAATTGAATTCAAACTATATAATGTATTAATCGGATTGAAGATGTCTAAAAGAGTGAGACGAGATATCAGCTAGCAGCACATTAAAAAAAAAAAAATTGAGAGAGAGATCTCCATCAACCTTTAGTCATAGGTGGTTTGGATTTGAGTTGGCATGTCATTGTTTCTCACTCCTACCCTTGTTAAATAATTTCCATCCACCATCAGATCTATCATAGCAATTATCATGCTAAGTAAATTATGGGTGTCAAATCTCAACTGTGCAATATATAGAAAATAACAAGATGATCTTTGCATCATAATTGGCTATAAACTACCCTGCAAGTCCAGAAATAAGTGGGGACCTAAAAAGGATATGATAGCCCTTGGAATATTGTGCTTTTATAGCTTTGGTAGTGTTGTGCTTTTATAGCTTTGGTAGTCTTTCAACAACTTTTTAAAGCTGAACTGGAAAGTTGTAGTGGTGGTGGAGGAAGAAGATAAGAATCCAATCTAATCCCACCCACCAGGAGACAGTCATCATGTTAGGGAACATGGGTACAATGCCAGCCTTCATCATTTGATATGATTTGATTGGATTGCACCAGCAAAATTCAAAGAGACCCCAAAAGTCCAGACATGAAGTTAATAATTGTCCTCATCAAATCTCACGCAATCAACGGCCGAGAATCATTCCACTGTCTATTTCTTCTCCTCTTTCACAACTGCTTAGTAAAGCCATGTGCTGCTTCACAGCTGATTAGACTGATGCTACAGTATAGCAAGAAAAGAATATGGATGATAACATGGTTTCACAACTTATTTATCTTTGAAGGAAAATTTTCGAAACACGCTTAAGTCTTTAACGGATTTTAAAGCAGGACAAGATTAGAATGCAATTTCAAAACAGGACAAAATTAGAATGCGATTTTAAAATAAGCATTCAGCTTTCCAAATACATTTCAATTGAGGATATTCGGCGGAATTGGTGATCGTCTGGTTATTTTTTGCACAATTTTTTTAAAAAATTTGAAATTGCCCCTAAGGTTTTAGGTTGAAAAAAAGAGACTCAGTCGTCATTTTCCCATCCCTTCTCCATTTGAGACCAGCCCCCCATTCTCTTTTCCAGATTAAATCATATAACCGAAAGAAAATGAAAGAATGGCATACGCTGCAGTAGGCATGGCGGAGGAAGACCCCGAGAGGAGGGACCGAGATAGCAATCAGAACTTCCAAAAATACCGCAGCTCGGTCCGGACCCATCGCACCAACCAACATCAGATCGTGATGGAGGGGTCTCTTTAAAGAAGACTAGAATCTCTGAACTGACTGATCCCTACTAGTACTATCCAATTTATTGAGTTCTCTTCTTCTATTTAGAATACAGAATTGAAACTTTGTAGCATGATATGTGTGAACCTAGTTACGTTTGACGGACCCAGTGCACGTAAGTTGCAAGCAGGATGCTCCTCAATTAGAGAGAGAATGCAAAACTTATGAATATGGGGGAATGCATGCGATGTTATCCATCACCCATTATAGTATTGTTCATGAACCGATTTACTCATGCAGTTTCACCCCATTCAGCTTCCACTCACAAACCAACTACATCAAATTAGGCCCTAATAACATTCTTAGTATAACAACGAGTTTAGTACTCCAAAGGTGAACAAATGAAAGTAGCCTTTCAATCTCTATAGTCAGTAAGGGTATCCTTCAATCTATGAGGCTTTATATACTTTTTTTTGTGGTTTTCTTTAATGAAAATTTTCTCTAATGCTTGTCGGAGAAAAGAATAATGTTCACTGGAGAAGAGAATGGGAGGGCTAGTCTCAAATGGAGAAGGAATAAAGGAGAAGGGAAATGAAAAATGACGACCTGGGTCTCTTTTTTTTTTTCAACTTAAAGCCCTAGGCAATCTCGGAATTTTCAAAAAAAAAATGTACAAAAAATGGCCTGACGATCACCAATTCCGCCGGATGTACTCAATTGAAATGTATTTGGAAAACTTAAGGCCTATTTTGAAATTGCATTATAATTTTATCCTGTTTTGAAATCTGTCAAAAACCTAAGCCCTATTTTGAAATTTTCCCCTATTTGAATTGTTGGGATTGGTAATGAATTCAAGTCTAGGAATTGAAAAAGAGGAAGTTAAGGACAATAATCACTTTCGATAAGTACCCAAAGAATTAAATCCATAGGGCTGTTTCTTTGGCAGGGTTCTTGATGACAATTTGTTGGGATGAGAATTTCAACATTGACAGTATAACCATCTCCTAGGTATCAAGAAATGCCGTGTTTCTTTTAGATTTTTGAATTTTAGATTCTCTCAATTCCATCCTCCTTACCATTTATGAATGCTTTCATTAGCTCTAAAAGATTTTGAAATTTTATATGGGGGATGGAATTTGGAGGATTTACAAGTTCTCCAAACAAGAATTCTCTAAATTCTTGCAAAGAAATGAGCCCAAAACATTCCTATGAGGTGTGTGCTCTGGACAAGATTTATATAGAATTTTCACAAAACTTTTGGGGGTTCATGGCCACCCCCGCCTTTCAACCAACACTATATGTAAGTAATTAGATGTTGATTTTAACCCAAAAGAAAAAATTAGACATTGATTATGGATCGGGCCCATGCCTTTTTGTCCATGTCTAGATTAATGCTAGGTATTTAAATTAAACATTTTATTTTCATTTCTTTTCCCTAAAATGAGATAGGTAGTTGTCATCATATGTTGGATAACATAAGGTCAGTGGCTCCACTATTTGATTTGCTGGGGGTCTAGGTATTCACCTCCTGGAGAAGATTGGGTGTGTTAACTTTGACCATTCAAGAACTCTATTACCATGGAAGATTGGGATTTAACCATTGATATGCTGCTCACCTTCATTTAATATTATTTTTAGAGCGTGTTTGGATGGATAGTGAATTGAAGTAAAGTAAGGGTGCTCACCCTAATCTAATATTATTCACCTCCAAACATGCCCTAAGAAGAAGAGGGTCGTACCAATCCTCGAACACTTGGACCTCTTTTATCTGGTCCTAATCATGCAACCATAGAGACTCAAGTCCCCTAAATCAATGGTTGTAATGAATTGATTAAAATATTTTTTTGCCAAAATCACATCCACAATGAAACATTTTCATCACACCATGATTGATATGTATCTAATCAGGTCTCATGAGAAGCTCCAAACTTTACCTCTCACGCATGCATGAGAGTTATATCTCAGCAGAATACAACTATATTTGTTTAGCACAAGACAATGGTAAAGGTGGAGTTAAAGTAAACAAGCATGTGATATGACATTCTTTACTCTACCAAATTTTGGTTAAAAAAAGTGGAGCAGAGAAGTGAACTCATGAGTAACACTACTTACCTATTACTCCACGAGCCTCTTTCTTCTCTATCTTTTATCTACATAGAAGTGGGATAAAATGTGGTATTATAAACCTTACGACAAAAGATGTTTTTTAATCTGCTCTCTCTTGTATACTTTATCTCATACGATCCAAGCGAGGATTTTACTGCACATCTAATTATTTTAATATAACTTATCTTTTTCTTTTCTATAATTTAACATTCACCTCACATTTACTTCTTCCTGCATATAAACAAACAATCTGACATCTTAAAAATTGAAGGCAATGAACAGTTAATTGAGTAATTGAATGATGATATTTGACCATGCATGCAGCAAAAGTGACATCACGCACACTCTCATTTATGGGTTTATACATAACTGCTGATCCCCATCAGCTCAGCTTGAGTACAATATTGCATTGTAGATGCAACTCAAACACAGAAATCTGATTGAAAAATATGATTTACATTTTCAAAACTCTACCATTTCTACCTTGAATTGCAATATCACAATATGATGCCTATATAACATTAATAATGAATCTCATAAATTTTAACGATTTATGACTTAAAACTTGAAAACCTAAAACTAATGGTCAAGATAATTTGATTCACTTTACGTCCTTTGTACCTTCAATTCATCTCAAAATGTATCCTTCACCCATGCCTCTTCTCCATTACCCTGCCTCATGGGTCAAGGTAGGCTCCACTATATAAGGAGTGTTCCAGAGTTTTGATAACCAAGCTTGAAATTCAAACCATTAAAAATTAAGGGAGAATCTCAAAAAAGTCCTTAAGTTTCGGCCTTATTTCAAAAAAAGACATAAGTTTCAAAACTTTTCAAATTAGTCTCTAAGTTTTTCAGGAAGTTTTTAATTAAGGTTATCCATCTATTTAAAGTTATTTTTTGACAACTTTTTTCCTATTTTTTTTAAATACCCAAATTACCCTTCATTGTAATAAAGCTCTCATTCACTTCCTCTATATTCTCCTCGTTTTCCTCGCAGGTGTCCCCGCAATGATCAAGGACACCCAGTATTTCCACAGCGATTGGCTGTATGTAGTCGTTGCATGTCATGGCTTTAAATGAAGGGTAATTTGGATATTTTTAAAATATTGAGGGAAAAAGTCACCAGAAAATACCTTTAAATGACCGGATGTCCTTAATTGAAAATTTACTGAAAAGCTTAAGGACTAATTTGAAAAGTTTTAAAACTTGTGTCCTTTTTTGAAATAAGGCAAAAACTTAAGATCATATTTGAGAATTTTCCAAAAAGTAAAGTCTCACCTTGCATATATGGTATATAAATATTTTCTCCAATAAAAGCCATATCCACCATGTAAAAATCATAATCTCATATTAAAATATTATTCTATACAATTTTAATTCAACTTTATCCATTGTTATGACTTGATCTCAAGATTAGATGTTGACCATGTAAAAATCATAATCTCATATTAAGATATTATTCAATAGAGTTTTAAACCAATGTCATCAATTGTTATAACTTGAATCTCAAGCTCAGATAAAAGAGAAGCATTGCGGTTGATGTAAATTTTTTTGTCATAATCATGCATCAATGTGGCTGAGACAAATTCTAATGATGATGATGCTCAGATAAAAGAGAAGCATTGCGGTTGATGTGAATTTTTTTGTCATAATCATGCATCAATGTGGCTGAGACAAATTCTAATGATGATGATGCTTAACTTTTAATGGTTTGGATTTAAGATGAGAGAGACTCAAGAATGTTAACAATATACAACTCAGAGGATCCCCAAAGTCCGCGCCATAGGAACCAGATTCGAATTCCAAAATGTTTGTCCTTTTTGGCCTACTTGCTTGGCCACAGGCATCACAGTGGGCCCCACATGATGGGCAGATTTCGCATTCATACGGCGGTAGCTTTGGAACTGTCAGGCTACGCAAAGGCCCAAACTATCGCGAGACAATGACAAGGATAAGATGAGTCTCCGATTATCATCTCGTGCTCGTGACCAATAAAAAGATCTAGAACATGCACGTATTTTTTTTTTTTTTTTTTTTGAGAGAAGAACATGCACGTATTAGTATATGTATTTTATTTCCAATATTAGTGTCACTGTGGAAAATGTCTAAAAATCCATTATTGTGGGCAGGTTTTATTTTTTATTTTTTTAGTTTTCCTATCACATAGTAACACACTCTACTGTTATTAGGTCAGATTAAATGGTGGACCCAAGAAACTTTCCTTTGCCAATTGTGTAGAAATAAAAGGAGAAAAAAGGCTAAGTGTGAACCTTAGGTTTTAGTATTTAGGCCGTTTTGAATCTAAAATTTAGGCCCATTCAATGTTTGTGCCAGACTTGAATTAAATGATAGAAAGCGCAAAGTCCAACTTGGCCGAGCCCAAACAAGTAATACTTGTATTTCTTTATTATTTTTTTTTATAAAAGTAGTACTTGTAATTTAGTGATTGATTTTGTCGAAACAAGTATACAAAGCCATTCCAGATTTAGTCCAGTTAAATAAATGGATGAGCTTGGGCCCAACATGTTTCAAGCAACTAGGATGAAGCCGGACACTTGTAGGTAGGGATATAAATAGGTCCTCGATTCTCCTATTACTTGGAGAGTCCAACTCGTTAAAATCGGGTCTGGGTTTTTATTTAAGCCTCGTTAAGTAAATGGGTCCAGATTCGGTGCCACCTTGGTTCGGACCCGTGGACTCGACATATAACCTAAATTTTTAAAAATATTTATTAAAAATATATTTTTTAAATATCATTTTCTACCTAGATTCGGACCCGAATCCAGACTCGTCCCATATATGGCTTTAGTTTCAGTTCCGGAGCCAAGAAACTGGTTCCGAGTCCGGATTTGGTTCCACCTTTTCCTTAACGGCTCCAAGTCCACCGTGGACCCGGACCGGAACCGACCTGTTTACAACCCTACTTGTAGGTCATGTCAAGCTTAGGTCGGATATAGACTTACGTTTTTACAGTAAGATTAGACCTGGATATGCCTTAACCTAGATCTACTTGGTCCATGAACATACCAAGATGGCCACCCCTTACCCCTTGGTAGTAGTACCTCGACATTTTGAATTGAAACAGCTGAAAATAGAAGTTTCTTCGTATATTTGTGCCAAGGAATAAATTCAATAGCAATAATAACTAAATGTAGAGATGGCTTAACCATGTGGCCTTAGCCACTCATTGTCCATGGTTCCGCACTAAGGCAGGTTCATGATCGGTTAAAAATAGAAGGCTTCTCATATATTTCGTAGGGGTGCACACCGGGTCTTGAAACCCGGTCAGACCCGGAGACCCGGTCCGACCCGGACCTTATTGGGCTAACCCGATAAAGAAATTATCGGACCGAGTCAAACCCGGCCCGGACCTTACTTAACAGGTCCGGGTTCCGGGTCGGTATTTTATAAGTTATCGGGTTATCGGATGACCCGATAACCAGATAACAAAATTCAAATGAGTAAATGACAAATGTGATTTCACAGGGAATGACAGAGAAAGGGAGAAGAGGATGGAGGCGAAATCCGAGCCAAGCCATTCCGACGAAAGCGAAGAGGAAAAGGAGGAAGATAAAGAGGCTGTATGGGTTTCTGAAGATCCTGTTAGGGTTTTTGGAGGGTTTTTTAGGCGATAGATTCTGCAGAGAGGTGTGATTATCTGTGAAGGGACTGAAATAGTGAAATGTAAGAGTGTCTGTTCTTCTTGGATTTTGACATTGGAGACTAGATTGAAGCTTTCTTCTTCTACAAGTTTCTTCTTCTTTGTTATTGTTGCAGAAGGCAATGCAAAGAGATAATGATTTTTGTTTTTTATGGGGAGGAGGAGATAGGAGGAGCGGCGGGAACGAGGAGTCGTTTTGTTGGTGGGTTTGGGTTTGGAAATGGCAAGAGCTTTCACAGCTCCTCACCATCATCTCCCTCATCCTCATCGCCGCCCCACTCCATATCGCCCTGTACTGTGCCCAGGCCCAATGCCATCGACTTCGGTAATTCAAATGAATCAGATCCCAAATCTCTTCCACCATCCGCGCGGACCCATCTCCATCAACGCACGCAGAAAGCTCCCTCCTCACCATCATCTCCCTCATCCTCATCGCCGCCCCACTTCATATCGACCTGATGTCATTGACTCCGGCAATTCAGATGAATCAGAACCCAAATTTCTTCCGCCATCCGCGCGGACCCATCTCCATCAACGCACGCAGAAAGCTCCCTCCTCACCATCAACTCCCTCATCCTCATCGCTGCCCCACTCCATATCTCCTTGTACTGTGCCCAAGCCCGACGCCATCGACTTCGGCAACCCATCTCCCTGGACCTTTCTCCATCTTCTTCTCTCTCATGCAATATCTCTCAACAGGAGCCCTTGAGACAATAGCCATTTACGCGGGGGTCTCTCCCCCCATCTCGACCCACACAGGAACTCTCTCCATCTCACCTTGTACAGAGCTCTCACTCCCTCTCTTGCCTATTTTCAGTCTCTTGCAGTTTCTTCCCGGGTTACTTGGTTACCCGAAACCCGAACCCGGTAACCCGGTGACCCGTTAACCCGATAACCCAGTTTTACTTAACAGGGTTATCGGACCGGGTCAAAAGTTCTTTAAAAATACCGGGTCGGGTCAAACCTGGTCCGATAACTCGGAATCCGACCCGATGTGCTCCCCTAATATTTCGCTACAGGACACTTTCAATTACAATAGTAGCTAAGTCCGGCTGTGACTGACCATGTGGCCATAGCCAGCCCTTGCTTCCTGGTTCCACCCTTGGGCAAGTTCATGACCTGTCAAATTTAAACCCTTAAAATAGAAGTTCCATGTTATATTTGTGCTTCAGGACAAATTCAACCATGCACGAGTGTTGAGCCTTGCGATGACTAACCATGTGGCCATACCCACCCCTTGCCCCTGGTTCAACCCTTGGGTAGGGTCATCACCTGTTGAATAATGCTAAAAATAGAAGTATGATAGCATGCTATCTCATGTATTTACACTACGGAACAAATTCAATTACAATAGTGCCTGAGTTCAACAATGACTAATCATGTTGTGTGGGGAGATTTCCAGAACCACAGGATTACGCTAATCACAGCCATCAGATGAGGCTAAGCACTCTCACGTGCTATCCGCGTGCCATCCACGTGGCACCAAGCTCACCCCGGCTACCAGGACAGGAGGTCCGGCCGAAGTCAGGCATTTCTAGGCCACTAGCGCCGAACTGAGCCACCCCGGGTGGCATCTCGGCAGGGAGCTCCACCTCGGCTGGAGAAACCGGGATGGAAGCCGAGGCCAGAAAGAGTCTCCACTCACGCCCCTCATCCCCCACGTCACTAGGCACGTGGAGAGATAGGGGCACGAGCTAGTGGGACAGACACGACATCCAGCCGCTCACAATCTTCGCTATATCCTGACAGGGCGGCATCCAGCGGCTGAGGCCACATCAGGGCAAGGCCTGAGGGCAGATCCCACGATCCCCTACCACCAAAGGCGTCCAACACGATCTGGCCCAACAAGACGCGGATTAAATGCGACGTGGGCTGACCCGACGCGCATTTAATGCAGAGTGGGCTGGATTGGACCGCATTAATGGCAACGTGGGCTGATCATGACTTCCCAGTCGAATCATGAGACCCATGCCAAGATATCATCCAAAATATCTTCCAAATCGTCTATAAAAGGACTGCATTCCCACATGCAAGGTACGCACAATACAACACCTAGAACTGTTACTATGCCTCTCTTCTTCCTCTCCTTCCATTGTTCCAGTTCCTACACTGACTTTGGCATCGGAGAGCCTTGCGCCGCCCAGGCCAGGGTCCTTTGATCGTTTGCTCTTCTCTTTCAGGCTTTCGGACGGTACCCAGTCATTCCCAGTCATCATCTTCTCGGATAAGTCCTCTAAGGCTCCCCCTTATTGTGGGTCATTATTTTCTGCACCTACAATTGGCGCCGTCTGTGGGGAAGTAATATCCCAACCTTCCCAACCTTCCCAACCTCAATCTCTCAGAAGCCATGCCTCCGAAAGCTAGGAAGGGCGTAGAGTCCTCAAGAGCAGCGCTCGAGCTGCCACCGCCGTCAACGGACGTCCCTCCTCAAGGGCGCTCCCGCACGGTGCATGGCACGTCTGCAGGCGAGGGCCGCTTAGGCTCTCAGCTCTTTGTCGAGTTCCCACTCCAAGAGGGACTCGAGGCCTCGATCTCAGCAGAAGAAGTCATGCCACCCAGACGCGATGAGCGTCGGCATGAGCGTCCTCGGAAGGACAAAGCTGTGGCCGTAGGAGAGACGCGCCACGTTCAACCCCCTGCCACTGGAGAGGTTCTCGAAGCCCAAACTGCTCTCCTCCAGAAGCAAGAGCAGCTGATTCGCGAGCTCCAGCAGCAGCTGAGGGCAGCGCAAACTGCCTCCTTGAGGCAGGTCTCTGAGCCCCAAGGGAAGAAGAGGGACGCCCCCAACAGGGCAGCCCAGCCTCCCCGCGAGGACCTCAGAAATCATCTGGGCCATAAACGGCGCCAGATTCATGACGAAGGCTCGAGCAACAGCCGGAGTCATCATAGCCGCGATGGCCGAACTCATAGCCGTCGTAGCCCGAGCCACCCCAAGCGAAAGCCCAGAGCTCAGACTCCAGAGAAGGACGATGAGCAGGAGCGATTTGACAAACGTGTCAGATTGGCTCTCCAGCACAACTTGGACGCTCGGGACCAGAAGCAGATCTGTGGTCACACTGATCTGGGGGGCTCGCCCTTCACAAAAGAGATCGAGCGCACCCCCTTTCCCAGAAAGTTCTCCGTCCCGCGGTTCGTCCCCTATGACGGACTGTCCGACCCATCCGCACACCTCCGACACTTCTCCCAGAAGATGTCCATCTGGGGGAACGAAGGTCACCTAAACTGCAAAATCTTCTCCTCCAGTTTGGGTGACCTCCCCCTGAAGTGGTTCTGCTCTCTCCCGGAGCAGTCGGTTTCCAGTTGGAAGGAGCTCCAGCTCTCCTTCCTGAAGAAGTTCCAAGCCTACACCGTTGTCCCCAAGAAGGAAGGGGACCTCCTCGCCCTGAGAATGAAGCAGGGCGAAACCCTCGCCAAGTTCGCCCAGCGATTCTGGGCGGTCTACAGCCAGATCGAGGGCACGAGGGAAGGGATAGCAATCTACGCCTTCCAGCATGCCCTGATCCCCGGCAACGACTTGCGGAAGGACCTGGCTGGGAACCCCCCAGAATCCATGCCAGAGTTGATGTCCCGGGTGAAGCGCTTCATCGCCCAGGAGGAAGACGAGATCCGAGCTAGGGATCAGGACGGGCATCTGGAGCCCGAGCAGAAGAGTAGCCAGCCTCGGCAGAGAGGCGGGAGGCCCTCCCAGAAGCAGGAGCCCAAGCAGGCCTGGGTCTCCAGTTCGGCGAAGCCTTCGTCGTCCAGGTCTGGGGGCACTTGGAAGCCCAGACCTCCCTCCAGCGCCAGTCAGAGCGTCAGCGTCGTCTTCAAGGAGCCGATCTACCGCATCCTGACCAAGATCAGGTCCAAGCCGTTCTTCAAGTACCCTCCGCCCTTGAAGAATGAGCCCACCTCCGGCGGCCGAAGCCAGCGCTACTGCTCCTTCCATAGGGGTAACGGGCACAAGACCGAGGACTGCAAGACTTTGCAGTGGTACCTGGAGAAGCTGGCCGAAGAGGGCCACATTCCAGAATTTGTCAAGGCAGGTGATGCCGGCGGCAGCGAGGGCCGAATTCACCAGAGCGCAGCCCAGGCTCCCGACAGCGAGGATTCAGAGAAGATCATTAACGTGATCCACCTGGCGTCCTCAGTTCCCGCTTCCTCGTCCCGGGACAGCTCCCAGGCCCGTGCCGAAGCCAGGCGGGCTTCGCACGGCAAAGAAGTAATGAAAGCCGAGCTCGCCCCGGCATCCAAGAAAGCCCGCCGCGACCGACCCGCGATCTCGTTCTCGGACAGAGACCTAGAGGGAATCCAGCTCCCTCACAACGACCCTCTACTCCTCACCATGAAACTGAGAGACTTCACAGTGAAGAGGATCCTCGTCGACTCCGGCAGCTCCTCCGAGGTCCTCTACTACGACTGCTTCAAGAGGATGAGACTCTCCGAAGCAGACCTCACGGAGGTCCGTGCACCCCTGCTAGGGTTGTCCGCCACGCCAGTCTACCCCAAGGGCAGGATCACCTTGGAGACCCGAGTTGGCGGAGCCTCGGTGTCGGCCGACTTCCTGGTCGTGGATGCCCCTTCTTCCCTACAACGTCATTTTGGGCAGAACGTGGCTCCACAGTTAGAAGCAGTCCCTTCTTCCCTCCACCAGAAGCTGAAGTTCGTCCATGAGAACAAGGAGGGCAAGATGGAAGTAGTCACAGTGGAGGGAGATCAGCAGCAAGCCAGGCAGTGCATGCTGGCCGCGGTCCCGGCAGTAAAGGAGCCAGAGCGCGTCAACCTCGCTGAGTTCGAGAAAGGCCTCGACGAAATCGGCCGAGATCCTGAGAAGAAGAGCATCGAGGACCTAGCCGAGGTCAGGCTAAACCCGGCAGATCCAGACAGGTTCTTCCTGATTGGCACCCAGCTGCCAGACGAGGAAAGGGCCGAACTCTCTCGGTTCCTGATGCAGAACGTCGACGTCTTCGCTTGGAGCCCAAGCGAGATGCCTGGAGTCGACCCTGAGGTCATGTGCCACAAGCTGAATGTGGACCCCGACCACAAGCCGGTAGTGCAGAGGGCCCGCAGGACAGGGCTGCAGCAGACAGATGCGGTCGTCGAAGAGATCGACAACCTGCTGAAGGCAGGAGCCATCCGGGAAGTCCAGTACCCGGTATGGCTAGCCAACACGGTGGTGGTCAAGAAAAAAACTGGAAAGTGGAGGGTGTGCGTGGACTTCACAGACCTGAACAGGGCCTGCCCTAAAGATAGTTTCCCCCTTCCAAAGATTGACCAACTGATCGACGCCACCGCTGGTCACGACCGAATGAGCTTCCTCGACGCCTACAGAGGCTACCACCAGATCCCGCTCTATGAGCCAGACGAGGAGAAAACATCATTCATAACCCCCCGCGGCACTTACTGCTACAAGGTGATGCCCTTCGGGCTAAAGAACGCGGGGGCAACCTATCAGCGCCTCGTCACAAAAATGTTCCATGCTCAGCTCGTGTTGACACCAAAAATGTCACTTTGCCTTTTCAAGATCCAAAGAGCTACATGAAGTCGCAACCTGCCATAAATAGGCAATGCTGCTTCCAAAAATAAAATCTTGTCAGAATCAAACAAAAACTGCAAGATTCTTCCAGACAGCCAAAAGAGGAGTACACAAGAAGTTTCGGGCCATTTCAAAATCATTTGGCCTAACTTCGCTTCTCCGACAGCCAAATCAGGCCTCTCGGCGACAAAAGCTCTCCGGGACCATGGTTTCCAAGACAGAACCTATGGATCATCTTAAAATGACTCCAATAGGTTCCCTGTCAAATTTCAAGTCAATCGGACATCGGTTGACCACACATCAAACCGCGACATCTTCATCGCGACAAAAAGCAAGTCTGCAGGTGATAGGACCCCAAACGGCTTCCAAACTCAAACAAAAGCCTATGGTTGGTCTTATTTATTGCTCAGGAGGCTTCACACCAAATTTCAGGTCATTCCGACATCGTTTGGCCCAGTTTCAGCTTCTGACGGAAAATCGGCAACTCTGCGCGACAAAGTCTTCGGCTTTCTCAGGAAATTGGAAACTTTGCAAAATAAAATGCAAGGATTCTCATCAGGTTTCCTACAAAGAAATCAGGCCAATAAATGGTCAAAATGTCAAGGAAAAGTACAGAAGAAAAAAGAATCAGAAAAAAGCGAAAACGGACGCAAAACGGGACACGAAAGGGGGAAAGCCCCCCCAGGGTCGCAGACCCCTGCGACCCTGGGCCAGGGTCGCCGGCGACCATGGACCCCGGGGTCGCCGGGAAAGCCCCGGAAACCCCGGTTTTCGCCGTTTTTTCGCGATTCGAGGAGCCCAGCCCCTGGTACTTTCCAAAATTCATGCTTTTGAGACACCAAGTCCTCTGACATCCGTCCAAAACACGGGTAAAACATCAAGAGTATCGAAGACAGTATTGATCGCCACTCGGTCAACCAAAAAAAGTGTGCTTTCCACCCGACCGATCGAGAAATCGACAGGACAGATGGCACCGACCCGCTGTTGGCAACAAACACCTGAAATTACATGATCATCTGATGACGATCTACATGAAGATCCATCGATGATCATCAACAGAAGAATCTCAAAAGACGTGGCACGGCCCGCGACTCTTCAGCTGCTCGGCGACCACTTAATGCGATTAATTGACTAGCTTTATTACAGTCATTAATCCATTTCTTTGGACGGCCCAATCAGAAGCAAGCATTCGGGAGTTACAAGTCAAGAGATTCATGGCATTTAACCCATGAAACTCCTCCCATCATGGCGATTAAAGGCGATTAAATGCCCTCAATCTCCTCCGGCCAATCAGAAGCCAAGAAAAAGGAGTTACAAAATAAACAATTCAATTTTGTAACTCCTCCCATTATGCGGCTTAATGACAATAAAAGCCCATAAACCCACCTAAAGGGCTACCTAAAAGCCTATAAATAGGAGGGCTCTCCAAGAAGAAAGGATATCAGAAAGCATCAGAAAAATCAGAGAAAAAAGCACAGAAATCCAGAGAAAGGAAAAAGAGAGAAAACTCTGCGGAAGTTCTACACCGGCCACCGCAACAAGGTGACAAAAGTCCCTTGGGGGGTACCCCCCCCCCCCCCCCCCAAGGTCCTTGCCTTCTCCTCCTGCCTCCAATGGCTTAGATATGGCTTTTCAGCCCGTCTACTCGGTTTTTTATTGGACATAGGACCTTCCTTTGGTCTTTGTCTTCTAAAAACTCGAGGTTATAGCCAAGCCAAGCGAATCAAATAGCATCCTCTGTTCTCATCTGCATGGATGATGGCGAAGCCCACATATGGCTTGCGACCGTCAATCTAAACGAGTCCCCCACAATCTCCTGAGAAGTTAGATCCTCCTTTTCTTGCTTTTCATTGTAGTTTGTATTTTTTTAAAAGAGACAAAAATCACAATTCTTGTCTTTCATTATTGATAAGGATTGTAAATCGGCTATAAATGCCAAAATCGGCTATAAACGCCAAAATCGGCTATAAATGCCAAAAAAATCGCCTTTCACGGCAAATCAAGAAAATGTCTCTTTTCTTAAATATATGTGCAATGGAAAACTTGAAAGAAGTTGATTTCCTTTTTACTTGCGAAGGTTGATCTCCGGATCACTACTTGCAATTCCAAGTAAAAATAGAAAATCTGGCACACCCACAAAAAAAAAAAAAAAAGAAATGTTGATGCACGCCCCTGCCCCCCCGGTTACGAAAGGGTCGGAACCAAACGGACTCCCACGTCCGCCGACCTCGGTAGAACTCGAGCAGGAGCGCGGTCCATCAAGCTGGCATCACCCGGTGGGACTCGTTTATTTGAGAACACGATGCTAGAAATGAAATATTTGCATATCATATATTTTGCTTTATGCTTATATTTCTTTTCTCGATTCCTTGGCTACTTTATAATTGGTGGCCTATGTTGAATTCCGCATAAAAAAAAAATGAGATGAGATTTTTTGTTTGGAAATTTCTAATTCTTTGAATTTATTTCCACTCTTTCTCTTTTCAAAAAAAAAAAAAAAAAAAACAAAAAAAAAATCAGATTTTTCAATTTGGATTCAAAATTGAGAAACCTTGATCCGTTCCTATCGTTCATCGCGCTTGCAGAAATGTTGAGCCTGTTCGACTAAGGTTTTGGGCCATGGTTTCTCTTCGATGAGTTCATTAAAAATCAAAAAAAAAATATATATATATATATAAAAAAAAATTTAGATTTCTCAATTTGGATTCAAAATTGAGAAACCTTGATCCGTTCCTATCGTTCATCGCGCTTGCAGAAATGTTGAGCCTGTTCGACTAAGGTTTTGGGCCATGGTTTCTCTTCGATGAGTTCATTAAAAATCATAAAAAATATATATATATAAAAAAAAAATCAGATTTCTCAATTTGGATTCAAAATTGAGAAACCTTGATCCGTTCCTATCGTTCATCGCGCTTGCAGAAATGTTGAGCCTGTTCGACTAAGGTTTTGGGCCATGGTTTCTCTTCGATGAATTCATAAAAATAAAAGTAAAATAAAAAATATAAAAAAAAAAGGACATAGACCACTAAGGTTAAACCAACTGTGTTCTTTGATCATGGTTGATTCAAAGAAAAGCCTTGTCCAGAGTGTGGAGACAGCTTGACTGTTCTAGGCAAGGGTCCTCCAAACGGGTTCATTAAGTAATCCTACCCTTTCCTGGGGGCAATTCTATCAATCAAGATTTCATAAGACCGGGTTAGGAGGCCTATGTGTACTCTCTCGTCTTTTAAATAAATTTTTTTCAAAAATAAAATTTTTAAAAATAAAAATTTTAAAATAAAAAATAAAAAATAAAAAAAAATTTCAAAAAAAAAATCTTAAAAAAAAAATAAATAATAAAAAATAAATAAAAAAAATATAAAAAAAAAGATTTTTTTTTTTAAAAAAAAAAAAGAAAAAAAAATCTTCAAAAACTTCAAAAAAAAAAAAAAAAAAAAACTTCCGTCATTTTGGGTTTAGATTAGAGGAATCTTGGTCTTCTCCTTTCTGAGCACTGGCGCTCGCGGAAATCGCTGAGCCCGTGTTCAGATTAGAGTGCCTTTTGCTCTCTTTGATGAACCCGATATTGGCCTTTCAAAAAAAAAACTCGTCATTTTTAGATTCAGATCCGAGAAATCATGGTTCATTTCTTTCTGAGCACTGGCGCTCGCGGAAATCGCTGAGCCCGTGTTCAGATTGGAATACCATCTGCTCTCTTTGATGAATCCAATCTTGACCTTTCAAAACAGAGAATCTCATCTCATAGATGCGGTCTCAAAACATTTGTGTCTAGCGGTACTAGTACGCCCTTTCAGGGTCTACTGTATTGCGACCGGCACATCTGTAACTCCAACTTTATATTCTTCTTACCTCGAGCAAGCTCTGCTTCTCGATAAGTCGAATTTAAGTTCACAATTGTTTCTAGCAGTCACTGGGATGCCCATTCTGGGCTTACCATACCTGCGATCAGAACAATTGTACCCTCTATGGCATTTTGCCTTCCTCATATTGCTTGGGTCATCTACCTCGAGCAATTTGAAAAGACGAAACCATAGAACTTCCCATTTATGATCATTATATTCTTGTGATTACTAATGGATGTGGTCTTGTTTCAGAAATTTTCGAAAAAACTAACAATGGCAGCTTCACTAACCATTACTTTCGATGAAAGCAAGCACCAACTTATGCTTCAACAGAAGCAAACCACGCGCACCTACAAGCGCCCCATCAGCTGCCGAAGTGTCAACTCCCTCGGCAACTCTGTGAACTCCGGGTCGACCTCGACTCCCCGGACTATCGTCTTCGGGACGCTGGGACCATTCCCACTTCCTGAGGAACAAACTGCTCCCTCCAAGAAGCAGAAACTCGCCTCTCAACGTGTCACTACCGTGACACCAAAGGCGAGCACTAGAAGGCCTGAAGCCCGTGGCAGCCCCACGAAGCCTCAACCTGCAAACAACCAGGTCTACTCCAAGACTTGGTCCCCAAGACCTTCACCAAAACAGAGAAGGTCCCAGGCATCCACTAAGCCAGCATTCCTGGCCCCACTCAAGGAGAACCAGTTCTATCCTCTTGCTTACATGAAAGAGGAGAGACCCATCTCCAACCTGACTTCCAAGTCAACCCAGCATGAGCCGGCTTGTTCCTACAAGCCTAAAATCAAGTCATGCATCACAAGGCCTCTACAAGCACCTGCTAAGGCCTACAAATCTGCAGTTCGACCCTTCATATCTACAGGGGCCGAACTTCACAAATTCAAAGCTTCGCTGCAACAGGCAAAGGATAGGGTTCGCATCCTGTCCTTGCCCAGCTACAAAGAAGACAGACTTGGCTGCTGCGCCCGAGGGAGCACATCCTTCATTGTAAAAGCCCAGTCAGAGCTGACCGAAGCTCAAATTGCTCGTCGTATACGCCGCCGCGCGTCGTATAGACAAAAGAGACTAGAGAAGCAAAGGACCCAGCCTCCCACACTTCAAGTCTCTCCTAAATGGGTCGAAAAAGAAAGACCCAACCAAGTTGCTGCCGTCCATATGGTTGGAAAAACCAGAAGGCGCCAAAAATCAGCAACAAAAATCCATGTCCGACGTCCGATGACCCACAGCGTCTCCAGGACAAGAAGACATTCAGAAGAATCCCCTGCTCCTTCAAGCAAAGGACAGCAGAGTGATCCTTCCTCAAGCTCCTCTTCGAAAAGAACGAGCCCCAGCTCAGTCACCAGGACAGTTTCTTCGTTCGAATCACGAAGGATGAATGTCTTGGCTACAAATTCTGAGCCACCACCCCGCAATCCACCTCCAGAAGATGCGATCACCCGCATCCAGCAGTTGGAACAGGGCCAGCAGAGGATTGAAACTCTGATGGAAAACCTTCTCCTCGCCTTCCAAAATCAGGCGAACAATGAACCTCCTCCGAATCATCAAGACGACGAGGTAAATAGAGAAGAAAATGAGTCACGCGCCCTTACCAAAAAGGACGTAGACGGTATCCTCGCCAAAGCAAAAGAAGAGGATATACTCAAAGAGCATGGGATCAAGCCGCCATATCCTTTATGGATGGACTCGGTCCCGTTCCCCACCAAATTCAAGCATCCTACTCTCCAAACATATACGGGGAAAGGATCAGCCAGACAGCACGTCATCCACTTCAAGATCCTGACGGGAGCTATCGCGGATCAAGATGCACTCAAGATCCGCCTCTTTGCAAGTACCCTAAAAGGTACGGCCTTCGATTGGTACTCCACTCTGCCGGAGGACTCAATCCAAAACTGGGCCATGCTAGAGACACGCTTCCTGACTCACTTCAAAGGTGAGGATCACCCCGCTACTATGGCTCAGCTGTGCAGCCTAAAACAGGGGGAGAATGAATCAACATATGACTTCATTCACAAGTGGAAAGCAATGGCATACAAATGCTCTGATGTATTGCCACAAGCGTCGCTAGTCGACATCTGCCGAAACAACATGAGAGCCAGAATCCGCTCCATGATCATCGGCAACAAATCAAAAAACCTGGGAGAACTCCTAGAAGCTTCCATGGAAGCTGAAACGGTGATTAAAGACCTCAACAGTCAGAAATCATCAAGAAAAGAGCCAACCGTCATTGCAACCTCTAAACCAAAGAAGAAAGAGGTCCTCAATGTGCAGACCAAGCCAGCTCCTCAGCCACCAAAGAAAGCTGAAAACAAAGCTGCTGGTAAGAGACCTGAACTCTCTGATGCCTTCAAAGAACGAGTAGAGAAGAAATACCCGTTTGATGAAGATGTTGATGAAATCTTCGGGGCTCTTGTGGCAAACGGCAAGCTCACCTTGCCTGAACCAAAAAGACCGGGTGATGTTGGCAAAACCAACGATCCTCGGTACTGTCCATACCACCAGATGATCTCGCATCCTCTCAATCAATGCTTCGTTGTGAGAGAGAAAATAAATGAGATGTGGAAAAACGGAGTCATCACCTTTGACAAAAACTATGGGTCTGCCTCCGTCAACATGGTGACATGTGGACAAACATCAAGATCACCGAAGAAGAAGATCGCTACTTCCTTCAAGGTGATAAACTCAATCGAAGCGTCCGAAGAACTGGTTCCTTACCCGACACCAGACGGACAACCGATATGGGTACATCCCGATCTCCTGGAAGATGAAAATTGGGAGGTCGTGAAAACAAAGCCTACAGCTCAACAGCGAAGGCAGGCTAGGAAACATCTCCTCAAGCTCAAACGGCAAGAGAAGACCCAGCCAAAACTAGAGGTCAAAGAAAAGGCAGAGGCTTCCTCTACCACTTCACTGGAGGTAACAAAAACATCCCTTCCAGAGACTTCAAAGGGGGTAAGGAAATTCACTCTCAGTGATTTCATGCCACCTCAATTCAAAGAAGCCATGCAGGAGACATCATACTCTTGCAATTCAGTAGTTGGATTCTCCATTGATGGATACGAAGTCCAGCGACACCGATGATGGATTCGAATCCAACTACACAGATGAGTGGGAGGAGTCCCTTGAAACAGGAGAATATCTCTCCGATGAAGAATGGGTTCCTGAGTCTCATCTTATGCCAGTAATCTGGTATAACCCCCTACAGCCACAAGGATCCTGGTCTGATGATGAAGAAGACCAAGAGGCTGTACAAGAAAATGCTGCTGACCCAGCACCTCTCATTACTCCAGTGGAAATCAACAATGTTGAGCCACAAAGAGATGATGAAGAAGAAGATCCGGCTCCCATGCCTGATCTTGAAGAATATGCAAGGATCTTGCAGCGACTCGCTCTAGAACAAGAGCAAGAACGCGTCAACGAGCCTCCTCGCAATCCAGAGCCTGAAGTCCTTGAAGACCACCAGGTACATCCTCCCTTAACTCCTGAAAATGGAGAAAATTGCTGGATAGACGATCCTCTCACATCCGAGGATGAGTCTGACTCCGATCAGGCAACGTCTCCCGTCAGAGCTTCCTGTAATGTGATAATTCGGGATTATAGCTCTTCCGAAGCATCGTCTGATGAGAGCACTTACACTCCGGCGACGCCTAGCAATATATCTTCTGGAGCCACCTCGTCTCACGTGACTTTCACTGAGATGACACCCTCTCAGGTTTCTTCTCCTGAGACTGTGACTTCAAAGTTCACACCCTTCCTGACTGAAGAATTCCCAGCCATTGATGCTTGGGACGATGAATTAGTCAACGAAGAAGAAAGATTGCTGGATGCTGTTCAGGACTTGTTCCCGGAAAATGCTCCATGCAACACAATCACTGAGGATGGTAACTCTGCTGCTGATGCATCCTCAGCAAATGAACAGCCTCTTGATCCTGAAGACAATCTTCCAAACGAAGACCCTTCTCAAGAAGCTCTCGAAGTTGGTAGAGGCACCCGCTCTGGCCGGGACTACCACAAAAATTACAACCAATCTTCCTTTACATATGTAAATCCTTCGGGAAAAGATGTTGTAAGCGCCCCTAGTGGCAACAATGATGAACATGCAGGCCCTAAGGAGGCTTTCAAGTATGACTTGATTGAACACTTCAAGCACATACCTGCACGTCTGCACATCCTAGATTTGTTGCGAATGTCTCCGCACACTCGTGATAATCTCATCTCAGAATTACAAAAACTGAATGAGGATGTCGACAAACATGCCCCGCAAGTCCTCCAAATTGAAATGGATTACCGGGTCAAAAACTCAGAAGCCTCCTCAAAGGGAGAAAAGAAGAAAACTGAGGGATCATGCATTGAATGCCTCTCGGTTAAAAAAGCAGCCAGTGCAACCATCGCCTTCACAAAGGACGACCTCCTACTTGGCGAAACCAGGCATAACCGACCCCTGTACTTCACAGGGTATATCAAGGAAATGCCTATGCATAGAGTTCAGATCGACCCAGGTTCTGCACTCAACCTTATCTCCACATCGGCTCTTGAAGAGTTGGGCATCCCACCCAGCAAACTGAGCCACACATCTGTATCTATCTTTGGATACGATGGGAGTACTCAAAGGCCTATCGGCAAAATCAGGTTCAAGTTGCAGATCGGTGATCTTATCTCTGAGGTCACAGTGTATGCAATAAAGACCCCTTCATGCTACAACATCCTTCTCGGACGCCCTTGGATCCATGAGAATGGTGTTGTCCCTTCAACTCTACATCAATGCATCAAGTTTGTTGGCGACGACGGCATGATACATCGAGTCTTTGCGGATAGAAAACCCTTCAAAGGTAAAGAAATCCACTTCGCAGACTCACAAATGTATGAAGGTGAAAAAGAAGAAGAGGAGAAGCATACAGCATCCTTTGCCGAAAATCTCCAGAAAGATAAAGGCAAAGCTCCTCAACAATCACCGGAAGAAAACAAACCATCCGGTAAATCTGAAGAGAGCATGCAAACTCCCTTCATCATCTCCCTCAAATCTTCAAAGCCTTTGGTCATCACAACTAAAGTGAAGAAGGCAAAACAAAAGCCTGGGGGCAAATTTGTTGTCTCTTTCGTGTCTATCATGCAAGACACGGACTCGGATTCAGAGCCAGAAGACGACACATCGTCAAGCCAAGCTGACACTCAGCAAGTTCAGCCTGCTCTTACTCCAATGGAGACAACTTCTGACATAGAAGATCCTACGTCAGCTTCCTTCGTTGTTCCAGCAACTTCAGCAAAGGAAAAACCGATCTTCTTTCATAGATCGGATGCTTCTTCATCAAACTCCATGCTTGAACCTTTCCAAAATAAAGGTACGCCTCAACTATCCTTATACAGTTCTGTGGCACAAGCTATTATGAAGAAAATGGGCTACGACGCTCAAAACCCAGTCGGTTTGGGAGAAGGACGCGGTATTCTCACGCCATTGGGGCCCGTCTTGACCAAAAGCCAGCTGGAAGATTGGAGACTCTACGGCTATATAGAAAAGTCTTCACACGGGTTAGGGTATGATCCTGACACTCCCTTGAGACAGTTGACACAAAGGCTTAAAAGTCAATATGCTGACCAAGCCTCAACATCTCAAGTCCATGAAGACATCGATCTCCCTGGATATCTCTTTGATGAGTCACCTGACAAAGATCCAGGAAGCTCATCCAATTGGCACGATTTCTCCGAAAATGAAGAGGAGTTGTCCGATGGAACAGACGTGTGGACTTCTGACTCAGAAGAACCCTCATCTCCAAAAGAAGTAGCCTACTTCGACTCGGTTTCAACAGGCGATTGGGATCATCTCATAGCAAGCCTTGGGAAAATTACCGATCAAGAAGACCCGTGGAAAGGAACAAAACCTTGGTCTGGAAATGCCCTTGAAACCCCAGAAGGTTTCGTTGAGCTGGAAGCCTCCGAAAATATTGTGGAGGAACCACCTTCGAACCTTCCAACAGAAGATCCTGTTCAAAAGATAGACTTGGGAACACCAGATAACCCACGTCCTGTATTCATAAGCAAGAATATAAAGGATGATGAGTTACCCGAGTATATCGCTTTTCTTCGTGAGTTCGTTGATTGCTTTGCATGGTCTTATGCTGAAATGCCAGGCTTAGACCCCAAAATAGCAGTTCACAAACTCAATCTTCAAGAAGACATCAAGCCTGTCAAGCAAGGCCAAAGAAGATTCCGTCCAGATGTGATGGATAAAATTGAACAAGAAGTTCAAAAACTCAAAAGCGTCGGTTTCATCCGTGAGGAACAACATCCTGAATGGTTGGCCAACATTGTCCCCGTGACAAAGAAAAATGGGCAGATCAGGGTCTGTATTGATTATAGAGACCTGAATGGCGCATGCCCAAAAGATGAATTTCCGCTCCCCATACCAGAGGTAATGATTGATAATACCTGTGGATTCGAGCGAATGACATTCATGGATGGTTTCTCTGGCTACAATCAGATAAAGATGCATCCTGAGGATGAAAAACATACATCCTTTCGAACCCCATTTGGCGTGTATTGCTACACTGTCATGCCATTCGGTTTGAAGAATGCTGGTGCCACATATCAGAGGGCTATGATGAAAATATTCAAGATATGCAGCACAAGACGGTTGAATGTTACGTTGATGACCTCGCCGTCAAAAGCAAAAGAAAAGAAGATCATCTCGAAAACCTTCGAGAAGTCTTCCTCCGGCTTCGCAAACACAAACTGCGAATGAATCCATTGAAATGCTTCTTCGGCGTCTCGTCGGGTAAGTTCCTCGGATTCTTAGTTCGGAAAGCTGGAATAGAGCTTGACCCCATAAAAGTCAAAGCCATTCTAGAAATGCCCTCTCCAAGAACCTTGAGAGAACTCAAAGGGCTTCAAGGGAGATTGGCCTACATCAGACGGTTCATCTCCAATCTTTCGGGGAAATGCCGTCCATTCTCCCGGTTGATGAAAAAAGGTGTAAACTTTGTCTGGGATGCTGACTGTGAAGCTGCTTTCCAAGACATCAAGTCATACCTGACAAAACCTCCAGTGTTAGCTGCTCCTACCACTGGAAAACCATTCATCTTGTACACAAGAGCCCTTGATCACTCTCTGGGAGCTCTGCTTGCGCAAGAAAATGATCAAAGAAAAGAAGCTGCTCTATATTACCTCAGCCGCATGCTAGTAGGTGCAGAGCATCGCTACTCTCCAGTCGAAAAAGAATGTCTTGCAGTGATGTTCGTCGTACAAAAGTTGCGTCACTACTTGCTTTCCAATACAGTCTACCTGGTCTCGAGGGTCAACCTCTTGAAGGTCCTTGTCACAAAGGCAGGTTCTCTCAATGCTCGACTGGCAAAATGGTCCATCCTTCTGTCACAATTTGATATTAGGTATGTACCACAAAAGGCAATCAAAGGGCAAGCTCTAGCGGACTTCCTCGCAGAGCATCCATTGCCTAAAGATTCTCCACTCAGAGATGATCTCCCAGACGAACCAGTCTACAATGTGGAGACTTTCTCACAAAGTGCCTCCTGGGACATGTACTTTGACGGTGCAACCAGGACAAATGAAAAAAGACAGCTGATCTCGGGAGTTGGCATCCTCTTTGTTAGCCCCGACAAATACATGATTCCACACGCTTTCTCGCTACTGGAACCATGCACAAACAATGCAGCTGAATATCAAGCTCTGATCTTAGGATTGGAACTCGCCATCGAATCCGGTATCACCATGCTGGAAGTCTTTGGAGACTCTCAACTGATCGTCAACCAGATGAATCAGAAATTTGAAGTCAGGAAGCCAGATTTGTTGCCCTACTACAACAAGGCACAATCACTTCTGCAAAAGTTTGACATCTGTCACATCACCCACATTCGTAGAGGTGAAAACATACGTGCAGATGCCCTAGCCGGACTTGCCGCATCCATGGCAATCCAGGAAGGGGAAAACATGCAAGTCACAGTGTGCGAAAGAAGAATCCTTCCTCCTCTTAACACACACCAAGCAGTTGCTGAATGCCACCAAGTGGTCGGAAGTCGGATTTCAATCCTTCAAACTTCAATTGGCGACTGGAGGGATCCGTTCATTGATTACATTATGTTCGGAATCCTACCCGAAGATCCAAAAGAACGGGTAAGCATCCAAAGGCGAACCCCAAGCTTCCATTTGGATATTCCTTCAAAAATCCTTTACAGGAAATCCTTCAACGGAGTACTTCTACGCTGCTTGTCACAACAAGAGGCTGAAGAAACACTCAAAGAAGTTCATGCTGGTCTTTGTGGAGCTCATCAGGCTGGACCTAAGCTCTATGATCAGATAAAAAGGTTAGGATATTACTGGCCTACCATGGTAGCTGACGCAATGCAATTTGCCAAGCGCTGCCAACAATGCCAAGTTCATGGAGATTACATTCACATGCCTCCAGAATGGCTGCATCCTACAGCGATCTCATGGCCTTTCGAAGCCTGGGGTATGGACATCATAGGTCCTATTTCTCCCCCTTCAAGCAAAGGTCATCGCTTCATCTTCGCCGCTACGGATTATTTCTCCAAGTGGTCAGAAGCATTTGCGTTTAACGAAATGAAGACCTCATCAGTCCTTCAGTTCCTGCGCACCAACATCATTTGTCGTTTCGGCATACCCAAAAGATTCGTCCATGATAACGGACCACAGTTCCGGGATCATCGATTCTACAGGTTCTGCGACAAATACAAAATCCAAAGCTGTCCTTCGACTCCATACAATCCGGCAGCAAACGGGTTAGCAGAAGCTTTCAACAAGACACTCTGCAAAATCCTCAAAAAAAATGGTCTCTAATCACAAAAGAGACTGGAGCGACAAAATGTCTGAAGCTTTGTGGGCCTATCGAACCACCGTTCGAGGACCAACCCATAGCACACCATTCTCCTTGGTCTATGGATGCGAAGCTGTCGTGCCCTTGGAAGTACAAATTCCTTCCTTGAGGGTATCCTTGCAAAATGACATGACTCAAGAAAGCAATGTCAAATTGCGACTCCATGAGCTGGACAATCTCGATGAGAGACGGCTCGAAGCTCAACAATGCATTGAACTTTACCAAGCACGTATGGCAGGATCTTTCGATAAAAAGGTCAGGCAACGCGCCTACAAAAAGAATGACTTGGTTCTTGCGGTAAAAAGACCAATGGTCTTCGCTCACAAGTCCAAAGGCAAATTTGAGCCAAAATGGGAGGGACCCTACGTCATCGACAAAGTTTTCTCCAATGGCGCATACGCACTCCTAAACATGGAAGGTGACAGATGTATGCTGCCCATCAATGGCAAGTTCTTAAAGCGGTACTACCCTTGAAGACTTACCCAACTGGGTAAGAGCAATGCATGTATGGCCAAAACCGGTTTCCAGGTACACGCTCGCTAAACCCACCTTTTTTTAGAATTTTCATATCAAATGTTGAAATTTCTAGAAATCTAAAACAATGCTTACTTTCATCGTTTCATTGTTCAACAAAAAAAAATAAATATCCAAGTTTAGGAACCTTTCCCTAACTTGACCAAAATTTTCAACCCTTGAACCCAAAATTCATGGTTTGAAACAAAATCCGGATTCAGGGATTCCCACCCTAGTCCACCCTGCCTTTTACCGCCAAAATGGTTTTAGGTCAAAATTTATGACCCTCGTGTCTTTAAACAAAAAAAAAAATGGTTTTTCAAAAACCGCGAGGAAGCGACACTTAGTCGATACTCGCACAAATCGGAAGCAAGCGAACCACGTTCGACACTTCCAAAATCGCAGGGAAGCGACATTTCGTCGATACTTGCAAAATCCAAAACTGTGGAGATGCAACATTTCAGTTGATATCCACAACCCAAATTTCAAAGGTTCGAAAAAAACCTAAAAAACTGTGGAGACGCAACATTTCAGTTGATATCCATAACCCAAAGGTTCGAGAAAACCACAAATTTCAAAAATCGTGGGGAAACGACATCAAGTCAGTACCCGCAAAACCAAAATTTTTTGAAAAGCAAGGATGCGACATTCCATCGATACTTGCACCCAAATCCGCGAGGATGCGACATTCCATCGATACTCGCAACCGAATGAGCAAGGATGCGACATTCCATCGATACTTGCAAGAACATTCAGCAGGGAGGCGGCTTTTAGTCGATACTTGCATTTTTGAAAACCAAACCGGCTATAAATGCCATCAAAACAGGCTATAAATGCCACAAACAGGCTATAAATGCCACAAACCGGCTATCAATGCCACCAAAAAACAAAACCGGCTATCAATGCCACACAAACACAAAAAAAAAAAAACTTGGATTTCAAAAAAAAAAAATGGCTATCAATGCCACCAAAATTGGCTATAGATGCCACAAACAAAAAAACTCGGCTATCAATGCCACAAGAAAAGCTGGCTCTCATGCCAAAATTGGCTTCCATGCCACAAAAAAAAAAAAACCTGGTTTTCATGCCAAAACAATCACTTAACAAAAGATTTTCACAAAATGACAACCTTTTGATCAAATCCCATTTAGCAATTACTTTTATCACAAAAAGATTCAAGTGAGCGTAGGGATAACAAAAAAAAATCAATCCCATTTAGCAATTACTTTTATCACAAAAAGATTCAAGTGAGCATAGGGATAACAAAAAAAAATCAATCCCATTTAGCAATTACTTTTATTACAACAAGATTAAAGTGAGCGTAGGGATAAAAAAAAAAAAGTGTTCATAAGCACTACATAACAAAAAAAGAAAAGAGTACCAAAAAAAAATACATGTGGTACCAAAAAAAAAAGAAAGTGTTCACAAGCACTATAAAAAAAATAAGTACCAAAAAATACATGTGGTACCAAAAAAAAAAAAAAAGAAGGATGATATACAGGAGCTCAGTCAAAAATGGTCTCCAGCCAAGAGTTCAGCTCCCCAAGCAAACTTTTAGCCTCAGCCGTCAAGGATTCCAAGGCACGCTTCTTCAGGAACTTGCCATGAGATGCTGGAGTGGGATGTACCCCTTCTCTCACACCAGGAAGCTTACCTCGAGCAGCTTGCCATTGTTCATCCTCATCAGACTTCCTTTTGAGAACCCGTTCGGCATCTGCAACCTGGTGAATCAGGGCACTCTCCCTGTCGCGAGCTTCTATTATGGCAGTCCACTTGGCAGCGACTTGTGCCTGCAAATGCTCAAGACGTTTCCTGGCCTCATCGACCTCCCTATCAAGGATGTTAAGGTCATGTGTCAGCCCGATGATGGTTAGCTCTTCTTTATTCCTCTTTCGGACTGCCACCTTCCTGCTTTCTGTAGCCTCATCCAGGTCAGACTTAGCCTTATCAGCAGGGTCCAGGAACATCTCCTTGAAGAACTGGTCATCAGCCAAACTTACGGTCTCAAACCACTTGTCACCCAGTGCAATGATCCTATCAACGATCGCCCTGGCACCTGTGACATCCAGACCAGCCTCTTCAGCATCACTGAGAATCTCCTGCACATGCTGGATCATGCCAAATCCGACTTCCAAGTGCCCAGAAAAGAGAGTCTCAATCCAAGAGCTCACAACTCGCAACACCACCTTCTTCGCAAAAAAGAAGAGATGGCCCAGCTGAGGATTCGCCCAACTCCGTTGGTCGGCTACTCATGTCATCATCTGTTGAAAGAGTAACAAAAGAACTCTTTCCAGCTGAAGCTGCTCCTGCTCGGGAAGGAATCTCAGCGCGAGGAATCTCCTCAATATTGTCAGAGCTGGTCCCAGGAATCTCTACCTCTGGATCAACCTCTGGCATCTCTTGCTCTGGAAGCAACGGATCCTCGTCTGCCACTTCAAAACCTGCAAAGGAAACACAAAAAGGTATGAATATGACCCTGTTTGAAAATCATTATCAGAGTTATAACTACAAAATACCTTCTTCGACGACTGGCGGAACACTTTCTTCCTCCATGAACTCATCGAAAGCATCATCAACATTTGCGTCCATCGATGGTTCAAAGTCATCAGAACCCTGTGGCAAGTCAGCTGGCAACAAAAAAAAAATGTGTGTTAGCAAGCCAAGTCAAAAAAAAAAAGAGCAAAAGAAGTCGTACCAATTGGAGATTCTGGATTTACTCCAGAGCCCGTCGGTTCTTCTTCAGGTGCCTCAACAGGATCCATCACCACCTCATCGGTTGGGACCTCAGGCATCACCAAGTCTTCCTCTGCTAAAAAAAAAAGAGAAGAAAAGCAGAAACAAGAAGCAAATCATAACATGGAAAAGTCCCATGAAAAGAAATGGAAAGCGAAAAAGGAAGAATCATACCTTCACCGACGGTCTCTTCTTCTCGGCTTCTCTTTTCCGGAGGCTCGTCAGCATCCACTGGCACATCCTCATTGATAGTAAGAGGAACTTCCAAGTTAGGAGAGTCCTCATGCTGCCCCTTGCTACTATGATGACTCCTCCTCCTCTTACTTCTGCGGGCTCGCTTCTTAGAGGAACCTGCCCCGCCGTCAGAGTCAGGTTTCCCACTCGACTCATCACTGGATGGTCTGCTCTTGCCAGTAGACTCCACGGAAGCTTGCCTCTGTGCCGCCTGCATCCAAGCGCCAAGTTCGGCTTCCTCCTGTTCTAGCTGCTCCAAAGCCTCGTCAGGTATTTCTCGAACAGCTTCAGAACCGATGACGCCCTGGTCACCGAGAAAGCCTATCTTGTGCTTCTCTCCAGAAAGGAAGGCCCAAACTTCCTCTCGCCGGATGTCATCCGACTTTCCAAGCCAGGTTTGACCACCTAGGCACAAAAAAAAAAAAAAAAAAAAAAATTTGGGCTTTTAGTCAAAGAGAAATCCCTCTTACCAAGAGCATACAAAAATGGTTCCATGCCTCTTTTGAGTTGATTGGACCATACAAAAGAAAATTCCAAGCCCCATGAGCTTCCAAAAATCAAACCATCCAGCCTCATCTACCAAATTGAGCCAAAATCTTGAAATTGACATTCCACAAAAATCAAACCAAAACCTGGTCCCCTAACTTGCCACATACAGCCTGTTAGGTCACAAGACCAAAACCAAAAACCAAAACCTGATCCCCTAACTTGCCACATACAGCCTGTTAGGTCACAAGATCAAAACCAAAATTGATCCCCCAACATTCCACATACAGCTTGTTGGGTCACACGATCAAAACCAAACCTGACCCCCTAACCTGCCATATATAGCCTGTTAGATCACAAGGTCAAAACCCAAATCCACATCCCTGATGTCATCTTCAAAACTTTGCCTCGAGATGGTACGTGATCCCTTTCACTACCATAAAATTCCCCTGGAAGCTCAAAAGGCTACAAATACCAAAAAGAAAGACTGCTCAAAGACTCTTGGTCAAGTCACAGGCTCTCCTTCAAAAAAATCTCTTCGAGGCACATCGACTACAAAAGTTAAGCAACTCGCCGCTGTACCTCGAGGGGGCATTTGTTGACACCAAAAATGTCACTTTGCCTTTTCAAGATCCAAAGAGCTACATGAAGTCGCAACCTGCCATAAATAGGCAATGCTGCTTCCAAAAATAAAATCTTGTCAGAATCAAACAAAAACTGCAAGATTCTTCGAGACAGCCAAAAGAGGAGTACACAAGAAGTTTCGGGCCATTTCAAAATCATTTGGCCTAACTTCGCTTCTCCGACAGCCAAATCAGGCCTCTCGGCGACAAAAGCTCTCCGGGACCATGGTTTCCAAGACAGAACCTATGGATCATCTTAAAATGACTCCAATAGGTTCCCTGTCAAATTTCAAGTCAATCGGACATCGGTTGACCACACATCAAACCGCGACATCTTCATCGCGACAAAAAGCAAGTCTGCAGGTGATAGGACCCCAAACGGCTTCAAAACTCAAACAAAAGCCTATGGTTGGTCTTATTAATTGCTCAGGAGGCTTCACACCAAATTTCAGGTCATTCCGACATCGTTTGGCCCAGTTTCAGCTTCTGACGGAAAATCGGCAACTCTGCGCGACAAAGTCTTCGGCTTTCTCAGGAAATTGGAAACTTTGCAAAATAAAATGCAAGGATTCTCATCAGGTTTCCTACAAAGAAATCAGGCCAATAAATGGTCAAAATGTCAAGGAAAAGTACAGAAGAAAAAAGAATCAGAAAAAAGCGAAAACGGACGCAAAACGGGACACGAAAGGGGGAAAGCCCCCCCAGGGTCGCAGACCCCTGCGACCCTGGGCCAGGGTCGCAGGCGACCATGGACCCCGGGGTCGCCGGGAAAGCCCCGGAAACCCCGGTTTTTCGCCGTTTTTTTCGCGATTCGAGGAGCCCAAGCCCCTGGTACTTTCCAAAATTCATGCTTTTGAGACACCAAGTCCTCTGACATCCGTCCAAAACACGGGTAAAACATCAAGAGTATCGAAGACAGTATTGATCGCCACTCGGTCAACCCAAAAAAAGTGTGCTTTCCACCCGACCGATCGAGAAATCGACAGGACAGATGGCACCGACCCGCTGTTGGCAACAAACACCTGAAATTACATGATCATCTGATGACGATCTACATGAAGATCCATCGATGATCATCAACAGAAGAATCTCAAAAGACGTGGCACGGCCCGCGACTCTTCAGCTGCTCGGCGACCACTTAATGCGATTAATTGACTAGCTTTATTACAGTCATTAATCCATTTCTTTGGACGGCCCAATCAGAAGCAAGCATTCGGGAGTTACAAGTCAAGAGATTCATGGCATTTAACCCATGAAACTCCTCCCATCATGGTGATTAAAGGCGATTAAATGCCCTCAATCTCCTCCGGCCAATCAGAAGCCAAGAAAAAGGAGTTACAAAATAAACAATTCAATTTTGTAACTCCTCCCATTATGCGGCTTAATGACAATAAAAGCCCATAAACCCACCTAAAGGGCTACCTAAAAGCCTATAAATAGGAGGGCTCTCCAAGAAGAAAGGATATCAGAAAGCATCAGAAAAATCAGAGAAAAAAGCACAGAAATCCAGAGAAAGGAAAAAGAGAGAAAACTCTGCGGAAGTTCTACACCGGCCACCGCAACAAGGTGACAAAAGTCCCTTGGGGGTACCCCCCCCCCCCAAGGTCCTTGCCTTCTCCTCCTGCCTCCAATGGCTTAGATATGGCTTTTCAGCCCGTCTACTCGGTTTTTTATTGGACATAGGACCTTCCTTTGGTCTTTGTCTTCTAAAAACTCGAGGTTATAGCCAAGCCAAGCGAATCAAATAGCATCCTCTGTTCTCATCTGCATGGATGATGGCGAAGCCCACATATGGCTTGCGACCGTCAATCTAAACGAGTCCCCCACAATCTCCTGAGAAGTTAGATCCTCCTTTTCTTGCTTTTCATTGTAGTTTGTATTTTTTTAAAAGAGACAAAAATCACAATTCTTGTCTTTCATTATTGATAAGGATTGTAAATCGGCTATAAATGCCAAAATCGGCTATAAACGCCAAAATCGGCTATAAACGCCAAAATCGGCTATAAATGCCAAAAAAATCGCCTTTCACGGCAAATCAAGAAAATGTCTCTTTTCTTAAATATATGTGCAATGGAAAACTTGAAAGAAGTTGATTTCCTTTTTACTTGCGAAGGTTGATCTCCGGATCACTACTTGCAATTCCAAGTAAAAATAGAAAATCTGGCACACCCACAAAAAAAAAAAAAAAGAAATGTTGATGCACGCCCCTGCCCCCCGGTTAAGAAAGGGTCGGAACCAAACGGACTCCCACGTCCGCCGACCTCGGTAGAACTCGAGCAGGAGCGCGGTCCATCAGCTCGGCCGGACGGTGGAGGTCTACATCGACGACATGGTCGTCAAATCGGTGCACTCCGGCGATCATCTGGCGGATCTCGGCCAAATCTTCGACATCCTTCGCGCGTACAAGCTTAAGCTAAACGCTTCCAAGTGCGCCTTCGGCGTAGCCTCTGGCAAGTTCCTCGGCAGCTTGGTAACGCGGAGAGGGATAGAGGCTAATCCGGACCAGATCACCGCGATCCAGAGCATCCAGAGCCCCTCTACCACGAAGGAAGTTCAGAAGCTCACAGGAATGGCTGCAGCACTCAACCGCTTCATCAGCCGGTCATCAGATAAGTGCAGGCCTTTCTTTCAGCTTTTAAAGAAAAATTTGAAGTTCCAGTGGACCCCTGAGTGCGACCAGGCATTGGCCGCACTCAAAACTTATTTAATGACACCACCATTACTCTCCACCCCAACTTTGGGGGAGATTCTGTATTTGTACCTTGCGGTCTCGGATCACGCAGTGAGCTCCGTCCTCATCAGGGAGGACGAGGGAGTTCAAAAGCCAATCTATTACACGAGCAAGACCCTGCTCGATGCCGAGACCAGGTACCTTCTATTGGAGAAGCTTGCGTTGGCTCTCGTCAGTGCCTCCCGCAAGCTCTCCCATTATTTCCAATCCCACACCATTGTGGTAATCACGGAGCATCCACTCCGTTCAGTGTTCAAGAAAGCTGATTTTTCAGGGCGAATATCAAAGTGGGCAGTTGACCTGGGGCAGTATGATATACAGTACCGTCCCCGAACTGCGATCAAAGCCCAGATCCTGGCAGACTTCATTGTCGAATTCGCCTCCCCCAACCCGGCTCCGACCCAGCTTGGTACGGCACTGGGGGGCACAGGGCACGAGCTAGTAGAAACAGAGGTCCAGCAGTCTCCCACCTCGGCATGGAAGATCTTTGTCGACGGGTCGTCCACCTCCAAGAGAGCTGGCGCCGGCATAGTTCTCCAATCGCCAGAGGGACTGGTCATAGAGCAGGCCTTCACCCTGGACTTCAAAGCGACAAATAATGAGGCAGAGTACGAAGCACTAATTGCAGGGTTGAACAGCGCCCAAATCCTCGGAGTCCAGCACCTGGAGATCTTCAGCGACTCTCAACTGGTAACTAGCCAGCTCGCTGGAGACTACCAGGCCAGGGACAACAGGATGGCGGCCTACTTAGCCCTTGCGAAAAAACTGCTCTCCCATTTCCAGAAAGCAGAGGTCAGGCAAATATCCAGAGATACCAACACGCACGCAGATGCGCTTGCAAACCTGGCCTCCGCTGTCGAAGCAGGAAAGAAAAGGACCATCGAGGTTGGGTCAGTATCAAGGTCAAGCTTAGAACTCCATTCATCTCGGCTTGTCCTCTATGCCGACCTCGGCCCAAGCTGGATGGATCCAATTGTCGCCTACTTGAAGGACGACCAGCTCCCCGAGGACAAGGCTGAAGCCCACAGGATCAGACTCAAGGCAGCGCGATTCTGGCTCTCTCCCGAAGGCAAACTCTACAGGAAGTCCTTCACAGGTCCATACCTCCAATGCGTCCATCCGAGCAAGGTGGACGATTTCCTGTATGAGATCCACGAAGGAATCTGCAGCAGTCACATAGGAGGTCGATCCCTGGCTTACAGAGCAATAAGCCAGGGCTACTGGTGGCCCTACATGCAGAAAGACGCGCAGGTCTACGCCAGGAAATGCGAGAAGTGCCAGAAGTTCTCCCACTCCCTCCATCAGCCAGCACAAGATCTGAGTCCCCTCTCTAGCCCATGGCCCTTCGCTCAATGGGGCCTAGACATTGTGGGGCCTCTTCACCGAGCTCCAGGAAACAAGAGATGGCTGATAGTGGCTACGGACTACTTCACAAAATGGATAGAGGCTGAACCGTTGTCTTCAGTCACGGACAGGGACTCTAGGAACTTCGTTTGGAAAAACATCCTTACGAGGTTCGGCATCCCCCGGACCCTGATTTCGGATAACGGGACACAGTTCGACTCCAAGTCCTTCAAAGACTTCTGCCAAGAGCACGGCATCAGAAATCATTACTCCACTCCGGCATATCCACAGAGTACTGGCCAGGCAGAAATCTCCAACAAAGTGATCCTGGACGGCCTGAAGAAGCGACTGGACAAGGCAAAGGGCAGATGGACAGAGGAGCTTCCGAGCGTGCTGTGGGCATACAGAACAACTCCAAGGAGGTCCACATCGGCAACACCTTTCTCTCTGGCCTACGGGATGGAGGCAGTCATTCCTTTGGAAATCGGCCTCCCTACCCTGAGGACAGAGCTGGTCGACCAAGGCCGAAATGAGACGAACCTAGCAATGGAGCTGGAGCTGGCAGACGAGCGACGAGAAGCAGCAGCCCTGCGACTGACCGACTATCAGCAACGGTTAGCCAGGGCATACAATCAAAATGTCAGAGAGAGAAAGTTCTCCGCGGGAGAGCTGGTGCTAAAGAAAACCCTGCCAGCTGACAGAGAGCCAAACGAAGGGAAGCTAGCCCCGAACTGGCATGGCCCGTTCAGAATAGTCTCACTGGCAGGGAAGTCAGCCTACAAGCTCGAAGACTTGGAAGGCAAGCCACTGCCGAGACCATGGAATGCATCCCACTTGAAGAAATTTTATTTCTAAAGATGTATCGAGTCTCAAAATCAATAAAAGCAGCTTTCACCTTGTCATCAACTTGTCGTCTCTCTCTGACTGATTCCGACAGCATGGGTCTACGCCCTGGATACAGCCTGGAGTTCTTACACTCGGCCGAATTCCTAAAGTCCTCGGGTTTAGAACCCACGGGTCAAACGCCCTGGAAAAGGCCTCGAGTCCAGACTCGGTCGTTTCCTAAAGCTCCGGGTCTTGGACCCTGGAGAAGGCCTCGAGTTCGGACACTCGGCCGGACAGCATGGGTCTACGCCCTGGATACAGCCTGGAGTTCTTACACTCGGCCGAATTCCTAAAGTCCTCGGGTTTAGAACCCACGACTCAAACGCCCTGGAAAAGGCCTCGAGTCCAGACTCGGTCGTTTCCTAAAGCTCCGGGTCCTGGACCCTGGAGAAGGCCTCGAGTTCGGACACTCGGCCGGACAGCATGGGTCTACGCCCTGGATACAGCCTGGAGTTCTTACACTCGGCCGAATTCCTAAAGTCCTCGGGTTTAGAACCCACGGGTCAAACGCCCTGGAAAGGCCTCGAGTCCAGACTCGATCGTTTCCTAAAGCTCCGGGTCCTGGACCCTGGAGAAGGCCTCGAGTTCGGACACTCGGCCGGATTCCTAAAATCAGGGTTTTTACACCCCTCAAAGATCATTGCCGAGCTCACGCTTCCACAGCCGAGACCAGTGGAATGATGACTCCACTTCGGCACAAGCAGCTCGTCTCGGCCAAAGCCAGCCATTTCGGCCAAGGGCAGCTTTCCAGAGGAAGAGAGCTGTGCCAGCACCCAAACACACAAAAATGCAAGCATTCCAGAACAGTGCAAAGAAAAAGAAAAAGAACTCAAAAGCATTGTACACGGTTTGGGTGATCACAGAATTCCTCCTTTTTATTCATTGTAAACTGCTTTGTTACAAGAATTACAGAACAGAAAGCAAAGTACAGAAAGGAGGATCACAGTCCTCTAAAAACAGAAAATAGAGGAAGGCTGGAAGACTCTGATCTTCACTCACTCCAAGACGTCGGACCGTGTCGGACGAGAATGCGCCACCGCCGTGTCGGACGAGAATGCGCCACCGCCCCTCTTCCTCTTCTTCTCTCCATCAACGAAACCCGACCCATCCGCTTTCGACGGGCCGGGCGTGAACCCGCGTTCAGAGAGCGCGTGGTCCACGGAGAGTTCCTTCAGAGAGCGCGCAGACTACGACAGGCTTCCTCCCTTGAAGAAAGCCATCCACAGGCACAGGGGTCCTCCCCGGATCAAAGACTGCAGAACGTCTACCAGCCATGATTCCTATGTCTATGAGATTCGAGCTATCCTACGTTCTGTTCTTTTCGTCGCCCATGGTGAGCCTGTCGCCCCTACTTATAGGAAGAAGAAGGGCTCGGCCTCCGAAGGAAGTTATGGGGGCGAAATCTCCCACGCGTTGCTCGGGATGCACGACTGTTGACCAGCGATCCCTATGACGCCACGTGGAGACATCCATCCATTTCCCTCATAGGCCGTGCCACCATATTTACTACTATTTATGGCCTCCAGAATACGGAGAATTGGCACGGACAGCTGCGAGGACAGTTTGACTCCTTCTACCTCAAGAGTCACGCGTTATATTAAAGGCATTCAAGCACCATTCAATGCACATCCAGAAATGAAGGAGAAACAAATGCAGAGAAAAGAATGCACAAGTAAAGAAGCCCGTTTTTCATTGATTACTGAGAGCATTACAGGGCTAAGAAGCAAAAACATTACACGCAAGAAGACAGAAATACAGAGGAGCCCGGCTACTATGGTTTCGGCGACTCCACTAGGTCGATCACCGTATCTGATGGACCAGTGGACTCGGCCGAAATCGTGACCTTGCTTGGAGCGTCGCTAGCAGAGGAGGCTTCGACCGGTACCTCACCCGAACCAGGAGCAGAAGAGGTCTCACCCTGAGGCACGGCCGAAGCATCGCTGGCGACCGGGGCATCGCTCAAGACCGGGGCAGCTGGAGCGTCGTCAGCAGCAGGAGCGATTGCAGGAGCTTCAACTGGGGCACTTTCGGCTGCAGGAGCGGAGCTCGGCTCAGGAGCCGAGTCCGAGTACTTCGGCAGGTCCCGATAGACAGGATGGTCTTCGGGGACCCCCGCACGTCTCAGTGCGGCCAGGCATCCTTCCTCGAACAGGATGGCGGTGATCTCCTCCACCTGCTTCTCATACAGCTCAGTGGCGTGATCCACCCCATCCTGGAAGGCGGATTGGGCCTCGGACAGAAGAGAGGCCTTCTCCTTCTCCAGCTCGGCGTTCTCCTTCTTCAGCCTCGCTGTTTCGGCTCGCCCAGCCAGCACTTCACCGCGCAGCCTCGTCCCCTCAGCCGTCGATTCAGCCTTCAATCTCGCCAATTCCGACTCCAGCTCGGCGGTCTTCTTGTTCCTCGCCCAGACCTCGCCTTTCAGATGATTGGCCTTCGACGTAAGTTCGGCGACATCAGCCAGAGCCGATGCCAGCCGGCAGCCTCATCAACGCTGGCCTTCTTCATCCGCTCCATTCCCGCCTGCAGCTCCTCCAGTTCCTTCTTCAGCTTGTCTCTCTCGGTCTCCAGTTGGGAGACCCTCTTCGCTTTCCGGTCGCTCCTTCCCACCACAGTCAGGAGCCTCTGCACGTTCTGCACATGGAAGGAGTGGGTCAGACCGGGGCAGTCAAGCTGGGTCACTTAAGAGAAAAACGCTGAAAACACTTACCAGGAGGTTGGCCTGGATCGCCGAAACCATCAGGCTCTCATCGTCGAACCTCTCATGCGTCTCCATATCTCGCGGCAGAGCGCAGGCCTTGGCAAGAGCCCCAATAACGTCGGCGTTCCCCAGCAGCCGATCCTCAACGTTCAGAGGCTTGCCGGGCTGCGTTTCCATCCTCGGCTTCCATGGCGGTGGGGCAGTTCGGGGTCCGGAGGACGACCCGGATCCCTGCCCCGCCGAGGTGCTGTGCTCGCGGGTCGTCCCGCCGGACGCCCTACCCGCCGGCACGCTCTTCTCAGCCGGTGCACTCTTGTCCGTTGGAGCCTTGGCTCCGGGGGCCCGCGCAGGGGTCTTACTCTTCGGAAGCTGTTCGCCCCCCAGGTCCTTCTCACCCGCCTTGGACTTCTTCCTGGGCGGGGACCCCTCCCTCGGGCGCTCCGGCGAACGTCGCCGAACCCCCTCACTCGAAGCAGGAGCGGAAGCAGGAGCAGGAGCAGGAGCAGGAGCGGAAGTGTCGCCAGCACCTCCCGAGCTCGAAGCTGCTCGGGTGCTGGCAGGAGATGGCGTCGCAGAGAAAGAGGGGCCCCGCTTGAACTTGGCCGCTAAGTCCTTGACAGCAGGCTCCCTCGACCTTCCCGCCATGTCTTCCTCCCGATCGGAAGAATAAGCGTCCACTATCTGCCTCAGGTTCGATGGTTCAGAACTTGAAGTGGACGCCTCGGATCCAGATGCAGCTCGGCCAGCAGCAGGATCGCTCAAAGGGATCCCGGAAGGTACAGCAAGGGAGACAGTTAGACGATCAGGATGCGTTTCATCCACCTTGGGTACCCCGGTCCTCTGGTAGTGGCCGCGGTATCTCGGCGTGTATCCGAGCAGCTTCCAGGCAGACCTAGTCTCGTGCCCCTTGTACCTCTCTACCTTGTTGATATCGTCGAGGTTCCTCCTCCACCCTTCACTCGCAGCTCGGCGTCGTCTCGCACCTGCCTCTGCATAGCAAACAATAGAGGAGTCAGCTCGGCATCGTCAAAATCAAGCAAAGGAAATGAATGAAAAGGAGCGATGTTTACTTGGGACTGTCCCAGGGCGGCACGGGACCGCTAGCCTCCTACTTTCGCCAGCGCCGAACTCCCAGTCCCCCGAAACACAGAAGAAGGCTTCTTCGGCGTTCTTACTTGAATCTTCCAAGGCCAGGACGAAGCCTCTTCGCTGCGGCTTCACCCGGAGATAATATTTCCCTTCCCCGGCCTTGCAGATGTCGTAGGTATCCTCGATATCATGGACACCCAGGTCGATCCCCAAAACCTCGTTCAACTTCGCCGTGCCCATGATGACCTTATAGCCATTGGGCATCAGCTGGCAAGGGGTGAGGGACCAGGTACTAAGGCAGGCTCTAAGTAGAGGGTGCAGGGGAAACCTGACCCCGCCCTCGATCGCAGAAATCAGAGGGAACGGCATCCAGCCGCCGGACCAGCGCATCGTTGCATAGTCGACGGAGTCTGCTGGCTTGAGCAGGACTCGCTCCGGAATATCGAAGGCAGCCCTAAATCTGGTTATGCCCTCTTCAGTGTCTAAACTGAACCTAGGGGTGCCCATGTCTAGAAAGAAGAATACAGCAAAAGAAAAAAACCCTAAAAGCTGCTGAACCCTAGGAAAAAGCTACACAGAGGCGTGAAGCGACTTACAGAGACGAAAAGAGGCGACTCGAGTACAGATCCAGACACGCCCTACGGTCGTCCTCGCTAGAAAAATCTTGAGCGGCAGAGCAGAAATCGGAGATGAAGGCGAAGGCGAAAAGAAATCAGAAGCAAGAAGAAAAGAAGACGACCCTATTTATGGAGAAGAAACCCTCGGCGCGCGCTGCTTTCGAAATTCAAAAGGACGGATTTCGCGATCCGCGCCTATTCCATCAATAAGACAGCGCGATCAGTGAAGAGCCGACGCGTGTAACCGTCGACTCGCTTCCCAGTACAGGCAAGACAGAGCATTCATTGCTTCAGGACAGTTGAAGCGACACCAGGCAATGGTCGCCACACCCCCAGACGGACTCTTCTAGCTTTCCACCCCTAAAGGCTAGGGCGCTTGAGAGGTCAAAAGCTAGGGGGCAATTGTGTGGGGAGATTTCCAGAACCACAGGATTACGCTAATCACAGCCATCAGATGAGGCTAAGCACTCTCACGTGCTATCCGCGTGCCATCCACGTGGCACCAAGCTCACCCCGGCTACCAGGACAGGAGGTCCGGCCGAAGTCAGGCATTTCTAGGCCACTAGCGCCGAACTGAGCCACCCCGGGTGGCATCTCGGCAGGGAGCTCCACCTCGGCTGGAGAAGCCGGGATGGAAGCCGAGGCCAGAAAGAGTCTCCACTCACGCCCCTCATCCCCCACGTCACTAGGCACGTGGAGAGATAGGGGCACGAGCTAGTGGGACAGACACGACATCCAGCCGCTCACAATCTTCGCCATATCCTGACAGGGCGGCATCCTGCGGCTGAGGCCACATCAGGGCAAGGCCCGAGGGCAGATCCCACGATCCCCTACCACCAAAGGCGTCCAACACGATCTGGCCCAACAAGACGTGCATTAAATGCGACGTGGGCTGACCCGACGCGCATTTAATGCAGAGTGGGCTGGATTGGACCGCATTAATGGCAACGTGGGCTGATCATGACTTCCCAGTCGAATCATGAGACCCATGCCAAGATATCATCCAAAATATCTTCCAAATCGTCTATAAAAGGACTGCATTCCCACATGCAAGGTACGCACAATACAACACCTAGAACTGTTACTCTGCCTCTCTTCTTCCTCTCCTTCCATTGTTCCAGTTCCTACACTGACTTTTGGCATCGGAGAGCCTTGCGCCGCCCAGGCCAGGGTCCTTTGATCGTTTGCTCTTCTCTTTCAGGCTTTCGGACGGTACCCAGTCATTTCCAGTCATCATCTTCTCGGATAAGTCCTCTAAGGCTCCCCCTTATTGTGGGTCATTATTTTCTGCACCTACACATGGTAACCACAGCCACTCCTGCTACTATCCCCTCGGTTACGCCCTTGGCAAGTTCATGACCTGTTGTTATATTTAAGCCAAAAGAAGTGTCCTTGTATATTTGTTGCGTGAGACAAATTCAGGAACAATAGTAGCCTAGTAGCCGAGTCCAGTAATGTAACAGACCACGTGGTGGCAGCTATTAAAAAGTGTTTCCGCAGCCTTTACTAACATCTCAAGTTTTTCGTACTTGATAGTAATGATTAGCGGGAGAAATTTAGTAATAGCCACCCCTTATTCCACTCTTGCGTAAGTTGATTACCTGTTAAATTTAAACAGCTGAACTAGAAGTCTTCTATTTCTTTTTTGCTTGTAGCCTAGAAGTCTTCTATTTCGGCGCTATGGGAGTACGGGACAAATCAATAAAAATGGTAGCTCAGTGCCATGACTACTGGCCATGTGCTATAGCCACTTCTTGCTCTTGGTTGAATGGCTTTGTACAAGTTCGTTACCGGTCAAATTTAGGCCGACCAAAATAGAAGTTAATAATAGTTGAGTCACTTGAGCAGGAGCGGATCCAGGACTTCTAATCTGGGGGACTGCACTTAAGTTACACTAAAAAAATAACAACAATGTCTCACCAAAAACTATAAAAAATAGCAACAATATTCACAAAAAACTATCTATCTATTATCTTCATAATTCATTTTCTACAAAGCATCATACCAAAAGAGTGATCATTTTTATTATACTACTCAAAATCAACAAAAAAATATCTTTACAATATATCTTGACAAGTATGACAAAAGACAAACAAAAGTTAAAACATGGCACTAGTGAAATCTTGACTTGCATGGCTTCTTATCAAATTCATCTATTACCAACTCTATGTCGACTTCAATAGCAAACTCTCTTTCGATGTAAATAACCATGCAATCCGTGAGAAACTCATCATCCATCTTGTTACGGAGTCGTGTTTTGACAAGTTTCATAGCTGAGAAGGCTCGTTCGGCAGTCGCCGTGGAAACAGGAAGAGTCAAGACAAGACGAATCAATCTATCAATCAAATGATAAATAGTTGACTTTTCTGTTTCAATTAAAGCTCGACATAACTCATAAATGGTAGACAATTTCTGAAAACGGGGATGACGATGCACATCAAGCTTATAATGTTGCAATTGACTTCTCAAAATATGTATCTCTTGCTCCGTGAAGTCTTCACAATAAAACTTCTCAACGAGCTTGCAAATATCATCACTATGAAAGTACTTAAAAACATCTTTCGGGTCCAAAGCCGAACTAAGAGAAAGAAGCTCAATTACCTCCTCAGAGAATCTACTCTTCAACTCCAGCAACTGGAAATATATTACAGCATTGAAAATATCAACACGATAATGATGCTCAACTGTAATACAATCATTATGTTGGCAAGAACGGCGTGTACCAATCATATGACGAGAACTCATATCAGGAATATCAATGTCATGTTTTCTGCAAAAAGAAATCACATCCTCAAGGAAGCTACCCCAACCTGTTTCTCTCAACTCTTGAAGAAGTTCATTCGTACTTGAGACTAAACTCATGGCATTTAGAATGTCTTGTGACTTTACTTGTAAAGCTTTACATAGTATATTTGTGATTCCCATAGTCTTATGCAATAAATGAAACATAAAGACAAATTCAAAATTTCTCATAGCAACATAAGAACCCTTAGCTTCTCCACGCATAGTATTACTAGACCCATTCTTCATGATGTTTTCTAGAACTGTGCAAGTCGCATCATACATCTCTATCAAGCTACAAACAGATTCATAGTGAGAGCTCCATCGAGTATCTCCACCTGGCTGCAATGTGCGAACTTGATTAGCACCCCGTCCACTATCAAGCACACCACTTGCCAACAAATTATCGATTTCTAATTTTCGAGCTTTCTCCAACTCTTTCTTCCGCTTAGGCGTAACATGGAGATTAACAATGGATGCCAACTTCGAAAAGAATAACCAAACGTTTGGCACATCTTTAGAAGCTACAACTAATGCAAGTTGTAGTCGATGCGCAAAACAATGCACATAATATGCATAAGGACACTCCTTAAGAAATAATGCTTTTAATCCATTCCATTGACCACGCATATTACTAGCACTATCATAACCCTGGCCTCTCATATTTCCAATAAGCAAATTCTTGTGAGCAAGAACATTAGAAATCTCTTCTTTGAAGGTTAACGCAGAAGTGTCTTCAACACCAACAATAGCAAAAAACCTTTCTCTAACAAAACCACCACGATCAACAAATCGTAGAATAATGGCCATTTGTTCTCTATGTGAATTATCTTGTGCTTCATCCACAAGGATACAGAACTTTGCATCACCAACATCTTCGCGTATTTTCTTTCTCACATTTTCGGCAAATATATGCAAAAGTGTTTTCTGAATACCATGTGAGGTATACTTGGCATTTCCTGGACAATCACCTACTATTTAGGCAACTTTCTTGTTCAATATTTTCGAAAACTCGGACATTGCAATGAAGTTTCCACAATTCTTTGATTTATTCGATTCATCATGTCCTCTAAAAGGAAACCCTTATAGTGCAAGCATCCGAATACATTGAATAACATTTCGGAGAAACAACCGATTATTTGCAATTGCTTCTTTAGAAAGTGTATTGAAAACACTATCTATATGTCGAGAAGGATTCATTAGATTCTCACAATACATTGTCGCAGACCTATGTGGAGAACAAAGACCACCTTCATGTTTCAAAAAAGGACACTTCTTCAAATTGTTAACCTTCTTCCAATTCTGAAACCCATCAATGGTAAATACCGGATGCTTCGGAGGATTTGTTTCAAAGAGAAAGCAGTAAAAACAATATGCTCTATCATTGTGGAGTGAATATTCTAGCCAAGGGAGTAGTTTGTACCAATTGGCGTTGAACCATCGGCCTTGCTTTCCAAATATGGTCACCGGATAATCTTTTTCTTTCTCATGAGTAGGTCGACAAGGTCCCATTCTAAGACAAGCTACCCGAACTTCATCATGTTTGTTAAGCGGGTATTCATATATAGCAATTCGTTTACCCAGATCACATTCAAATGAAGAAGTGACATCAACTTCCATAGGTGCAACTTCTTGAGCTTTCGAAGAATGTTCAACTACGACTCTTTGGACTCGAGAAGAAGGTTTAACTCCTTTAATTTCAACAGCTTGAACTTTGGTAGGACGTCGCTCATCCTCATCAAGCTTTGAAATATCAGGAATAGATGTGGAAGTTTCGCCACTTTCAGATTTATCATATTTTCTCTTATAGAATGATAGAAGAGTTATTGGTTTTTTGGGCGCTTGATGATGCGACATTATAACCTAAGATAGTAAATAATCATCAATATACAATACATTATACATAAGACGACCGGTTTTACTTTTTTTTTCCTAATTTTTTTTATTTCTTTTCTTTTCATTTTTAGCTCACAGTGAAGTTTTATCAAAGTTATGAGAATTACTGTCTGCTGCAACAATGGTAGGGTAATTCCTCTGATATTTTATTAGAGAAGAAATAGCAGGATTTAAACCCATGCTTGCAAGCCAATACTACAAGTTGTGAAAGTAATAATGACAAGGCCAATATAAAATTCAAGCAACCAAGTAGGAAAAACATGCAAAATTTCACACTGGGACCTAAATCCTTTTATTGAGTCTCAAGTAATAACCTCTCTACTCCAAGATTCCAATACACAAGCTACAAAAGATTGTTTAAAAAAAAAAAAAGGAGAAGGTCCACCTATGACCTATTGACAAGGAATAACTTTTTTTTCTTTGGTTTTTTGAAGAAGTAGCAATGATATATATTAAAAGGAGAAATTAGTACAACGAAGAGCACTAAAACACAGAGACAAATTAATGCTGGTATAAAAGATATGCTGGGAAACTAAAAAATCACAGAAGCTTTACATTTACTCGTTTAAAGGAAGACAATATCCTCAATCCCTCATGATACTCTTGTGACAGAGACCCCCAAGAAACAGTGACCTTTTTGCTTTTTGGTAATTTTTCAAAATCATGATCACTATGAAAAGTTTCATCATTGCTTGGAAAGCACAAAATGCTCTGGGCATCTTTCTTCTCTACTGAAAAATTCACTGAAATCTGAGTCCCTCTCTCAAAACATTTTCAGTTTTCATACAAAAGAAAAGGAATACCCGTATCTTTCTACTTGAATAGAATGCAAGAAGCCTGTGGGGCATGCTTGTTGCTGCAAATGAACAAACCCATAAAATAAAAACACCCCAAATCCATTTCAGAAAACCATAAAAGAAGAAAAAAAAAACCCAGAAAATCTGAAAATGAACAAACCCATGTAATAAAAACACCCCAAAAACGTACCTGAGATCTGGAGTTTGAGAGAGAGTCGCCGGCAACGAGAGTTCGCAAATCAGCTATGGAGCGACGGAGGCAGCGGGCAGCCTCAATGTTAAAATGGGTGAAATCTAAAATGGGTGGGACTGAGAGAGTGAACGGTAACAGAGAGACAGAGACAGATAAAAAAAAGGGTTTTGACTTTTGAGAATTTTGAGTTGTGACTTGAGTAGTTGAGTTAGCTTTAATTTTTTTTTTCTTCCTTGGCTCAGTTGGCTACTTGGCTGGGCACTTGGGAAACTGGATTTTTTTTTTGAACTGAAATCTTGGGTGGCCTGCAGCCCACCCCGCCCCCCTTCATCCGCCCCTGCACTTGAGTCCAGGGATGACAGACCCATGAGCCTTATAGCCACACTCGTGGCCCCGTGGTTCCGCCCTTGGGCTAGTTTTATGACCTGTTAAATTAAAACCACCTGGAAATAGAAGTTTCTTCGCATATGTGTGCCATGGGACAGATTCAATAACAATAGCGGTTGAGTCATTGGTGTCTGGCCTCTTGGAGAAGAGAAATGCCTCATTTGGTGTTAATATATGCACGGTATCAAGACTTGCACGTTTCGCCCACTGTCCAAGTGATATTGTCCGCTTTGGCTCATGGGATTTCATCTTAATACTGGATGTTAATGCCTAGTTGCACTTATATGCCTATGATAATGACTTGTATGTTTCTGATGTGGAAATCCAGTCTAAAACCAGTTTTTTAGAGAATCCTCCACCCTCTCTCTCTACGTGGATGCCCCTGAACCCAACGCCCTTCTGACAGGAGTCACAAACATGACATAACCTGGGCAAGTGGCCTCTAATGAGAGAACACAAGTTCATGTAACCTCCAATTCCCGAGCTGTGGTCCTAGCCAACTGGCTACCCCTTAGGCTTAGGTATTTTATATGTTGCTACACTAAGGATACAAATAATATGATATACTTAATTTTTATTATAGTGAACTCTAACACTATGTTTGGGAAGAAGGTAAAATGAGGGGAAGGAAAAGTTAGAGGGAAAAATGGAGGGAAAGTGAAAATAGAGGGTGTTTGGGAAGGGGGGAGGGAAAGTGGGGGAGGGGAATTTGGGGGTCAAAGTTTGAAAATCTTACCTCCAAATTCTCCCTTCAAAAATGAGGGGAAAGAGGGGAAAAGAGGGAGGCAAAAGGAGGATTTTCCCTCCCCTCCCCTCCCCCTCAAACTAAACAAACAAGAGGAGGGAACCTCCCCTCCCCCGTCATTTTTCTTCCCCTAAAATTTTCCCTCCTCCTCCCTTCCCAAACACAGCGTAAACAAAAGAAAAAGAAAAAATAAGGCATTTATTTTCAGAAATGCTCCTATGAGAGTGAGAGTAAGGGGGGACCCATTGGATCCATATCCAATTTTATTTTTATCAGTATTAATATTATAATTAGGCCCATCCTAGGATGGCCATAAAAAAAAGAACTAGTGCCATTGTAAAACTAGTCTGGAATAAAAAAACACATGAATAAGATCTACAATAATAGTGAAGCAAAGCATATGGTTGGCAAGTAATCAATCTCATAGTAGACCCAAAGTTAATATACACTAGGGCTTTTATATTATGCAATTTTAATTTCACAGGTCATAGTCATCCCTTTCCCTCTAGCAATGTCCCAAGGCAGGTTCATGACCTATTAAATTTAAACTGCTGAAAATTGAAGTGTTTTGGTCCTCTGTTTTCTTTGTTCTTCCCTTTGCCAAGGATTAAATTTTATACTTAGTAACTCAAATTTATTATAGTGGGATCTGAACACAACAAAAAGCATTTATTTTGAATGGTATCAATTTATAACTAAGCCCCATCAATGAACATATAAATAAGTGCAACAAAAGAAATCCAGGCATTGAACCCATTGTAAAACTGCACATGCATATCAACAGATGACTAAAAATTAACAACACTAAATAAGTAAAGACATATGTTTGACATGCAATCAATCTAACATTGACCCCAAGTCAATATACAATGTGAATGAGCTTCTATTTTTATGCATTTTTAGCTTCATAGAGATCTCCACAGGATTCCCCTGACTTCCAACAACAGAGGATCCAGAGTGCCATTTTTGGGTTCGTTGCGGGATCGTTGCTCTCTTTTTCTGCGTCCCAAAAGCAAACAAAAGAGAGGAGGAAAAAGGAGAACAGGAAAACGTAATAAAAGGGCTACAAGAACCCAAGCAAAACCCCCTTCTCTCTCTGCTCTGTTCTGCTCTGTTCTTGCAACAGTAAGAAAGGAGAAGAGGAAAAAAGAGCATTTTTTTTCTGCTGCAACTGCAGCTGTCTAAAGAGAGAAAGATCAAGTAGAGATGCAGCAGCACCTCATGCAGATGCAGCCCATGATGGCTGCTTATGACCCAAACAACGTCACCACTGATATCATCCAACAGGTCTCTTTCTTTTCATTTCATCCCTTTTTTTTTTTTTTTTTGCTCTTCAATACCCTTTACAGTTCTTCTACTGCTGGCTCTTCTTTTTCTATGTGTTTATTCTTTGCTTGCTGCTTTGCTTGTTTTTTCATGTGTTTGTCCTTTGGTGTGAAATGGGGTTTTCTTGGTTGGTTCTTGTTTTTGAAGTCTAGATTACTGTGTATTTTGGATTCTTTCTTGTTTTGAAGATGGATGTTTTGTTGGGTGTTGCTTGTTTTGCTTTTTCTTGTTTTGGAATGGTTGCTTTTCCTTGGTGTGAATTGGGTTTTTCTTGGTTTAAAGGCTCTCGGCTTCTTCTTGTTAAAGTCTAGGTGGCTGTGTATTTTGGGGTTCTTTCTTGTTTTATTGGTCTATGTTTTAGTGTGTGTTTGGCTATTTTGACTTTTCTTTTTCTGTGGATTCAAATGTGTTTTTTTTTTTTTTTCCACTGTCCTTTTGCTTTCTTCTCTAGATTCAGGTTTTGGTGGTGTGGTATTTTGATATGATACTTTTTTTATTTATTCTATTGACCATGGATGGCTGAAGTGTGTGTTAGCTGTTTTGATGTTTATCTTTTAGCTTATCTGAACTTGTTCTTCTTTCTTGGGGTACATGGTGATGGGTTAGGTTTTTGGGTGTTATTTTACTCTTTTGCTGGGTGGATCTTGTTTTTGAAGTATGAACGGTTGTTTCAAACCCCTTTTTTTTTTGGCTTGTTTACACCTCTTTAGGAGTTTTTCTCCTTTAGTTCATGGTCCGGGGCATAGTTTTGGACTCTTCCTTTGCGTTTTTACTGGGTGGGTCTTCTTTCTTGAAGGCAAATGTCTTTTATGAGACTTTGCTTGTTTTAGTAATGAATTTTTTAAGATTCCTTTCCCTTCCATGCTATTGTGAATTTGGGATTTGGTGGTTTCTGGCTTCATACCGTTGAAAATATAAATTTGGATGATACTGATTACCATTTCAGGTTAAGAATTATTGTCTATTTTATATTGGTTACAATAAAGTAGTTTATGTATTGCTGTGTATAATATAGACATAGATTTCAGGTGAAGATCAATGATTGGACCTTTTTTGTGTTCTTAATCAAGGCAGCAATATTATCTCTGCGATTCATCTAGAGGAGTACAGCATTAAAACTCTCTTCAACTTAGTCTTACTGTCTTTTAGTGATCTGTCATGCCCAATCATCTAAGCCAGATTCTAGGTTAAGAGTTTTTAAATTGCAAATGTAAAAATGCATGCAGAAGGCTAATGACAAATGTATTGACATAATTGATTGTTGGCTTGATCTGCTTCACCTCCATACTTAGAATTGGCTCTCCTACTCTTTAGTCCAAAATATGATGCCTCTACAAATTCGTTACTAGGAGAGGAAGGGACCAGAAGCCCTTTATAGAATTCTTTATTGTACTAATATTTTATCAAGGATACCTTCCCAAAGGGTTACTTTACCATAGGACTCTTCCATACTAAAATACCTACCTTAAATAATATTACACCTCTAGAAGTCCAAAAGATTTAAACACCAAGAAAAAAAAAACTCTAGAAAACTTAGAAGCAAGTTGCTTAGGGTCGTGCCTATCTATGTGGGACACAATACAGTACTTGTGCGGTGGCAGAACCAAGAAAATTTCCTTGTGGGGGCACTATGGAAAAAAGGATTTTTTTTATTGTTGGTTTGTTTTGTACGAGTGGGTTAAGGATGGGGGGTGTGTTAACTGATGGGGTTTATAGAACTTCTAAGTTGCTTGTACGTAGTTCCACCCCTGCATGTGTGGTAGTTTGGAGTACATGCATCCTCAAATTAACGGTAGCGGCCGATGGCCAAAACACTATGTAGCAGTAGCGGCGGAGTAGTGTTGAAATCGAAAAAGTGGTAACAAAAATTCCAAAACAATATCCAAAAAATCCAGAATATTAAAAAAATTATAAAATTTGATGTTTTTTTTTTCTACCCTAACTAAGATAAAAGGATATAGCGGCCCCTTTAGTGCATGGAGGTTATGTGTTACTGAATGATTATAAAATAATAATATTTATCTATTTTTTCACATGTTTCATGTTAGTTAATCTAAGTTAGAAGCTATTATGCATTTTTAAATTCATAATTTATAAGAATTTTTGCATAACTGTACATAACACAAGATAAATAAATTATAAAGTAATGCTTAAATAAAGCTAAAAGTTCAAACCAAATGACGAATTAACTTTCATTAAACACAGACAATGTACTTTTGTAGAGAGTTGAGAAAAGAATACAGCTACTAATATGAAAGGGTGTGTTTACCACAATATACCTAGAGAAGAGCCCTTAAGATACACTCTATGCATCGGCTTCAATTTGGCGAAATCTTGTGTTTTTTTAGTGTTCTTTAATTATGGAAGGATAGAAAAGCTGAATATAAATGTTGCTTGGAGAGAAGGAAAAAGAAAAGCTCTACTATGTGTTTTAGAAAATTAAGAAGAGTAGATGTCAGTCATACTCTTTAGTGGGCCCATAGCGGACCGTGGAGGCCGTAGTGGTTTGTAGCGGCCGCTACATTTGCTAGCGGCACTAAATTGTTTGTAGAGCTGCTACACTAAATTGTTTGCATGCATGTAACCCCCATTCTAACACAAAAAAATAAGGAGTTTGCTTTACCTTTATATCTGCCTCGGTTATAGTTATCATAATTATAAAAATATAAATCCAACAAATTTACATTTACCAAGGAGGAAATGATTTACTAAATCCTAAGTATACCTATTCACAATCTTTGAATTTTTTAATGAGTCTCACCTTTCATGGAAGAAGTGTTGGATTTCTAGTTCCCCTTGTCCCAAATATGGTTCAAAATCGTAGCGGGCGGTCAAGGCCGCTATGGTATTTTGAAAATAGCGGTGCTACATTTTAAAACTTAGTACAGCCAAGCAGTTTTAATTTTAAATATTATTTTTTCTATTTTTTCTGCTCAATAGCCTTTCCTAAAGCAGTCTCTACCCTTACATGGTTTCAAATCACTAAAAAAGCACAAGATTGGCCGTTATGCAATATTCATTTTTTTCACCATTTAAAAAATTCACGCCACTACATTGCTATTATCGCCGTAAGCGCTACGTATCACCAGCTACGTAGCGTTTTGGCCATTGGCCGCTACGCCCGCCGCAACTGCTATTTTGATCCTTGGTGCCAAATATTACTCTTATCTGAGGTTGGATCATTATCCCATGAGGTATTATTCATATCCCATGGAAGTGAATTAGGCATTCTGAGTTCTAGCTAGATTCAATTCACTGGATAATCTCTCCATCTTGTTGGGTGCCTACCTTCATTAATTCACACGATGAGCGCTTTTGGAAGAATCATGACAGATCACTGACACTGACGGACTTAAAAAGAGCAGGTTGCAATAGTGATGGACTCAACAAGATAGATGGTGATCACTGATAAAAGATGAGACCAACGGTTTGTACTTACTTTTTATGTTAGTAGATCCTTTCTACAAAAGGTCTCAAAGGAAATCCGAGAGAATATTCAGTTCCTTGGTTCCGCTCATCAACCCACATCTCATCCACCTTCCAGACACCTCACAGCCATTGAACCCATTTCCACACCCTTTCATCTTCCAAATACAGCACAACCGTTGAACTCACATCTCATCCATCTTCCAAACACATCACAGCCACTGAATCCATGTCTCATCCATCTTCCAAACACCTCATAGCCATCGAGCCCACTTCCTTCCCATTCATCTTCCAAACACCCTTGCCATCACCAACCGACTATCTTTGTCAATGATCTTGGGCCCCACCACCTCTTTTCTCTTCTCTCTCTCAGCCTCTCCCGCTTTTCCACAACCACACTTCTCTTTCTCTATCACCAAACTTTCAGATCCTAGGTGGAAGAAGATGAAGCAAAAGATAGTTTTTAGCAATGGAGTTGCAGGGCTTTAACGATCTCGACATCTCGTCAACCGATTGACGATATCGTCAACAAGGGCAGTTTGGTATAAAAAAAAAGAAGTATGAACAACTATGGTGTAGTTGTATTGTTTTTCTTCATAAATCCATTTAATCAGAGTTTAAGCTTAATTTTTCTTTGTAAAAGTCCATATTTGTAATCTCACTTTTTCCTTATCAAATTAATTTTTTAAGTTTTTACTGGCATTTTCTACTTCTGATTTGTGCTGTATTTACCTGTGCAGTATTTGGATGAGAACAAGCAGTTGATCTTGCATATTCTTGACTGCCAAAGTTCTGGGAAACTGGGTGAATGTGCGGAGTAAGTGCATCATTTTTTGGGTTGATAGATGCATCATAATTGTGAAATTGCCTGTTAAGCACAGTAGTGCAAGTAGTCTTTCTAATTGATACAGATTCTTGCTTTTCATCACTCACACCTGCTGCATTCTAAATCATTAAGTACCATTAATCTGTAGATCTGTTCAATGCAAAATTATAAAGAGCTTAGACGTAAGTAAATGTGGAAAAAATATGAAGAAAGAATAAAGAAAGAAAGAACGAAATAACCAGGGTAGTGTTGCCACACCTAATGTGCTTTTGAGGCTTTTGGAGAATGAGCTAGATGCCACAAGACTCTTAGACTTCTCTAACTTCATAAGTAACTAATGAGAGAGAAATGTATGGCTCTTACTATCAAATTATTAGACTTGGAAATACAAGAAAAACACACTATTACACTACTTACATTAGCAAATAACAATAATAAATTAAGCAGGTCTAAATTTTCTAATACCTTTGACCAAACTGAGGAGAAATGATATTCTCACTTATGCAAACGTAGAGACCGATTAAATGCCAATAGGTTCTCTGCAGCACATGTGCCATGTGGCTTGGATGTGCAAGTTTCGGCTGTTCATCCGGTGGACCTATTCTCAATCTAAATGTCCCAGCATTTTAAACTATTTGAGAGAGCCCTTGTATGGTCAAATTTAATACAGTCACTTGACTAGGAGAATAATTCTGCTAGGTCCATTCACAGCTTCACTCAGTGTGCTGTATTCGTTAAGGTGGTCTGAAGTAACCAAGAAAAAAAATCATCACTCGTGCCACCTCAAGTCCTTAGCAGCTTCATTGCTATAGTGATGATCATCTGTCAAGGGACCTGGTAAGAATTACTTTTGTATGTTAAGGGACTATGTGAATATTATTGATACCTCCATGACTCAAACCTCCACCCTTGTCATTGCGATGCTAAGCACCTTCCAGATGTGCTACAGGATTGTCCTTTAGAATTAGTTGAAGAAGGATGTCCACTGCTCATGTCAAAACTCAGTTGTTACCTATGAAATGTATTTTAGGCCTTTGTGAACTAATTTTCTGATAGACCAACAGTTCCTATATGTCATGATTATGTTTCTGATTTTTTCCATTTATTAATATTATCATCTATAAAAATGTGGTTTATGCCTTCTTGGACTTAAATTTATACAGTAGTCTGTTGAAATCCATCATTGACTTGGACAAGTCATCAGCAGAGATTGGCCGGTGGATAATATCTTGTTAGATCACTTCAAAAAAAAAAAGTTCGATTGGGATTTCTATAACTTGTTTGTTCTGTTTTTAGGAGTCAATACTAGGGAGTTAAGGGGCACTAAATTTTTTATCTTTTATGCTTTACAAGAGACTTGAGTGCATGCATCCACTTGCACTACAAGATGTCCCTAACCAACTTAGGAACAGCCGGGGACATGTATATATATATATATATATCTTTTTACTTAGATTAGGAAGTAAGTACTTTAGTTTGAGGAGTTTTGTTTTTCTTTACATAAGGCAGCATTGTGTTCTCCTTTCAGACTTGAAATAAGAGTGGAGCATGTGAACTCCATCTTTGTGTAGCTTTTGTCTCTTTTTTTTATCGAAAGGAGTAATGGTGTTTATTTTTTTCATGCATGCATAGACAATGGACATGGTTTACATGCATAGTGGGTTGCATGTATTTCGTCTTATAGTGAGCTTCTAAGAAGCACGACGGATACGTTAAAAATGGGGGCGTATCCGTATCCCGGGCGTATCGGACACGGATACACCCAGATACGCGAAAAATACGTCTAGGATACGTTTTTTTTTTTTTTTTTTTTTTTTTTTTTTTTTTTTTTTTTTTTTTTTTTTTTTTTGTATCTGTTTTTTTTTTAATATCGGATACGTGTGGGATACGTCGGGATACATGCCGGATACGCACATGACATTTCGGGATACATGCGGGACACGTTTTAAAGTGAAAAATAAAAAACGAAAAGGGAAGAAAAAACGAAGGGAGAAACAGAGAAGAGAAAACGAAGGGAGAAGAAACCGTAGACAGTAGCCACCATCGCCTCGCCTTCTCCTCCGACGACGAGAGCATCACCGGCCAGCACGCCGTCGTCCGGCTACATCGTCTGCTAGGTCGTCATCACCGGCCAGCAAAAAAAAAAAAAATGAAAAGAAGGGGGAAGAGCAGAAACCCTCCGACGATGACGAGAGCATCGCCTCGCCTTCACCTCCTGCTACATTGTCATCCTCCGACGACGAGAGCATCACCGTGCTGTCGCCGTGCCGCTACAGCCGCTGACATCAAACCCAAACCGAGAGTGCTGCTGTGCATCTCCACTTTCAGGTTCTTCTCTTCTTTCTTTCCTTTTGTTTCTTTTTTTCTTTTCATCTTTATTGGTTGTTTTTTGTTGGAAGGAAGGCTATTCTGTAGAGGTTTTTTTTTCTTCCCCCTTAAATCATTTGGATTTTAGGTTTTTTTTTTTTTTTTTATGCTTTGTTTTCTGATCTTCTCTCTTTGCTTTTTTTTTTTTTTTGTTTGCTGCTGCTATTTTTCTGTAATATGCTCTGCTGCTGCTCATAATTTGCTATGCTACTGTGCTGCTTCTTATTTTCCATTTTTTCTATGTTGTTGCTACTATTTTTTCTGATATAATGCTGCTATTTTTCTGCTGGTGCACTCATCCTGCTATTTTTCCGATTTATGATGTTGCTGCTGTTTCTTTTTTTCCATTTTTTCTTGGTCCTATGCTGCTGCTTCTGTTTCTTTTTTTTTTTCTTTTTTTCTTTTTTTCTTGAAGAGTAGATCTTTTTGTAACATTTCACTTTGGTCATTCTGAATTGTATCATGGATAAAGTGGATTTCAACCTTCCTCTAGTTTGTATGTTACTGGTTTGTTGCTGTCCGACCACAGTGGCTTCCCCTCTGTATCGTTAGATTTTCATGGCTATTTTGATTGAAATAATGTAGATTTTTATTACATAGTCATATAAAAAATATTTAAAATAAAAAAAATTCAACGTATCCCCGACGTATCGTATCCTACTTTTTTGAGAAATGGCGTATCTGCGTATCCGTATCATATCGTATCCGTGCCCGTGCTTCATAGGTGAGCTTCCTTATTCCCTGAGGTGAGAACTCAACTGAAGGTTTTTTAGGACCCACTAGAATGGAATACTAGTTCTAATTTAACCAATCAATGCAGCGGAAATAAACTAATCAAACAATATAGAACTAGCTATCTACCAATCACACACCACAAGAAGGCAGACACAAATTTTACCGTGGAAACCCTTTCCGGGAGAAAAACCACGAACCAGAAATCAAGAGTTCACGAACAGTTTACAAGATATACTCACAAGCTCCTGTACCTCAGTCTGTACCTCGACCTCAGGACTGTAGTTGTTCTTGCACAGAATCCACTAACACGACTTCCACCGTGCACCGTTCTCCTTACTTGATCTCCTCGCACCTTGTCCACCAAGATGATCAATCTTCTACAAGAGAGTAGAAGCAACAAAAACCTTCTAGAGCAGTCCTTCAGAACAATCTCTCAATGGCTCTAGAGAAACAAGGAAATCTCTCTTAGGATATCTCTACTTAGATCAAGAGAGAATTAACTTCTTGTGTGTCTTGTGTGTCTTCTTTGGGTTGAGAGAATCACCCAATTTATAGGCCCAAATTCGTGCATAAGTATACTACTTAGACTCCAATCAGAATAGCACTTAGCATCAAACTCTTTAAAAGAGTTTGGTTCGGACTCGCTATAGCGAGCTTGTGTCTCGCTATAGCGAGACACCATTCTGCCATTGGGCAGAATTGGCACTCTGTCAAGTCTTTTGACTTTTTAAACCTAACAATCTCCCCCTTTTGGCAATTCTTGGACAAAATCCCCTAGAAAAATACAATTTGTTCTACCCAAAATTAAAACCCAAAATACATTGAATTTTAAAAAAAAAAATTCTGCACTGTAGATCTTGTATTGCCTTTGCTTGCTTGAACGTTCAGATCTTGAATTGCCTTGGCTTGTAAAGCTCCCCCTAGCTCCATTCTTCTCCCCCTATTTTTGTCCATAATTGACAAACAAATATTATCATGCAGCTTCTGTCAACCTGGATGCAGTAGCTCCCCCTCAATATTGACTCCCCCTCAGAAAGATCTTCGTATTAGCACTGGGGTGGGGGCTTGATCTTGCAGATCAAGGGTGATAAAGCTTAGGCACACACACTTGTAAATTTAAATATTTCAGCAAAGTGTGTACCAATACAGAAGAGAGGTCTTCTTTCTTGACCCAGACAGCTTTGGTATTCTTCCTTTTCAGCTCAGCCTTCTGCGTTTTCCATTGCTTTTGATTCGGTAAACTTCGCAGCTTGTTGCAATGGGGTCGAATGTGTCCTTTAATTCCACAATGATGACAAGTGGGGATTCGTTCAGGACGTAACACATTCTGCTTCTTTGGAGCTTTCTTTGCAACACTAACAACCGGATTAGTAATAACTGAATTTTTAACAAAACAATTTTTACCTTTGGCATTTGAAGTGGATGCTCCATCAGCGTAGCCAATACCATGCTTATCAGTGTTTGCCTTTTGACTGCACAGGATGTCATCTAATTTTCTCGATCCAGTGTTCATCCTATTCAATGAAGCTTTAGTAGTGTCTAACTCAGATAGAACCATCTTGAGTTTTCCATTCATATCAGAATTCTCTGCTTTCAAAGTCTTCATATCAGAATCAAGTAAGTCACACTTTTGTGATTCTGCAGCCAGTTTGTCAGCCAACTTGGTATTTTCATCCTCCAGTTTTTGTACTTTTGCAAGTGAATCTGCAAGTTCAGCTTTCAGGGAGGTATTCTGTTCTTCAGACATTTGCCAATTAATAGCAACTTTTTCATTCACTTTAACCATCTTCATGGTTTTCTTGAAAAGTGTTTCATATTCAGCTTTCCAATCTGGTTCTTCCTCTGACTCAGTATCGTGATTAGTCTCAGCTTCAGAAGAAACATGGGAAGGAACAGAACTAGAAGTTGCCATGAAAGCAATAAACTTCCCCTTGCCAGTGTCAGACTCGGAATTTTCATTATTCTCATCAGAAGTTTCATCTTCCCAAGTAGTATTCAAGGCCTTCTTTTGAGATTTTCTGTTTCCGCAATCATTAGCAATGTGTCCATAGCCTTGACACTCATAACATTGAATCCCTTTAAAAGATTTCTTCTTTCCAGAATTTTTAGGGATCTTCACATCGGTTTTCTGTCCCTTCATAAAAAGCTTAAACTGCTTCATGAATTGTACAGCAACTTGGGGATCAATTTCCTCTGAATCTGAATCTGAATCACTTGCAGCTTTCTTATATGATTCATTGGACGCTTTCTTGAATGATTCCTTAAATGCTTTCAAAGCAATACCTTGAGATTTTGTCGTCCCATTAGACCTAAGGTTTGCTTCAAAAGTTTGTAGGTTGCCAACCAACTCATCAACTTTGAGTGTATTCAAATTTTTATTTTCCTCTATGGCCACAACCTTTCCATCAAACCTTTCTGGGAGAGACCTCAAAATCTTTTTAACAATTCTGTTTTCAGGAATTGGTTCTCCCAAAGTAAAGGTATCATTCACAATTGCATTCAGCTTCGAATTGAAATCATCAAAAGTTTCATCATCTTCCATCTTTATGGTTTCGAAGGCTGTATACAATTTCTGAAGTTTCGACTGTTTGACAGTGTCAGTCCCTTCATGTACAGTCTGTAGAATATCCCAAGCTTCTTTTGCAGTAGTGCGTGTAGAAATTCTAAGAAACTCTGACATATTAACTCCATTATAAATAGCATTCAAAGCCCTAGAGTTACAAGTGGCAGCCAACTCTTCTTCCTTAGTCCACTGATCTTCAGGTTTGGGACCAGTTACCCCATTAGCAGTAATAGTGGGCAAGGAATAGCCATTCTCAACAGATTTCCAAACTTTCAGATCTATGGCTCTCAAGAAGGCAATCATCCTGGCTTTCCAATAAGCATAATTGCTACCATCCAACAGAGGAGGCTTATTGGTTGAAGTGCCTTCGCGGTAGATATCTATTCTAGCAATTATGGATCAACACAATAAAATAGTGTAACCTGCTCTGATACCACGTGAAGGTTTTTTAGGACCCACTAGAATGGAATACTAGTTCTAATTTAACCAATCAATGCAACGGAAATAAACTAATCAAACAATATAGAACTAGCTATCTACCAATCACACACCACAAGAAGGCAGACACAAATTTTACCGTGGAAACCCTTTCCGGGAGAAAAACCACGAACCAGAAATCAAGAGTTCACGAACAGTTTACAAGATATACTCACAAGCTCCTGTACCTCAGTCTGTACCTCGACCTCAGGACTGTAGTTGTTCTTGCACAGAATCCACTAACACGACTTCCACCGTGCACCGTTCTCCTTACTTGATCTCCTCGCACCTTGTCCACCAAGATGATCAATCTTCTACAAGAGAGTAGAAGCAACAAAAACCTTCTAGAGCAATCCTTCAGAACAATCTCTCAATGGCTCTAGAGAAACAAGGAAATCTCTCTTAGGATATCTCTACTCAGATCAAGAGAGAATTAACTTCTTGTGTGTCTTGTGTGTCTTCTTTGGGTTGAGAGAATCACCCAATTTATAGGCCCAAATTCGTGCATAAGTATTCTACTTAGACTCCAATCAGAATAGCATTTAGCATCAAACTCTTTAAAAGAGTTTGGTTCGGACTGGGCATTCCCGTCCAAGCTCGCTATAGCGAGCTTGTGTCTCGCTATATAGCGAGACACCATTCTGCCATTGGGCAGAATTGGCACTCTGTCAAGTCTTTTGACTTTTTAAACCTAACAACTTTTATTAAACATAGGATTTCTTTTCAATTCCATTATAGCACTTTTTTTTATTGGATGAGTGTGGCCCGCCGTGGATCTAAGAAACAGTGCCTCGGACGTAGTCATGGTTCTCATATCAGTAGTTTCTACATTTAGGGTGTGTCGGATATCTTTTGCTTCCTGTGTGATACACTTCAAATCGATGTTATGCACATGGTCATTTCCAAATACCATAAATTTATGCTTTGATTGACTTTCCTCCATGCTTTAACTTGGAGGAACAACTGAACATGACCAAGTATGTTTTACAGAGTAACTTAAATGACATCAGAAGTCGCTTTAACTACTAAATATGTGAGAAATGAGACTGAAAAGCTGGCATATCTTCGAAGGCAACATTTAGATTTAGTTGAGTTCTATTCATATTGAGCTTCGGAGATCTACTCTTCCCTTTCTTACATCTAGGGGAGTTGGGAACTCCTTGCGTCTTCCTTCCCTTTTTTTTTTCTTTTCTTGTTTTTCTCTCCCAGCCATGTGATTTATCCATTCATCTCTAACTTATGATATAACTCTAATGCTGTACTATTGCAAAGAAAATTCCCCCTGGAAAATCTTGTCCATTTTCCTTGTGAGTTTCTGCCCGACACAAAAATTATATTGATGCTCATCCACTGTTGCAGGAATCAAGCTAGGCTCCAACGCAACCTTATGTACCTAGCTGCAATTGCAGATTCTCAACCACAACCAACCCCATTTCATGCTCAGGTATAATTCCACCTAGGAATCATAGGGTCCTGTTGCATCAGGATGTGTTCAGTGTGGACAATACCCTTCATGTTGATCCATGGTAAAGTCACCCACAAGGTTGATCTCATGGGTTTTACCGTGGATGGGTGGTGTGCTTTATCTATGTTAATATAATTTTAAATTTTCAATAGCCAGAGCTTATTTTATGAATAATTTTAAATATTCAATTGGCAGGGCTTATTTTATAAATAGTTGGCTATGGGGAAAAACATCAGTCGTCTCTGAAAGTTAAAATAGGATAGAGATTGGGTGGCACCAATCATTCAGTCTGTGATGTTCAATCAGTCAAATTATCTGGATCGTGGAACCACTGGCCAGGGGCGGAACTAGAAAATTTTCCTTGGGGGAACCACTGTGTAAGAAAAATTCTTGGGGGATGCCCACTAAACGAACTAAATTTTCTATAACATATGAGGGTTTTCCAACTTTTTTGGAGGGCCAATTTAAGAAAATGAAAAAAAATAAAAAAATTATGACACCAGGGGGGGGGGCGGTTTCCAAATTTCTGATGGTACATGGCCACCCCAGCCGCTACAGACTACACGGTTTCTTCCTGTTGCCTATTCCACACAAATAGGTCCATGGCTTGATCCAGATCACTAATGTGGTAGATCTCACAGGAATTGGGAGTTCTCAAATCCTTCTAGAGTAGATGCATTTAGAAGGATTTCGCCCATCCACCAGGTACTTAACAGTATTTATTTGCCATTTATTTGTAAATTTTTATGGCAATGTTTAGATGGTTTGATATTCAAATATGATAATTTTTTATGGCATCCCCAGTCTAAGCTGGTGCTGATTAAATCAACAGCTTTGAGTACAAAATTATGGGCCTCAGTTGCGCATATTGGTGAATATTAATACTGACCATGCGTCCTCGATTTCTCAATCACCCATGCTCTGCTTCTTTAAGTATTTTTTCTGGAGAACTCACACTGAAGTCCCATCTTTGTTCAGTTCCCTCCCACTGCAGCCATGCAACCAGGTGCCCGGTACTTGCAACACCAGCAAGCGCAATCGATGACACCACAATCACTTATGGCCGCCCGTTCTTCAATGTTATACACTCAGCAGCCAATGTCTGCATTACAGCAACAAGCCTCCCTGCACAGCCAATTGGGCATGATCCCTGGAGGGAACAATGGACTCCACATGCTACACGGCGATGGCAGCATGGGAGGTAATGGGGCCCTTGCAGCAAGAGGCTTTCCTGACTTTGGTCGCAGTGCTGGAGAGAGCTTGCATGCTGCAACAAGCAGGGGGATGACTGGCACAGGGAGGCAGGATGTGGGAAATGCAGGGTCTGCTGAAGGGCGAGGGGGCAATGGCAACACTGATGGGACTGAGCCTCTGTACTTGAAAAGCTCAGAAGAAGAAGCGAATTGAGGGGTTCGCACGGCAATGGTGATTTTGTGGTCCATGGAAAGAGTAGACCAAGTAACCTGTGGTAGGTTGTTAACATAACTTGTAGGTAGGTTGTTTCTCTTAGAGCTAAAAAAACAAGTCACATTTTTGCCTGTTCTGAGCACGAGGTGGATATCATTGATCTGTTAATGATATCATTTGAAAACCTTGTTTTGTGGTGTGAGACCTAGGTGCATTAAGTTTTAGTTTCTTGTAAATTTGTAGCTTGATGTTGCCATGTATGATGGCTGGACCTTTGTCTTTGGACCTAGATGATGATCATCTTAAATCCCCTTGTGCTTGCTTGAAACCTATTAAAGTGCTCCTGCCATTTATCTGGTTTAACATGGAGAGAGAATTTAACAGTATACAATTAAGTATGCATGACAATGGAAGGTTCTGTACCGTTTCCATGGATGGTGAGTGTGATGAAATATGGGTTAGGCTAATGTGGTGGTGCTCATTTTTTTTGCGGAAACACTAATCCATGGTGAGAGCTTTCGATTCCTTGATTAACATGAGCTGAATCACATACTAACGAGAGAAAATTCTCCTTGATTAACATGCTTCCTGGTTGTTGGAAATTTTCAAAATAATACTGAAGCCTATAATATCTTGAATTCCACTTTGGATATGGTTGAAAAGAGCATGTCATTTATATATATATATATATATATATATATATATAGAGCAAGGCTCTCCTAAGCTTAAGCTTATGATATGATTCCGTAAGCTAACGCTTATAGGGCCCATCCTTGATCCATCCAAATGGACCAAACACACGACCCCCTTAAATTGCACAAGCCCACCAACTTTTGGTCAAATCCGAATTTACTAGACCGTTGGATCGACTATGTACCAATCCGAATAGACCGTTAACCATTAAACTTTTAGTGCCCAGATGGAGATGATAGAAACCAAGATTTGGGCTGATTTTTTGTAGGAAGGAGGGTCCTAGTGAGTCATTGAAATCCCCCCCACCCCCATCCCCATATGGGTCCCCAAGTGAGCCCCACTACGTAATTGAGTTTACTTCAGCTTACCTTATCTTAAGCTTCAGCTTAGGAGAGCTGGCCCCATATAGATATATATATATATGCTTCTTTGGATAACTCTGTCTTAGTATGAAGGGATTTGACTTAGGCTTGGGCTTATGCTTAGGCTTGGAGCTTTAAGGGGGTCCTTAATTTAAGATTTATTGGGCCTGACTTGGCTTGATTCAGTTCCCTTTTGGGATGAGTTGGGCTTCTTTAGGGCTGAGTTGACCCAATGTTTTATTGGATTAAGTTGATCTACTAATGGAGTAGGTTGGACTTGATGGTTCTCCATCTTATCATGGAAGTTTTAACTGCCAAGTGGCGGTTATTGTCCTAATATCCGATGTTCAAACAGGTATTACCGTTTCATCTTGCGCAACTCTTCCAAAGAGTAGTACTCTCTCAATAACCATATTGAAAAATTCAAATTCCCACATCTCTTTGCAATTAACATCTTCTAACAACAAAGCCTTTAAATTCTGTGGCCATTCCATTCAGGATACTCCACCTGACTTCTAATTATCACATTTATAGCCCATTTAACCATCAATCCTAAGTGTTCTGGTCACCTGGGTCTGGTTACTGCAAACCACAGTCCAACATATAGAGGATATGAGCTTGTTTTATTTAGAGGCAAATTTGCTGGTAATCCATTTGCAAATATCAATCTGGTGTGGGGGACATTTATCGCGTTAAAGAGAGCGTGATTTGCGACTCTGGGGATCTATCCAATTAAAGCTATTCATTTATAATATTTTTATCTAACATTTTAAAGGAAATAAATTAAATAATTGAGAAGGATTTTGCCTTGGCACAATCCATGATAATGCTTAATCAAGACTTTGGATGGCTTGATCGGTTTGATGGCCGCAATTCCAATCGTATGCAGCAAAAGATTCATTATCTAGTAGCGACTTTGGGAGTGATACATGTTCTAATTGAGGATCCACCGGTTAGATCTGCTAATTTACAGTGAAGATCAGATCAACAATTTTAATTTTCGCATTGGCAAGATTATATTTGTCGGAACAACATGCAAAATGCGATCATGGACTCTCTTTATAACGTTTATCGGACGACCAAGACATCAAAGGAGCTATGAAATGCTTTGGTGCAAAAATATCACTCCGAGGATGATGGCAATCAGAAATATTTGGTGAGTGATTTTTTTTTTTTTTTTTTCAAAATGGTTGATGGTAAACCAGTTGTAGATTAGGTCCATGATCTCTAAATTATGATCAACCATTTATTAGCTCAAGGTTACAATTTAGATGAAGATTTTGTTGTTTCAACGGTAATTGCAAAATTGCCTCCTAGTTGGAAAGATCACCGAAAACTTTTAAAACATAAGAAGAACAATATAAAATTAGAATTGAGAAGGAATCTAGAATCCGCGATTTGAAAGAGGAACAATAATATACTATATTAAAGAGAGAGGTTTCAGCTTTGATTTTGACTGTTTGTTGGGATTTTGACTATTAGTTTTTTTTTTTTTTTTTTCCAGGTCTTTCTTCCCTACTCATGCAACTATCTACACTATGAAAACCACTTATAACCACTTCTCATTTCTCTTTTCTCCAAAAATTCTTTTCCTATGCAAACTCTACTATTCCATTTTTACTCTAATTCTCTTATTTCCTTTCAACACCACGAGCTCTTACATAAAAAGGTAATCTCATAACATTTTTGTTCTTTTATTCTTTTTTCTAAAATCTATGAATTTGTTTAATGCACGAATATTTCAATTGCAATATTAGTCATATCCATGCTGAGCACATGTTATTATACTATTATAATATATTAAAGTGGAAGGTTTTAGACCCAATTTTGACTGTAATTTCTATTTGGACAAGAAGTTATATTCAATTTTTAAAACTGCACACGTGTTCTCTCTAATGCACTACCCCACTACTTCTAATAAACATGCAACCCACTCACCTAAATAATTCTACCTCTTCATGCACTCTCTTCTCTCTCTCATCAACCACTCATTCAACTCCCGTTCTACCTGTTTATATGCTCTTTTGCTCCTTCATTTTGTTAATTTACACAGGCGTTTCTGAAGGTTCAGAGAGGAAGTGGGTATCAGGAAGTGTATCATTTGCTGCTTCTTTTTTTTTTTTTTCCTGTTTACAGTATATTTGATTTGCATCTTCCACATATGGTATACACATTTTTTTTCTTGTTTAATTGTTCAAGATAAGCAAAACCAATTATGAATTTGAATGTATGATATTCATTTATCAACTTATGTTTAGTCTCTTTTGTATTTTAGACGTTCTTATAATGATGTTCATTATGAACTTGTTCCTCATTTGCATTTTTATAAATTTATTAATATTGTTTAATTATTCTATGAAGTGATGTCTAAATTTATGAATGCTTAATTTGCAATATAAATTGTTTATTTTTTAATTTGAAGTTGTTTAATTTGAATTGAATGTGCATATCCGTGCTTAGCATGGGCTTTTGTGTTAGACTGAGATGATAGCGAAAGCCAATATATTGTAATCAAATTTCATTCTAAAAATAATCAGAACAAGAATAAAAATGTTGATAATAATGAGAAGTCTAAGGCAGATTTTAAGATATCCAAGCCTAAGAAGGGAGAATGTTTCATTTGTGGCAAACGGGGCCATATTAAACGGGATTGTCGGATTCTCAAACGAGAGAAACAGGTTAAAGGTCAAGCAAATGTGACTGAAGAAAAATTTGCAACATTCATTTCAAGTGTTAATATGGTAATGATAACGAGTGGTGGGTTGACACTAGGGCTATTCGTCATGTCTCCTATGATAAAGCATTATTCAAAACATTTGTTAATGGAAGAGATGGCCAAGCATTGTACATGGAAAATTCGTCCACTTCTAAAGTGGTCGCGTATGGAAGGGTGGACCTTAAGTTGTACTCTAGCGAACTTTTCACCTTCAATGAAGTCCTGTATGTGCCTGAAATATGGAAAAATCTTTTTAGTGCCAACCTTTTGATCAAACATGGTTTCAAATTGGTTATCGAGGCAGATAAGCTTATTTTGATGTAAAATGGGACATATGTAAGGAAGGGTTATGCCACCAATGGAATTTTTAAAATTAATATCAATAATGAATCTTCTCCTTTTGCTTATTTGATTTTATGTTTTAATACTTGGCATGCTAGATTAGGCCATGTGAATGCTAATTCTATTAGATATTTGATTCACTTAGGATTCATTTCAAAATGTGATAATAATAAAAGTGATAAATGTGACATATGTGTTAAAGTTAATAACACGGAGACCATTTCCCTCTGTATAAAGATTCTCACAAAAATTTGGTCTAATCCATTCTGATATATGTGAGCTAAATGGAATGATAATTGGAGGAGGAAAGCGATATAAATGGAATGATAATTGGAGGAGGAAAGCGATATTTTATAACTTTTATAGATGACCACTCAAGATTTACTTATATTTATTTAATGCATATTAAAGATGAAGCATTATCTAAATTTAAAATTTATGTAAATGAAGTTGAAAATCAATTAGCCTTAAAGGTTCAAACCTTAAGAAGTGATAGGGGAGATGAATATACTTCTAAGGTAAATTTAAAATTTATGTAAATGAAGTTGAAAATCAATTAGCCTTAAAGGTTCAAACCTTAAGAAGTGATAGGGGAGATGAATATACTTCTAAGGAATTAGATGAATTCTGTGGATCTAAAGGCATTAGACACGAGACCACAGCCCCTTATTCTCCACAACAAAATGGTTTAGTGGAACGAAAAAAATTCAACCTTAGTTGAAATGGTAAGTTCTATGTTAATTAGACAAAAAATCATGGGGAGAGACCTTATTAATTGCATGTTAAATATTAAATCAAGTACCATATAAAATGACTTGTTTGACCCCATCTGAGATATGGAAGGGAAGGTCACCAAATCTTTCTTATTTTAGAGTTTCGGACTATAGGACTTTAGTAAGATAACCGGAACCAAAGATTTCTAAAATAGGACCAAAGGCTTTGAATGTATTGTTTATTGGATATGATTTAAATAGTGAGGCCTACATATTCTTAATATTAGAAAGTGTAAGTGGCTAATAAAAATGTTATTACTGAGTCTCGTGATGTAGAGTTTTACAAAAGTTCTTTCAAAAGAGACTTACATGTTGACCCTTCAAATTATGCTGGCCCTAATACATCTCCTTATGATGAACATGATAATGATCAAAATATTGATGAGGATCATGAATCCCAAACCGAGATTATACCTAGACGGAGTAAACATGCAAGGAAAGTTCCTTCATATAATTTTGGTTCCAATTTTTATTTGTATGTTGTAGAAGGAGATAAGTCCACCTTAAAGAACTCTTTTTTTTATATTAAATATTGATAATGGCCCCCTTAACCTTTAATGAGGCAATGAGTTCTACCGATACTCCATTTTGGAAAGAGGCTATCAATGATGAAATGTAAAATAATACATGAAAATTGGTAGACTTACCACCAGGGTCAAAACCAATTGGGAATAAGTGAATCATTAAACGTAAATCAAGATCCGATGGGTCAGTGAAAAAGTTCAAAGCCCGATTAGTGGCTAAGGGATTTCACCAAAATGAAGGTATAGATTATTTTGATACCTATATTCATGTTGCAAGATTATCTACTATTAGAGTTCTTATTACTATTGCCTCTATATATAACCTGGTAGTGCATCAAATGGATGTTAAAACTGCATTTTTGCATGGTAACGTAAATGAGAAAATATATACGAATCAACCTGAGGGGTTTTTTTTTATGCCAGATCAAGAGCATAAAGTATGCAAGCTCCTTAAATCCCTTTGTAGCCTCAAACAAACACCAAAACAACGGCATGATAAATTTGATAATATTATTATTTTCCATGATTTTCAAGTGAATGGATGCTGATAAATGTGTTTATTATAAACTTATATATGAAAGATGTGCGACTATATGCATATATGTTGATGACAATCTTATATTTGGTACATCATCATTCCTCAATTGAAATATGCTAGTGTAGTTGGCAGTTTAATGTATGTGATGCATTGTGCTTGTGCTGACATTGCTTATGTTGTGGGGGTATTGAACCGATTTACCAGTAATCCACGACACGTGCATTGCAATGCTATTCAAAGGGTCTTTGGTTCTTTGAAAAAGACCATGAACTAGACTTTACATTATAATCATGAGCCACCTGTACTTGGAGGGTTTACTCAGGGGTGGTCCTGGGGACAGCCCACACAGGCGGTGGGCTGGGGCCCTAAATTTTGGCCCAAAATGGGGGCCCCCAAGACTAACAGTTAGGAAAAAAATCTCAGTAGTTAAGGAAAAAAACCTCAGATCTGATATTTCGTTGCCCCACATCAGCATTCCTAATTTCCAATGCCATGACAGCAATAATGGATTTTTATCTCCTTGATTCCAGCAATGAGTTATGAGGCTCTTCGCGTTTCAAAGCTAAATCATCTCCTCAGAGTCATGACCTAAATCCCATCTGTAAACGCTTTTTCCTCTTCCTCTAACACCTGCTATTCTCTCTCGGCCCTTCAAGTTTGAACTTATGTTATATCCATTGCCTTTGCCTATCCAGGTATGTCTTCTGCTTCCTAAGATCTCTGTTTTTCTTAGAATCCAAATTTATTTGAGATGTAATGCACAGATAAGTTATGTTTTTGACCTTTTGTTTCATGGACGGTTGAGATTTTTTTGATAAATGGTCGTGTCTGTGGATTTATATGTAGACTAGGTTGCACATGTAATTACTTTTAATGGCCGACACTTATGGTATGCTTGAACAGTTGAACATTATATAAATATATAATGTGGCTTCCGCTTTGCAGCCAGCCTTACAATCCTACCCTCTATATTTACATGTAGTTGATTTTGAACATAGAGATCTAGAAAAAATCAAATGTTTTATGAAGTCCAAATATTTTAGTCTTAAAGCAAGATATGTAATGAGACAACTATTAACACTAACTATAAATCATTTGAAGTCACGGGATAATTATTTTCCAAATGCATGGGTTGTATACAGAATTCTGTTGACTATACCAGTTACCATTGCATCTGCAGAAAGAAGCTTTTCAAAGCTAAAGTTGATCAAATCTTACATTCGATCAACAATGTCCCAAGAAAGATTAAATGGATTAGCTATGTTATCTATTGAAAAGTCTTTGGTAGAAAATGTAGTGCTTAGTTTTTATAATTGAATTTTAGTGTTAATTGGTTAATGTGAAACACAATTCTGATTCGGTAATAGTAGGTGAGGAGTTTAGACTTAATTTTTGATCAAATAATATAAAAATTTGTCTTTTATTTTTTTATCATTTATTGGTGGGTATACGGGTAGGGCCACACTTTAGGAACTCGCATAGGGCCCTCGAAAACTCAGGGCCGCCCCTGGGTTTACTGATGTAAGTTGGAGTACAGGTTCTGATACCTCTAAATCACAAGTAGATGGATTTTCATACTCACAGGGGCAGCAGTCTCATGGGATTCTAAGAAGCAAACATGTACAAGTCATTATACAATGGAATCAGAGTTTGTAGCTTTGGCTGCGGCGGGCAAAGAGGCTGAATGGTTAAGATATTTACTAATAGAGATTCCTCTCTTGCCTAAATCGATATCAGGTATTTTCTTACATTGTGACAGTACATCGATGCTGTTACGGGCATATAGTGGCACATATAATGGTAAGTCCATGCATATTGCCTTACAACATAGATCTATGCTCAAACTCCTTAAAAATGGAGTTACCGTTATTGAGCATATTCGATCAAAAACTAATTTGGTGGATCCCTTTACGAAGGGCCTTGTAAGGGAAATGATATGAACAACCTCCATGGGGGTGGGGTTTAAGCCCTTAAATGAATCATTGCATATGATGGTAACCCAATCCGACTATGTGATAGTATCAAATTTTTGGTGTGGGAAGAACAAGCCAAAGTGATGGGTTGTGAACAACATATAGAGGATCTGAGCCAATTTTATCTTGGAGGGCTGGTAACCCATTTGTAGACATCAATTTGGCATGTGGGGGAATTTATTGTCTTAAGAAGAGCGGGATCCACGACTCAAGTGACCCATCCAATCAAAGCTATTCATTTATTATATTTTTTTTTATCTAACACTGATGACCCCTGAGGGTTTAGGGTTTGAGATCTCTAGATTGGTCCACTCAGTAAATCAACTCACTAGTGTGTAAAAAAAAAAATAATCTACGCAGCGGAAATAAAATCACAAGCACACACCACAAGGACACCAAATTTAAGGTGGAAAACCCAAACCGGGTAAAAAACCACCGATCCGTACTGGATCTAATCAAACACTATGAATCTCGCAATTACAAGAAACTCAGATTTCTTCTCTAGATATCTCCTATCTAAAGACTGAAGTTACCTTGCGTCGCATCACGCTTCAACGACATCACATCGTTGATTGCAACAGATCCAACGTTTGACTCCTCAGATCTTCTACGCAAAAAGATGATCTTCTACAAGGGATGCAAAAGAAACTTGTTCTCTAGAGTACTTGGCAGCACAACTCTTCAAAAATCTCTAAGGAAAATTTCTCTCAATTTGATCACTAATTCAGAACTTGAGAGATGATCTTGTGTCTTTTTCTTGCCTTTGGGTTGTGAGAAACACCCAATATATAGCCCCTAATTCGTGCTTAAGACTCCTTGTGATTATCCACTTAGAAAAGAAGTCCATCTCAAACTTTATCACAAAGTCCGGATCCAACTGGGCCCCCTGCGCCTAGCTCGCTGTAGCGAGCAGCATTCTCGCTATAGCGAGAGTGCTCTCTGGACGGACTTCGCCTGACAACATCTTTCTCCTATTTTTTGACGAATTTGTTGACCCAGCATCCTTTAGACCTTACAACAATCTCCTCCTTTATATATGTGTCATGACAGCCACTTTTGTTGACCTTTTAACTTGTAAGGCTTTTATATTCTAACAATCTCCCCCTTTTGGCAATTCGTGGACAAATCTCCTAAAATAATACAATAAGATCTACCCAAAAGAAAAACCCAAAATACAATGAATTTTAAAAAAAAAAATTAGCACTGTAGATCTTGAATTGCCTTGGCTTGTAGAACTCCTCTGGGCTTCATTCTTCTCCCCCTGAATTTGTCCATAATTGACAAACAAAAATAATCATGCAGCTTTTGTCAATCTGGATGCAGTAGCTCCCCCTCGATTTTGACTCCCCCTCATTATGATCTTCGTATCAGCATTGGGGATGGGGACTTGACCTCCTTGATCAGGGCTTTTTATGATTAGCCACCCACACTTTTGTAGTTGGAACTTTCAGCAGAGTGTGAGCAAACTCCTTAGGCAAATTAGATTTTCTAACCCAAATTGGAGTTGTCTTGGGTGGAGAAAAATTCTTCCGCCATTGCTTGGTCTTAGGTAGACTTTGCAGCTTCTTGCAATGGGGACGAATGTGTCCTTTCATTCCACAATGGTGACAAGTGGATGTGCGTGCAGTGCGTGACACATTCTTTTTCTTGAAACTACTCGACACATTATGTATATGTGCAGTATGTGGAGTAGCATGTGCGACACTTGAAACAAAAATTGTTTTACCTTTAGCTTTTGAAGTGGATGCACCATGATCATAACCGAGACCGCTTCTGTCAAACTAAGACTTCTGACTACACAAGATATTTGTAAGAGTCTTCGAACCAGTGTTCATCTTGTTTAGTGAAGCTTGTTTGATTTCTAACTCAGACAGAGTGATCGTCAGTCTTCCTTGTAAATTTTCTTTTTCAGATTTAACAGTCTGCAACTCCGTCTTCATATTCTCAATTTCTTGTTCAGCCTTTCCAAGTTTTTGACTATCAGTGGTCAAATTTTCATCCATGCAGATCTTCTGACTTTCCAAGAGATGAACCTTTTCAAGAGCTTGCTCTAATTCAATGCAGAATTTTCTTCTTGAGCAGATTGAAGCTTGATAGAGATCTTGTAGCCATACTTGGACATCTTAACACAATCAGCATATGTTTTATGATACAACGCTTCATAATCTTTCTCTTGATCTGACATCTCATCAGCATGATCTTCATCAGTATCATTGTCAGATAGAGAATTAGCCATGAAAGCCATAAACTTGCCATTCACAGTTTCAGAAGTTTCAATTGAAGGATCTTGTTCTTCTTCTGATGATTGTTCCTCCCAAGTTGTGTTGAGAGCCTTTTTCAATACACCCTTTTTCTTGTTGGCACACTCACTAGCATAGTGACCATAGCCATGGCACTCAAAACACTTAGTTCCTTTTGCAGAATCCTTTTTCGCAAATTTAGAACCCTTCCACTTGACTTGTTTTGACTTCATGTACTCCTTGAAGCAATTGAACATTTCAGCCAAATTATCTTCAGCCTCAGATTCAGAATCAGACGCAATTTTCTTTTCAAGCTTCTTTCTTGATTCTGAGTTGGCTTTCAAAGCAATACCTTTCTCTTTTGATTTTCCTTTATCCAAACGGTTTGCTTCAAAAGTTTGAAGATTTCTAACCAACTGGTTTACCTTGAGGGTATCAAGATTCTTGTTTTCTTCAATAGCATTAACTTTAGAATCGAACCTCAAAGGTAGAGACCTCAGAATTTTCTTGACAATCTTGTTTTCTTGAATTTCCTCACCCAGATTGAAAACAGAATTGACAATATCATTCAGCTTTGCATAAAATTGATCAAAGGTCTCTCATCTTCTTCCATCACGATGGTTTTAAATTCTTTAGTTAGCCTTTGCAATTTAGATTGCTTCACCGTGTCTGTACCCTCATACACTGTCTGTAAGACTTCCCACGCTTCTTTTGCAGTTTTGCAAGTGGAAGTCCTACGGAACTCTTCAGCAGACACTCCATTGTATATACTATTCACTGCCTTGTTATTACAATTGGAGGCATGCTTCTCATCCTTAGTCCATTCAGCTTTAGGTTTAGGAACAGTTTGTCCACTAACCACAATTGTTGGTCTGGAGTAGCCCTCCTCAACAATATCCCAAACATCATCATCAATGGACTTAAGGAACCCAATCATCCTTTGCTTCCAATATGCATAATTAGAACCATCTAGCAAAGGGGGCTTAGTAGTTGATGTCCCTTCTCGATTGAACACCATTCTAGAAATCTCTTTAGATCAAACACAGTAAATTAGTGTAACCCGCTCTGATACCAATTGAGGGTTTAGGGTTTGAGATCTCTAGATTGGTCCACTCAATAAATCAACCCACTAGTGTGCAAAAAAAAGAAAAATAATCTACGCAGCGGAAATAAAATCACAAGCACACACCACAAGGACACCAAATTTAAGGTGGAAAACCCAAACCGGGTAAAAAACCACCGATCCGTACTGGATCTAATCAAACACTATGAATCTCGCAATTACAAGAAACTCAGATTTCTTCCCGAGATATCCCCTATCTAAAGACTGAAGTTACCTTGCGTCGCATCACGCTTCAACGACATCACACCGTTGATTGCAACAGATCCAACGTTTGACTCCTCAGATCTTCTACGCAAGAAGATGATCTTCTACAAGGGATGCAGAAGAAACTTGCTCTCTAGAGTACTTGCAGCACAACTCTTCAAAAATCTCTAGAGAAAATTTCTCTCAATTTGATCACTAATTCAGAACTTGAGAGATGATCTTGTGTCTTTTTCTTGCCTTTGGGTTGTGAGAAATACCCAATATATAGCCCCTAATTCGTACTTAAGACTCCTTGTGATTATCCACTTAGAAAAGAAGTCCATCTCAAACTTTATCACAAAGTCCGGATCCAACTGGGCTCCCTGCGCCTAGCTTCTCGCTATAGCGAGAGTGCTCTCTGGACGGACTTCGCCTGACAACATCTTTCTCCTGTTTTTTGATCAATTTGTTGACCCAGCATCCTTTAGACCTTACAACAGTCTCCCCCTTTATATATGTGTCATGACAGCCACTTTTGTTGACCTTTTAACCTGTAAGGCTTTTATATTCTAACAACCCCTAAATTTAAGGTTCACAACTCTAAAAGTAGTGATAATCGTATGAAGGTATTTCTTTTCGCAGCATGTGTAAGTAAGATTCTATGGAAAACTCAATTTTGGAATGCCTATTTTGTAATTAGGTCTCTGGGTGCACCTTTTACCCATCCAATCCCTTCACGCGCATGCTGGCTCCATGAATTGACACAAGCTCAGACTTTACATTGTTTTAGATATTATTTGCCATTGGGTCTTAGAAAAAAAAAAGAATGGTGTATAGTCATTAAATTTTGAGGACTTAAAACGAAAGGTTAAATATTTTGATTTGCCTAATATCTCGTAATCTTCTCATTTATGTCCAAACCTATGCATCCATAGATTGACACAGATTGAGGTAGGCTCCAATGGAGTGTTTTTTTTTTTTTTTTTACTTTTTTAAATGCTAGGCATTTTGTACTCAAGCCCTATATGGTATGAATAGAAAGTCTTTAATATCCAATAATGGATCATAAAGTTGGCCCGGCCACGTCGAGTTAGATTGAAGCTATAATAAAAGTTTGAATATAATTATCTTATTATTCGTTTGTTTGCATGAGGGATGAGATGAAATAAACTTAATGGTCAAATCAAAAGAAATAGAAAGAAGAGGGAGTTGAAAGTAAAAATACTAAAAGGCAAAAAATTACTCCTCTCTTTGACGCCCTTTTGACCTTGTTGTCATTTAGTGTCTTTTTAGGGTATCTTTTTATCATTTTGTGCCTCTACTTTCAACTCCTTCCTCTTACATTTTCTCTTGATTTGGCTATTTAATTTTGTTTCATTTCACCCCTCATGCAAACAAAAGCACTTGGATTTTTTGTAAGAGATAAGAGAGAAAGAATCCTTGTTCTTTTATCTAGTTATATTATTTGTCCCGTTGCGCCTGCTCTATCTTTGATTGTTGTGCTGCGTCCATCAATCTCTTTGTTATTCCCTCATGATTCCAAGCTCAGATCTCGTAAAAATTAGTATGGTAGTCTACTTTTAAGTACATTTATGAATTAACGAGTGGTAAGGAGATTCACATTCACTTGTTCTTTAGATTAAATCTCAAAAATGTTATTTGCTCACCTATTGAATCACGAAAAGACTACATAAGTAAGAAAACTTTGAGGTTCTTAGATCAAGGGTCAGGCTAATGTGGCGGAGCTCATTTTTTACCTGGTACTAATCCACGATGAGAGATCCTGTAGCCCCACTTATAGGAATGACCTAGGTAGGCTCCATGATTTGGATCACATATAATTAAATTGTCCACTCGAAAGAGACATTTCTCCTTGATTAACATGCATTGAGGTGGCTTGCGCATTTAAGATTCACGACTTTAAAGTAGTTCTTTAGTAATAAACAAATGGAGATGGTTGTTTAATATATGTAAGTGGAATTCAGCTATTGACCTACTTTTGGCCACCTTTAATCAATCCAATTCTTCCACACTCAACAAACCTATTGAATTAAAGCAAGCCCAATTTTCATATTATTCCAAACATTATTCAACATTGAACTTTATTAAAAAGAGAAGAAAGTTGCATGATGTAAATTCATTAAGCTTTAAGGACTTAAAACTAAGGGTTCGAATATTTCGATTAAAGAATTTCAAGACTCAATTATTTCCATAAATTTCATCGTAAGTTTCATAAGAGGAACTCCTCCCAATTTATATACAAAGATATTTCAAATTCGAACTAACTCTTATCATATTCCTAACAATTCTCTAAAAATCCTCTAACAACTCAATATTCTCTAACATCTCCCCTCAATCACATGATCATTTCAAGGAAATGACCTGCGATTGTTGACATTAAAAATAGAGTCCTGCTATTGGCACACAGTTTTTCTCTTTTCCCACACACACATTTAAAAAAAAAAACCCTGTGAACTTACCTTTCTGCCCATCCTCTCCCTTTCTCTCAACCCACCTCCCCCTTCACCTCCGGCCGGCGGCAGATCGGACAGCCGAGCGGTCGCAATGATCGCTAAGCTGCCCGATCTGCTGCCGGCCAGGGAAAGGAAGGGAGAGGGAGAAACGGAGAGAAAGAATGAGATGGAGAGACAGGGAGAAGAGAAGGGGGAGAGAAAACAGTGGGGGGGAGGGGGAGGAGAGGGATCGGCCAGCGCTCACCGGTCCAGGCCAGATCCGGAGGTGAAGGGGAAGGTAGGGAGAGAGAAAGGGAGGAGAGAGAAAACGGTGGGGAGGGAGGGAGGCCAGGGGTCAGCTGTCGCGTCGGTGAAGGGGGAGGTGGGGGGAGAGAAAGGGATGAGGAGAGAGAGAAACAGTGGGGAGGGAGGAAGAGAGAAAACAGTGGGGAGGAGGGAGGAAGAGAAACAATGAGAGGGAGAGAAAACAGTAGGGAGGGAGGAAGAGAGGGAGAGAAAACAGTGGGGAGGGAGGGAGGGAGGGAGGGAGGAGAGGGGACGACAGTCGCAGTCGGTGAAGGGGGAGGTGGGGGGAGAGAAAGGGAGGAGGAGAGAAAGGAACGGTGGGGAGGAAGAGAAAACAGTGGGGAGAGAGGGAGGAGGAGAGAGAGAAACAGTGGGGAGGAAGGAAGAGAAAATAGTGGGGAGTGGGGAGGAAGGAAGAGAAAATAGTGGGGAGGGAGGGAGGGAGGGAGGCGGATCTGTCGCCGGCCGGAGGTGAAGGGGCTGTCGCACGGCTGGAGGTGAAGGGGAGGTGGGGAGATAGAAATGGAGAATGTGGGCAAAAAAGTAATTTTACAGGGTTTTTTTTTTAAATGTGTGTGTGGGAAGGGAGAAAATCTGTGTGCCGATAGCAGCTCTCTAAAAATAAAACCCATTGATCTAAAAAAAAATATATAAATGACATATTTTGCATAAATGATCATATCTTCCTTTTGAGATCACCGTCCGTCTCTTGATCCATCTCTATCGCAACCCGCTCTTGAGTCTATCGGTGACAATGGTCCACTAGATCAGATCTGACACAATCCCTTTCAGAAGTTTTGAAGATCGTAAGTAACCGCATATGTTCCTATGTAATCGTTAAAATGCAGTGGAACCATTACTTTAGTTTTCTGATAGTCACCTAGCACTATTTTCAGATGATGGATGAATGGTTCAAGAATGCACGTGAAAAGGCGACGGACTCTCATTTTTTTTCCATCAAATTTGGCGGTGTGTATTTGTTGAAACGCATGTGTTAGAATTGGCAATCCCAACCAATGACTATATTATGCCCTTTATTTTGTAGGACTAGTATATTCACAGGGCCGAGGACCTTTACTATACTGTATTTGGTGTGGAACCATTCCTGGGTCGTCGGTTCTCACAAATTCGTACTATGATCTTTCCCATCGTGCGTAACAGTCATTTCTTCCTCATAATTGGGTATGTCGATCATGGAAGATTTGAGCACTATAATTCTATCATGGGACACGATGGCGACTGGCAGTTTGCATAGGAGTTTGTAAGTTTGTTCTATCCTTTTTAGCTTATATATGACAGTGTCACACATTAAACAATTTGGAGTGGACATTTTACTCGAAACTGAATTGGAATTATTAACCGTAAATTTCATATAGTGAAGTTTGTCTTGACTTTGAAACTAATTTCATTTTTGAATATTATTGAAATTGATCATGCTTAAAGCCACCTTTGAGTTATGTAATTCACATCAAACGTCAAAAAAGGTTCATTGTGAATAGCATAAAGTCTGATAGTGTTCTGAGCTATATATATTATTAGAGAGAGACTATGAAATTTCTGCAGCCATTTCTGAAAAACACTCTGACATATATATATTTTTTAATATCTCCATGGACTTGCAGACCAATTTTGAAAAGTCCCTTTCACTGACTTTCCTCTATACGACTTTTTTTTAGTGGTGTCATGCTTATTTGCTCATTTCTTTCTGTCCTTCTAAACTATTAGGCCATTTTTCTAAAGAGTGGTTTCATGGGCTTGGGATGGGATGACCCCTCAAGTTGGTCATTCCAAGATGCTGAGAATTGCCCTCAACAAGAGAATATGTAGGTGCTATACCACATAGAATCTTCATATTTTATATTCTGTTTTCCCACTCTTGTATTTGATGAATGTCATCTTATCTTTTGTGCAGCGATGACTGTGGTATATTTGTAATGGCATTTGCTAAGCTTGCTACATACCGACGTAAGGTTGCATTTACTCAAGCTCATATTTAGTACTATAGTCAAAGGATAGTAATTGATATATATATATATGCAAGAAAGTGGGAGATGGCAGACGTTGTAGAGGATAAAAATGTTTTAGAAACAAATGCAGTGGTGGAAGAGAGGGGATGAGTCATTGTATAACCAAGATTTTGAGATGTACTGCTGTGTTTTTTGCTTCTTTTGGGTAGTAATTGTTTTTATTTTGGATGTATCCATTCCATTGTTTCGCATGTGGTCCAATGTGAGTTACATTTGATGTAAACAACTGACATGCGGTAAATAACTTATGGTGGATTTTAAACTTTATGGTTAAAAAGAGAATTTCAGATGATGTCAAACGTGTTGGTTGTTTTTATATATGAATGAGGCTTTAATTAGCATGGATTTGTTTATAGGTAGATATAGTAATTGATATCTCCAGGGATGTGGCCAGACATTCCATGCAATTTTGGTGTCTATTTCAAATGAATAAGCAATTCTATTAAAAGGTTGCCGATGTATCATGTGAATCTGAATGTGGATGTAGGTGTTCTATAGTGCCATGTGATGTGCAGGTGGAGAGGAATAAGACAAATAATGTGAAGCTACAGGTGATTTAAGATAGTATACTACACTATCTTATGCAGATGACTTAAGATGTGAATTGTGAGTGTGAATTCTAGTTGAAGAGAAGAAGGTGTACAATGTGAATGTGCAGGTGATTTAAGATAGTGTACTGCACTGAATGAATGTGCAGATGACTTAAGATGTAAATCATGAGTGCTTCATGTGCAGGTGGAGGGTCGTCAGTTTTTCAAATATCTATGCAGGTGAAGCACATATAGTGTACAACACTGAATGAATTTGAATATGACTTCTGATGTGAATTTTGAACACTTCATGTGTAGGTGAATAGAAGGAGGTGTACAAATGTGAATGTACAGGTGATTTAAGTGCATGTACAACACTTCATGTGTAGATGTGGCCTGAGGTGCGAATTAAGAATGTGAGTGTGCAATTGAATAACAGAAGGTGTTAGATGTGAACCCGCAGGTGATTTAAGACTAAATACAACACTTCATGTACACATGAATTAAGATGGTTCAATGTGAGTGATTCATGTATGGTGAACAGTGTAGTTTCTGAGTGTGCATTCTTTTAAGATATACATTATTTATATTGTAAGATTAAAATAACAATTATGAATGAAAAATTCCATGTGTTGGGCTTTCACCTTATGATAGTGTCAGGAGAGGAAGGTTTTGTCAAGGCACAAAAAGCATCTCATCTCATAACAAAAAAAAAAAAAAAAAACAAGAGTTAGATACACATTATGAATGTTGTGAGATTAAAATTACCATTGCTGAATGGACAACTCCATGTATTGGGCTTTCACCCATATGACCTTGTCAGGAGAGGAAGGTTTCTAAAATGGCACATAAAGCATCACAAAAAAATAATAAATAAATAAATAAACAAACAAACAAACGAACGAACAAAAGATACTGAAGTAAGATATACATTATGAATGTTGTTTGATTAAATAACAACTGATGAATGGACAATCCCATGTGAGGATCATATCACCTTGTTATTCGTTATAGGTTGCGATCAAATGGCACAGAAAGCATCTAATAACAAAAAAAAAAAGCAAGAAAGAAAAAATATGAACTAAAATATACATTATGAATACTTCTTGGCCAGCTTAAAAACACATTGTGAATGGACATTGTGAAGGTTGTGATCCGAGGAGGAAGGTTTCTAAAATGGTAGAGAAAGCATCTCATAACAAAAAATTAAATAAAAAAATGAAAATCTAACTAGATACACATTTTGATACTTCTTAGCTTAAGTACACATGTGAATGGACAAATTCCATGTTCCAATTCTTACCAGCAATAGTACATTGAAAATCTACAAACCAAGATTGAATGCCCATTCTGAAAAAGTGCATGCACATCCATTATAAGACTATACATAGTCTTAGAGACTCGTTAAGCAACAGCTTCAATATATACAAAATGTATCATATGTTTCTTCGAAGTAGTCACATATAGACTGGACTAGACAGGCAATCATACAAAAGGTTTTGAGCCTATTGATGCACATAACTACTGTCGGGCAGGTGGGTAACGACATTTCTTTTGATTATGCCCAATGTGGAAACAATTGAAACACATGACTTGCCGCTTTTTTCTGTCCTCTATACGAGTTTTGTTCTTTTTAGGTCAGCCAGCTTGTCGTCGTGCATGTGGAGGTAAGACGCGAAGATTGCTCTGAACTTCCCATTGGCTGATGTCTCTGATTGCATGGATGATATCGTTATATGTTGACTGATAAACATCGCTCGAGAACCAATGCTCACGGTATGGATCAACTCCTCTCATTTGAATTGTTGCCACTGCATGCGAACATGGAAAACCTAAGACATCCCACTTCCGACAAGAACACATCGCAAATCAAGATGCACCACATCAATGTACTGGGAAGAGTGAACCTGGTATTCGAATTGACTTGCGGGTCGGACTCCCAACCGACGAGCGTCTTCACATTCTTTACTCAGTATTTTCTCGGCATACGGAGTTAGTCTTGTAAGCAATGCAAATGAATTGCGATGCCGTACCTCATAAAATTCCATTAATTTGCACCGTACGGCCTCAACTTGCTTTGTGATTGGATACTCCCTAGCCTCTTTCAATGAACTGTTAGTGCATTCTGCAACATTGGTTGTGATCATGTCATACAGTCTCCCTTCTACAAATGCATTTGCCCGGTGATGCGGCCCAATGTCTTCAATCTACTTGGATGCACCTTCGTCCAGATCCTTTATTTCAGCCATGTATCTCTCATAATCAACCCGCCTATATGCTCTTGCAACATTCCAAAATTTCACCATCCGAGCCTCATCCTTGTACTTCTCTTTAAAGTTTGCTGATATATGACGCATGCAGTAGTTATGACTAGCATGAGAAAATCGTTCTTGAATGGCTCGTATGAGGCCTTTTGTCTATCAGTACAATGGTCAATTTAGGAAAGGGCCTAAGTTCACATCCAACTCTGCAAGGAGTCGTTCTCAGGTATCTCTATCCTCTATCTCGGTTATGGCAAAAGTTATGGGAAATAACTTACGGTCTCCATCATATGTCACGGCAACAAACAAAACTCTAGGGTATTTTCCACGAAGGTGGGCACCATCAACAACTATCAATGGGCGTAATGAACTCTTAAAAGAGCGGATGCTTGAGCCAAAAGCCCAAAATAACCTTTGGAATGAATCATCATCTTCCCTGATCAGATGAGACACGCTGCTTGGATTTGTCCTTCCTAGTTAAATGCAATAACTAGGCAGGATTCTGTATGAATCTTCATAAGAACCACGTATATCAAGCTAACAATGCTATCTCTTTTGCTAGCCAAGCTTTTCTGTAGCTGATTTGGACGCCAAACTCTAATTGAAAGTCTGTCACAATTTCTTTTGGAGTGTAACTTGGATGGAGACGCAACCATTCTTTTATCCAGTCAGCAATCAAGGCCGATGTGGCCTGAGAATGTGCGAGTCCCATCATTAGCTTCGAACAAGTATGTTTTTCAGAATAAGTTCGCACAATAAACTCAGGGCCGGACTGTAGGATAGTTCTATGGATGCGCCAAGGACATTGATGATCACCACACCTTGCACTTAATTCTGTCAAAGACCTTTTCACCCAATGAAGCTCAAAATTGCTGTACATTGCAAATTTCTTAATGCAGTCCTAAATGATTCACGAGGCTGAAACCGTCTTCCATTCCACATTTCACGAAAAGATGCCTCTTGGTGATCCACGTCAATATGGTCATCACTCCCAAAACCTTTGATGCATAACCCAATCCTTCTTGTGCATGCGATGTTCTATGTGGTCCTATGGCAGCTTGCAATTCATATTCTCTAGGGTCAACATCAATATCAAATTCATCTTCATAATTTTCAGCCCCCTCCTCCACTACATTGCACCCTCCATCGAAACCAGGAATTTTAAGTACTGCATCTGTTTCCATCCAATCCATGACAAATTCATCCCTTATATTAGAGAATTTTCCATTTTCATCTTCTGCAAGATTAATGGGAGCTATTAGATCTTCAAGCATGGCCTCCACAAATGGGTTGTCATAAGGTACAGCAGGCTTGTTCAGGTCAAACTGGCTTCAAACAGGAGAAAATGACACGTCGCACCTGCATGGCAAACAGTCAATCATATATAAATTACATAGTATTATCAAATCAGATGTGTAGCGAACCAAACCTGTAAACATCCTCTCTTACTGAAGGGCCACCTGTATCCTTTTCACCATTGGAAAAGTTTGTGATATTTGTATATGTCATCGATTTCCCCTTGCGTGAATCACCATGTCATAAAACAATTTGTAACATGATTAAAACAAGATATTAAATAAATTAGTAGTTACTACATTTGTTGTGATGGGTTGTGGTGGCACCTGTTCAAATTAAATGATTGTCTATTCCCTCGCTAGCTACGAGGCTGAGCGTGCGTAGACCTTAGATGTGATGGTTGTTGACATGCACCTGCATCACTGTTTGTATGCAAATACATAAATATAGCTTGACTTCCATTTTGGAATATTCTGAACATCCAATGGAGATCATCATCACCTCTTATGGTTATGAACGTGAAGCTTTGGCCATATGATACTGATATTGCATATTTATATGCTCATTATGAAGCTCCCAACCATTTTCTTCATTTATCTTTCCGAGTAGTTGATTGAAAGTTATATTGACATCAACCCATATTACCTTCTACTCACCACCATTGTAGATCAGAAGTGGATTGCTTATGTCTAATATACCATTAAAATGACATATTATACATATCTTAATATTCTTCATCCTACCAAGGAGAACATAGATTTTGAATAATCAGTTTTACTTTTGAAAATATTTTTGAAGTTACTCACAAACATCCATATAATCCATGAAGATTTAACGTGTGAAAATAAATATCGGAATAAGTATTTATTTAGTAAATAAGATGAATGTTTGGAATTATTAAGATTTGAAGGTTGTTAAATATAAAATAAAAAACTACTCTATGCATACATGGAAAATTAAAAGAGTTAAAATCTAAGCATTGACATTTAGGATATCATGAAGCTACATATTTCTATAACATTAACAACTAAATAACAATACATTGTCCGTTCAAAATAAATTAAATAAATGCATTATCTTAATCAATTCTACACCTAGATAATGATGCAAATTTATTTTACGTCTCATTCGTACTAATTCTCTACATTTAGTAAAAGTATATATATATACTATAAAACACCCATTTAAATAAAATAATAGTGACAACATGGGGGTCGGTCAGTTGGTGCCATATCTTTGGGGTTTTGATGTTAGATGGTCACAAATGCCTTTAACTATTATCTAGGCAAGCTGCAAAGTCAGGCCTCAATTGTGAAATCAATCAAGAACACCCCCCACAAAAAAAAAGGAGCACTCCAATTTCGTGGAACAATAGAGCATGATACAGTTGTAAGATATTAACCATTCATCTAATGAATATCACCATTTGTTGATAACTATTAAAGAATATAAACCATTAAATCGTTTGCTTACTTATATATAGCATTAAAAAAATCATTAGCAGTTTAAGATAATGATCAAAATGATGTCTGTAATGCCACAATAACAGGAAAATGTTAAAAGAATATGTGGACATTCTGAGTTTGTGCTGGGGCCAACCATGGGACGGGATGAACAAGACATCCCACATTGCTTTTTGCAACTATAATTCCAAGCCAAATCCAGTTGTTGGTAATTCATGATACGAGAACAAGGGGATTTTTTTAATATATCAACAACTGGATGTTAATAAAAAAGTGAGCACAAGTCCCACCTAAGGTCAGTATCAATATTTATATAAAATATTTCAAATGTTTCTACAAGTGGGATTCCTTGTTCTAACTTTTTTTCAAAATACACAAAAGAAGAAAAAAATAATACAATAAATAAGAGGGAGATACATACAAGGTGGGAAACATGGAATGAATACCTTAGACAAAGATGTGGCAGGAGATTTAATTGCTATATATGATAGTGACCTAAGGTTGACATGCAGAGAATGTGGCAAGAGATCACTTGTTATATATTGCAGGAGATCACTTGTTATGTGGCAAGAACTACACTTGCATAGCACAGAAGCAAAGAACCCATTTCAGAGACGAAAGCAACGGAACGGAAAGAAATTATAAATAGCAAAAACATTCGTTGACTTTTAACCTATCGTTTTTTGCGATATCACAACATAAATTGCGATATCGCAACTAAAAAACTTGCGGTATCGCAACTTAAATTGTGATATCGCAAAAACAAAAGGGCTTTTGCTTAGCGCTGCGGTACGGCCTGTACGGATAACGTCTGGGTAAAATGACCAACTTTGGTAACAAGGGGGATAAATCAAGTACTGTAGGTAATCGTACAAAAATTTTCCCATTAAAACCCATTGATATCGAAAAAACATATATAAATGACATATATTTTACATAAATGATCATATCTTCTTCTTGGGGATCATCATCCGTCTGTTAATCCATCTCTTTCGCAACCCGCTCATCTTGAGTCTGTCGGTGCCGATGGTCCATTAGATCAGATCTGACGCAATCTCTTCTAGAAGTTTTGAAGATCGTAAGGCTAAGGTGAAAGGATGACTGGATGGGAGAAGATGCAGGTTTTCTTTATTGAAATGAAAAAAATAATTGACGGTGCATGATCGTACCCAGCTTGATCGCAAGATCATCGCTGGGCCCACGCTCTGATACCATAAAGAATTTCAAGACTCACTTCTTTCCATAAATTTGACCGTAAGTTTCATAAGAGAAACTCCTCTCAATTTATACACAAAGATATTTATAATTCAAATTTAAACTAACTCTTATCATAATCCTAACAATTCTTTAACAATCCTCTAACAACTCAATATTCTCTAACATCGATTAGCTTGATATGTCATATTCTGCGTATTTAGGCACAAACCTTTTCGCCCCATTCTTCTCTTTGTCATGCATCTAAAAGGTCTTTGCCGCATTGAGTTGTATTGGACTAGCATTATAAGTTGGGATTTTTTCTGTACGGTAACCCTAAGTCCTAGATTCCTCCCCCTTGTCACCAAAGTTGGCTATTTTACCCAGATGTTCTCCGTACCGTCCATACCACTATTTTGGCCAAAAGGCATTTTTTTTATTTGCGATATCACAACAAATATTGTGATATCACAATTTATGTTACGATACAACAAGTTATTAAGTCACGATACCGCAAGTTATGTTGTGATATCGCAAAAAGCGTTATGTTAAAAGTCAACGAATGCATTTTTATTTATAATTTCTTTCCGTTCCATTGCTTTTGTCTCTGGACTGGGTTTTCTGCTTCCATTCTCTACAAGTTAAGCTTGGATGCACTGGCTTGTCTCTGACTGGGTTTTCTGCTTCCATTCTCTACAAGTTAAGCTTGGATGCACTGGCATATGCAGCAAGTGATCTCCTGCCACATTCTATGCGAGTCAACCTCAGGCCATTGTCATATATAGCAAGTGAATCTCATGCCACATCTTTGTCTATGGTATTTATTCCATGTTTCCCACCTTATATGTATCTCTCTTATTCATTGTATTGGTTTTTTTCTTCTTTTGTGTCTTTTGAAGGTAGCTAGGAAACAAGAAATTCCACTTGTAGAAACATTAGAAATATTTTGTATAAATATTAATAGTGATGAACATGTTAAAAATAGTCAAAACAGTGAGAGATAAAGGATGAAAAGGGTTTTTCGAGTTGCGATGTTGCAATATAAATTGCGATATCACAACATAAATTGCGATATCACAACATAAATTTGTTGTATCGCAGCTTAATAACTTGTGGTATCGCAACATAAATTGTGATATCGCAATATTCGTTGGATATCGCAAATAAAAAAAAACACCTTTTGGCCAGCGCATGGTACGGACTGTACGAAGAACGTCTGGGTAAAATAATTACCTTTGGTGACAAGAGAGATGAATCAATGACTTTGTGTTACCGTACGGAAAAAATCCCTTATAAGTTTGGACATGATCATCTTATTGTTCTTTTCATTGGTTTTTGGTTTTGCCCTTTATTGGATGTTATTTTAATATAAAAGTACCCTTGTTCTTATATCTCCTTGTATTTCTCATCCAGTACTTTATCTCGAAGGGATAAGCACTCTCCATCAATCTCTCTGTTATTCCCTCACGACTCCAAGTTCAAGCCTCGTAGGAATGGTGCGTGGTCTACTAAGCGAGCATTGATGTGTTACTAGTTTGGTATTTCTACTTGTAAAGTCAAGTAGAGTAATGTCAAAAAGTCACTTATATTTTATTCATACTCTCTCCAACTTTTCCAACAAAAAGTAAAAAAGCAACAACAATTACTCACTAAAAGACAAAAAAAACTCCATTTCCCATACCAAAAGTCAACAATATTCTATCCCCAACAACTAAAAATAAAATATCATCATAACCCACTATATTTTTTATTCATACTTTTTATTTCACTTCACTCCACTTGATTTTAAGAGTAAAGTGCCAAACTGGCCCGTGTTTAAGGACATGTTTTTGTAGTGTCAATGAAACACTCTTGCCTTTTCTATAGCCTCGTTAGAAAAACTTTTCGTTTCATTCACTAAACATAAAGAGAAAAAAAAAAGAGACTCCTTTTCTCATGAAAAATTGTACTCACTAAAAGACAAAAAAATGAAGTCGAAACATTTTTCCGTATCCTTGTTTTTTTATGTGGAAAAATGCATTATACAGATGTGAAGTTGAGGTATTAAACCAGGGTCATGGACTGACCCAATGGGGCTCATTTTTTGCCCAACACTGATCCATAAGGAGAACTTTCCATTGTCCTACCCTTAGGGGTCGTTTGTCTTTTACACATGGGATATATAAATACAATTTACACATGTAAATAATGAATATTCAAATTTTAAGTATGTAACGTTTACACATGAATTTTTTTACAACGTTTGTCTAATAACATTATTCTCGCATCATTTACATATGTGATTTATTTTATCATATTTGTTTCAATGATATGTCTAAATGTATTAAAAGATTTTGTAAATGATACTTATTATTCATTAAATTAAATTCTAATATAATGATTTAATCAAAAAATACATTTCTATCAGTGATCACCTTCATAAAAATACATTCCAACATGTTTGGTTAATTAAATATAAATTTATATTTTGATGGTTGAGAAAATAGCATTATTATTAATATTTTTATTAATTGATATTCAATTTAATATTGATCTTAATCCATTATTCAATTTGCATAAAACTTAACCCATGCATCTCATAGGCATTATGCTAATATTTATTTTTGAATGATGCTATAATGCTATATAAAATACATTATTTCTTCTCTTTTACATTCATATATACATGTTTAAAGATTTTTAAAGTATTGCAATAATAAATGACTTTAGAAAAATCATTGAGATATTAGAAGAAAACTAAAATAATAAAGTAATTAACTAGTTAAAAGTTGATATAGAAAATTCATTGAGATATTTATCGTATAAATCATCCCTTAAAATTTTTATTATCAAAATGTATTTTATCTTACAGATTTTGTCCCTTAAAATCATTGGAGCTACTTTAATATTCTAATATGTTTTTTTTGTCTTACAAATCTTGTTCCTTAAAATCATTTGTTTTGAGACCTCTTTTATTATTATTTTTCAAATGTGTTGGAGGGGGGTTTCGAACTCAGAACCTCTTCCATGGAAATGCCCAAACTTTGAGACCTCTTTTATTATTATTTTTCTAACGCATTGGAGGGGGTTTCGAACCTGGAACCTATTTCACGGAAATGCCCCAACACCAAACCGTCCGCCTTCTACAACCTGTATTCTTCAAAAGCGCACCTCAACCATTTTCACACAATTTATATATCTGATTTATACGCAAGATGCGTAAATAATTCCAGACAAACATGATTGATACGTAAATATTATATATATATTCACTATTTATATATGTAAATGGGTGTAGACAAACGACCCCTCACCGATGAGCATGATCTTGGTAGGCTCTATTAGCTGGACCACAAGTGTACAGTATTTAGTTCCATTACAATTCTCTATGATTAACTTGCGTCAAGGTGGCTCACATACCACATCTATAATGTTGTTTTTTCAGCAATCAACAATTGAAGGCAATTTTTAGCAATGTATATCATCATCGTCATCATTATGTTTGTTGAGGTTTGGATTATGACAATTGTGACAAAAATCTCAATCAATAAAAAGTCTTTAATCTTGAACCATTGATCATAAAAAATGGGCCCCACCACATGGGGGTTGGATTGACATGTGTTTCTAAGATTGGAAATGATCTTCTCGTTATTCTTTTCACCAGCTTTTGGTTTTGCCCTTGTTTTGGGTTCTTCACAGAGAGAGAAAAGAACCACTTTGTTCGCCTACACATCTCCTTATATTTAACGTCAATTGCAATCTCTCTTGACTACTGCCTCTTATCAATCTCTCTGTTTTTCTCTCGCCGTTCCAAGCTCAGGTAAGTTTCTTTCAGATCCCCAGATTCTGGGAAGCTCATTTGGGAAATCTATATCTGTATTCAATCCAAAGATTGGTTTTTTGACATGGGTTTTTCGGTATTGAGCCGGTAAGTCTCAGATTGTTGAGGAATTTCTGATTTGGGTCATCTCCAGATTGGGTTTTGCACTTGGGTTTTTGGTACTGGGTCCCTTTTGTTTTCAATGATATATGTTTGTGATAAGGTGGGTGACTTATGGATGTCGGTTTCTCTGGAACTTGTTTTTGCAGATGTGGGTTTTTCTGGAACTGGTTTATGAATTCCTGTTACAATTTGCAAAGGTGGTTAGATGGATTTTTTTAGGGTTTCTGATACTGGGATTTCTTTAATTCAATTGTATTTGATAATTGCATTTTGTAGAGAAAGTTTTTTTATGCTCTTTTATCTGGGTGATTCTACATTCGGGGTTTTCCTTTTGGTTTTCTGCATCTTTCCTATTACTTTTGAAAGAGGTGGACATTTAGTTGTGACTCATTCGGACATTGTTTTTTGAATTTTTTCTTAGAAATTGATTTTATGTTTATTTTTATTTATTATTTTGGTTCTGTTTTCTTTCATTGCTTTTTTGAAGAGCTGGATGTTTTACTAGGTGTTGCTTCTTTTGGGCTCTGTAAATTTCCATTTTTTTCAGAGATAAAAAAGAGTTTTTTTTTTTTTTTTGGGGGGGGGGGGGGGGGGGGGGGGTGGTGTCTTTCATCATGTTTAGGATTGGGAGGGTCTGCATGGTGTGTTTCTGTAATGGTTTGTGAGTTTTGAGAGGATGGGTCTGTTTATGACTTTCTGGCAGTAATGTTCTTTGATGATTTATCTGATTGGAAGTTAATTTGAAATTTCATTTGGGATAGGCAAACAAGTATTGGGGAAGTTGTTGAAGTGGACAATGGCTGGGAGTGTGAGCGGGGATAGTGGAGTTGGGATGTCTTCAGAGGGGATCTCGAGTGGACAGCGGTGCCAGTCCGGGGAGTCCCTGTCGGAATGGCGGTCCTCTGAGCAGGTGGAAAATGGAACTCCCTCTACTTCACCCCCTTACTGGGACACTGATGATGACGACATTTGTGGTACTCTCTCTCTCTCTCTCTCTCTGCGCGCGCATGTGCGTGTATACACGTTTATTGTAATCATCTTTGGTTGTTATGATTATTGATATATTTGGGTATGCATTTTAATTGCATGATTTTATGGAATGTGAACAAGGGCTCTAAATGGGTTCGAGCCAACGTATCTAGACTGGATGTGGGAGGGGGGCGTCTCTGTTATATACTCCAGGGAAGAAACAGTCCAGCTAGAATATAGAAAAGAAATTGATAACTATGCCATCATCTCCATCATTAACCAAGCCTTGTGATATCTGTGTTCTCTTTGCCATTCATCCCGGCAACATTATCTCTCTGCAACCTTACATGTTTTATCCAAGTACGTCCTTCCAAATCTTTATTGGCCGCGCTTCTTTTAGTAGCTTGTACTCACAACATTCAGTTCCCATGCATGGGCTATTTTTAGTCTTCTAAGCACATGCTGAAACAACCGTAGGGGCCATTCATTTATTGTCTATTAAATTGGTGCTATTTGTTGTTTTGCTTCTACGCATTCATTTCTAATTCTAGCCTTCCACATTACAATGTATTTTCATGTCTTGGCTACATATATTTTGTCATCTTGACATTTCTTTGTTGCCCAATAATCGTCTCCATATAGTGATTCAGGGCCATCTTGTATAAATGTCCCTTTGATAACATGGTTCAAAAGATGGGTTGATAAAGATTCATATCGGCCAATATGAACCATTTTCAATCGTCACTGCAACGATACTTTACATTTTATAAGTCCTCGATCGCGGATAACAAATTATCGCCAATATATTGGCCGATATCATCAAAACTTCGGTTTGAGCCGATATATTGAAAATATTGGCCGCGGTCCTTTTCTTAAAAGCCTCATTTCTCCCTCATCGCTTTCATTTCCTCCTTTCCAAGTGCAAGCACAAGAGAGGCTCCTCCAACCACTCTTTCCACTAAAACTCAACCAAATCATAAGATTTTGATGGATTTCTTCACAGCAAAACCAAACAACTCAACCAAAACCTTATAGGTAAGCATTTTGAGGTCCTTTCTTGATTTTTTTTTTTGATAACACATTTCTTGATTTCTTTTCCAAGATTCTTTCTCCAAATAGCTTAGAAACGGTTGAAACATGTTAGATTAATGCAACCCCAGATCTGCAAATGGAAAATGGACCAATTCCACGAGGGGTTTGGGCCGAATCTGTGAAGGATTCAATGAGAGGGGCCAAGCTCCGAATCCCGAGATGGATTTCTAAACACAAGCACTCTCTAACAGAGAGGCTCTCCATAGAAGGAAAAAAACCAGAGCAATTTTTTTATTAAATCATCAAAGCTGTATATCCCAGCGAAGAGATTACAAATATATATAATGAAATTGGACGTCTAAAAGGAAACTACCTAACGGCCTGGGTCGACCCATGGGTCATGGGTCTGGTTTGCATCCTAGATCTAGAGTTCTAGAGCAAAAGTTTGAAGCATGTTTCTTAAGTTTAAGTCTTTAACACTAACAGATAGCTCATAATTGTGGTTGCATTCTACAAATTTTGTGATATTTCTACTTATTTTAATATATATGTGTTAACCTATTTAATTAGTGCCCCCTTTGCTAAGCACCAATGCTCACGATAAGGTGAGCACACTATCTTGTGGGCCTCACCTGGGGGTGGGGCCGGGGGGATCAAGAGATCTCCCACCCATCTCCTTGTGTTTGGTGACGGAGGCTCGAATCATCATCCTAACCACTTGATCAACGGCCGACAAGTTCTCACCGTCCAAAATGAGTATGCACTCGAACCAATTGTCCAATCCATTCAGATGGGTGCCTAACCCTAACTTGGGATTGGTGACTATCAGGGGGCCCCTATTTTATGGTCTGCTTGGATGGATCATAAGGTGGGCCCCACTAGGTAACGCGGTGCTCACCTTATTGTGAGCACCGGTGCTCGGCGGAGGTTTTTCCATTTAATTATGAACAAACTTTGAACAGTTTTAGATGAAACATTAGTATAGGATGTCATGACTTAGGGGGACTAATAGTTTGCTTGATTGTGTGTGCTAATGAAAAAAATATTTGTTTTCTAACATTTTCTAATGTTCTGGATTTTTTTTTGGATATTTCTCAATTTTTTGGGGGGGATAAAAAAAACTCTGTGATGCGACACTACCCCGTATCATTTTTCAGGGTCAACCGCAATGACAGCCGCGGCCACAATTTTAGTTTGGTTGAAGCGGCTTTCCACAATCACATGATATTCACTAGCTTATCTCCCAACTTGCCTACCTACTTTAATATTATTTAAAATTTCCCCATCAAGCACTCCATTTTGTCTAATAGTTTCTCTCAAATGTCAAAACCTAACACACTACAACATTCGTGGTTTACAAAATTTTTTTTTTTTGAATGGTTACTTTCATTGAAAAAGAGCAAACAGTACAAGAGATAAGTACTGACAGCAAAAGATTGGAAGCAGGAAAACACAAGAGAGCCAACAACAAAAAAAAACAAACTAAAGCCCTGCGTTAGAGAAGGCCAGGAAAACACAAGAGAGCCAACAACAAAAAAAACAAACTAAAGCCCTGCGTTAGAGAAGGCCAGCTCTTTCCAATGACGCACTATTTCTTGTAAGGAATATCGTCTAAAAGATGGGTTAATGGACACCCAAAGAGCCACAAGAAACTTTGGCTTCTCCACCAAAATGCTTTTGCTAGAAGCTATCCCTTCAAAACATCTTGAATTCCTTTCCTTCCAGATTGTCCAAATCATCGCCAACAAAAGATAACCTCCACATCACCTTTCCTCTAGAATCCCCAATAGGGGTCTTCCAAGCCTGAAAGAGCTCGATAAGAGAATTAGGGAGGACCCAACAACAGTCAAACCATTCCATCGTGGTTTACAATTTTGATTTGATCCTTTGACTCTCAACATCAAGGCTTAAAACAGCTGTATTGGAAGACTATGACTGGTTTGAAAATTGATACATCTCGGGAACTTTATCAGTATAAAACAATTTTTTGAGCAAAAAATATTGAAGAATATCACAGAAGAATTTAGAATGTTAAAATAATGTTTGACTTTTGTGGTTTATTTGCATATCGAGTTTTAATTGGGAATGTATTGGACCCTAAAATGTCATACAGGTTCTTTATATGGGTCATTCATTGCTGTTGAATCTGTTCAGGTGCAGTCATTTCATTCACTTTTTTGGCTGAAGTTTATAAAAATAGAAGTCAAATACATGTAATTTATGTTTTAGGCTCATGTGGCTCGGTCAGTTAGAGCATTGATTTTACCACGAATTTAGTTGAAAGATGAAGATCCAATAATAAATTATTAGGAGGACAGATGGGCATAAATCAAATTGATTTGAGCTAATCGTAATCAACCTTTGCTTATGTAATTTGTTAAAACAAACCCAAAAATAATATTATGGATTTTATAAAAACTGAAAATGAAGGTACCCCAAAAATCTGAAAATAAAGTTGCAAAATCATACCAAAATAAATCAATGTGTTTGCAACTGAAACATAAAATGATTACACATTTAATGTACAAATCAAGTTGAGAAATCGAAGGCAAGTGATGAAAAAGAGCTGAAAAATAATGAGATGAATAATTTTGACATAGTGATCTATTAACAAAGATAAATTCCGGTCAACTTCTGTATTAATTTTCAGTTTATAACCTATTCATTTTTTCAGAAAGTTTGGTATCTCATAGTAGTTTAATATCAGAATTTCCCCCCCTTTTTTTGTTGAATGTGGAAATGAACTATGCTGGGAAGCAAAATTAGGTACTAATTGAATTTTAATGAAGCAAAGCTGGTGGATATTGAATCATCATAAACAAAACCCAAATTAATGTACATTTTACACTCATCGTTATTTATCTTCATCAGACATTTAAGGCTTGCTTCTGTATCATGCAGTGTTATTATACTATTAATTATGTAATTTAGAATATGAATGGTCTTAATGTTCCTGTAGGGGAAAAACCTTCTGAGCTGTATGGAAAATTTACATGGAAGATAGAACAGTTTCCACAAATTACCAAAAGAGAACTACGAAGTAATGCATTTGAGGTTGGCCGTTACAAATGGTAAAATGCCCTTGCTTATCTGGTTTTAACTGTAGCATTTACCTTTTCCTTTTAGATTTCTCTATCAATTCGTATATTCTCTCTTATCCACAGATAAAAAAAGTGCCCCTCTCCCCCTCCTCTTCCCCACTTCCACACACACAAATATAAACTGAGATCTGCCGTGCACCGTTTGCACAATAAACTATGTGCAAATCTGGCTGTGGGGTAATGTGGAACGGAGGTAGAGATGCAGGGCGGGCAAGGAAAGAAGATGGATAGATAGGAGGAAAAATTGGGCTTTCACCTAACTCCGATCTGGAAGCATTAGAGATCTTGAAGAGAACTCGAAGAAAGCTTGGGGAAGATCCCAAAAGCACTCAAATTTCATTAATTATCAACCATTACTTCATTACTAATTAGCCAAAGAGGCTTTATATCATTATATAGGAAAGGAAATAACCCTAGGACTAATCTGGACCATCCAAACACATTGATAGTCAGGATTAAATTATCCTACTAAAACAACTTAAAACATAATTAAAAGATCTAAATAATATAAAATAAAATAAAATGAATGGGCTAAGCCTAAAGGCTTGGTCAAGACAAACAGGCTGGACGGGTCGACCCATGGGGTCTGTCCTGCATTAGATTTTCCCCTTCTTGGAGAGGACTCGACCTCGAGTTCTGTAGATGTCCTCTAGGATCGAAAGTCAACCGTATGAACTTCCGACATGCCAGTTGATCGTTGGTTTCTATGCATGACTTGAAGGCTTGGCTCACTCTTCTCGACTTTAATACGGTATGCCATGTGGAAGTAGAACGGGCACATTGCTTCTTCTTATTTTGGAACTCAACTTGGATGTAAGATCTAACCGTTATATGCATTTAGTCTTTGAATTTTAAGTGTCTTCATACAATCTTCTAATATGAACGAGCAATCTTCAAAGATGAAATCAATATGTGGAACCTTAATGATTTGATCTTCATTCGTAACTTCTTGACCAATATCTTTCTCTTCTGATGTTTTAATCGACTTTTCTAGAGGTGGTTCTACATTTATGTCTATCGATTTTTGAGTTTTCTTGCTAACCATATCCAAGACTTTAACTTTCTCCATTGCTTGCATTTGTTAATCAAATCTCCACATTGTCCAGAAACGGCAATTCGTAGAAGCTTCTGGATTTTCGTCTTGTATCTCAATGTTCATATTACACTCATGGTGATCTCCATTATCATCATGACGAGAACTCTCAATTTTCTCAATTCGAGCATTGATTTTGTCTTATTGCTCCTTCTGTTCCTGCTGTAAATCAATCATCCGTGCCATCATGTCTTGCATTTGCTTGGCAAATTGTTCTAAGGTAGCATTGAATCTGGAGGAATTTTGATTTGGCTTCTCAACAAGAGTCTTGATTTCATTTGCCACGGTCTCCACAATGTGCGTTTGTGGATTGTTGAAATTTTCCTGCTAGAGGCTTGTAGATTTCCATGCGAGACCGATTAAGCATGCGCTCAACACTAATTGCTTCTCCACATTCTTCATACTTGGTCTTGCAGTCTTCCTATGCTTGGCCTCATATCTTTAAGAAATCTAAGTAAATAATATTGTTTATCCTCCTCTAGTCTACATGCCTTTTGCGACCATGAAAATTGTTCGAAATACTCATCAACTATCTATCTTCCTTGTCTCAATTTAAGAAACTGCTCAAAGGAGGTTTTATTCTCATAATAGCATGATCCGTATTTATTTTTTATACATAACCCTTTGAAGTTGATCATTTTAGTTCTCTTTTTGCAACCTCATTTTAGCTTTATGCGAAGAGGATTTCAAATTTAATGATCATAAAATATTCCAAACTGACTTGATGGTGTAGATCTGATTTCTAGTAATTTGTGGTTGAAAACGGATCAACGATTGTAGTCCGGATGGATTCAATATTAGCAAATCAAATTCGAACCTTTTAATTTGATCAAAGTGGGCCTTCACACACACACACACACACACACCCCAGAAATCATCCTCTCGTTAATTCCCGTGCATGTAGAAAACAAGAGGGGGAGAGGTCTTCGACTCGACTCCTCTTTGTTGTTGGTCTTCGATGAGGAGATGGAGATGGCGACGACGACGATCGGTGGACAAAATGACAACGACGATGCTCGACAAGGTGATGTTGACCCTGCTGTTGGCGACGGTGAGTGACGACGAAGATGCAGGCGTTGATGGTTGACGACGAGTTCGACCGCCCCCTGCTCTGCTGCTTCGATGAGAGAAAAGAGATGGAAGCCAACCGATGTTGGAGATTTGGAACATGTACGCCTCCGCTCTTCTTTCTCGATCTTTTTTTTTTCTGCCATTTCTTATCTAACTCGCTTCTCGTTTTTTTTTTTTTTTTTGGAGTCGAATTGGGTTTCAGATGGGTTTTAGGGGTTTTGGACCTCGGGGTTTTGATGAACAGGGCTCGGATTGAGGGTGCTTTTGGGTGTTTGATTAGGATGAGGGATTGTTTGGGGGTGGAGGGAAATTGACGAAGTGTTTTTTTTTTTTTTTTTGGGGATTGGAGCTCGATTTGGGGATTTTGTGATTTGATGGCGTGGTTTTGGAGTTTGGCAGAGACATTCCATGATAGGGTTTCCAACCGATTGGGATTCAGTCAAGGGGATATGGTGGGATATGAGGTTGCTGATGTGGAAAGGGGTGTTGATGGGTTCGGCTACTATGGGTAAGGGTTTAGAGTGGTATGGCAGTTGGTTTGGGATGGTTGGGGTGATGATCATAGGTTACTTGGATGATTGCTGGGTTTGCTGAATGATGTCAAGATGATTGGGCTTGGAAGGGATTCGTTTGGTGTGTGTGGGCTGGAATGCAGTTGGCCAGAGGGGTTTGGTTTTGGCATGGGAGGGGTTTGGTGATGGATTTCAGAGACAGTGGGTGCTGTGGACGATGATGGATTTGGGATTTTTGACTGGAGAGGACCTGGTAGTGAGGGATGGGGTTTGGATGCAATTCAGTCAAACGGGATGATTTTGGGGAATTTTGGGGTTCTCGGGGATTGGATTTTGTGGTATACAATTAGGGTTTGGTAGGGACGATGCAAATTTGATGGAGACAACATGGGGTTAAAGATCGAACGAGATTTGAGGGAAAATACATGATGATGGAGCCAATTGAACCCCGGTTAGATCGATCTTTGTCTTTGATACCAAATAATGCAGAACGGAGGTAGAGATGCGGGGCGGGCAAGGAAAGAAGATGGATAGATAAGGGAAAAAATTGGGCTTTCGCCAAACTCCGATTCGGAGGCGTTAGAGATCTCGAGGAGAACTCAAAGAAAGCTTGGAGAAGATCCCACATAGCACTGGAATCTCATTAATTATCAGCCATTACTTCATTACTATTACCCAAAGAGGCTTTACATGGAAAAGAAATAACCCTAGGACTAATCTGGACCATCCAAAGACATTGATGGTCAGGATTAAATTATCATACTAAAACAACTTAAAACATAATCAAAACATCTAAATAATATAAAATAACATTAAATGAATGAGTTGGGCCCATTGGCGGGTCGACCCATGAATCATGAGGGTTGGAGGGGACGCAAGATCTAATTGTCACCTAGGGCTGTGCAAAAAAAAAAAAAAAAGAACTTAACCCCTTGATCTCTGGCACTAAAACTTCCGGTGACTTTAAAGGCATCGATCTTTTGGGTTTTGAATCCAATGGTAACAGGTGGTTGAGTGCCACGTTGGATCATAACTATACATACACATAGATATGAGCGTGACGACGGTTGTTGGATCATATAGAGGCTAGGTTGAAAGAAAAATGAAAAGTTCACACTCCACTAAGTATGCAAACATCCTAAAATTACATTTTCATAAAATTCATTGTTACTTTATTGTTGAAAATCATCCCAATTTATAGAAAGAAGAATGGAGAACTTGAAATCAACTTTTCCTAATCTCTCTCTCCTATCTCCTAATCATAGTTGTCAATTCCGTTCCGTTCTGGCTGGAACATTCTAGAATTAGCCTTGGGCAGAATGGAATGGCCCTCTAAAACTTTCCGGTCCCAATTCCAATCCGTTCCGGCCCCAATTCCACCGCATTCCGGCCAAGTTTCATATTTCCATTCATATGTAGTGAAAACTAGAAAATGGTCAATTGTAGAGTGTAGTTAAATTTAAGTGATGTAAGTATGTGTTTTTAGTATTATTTTAGCATTCAACTATTTTTTTTTCAATTTTAGTTATTCTTTTATATATATTTTTATTTTTCAATTCCGTCTTTTCTGACATGGAATACGGGAATTGGCCGGAATGCCAAAATGTTCCACTATAGGGTCAAACTGGAATGGTGGTCCTTTTTTTATAGGAAGGATTGTGCAATTGTTAACATAAAAAGGATGCAAACGGAATGACTTATTTTTATCTTGCATGATCATCATCTTTTGTTGTTGAGCACCGTCTGTCTTGTAGAGTCATCATTGCTGTAGCCCGCTTTCTTTTTTTTTTGGTGTCGATGGACCACTAGATTAGATTTGGCATGATTCTTCTAGAAACTTTCGTCATGTGGCTTGATTAAGATAATGAGATCGTGAGACTTGGATGAATGTGTGGAGATGGGGATGCTCGATTTTATTCACGAGAGAAGAATTATGGCAAGATTGTTGGAGAAACGTAAGAGACAAGATCATGGTCAGCTGATCACAAGATCACTACCGGGCTGTGGCTCTAACACCATGAAAATATTTTAAAACTACCTTGTCATAAAAATCACCATAACTTTAATGAGAAAATGATCCCAATTTATAAAAGAAAGAATAGACAAGAACCTTAAAATATTTGAAATTCAACTTTCCTAATATCCGTCTAAATATCTCTCCTACTCTCTCTAACAGGGTGGGCGACAGCCTAGCAGGTCCCACATGGCAAGAGGGTGTTGGATGGGCAGGGCTACATTTGGATAAGGGGCCCACCAATTTTATATCCCAATGCTTTGGGATTATGGAGAAAAAAATATGGTGGCCCTGAAATCAGCTGCATAAAATTTTCTTGGGTCAGACGAGTGTCAAATTGGTTTGGATGGCACTTCTGCAGTGAAAGAAGTGGTCCTATGTGGTCCACGTGGATCTTGCAATCTTGAAATGCAGTTAAATAACTTTATCCTTTGGGGTTTACATGTGTTTAAGGGATACTTATAATTCTAACAGAGGTCGTAGGCATGGTGAAATGTTCTCCCAGATCTCTCTCTCTCTCTCCTCTCTCTCTCTCCCTCTCTGTGTGTGTGTGTATATATATATGGGAAATTCTAAAAAACGCCCCACTTAAAAATCGCCCCCTTTTCCGCCTCTAAACGATTAAATTTTAGGGTCATGGATCAAAAGGTTGGGATGATCTTATGGACTTAAGATTTTGCATATAGGTAGGCCTCATATGGATATTTTCATCCAATGGACTTCCATAATCAACATGCATCCTAGTGGGCCCAACTAGGAGGGGCGTTTTTGGTTTTCTCCTAAAAAACGCCGGGCGCCGTGTAGTGCTGCCCTATATATATCCGGTATCTTCAAAATATTGGGTGGCGATTTTAAAATTTGAATTGCTCGGGCTGATGTCGTTGTCTTCAACCTTCTGCACTTCCTGTGAATGCGATCTGCAACTCCAACTACTACTACTTCTCGCCTCCGCGTAAGAGTCCTTCCTTCCCCACTGTCCGAACAGATGACTTCCTGTCTTGTCCTCCTTGATTTGGATAGAGAACTTCAGCTCTTCCACGCATGCTGATATTGAGCATGGTAAATTTGCTGTTTTGTCAAGAACTTTTGACTCTTCCTTCCTTCAGATACTCTTTAGAAACTGTCTCACTCCCTACCTCCACAGTGCGGCCTAAGCAATTTCCTATCAGTTTGAAGACATCCTTAAGCCATACGTCAAGGGGAACTTCTCTAACTTTCTACCAAGATGGGCGGGGCCGCGGCCTTAGAAATTCCATTTGTCTCTCCTCCCAGTAGAAAGGGGAGGGGATATTTTTGGCTTCTACGCTCTAAAGAACCTCATCTACTTCCTTTGCTGATAAAAACTCCATCCAGACAACCTGATCATCCAGAACTTGTATCTTAAGTGGCATCCTTCCCCCACTGCTTTCCAACCACGCCTCAGCTTGGACGACCCCTCTTGATTTAGATTTCAAGAAACTAATTAGGCTACAGAACAGTGTCTTCTTTTGCTTCCTTATCACCCAAGGTACCTTGCCATCGTCTACAATCCAGCCTGCTACTTCTGAACTACTTGGTTTTGCATCAGGTTCCTTGTCTTCTAATGATGTTGAGGTGGGACTGTCATTTCTGTGCACATAGGCTTTTGTCAGACCAATATTCTTGTGGAGGGTTTCTGGTCCCTTTAACATAAAACGAGCCATATTGACTTGCATTTTCCTCCCACCCCAGGATCTGCCCACTGCAAGATCAATGGCCAATGCTTATCTGTTCGTGGCGAATCTCACAAAAGCGAAGACCCTGCTCTTATTGCTACCCTGCTCCACTGGGATGAAGATGTCTACGATCCGTCCTACCCTACAAAACATAGCCTCTAGCTCTGCCTTTGAAACAGTATCAGGCAGTTTGGAGACGAAGATGGAAAAAGATTTCTTTCTAAGTCTCTGAAGCTGCTTTGGTAGGGGCAGTTTGCTGCGATTCAGCTGACCTCCGTTGTTCCTACTGTCTGATCTTACAATGTCTGCCCAAGATTTCCTAGGTATTGATTCTCCAGCCTCTTCGTCATCTCACCATCTCCTGTTGTATGTGTTCTCTAGTTGTCTTGTTGCCATCGTCCCTCTCTTTGCTATCGCCTCGTTCATCACTTTCTCCTTGACAAAACTTCAGTCAACCTCAATAGACTTGCAGCTGAGCGGAGCTTCATTTACATGGTTGAACCATCAATCCCCTTCTATCACGTCCAGATTGGATAGATTCTTGGTTTCTAATGACTGGCTAGATCTGTACCCGGAGGTAAAGCTGGCTCTTCGCAAGCCCTCTTCTGACCATTGCCCTGTTCTGTTGGATTCTAATCGCGACCGATGGGTCCCGGCTCCTTTTCAATTTGAGCTTACATGGTTGGAGGAGAAGGAATTTTCTCATCTGATCAGGGATTGGTGGAAGAATATTGAGTGGAGGTTTGGGCTTGTCACAGATTAGCTGTCAAGCTGAAAATTATGAAGCAAAAAATTAAAGATTGGTCCAAATCCAATTTTGTTGAGGTGGAGGTAGCGAAATCCAAAATCCTGGAAGAGATTCAGGACTTAGATCAAAAGGAGGAACGTAACCAGATTTCTAGTGAAGAGAGGCTAAAAAGGTCATCACCGAAGGAAAATTTTAAAGGAAGGTAATACAGGAGGAGATAAAATGGAGACAGCCTTCCAGAGGCAATTGGTTGAAGGAGACAAAAATACAAGGTTTTTCATTGCCTGTCATCATCAAAAGGAGAAGATCATATATAATTGCTTGCTTCCATTATAAATGGGGAGGAGAGATTGGAAAGCATGGAGAAGATAACTGATCTTCTGGTCTGATAAGAGGCTTCAAAGTAGCAGCAGATGCTCCTATTATCTCTCACTTACAATTTGCAGATGATACATTGATCTTCTGTGAAGCCTATCAAGGCTTCATCAAGAAATGTTAAAGCCATTTGACTATGTTTCAAACCAGTTTCTGGCCTGAAAATTAATTTCTTCAAAAGCGAACTACTTGGGATTAGCATTGATGATTCTTTCATGCAAGAATTTGCTGAAATTCTGGGGTGCAAGGTAGGATCATTCCCAGCCAAATATTTGCGACTTCCTTTATGCTTGGGGCCTGTGAAAAAATCCATTTGGAATCCTGTCGTGGAAAGATTGGAGAAAAAATTATCCCTGTGGAGTTATATATAAAAAAAAAGTTTCCCTGTGGAAAGCTAATTATCTATCATTGGGTGGTAGGATCACCCTTGTAGAGTCTGTCCTCTTCAACCTCCCGATTTATTTTCTATCCATTCTGAAATGCCCGATTTTGGTTGTTAATCATAAGGAAAAGCTGCAAAGGGATTTTCTTTGGCATGGAAGGAGTTTAGAGAAGAAATTCCACCTCATGGATTGGAAATCGGTTTGCAAATTGAGAGAGGAGGTTGGCTTGGGCATTAGATCTTTACTATGCATAAACTAGGCCCTCTTAGGAAAATGGCTTTGAAGGATTGGGGAACCCTCCTAGGGTCCATGGAGACAAGTTTTTTATGTCAAAGTATGAGGTGGTTAGATCCGGATGAGATTGCAAGGGTGTTCCTTATAAATTTTCTGCCATTTGAGGGGCATCATTTCAGTAAAAGAAGCTTTCCTCCAAAGTACCTTGTATAAGGTGGCGTCAAGTGGAAAAATTCTGTTCTGGTTGGACACATGGATAGGAAATAGTCCTTTGGCCTCGCAGCTCCCTCTTCTCTTTGCTGTTGCCAAAAGCAAGGAAGCTACAATATAAAATTACTTACAAAGAGTGTGGAATAGCAATGTTTGGAGTCCCACGGTTAAAAGGAACCTCCTAGAGGTTGAAGAGAGGCAACTTATTACTCTTCTAGACCTCCTTAATGATGTGAATATTCAGGACGAAGGAGGAGACTGTAGAATTTGGGTGGGTACCAATGACGGATCCTCCTATGTTTCCTCCTTTATATATCTCCATTACAAAGAACCAGACCCCGAGAAGTCTGGTAGCTGGTGTTTGGAAAATTAAAGCTCCTCCAATGGTGACTGCTTTTGCGTGGTTGGTCCTTATGGTAGGATTCTTACTATAGATAACCTTAGGCGTAGAAGAAGAATCATTCTTAATGCTTGCCCCTTATGCTTGGCTGATGAGGAAATGGTAGATCATCTCATGCTCTTATACAAAACAGCCCGATCACTTTGGTCCAGGGTTTAAAAATATCGGCCGTTACGATATTTGGCATATAACCGTCGCATTATGGCTTGGAGTAAAATATCGCCAAAAAATCAGTTGATAACGGCCGATATCGGTAAAATATCGATTGATATCGATATATCGGTCGTTATCAGTCAAATAACAGTAAAAAAAAGAAGAAGAAAGAAACACAGAAGAGACAGGGAGGAGGGAGGAGGATGAGTACGTAGAGTGGGAGCTCCTGATGCCTGCAGCGCCGACCGGAATCGCTGCTCTGCCTGCTGCCGCTGCATCCCCTTCTCCTCTTCCTCTTCTTCCTCGCTCTCGATGCCTCCACCGCTGCCCGGGATGGCGGAACCACATCGCCACCTGGAACTGCTCCCGCTGCCTCCCTTTATTCTCCTCTTCCTCTTCTTCCTCTCTTTCCCTCCTCTCTTCCCCTCTCTTTTTTCTTTATTCTTTTTCCTTCTCTGGTTTTGGTTTCAGATCCATCGAGAAAAGGGCAAGTTGCCCCTTTCCAAGAGATTTTACCATGTGAGGCTGCCACACAGTTTTTTACCACAACATAAAAAAAAAAAAAAGAAAACAAAAGTTCATGGGCCTTTTCTTGTATAAAAATACCAGAATGTAAAAAAAGTTCATGGCCCCCAATTGGACCTTTTGGGATTTGTGGGCTCCATTTCATTGTTTTTTAACCTAATCCTTAATACATTCAATTTTTTTTTTTTTTGAAACCATCATGGTCTGTCTATAACGGGCCCTTACCAAATTTTATTAACATAAGAGTTAGGCCCACTATCACATTATTGCACTTATTAAAAATTTGGACCTGTTGTCATATTATTGACCACTACTGAACTATAGTTCACTAAAATATGTAAATAAATTATGAAGAAATTCAACTATATAACAATAGTCAAATCAACAATGGGCCAAGTCCTATTAGAGTTATATTGATGGATTTATTAGTTATAAAGTTAGAAAAAAAATTAAACTCTAAAAGGTTAACATATTTAATAATTAAACATTAAACAACAATACAGGATGTTATGATTTAGGGAGACCGTTATTTTCCTTTAAAGTGTGTACTAATGGAAAACATTATTGTTTTCTATCATTTTATAATATTCTGTTTTTGGGGTCAAATAAAAATTCACACCGCAATGACCGCGAACCGCGATGCGATGCGATGACCGCGATTTTGAACCATGCTTTGGACAGCTATTTTGGAATGGTTTGGATGCTGCTGGGTATTTCCGAGATCTATCCTTGCTTCTTTTGAGTCTTGGTAGATAGATGCCTTTAGGTTTAGATAAAGGCAAACAACTGCGGAAGACATCGTTTCTTGCTACTCTTTGGATCCTATGGAAGGAGAGGAATGCCAGATGCCTTGAAGGAAAAGCTGCGAATTTGCAGTCTCTAGTAGAATTGTAGAAATGCTTAAATACAGCTTCTTGGATGCTTGTCCTTCCTTCCTCACTTCCATAATTATTCTATAGACCAGATTGTGCGCAATTGGAAGGAAATTGCTTTTGGATGAGTACGTTTATATCTTTGTATTATTTTGTATCTCTCTCCTGCAAGATGAAAATAGCGGTGGCTGGCCGCTACGTAGCGGCGTAGCGGTGCGATTTGAAAAAATCACCCAAAAAATCTGAAAAAGTTCCAGAAAATCCAGAAAATTGTAAAATGAAAGAAAATGTGGTTCTTTTGCAAAAGTACGTAAGAAAAGGGGGCGTTGCGGTGCCCTCAATATATGAGGTCCCGCATCGCTATATAAATAGAAAATGATAGTAATGATTAGTTTTTTCACATGTATTCATACTTCTTAGTCATGCTAACTTAGAAAGTAATGAAAAGCTCATTAAAAAAAAAAAAAAAAACTAGAACATGAAATAAAGGCATGACTTAAGAGTTAGGTCATTAGTGAGCATTAAACAATCAATACTTCAAGCCTCAAGGTTCAAAAGTGATCTGTCTCTTTACATATATTCACAAGTGACAAAATGATTATAATGAAACACTGCACAAATAAGCAATTTTAGCAAAATTGCACAACATATTTGGTAAGGGTTATTTTTAGTATTAGAGTGAAAATTGGTTATGGCTCATTTCGTGTTATAGTAAAAGTAGGCCAGGGCCCTATTTCCTATTAGATAAGATTTGGTCAAGCCCATATTTATTAGAGTGAGATTTGGTCAGGGCCCATATCTATTAGAGTCAAATTTGGCTATACCAATTTTCAATTAGAGTGTTATTTGGCCAGATCTATTTTCAATTAGACTAAAATTTAATTAAGGCTGATTTCAGTTAGAGTGACACTTATTTAAGACCATATTCAATTAGAGTGAAATTTAACTAAGGCCTGTTTTTAATTAGTGTGAAATTTAATTAAGTCCTACTTTCAACTAAAATGAAATTTAATTAAGACCCTTTTTTTTATTAAAGTGATTAATGAATAGGATTAGTAATGCAAAATATTTTGCTATTCTTGTTAATGCCGAGTGTGTTCATTAGTAGGTAGGCCCGTAGAAACATGTAAGACTGAGATTCGTCCTAGGTAGGCCCATAGAAGCATGTTATAGACCAAGAAAACCAAAGGGGCCTTTCCAAACCCTATTTCATTCTTCAAATAAAAGATCGAGAAAACCAGAAGGGCTTTCCAAACCCTATTTCACATTTCGCTGCAAGGGTCGGCAAGGCATTGAGATAAGCAGAGAGAAGGAAAGGAAGGGAGGAGGAGGAGGAGGAGGAAAGAAAAAAGAAACGAAAAGAGAAGAAGGTTGCGTCTGCCTGCTGCCAGACAGAGGTGCTGCTGTCGCCGGGGCTGTTGTCGGATGGTGGTGGTGGTGGTGGTGCTACTAGATGACCGTGGTGGATCAGCTGCTCCAGGTATGCCCTTTTCTTTTTTCTGTTTTTCTTTTTTCTTTCTGTTTGGACTTCCTCTCTTTCTTTTATTTTCTTTCCATTGGTGTTCTACTAACAACCATCCAACGTATGAAGTGTTTTTTTTTTTTCTTCCAGTGTAGCGGCCGATACATATATGTAGCGGTTCCGATAAAATACATTTATCATAGGCCGCTACGCCCGATATGTAGAGTAGTGGCCGATATTTTCATCCTTGCTCTCCTGGACTGTTTTCTCTACGAGCTATGATACCCAGATACGGCAGTTTGCCTATGGTACCCGTACCGATACGGTACGATACGGATACGGGTACGAGATACGGCAAGATACTGCTGTAAACGTTTCTCAGCCGTATCCCAAATTTAGGGGACCCCTCTCTCTATTCGAACAAAAGGAAAACAAAAAAAAGAAGAAGGGAGAAACGGAGGAGGAGGGGAGGAAGAAGACCCCTAACCTGCTTCGATTGGGGCTGCTGTTGATGCTTTGACTGGGCTGCTGTTGGGGCTGCAGCTTTGACATGTTGGATTAGACCGCTAGTGCCGCCGCCGCCTCCAACTCCAGGTACTCCTCCCTCCTCCTCTTCCTCCTCCTCCTCTTCTTCTTCTCCTTAGTTCGTTCTTTCTTTTCATCTGGAGCTTGGAGACGCCCAGCGAAAAAAGCTTCGTTCTTCTTTTTATTTTCATCCAGAGAGTGGAGAGACCCAGCAAAAAGTGGAAAGTATCCCACCTTTTATAAAGGCGCATGGTACGGGCCACCTAACTTTTGTTTTTCTTTCTTTTATTAACGTGGGCTATTGGGCCACTCACTCAGCCCACTTTTCATTTCTTTTTTCTATGTTGAGCTATTGTCCAGTGAGGCCCACCTCATAAAAAATTTAATCCACACAGTGGCCTTGCAATGTTTGAGCCCTAAATTGAAATAAAATAATATTTTACATTAAATAAATTTCTAATCAAATATTTATATATTTAAAAATGCCGTACCCGTATCAGTATCCTAAATTTTTGAAGTTGACGTATCAGACGCTCGTTCCCGTGTCCCGTGTTCGTACCCATGTCCGTATCCGGGCATCATAGTCTACGAGAGGTTTTTTTGTTGTCTTCTTTCGGGTCCTCGTGTTTTTGCTTGTCAGTATGTTACTCTTTACTTCTTGCTTATTGCAATGAAAGTATCCATTTCAAATACACACATGTATATATTGTTGATATACATTGTTGTGCCGTTCACTAACAGCTCGAGCTTTTGCGACTCTGGTCATTAACATGGTATTAAAACCAGAGATCACAAGTTCGAAACCCCTGGGAGGCATGTTACCTTCATCTGTCTGGTCTATTTGTTCAGTGTATGTTCCATCTGTCTGTTGGGTTTCGAATTCAAACGGCCTCCCGTTCAAGGGGGTTTTTATATACATTGTTTTGCCGTTCACTAACAGCTCGAGCTTTTGGTGATTCTAGTCATTAACACACATATAGGGAACCGGGCCTATAAAGACCATCCTTACGGTCCGCACAGTTTGGAATGCCCACTGGTGTCCATGTTATGATGACCCATCTAAATTGACCACACATTCACAACTCCCTTATAGGCACCGAATCCCATGAATTTGCATGGATTTAGATGAACTAGACTGTTGGATTGAGGGTCAATTTTTCTTGCTTGATGTAAAGCTGTTAAACTTGTGGATTACGGATGAGATTGACTTCAAATTTGATATGTAGGTTAGCCCCACTTGGATCTTTCGGTCTCCCTCTGTCCCATGACCAGTGGGGTTTCACGGTGGGCCCCATTAGGCGGTCCGCACCGTAAGTTGTAAGGACGGTCCTTATAGGACCGGTTCCCATATATACACACACATCAGGTGTACGACTCGCACTGTGCGTGAGTGTGCACCTGGCTCACTTGAAGCTGGGACTGGGTGGATTTGAAGATCTCGGTGTGCCCTATCTATCTACAGAGTTTGGGTCTCATTCGATCATCCTGTCATCCTTATATGGGCCTCATAAGTTCAACGGTGTATAGTCCATCCGAATTAGTGTACATTTTGATGGTGTATAGTTCATTCGGATGGGTGCAAACTCGGCGAGACCTGTGAACTATAAAGAACATAGAAAAAGAGAGGAGAAGGGGTGTTTTTTTTTTTTTTTTTGGGGGGGGGGGGGGGGGGGGGGGGGGTTGGTCCACTGGGATGGACCATCATGTGGGCCCTATTAAGGGTGAGCAACTTGCACATCAGGCACACCTGATAACCGATATATATATATTGTAAAAAAAAGGCACATATGTATTTATTCATGCCTGCAAGTAGAGATGTCAAACGTACCGTGCTAGCATGGCACGCCTCAACCTAGGCACAACACGTCTCATCAGTTGTGTCGTCCTGTGCCAGCATGCCCGACACACAGCTCGGCCCAGCATGGCCCGAGCCGTGCCGTGCAAGGCCTTCATGCTAGGCTTTTGTGTCGGGCTTCTAATGTGTCGCGCTTCCATTTTTAAGTTTTTAGGCTAAAAAATTTTAAAAGATATACATAGAAGAGTATGACACAGATTCAAGTGGCTCAGTCAAACTCGACCTACTCCACTTATAAGAGAACCATTTGGATCTTTTCTATTGAAGGTTTTTCAATAGGATTACCTTCGAAATCTTTACAATTTTTGTAGATAATAATAAAAAAAAGAGTAAAAGACTACATTGGAAGGGTAAAACAATCAAAATACACAAATATGATTGATTTGCACAATATGCTGTGCCGTGCAGTGCCTGGGCACGTTGACTGCTGCTTGGCATGGCCCATTTGACATCTCTACCTGTAAGCATGTATGTATCCCTGTATTTATGTACTTGTGTATAAATGCATGTATATATTCATCATTTAAAAGGATGCATTTCTCTCTCCCTCCCTCTCATTTCAATTCTAATTAAAACTTATGGAAACTGGTCTGCAGGTATATTTTGATTTATCCTCAGGGGTGTGATGTCTGCAACCATCTCTCTTTATTTCTCTGTGTTGATAATCATGAGAAACTTCTTCCTGGTATGTGATGTATAGTGTGGTCTTTTGTTTGCTCCATATTATCAACTTATGTACTCAACACTTCTTGTTTATGTTCTATTAATTTTAATTTTTTAAAAAAATTTGGCAGGATGGAGTCATTTTGCACAGTTTACTATAGCTGTGGTGAATAAAGATCCAAAGAAGTCTAAATACTCTGGTTAGGTGACTTGTGACATTACATTACTTTTATATGCTATATGCTCTCATAAAAAAAAAAAAATGCTATATGCCTATATCCTTTGACACCTCAAGTAACTTATTTGCTGAGAAATTATGCAGATACATTGCACCGGTTTTGGAAGAAAGAGCATGATTGGGGTTGGAAAAAATTTATGGAGCTATCAAAAGTAAATGATGGCTTTATTGTCTCTGACACTCTTGTGATCAAGGCTCAAGTTCAGGTTATTAGGTATTCTCTCTCTCTCTCTCTCTCTCTCTCTCTCTCTCTCTCTCTACTGTGTGTACAGCAGCCTATGATGAATCCTACCCCTTAAAACATGCCTACACTGTGAATTGTTATATGTAGAAATTTGATTCGGATCAGAGTAATAATCAACTCGGATCTGCAGCTCAAGACTAACCATCGTTGTTTGAAGATTTATTCTTACGCTCAAGCTAAAATGTTAAAAATGAAATCTAGGTTTTGATATGGGCAAAGGGGAGGAATAATCCTCGTTCAAGTTGAGAAAAATAAAGAAGTCTACCTTTCTTCATCTTGTTGAGCTCATATGAACTTTTGACATGTATGAGTCCGTAGCATAGTTGGAAGTTGGAACTCAGTGTCACTACCACGAGGTTACAAGTTTGATTCATGTTGCCTTTAAAAACATGCAATACTAAGTAATCACATTTGTATGGGGACTTACAACACTTAGATGACATGCATAAATTCTCTTAGACACTCTAACTGACATGCATATAGGGACTTATAGCAATTTGTTACAAATATGGGGATGTTTTCTCAGGATATTATTTGGAAAATTTAGCAAAATATTTTAAATTTTAAATAACTAAGCATAATAGATAAATTAAAAATAAATATAAGACATTTTTAGACAATAACACAATATTATTGGGAACAAGAATGAAAATAGCGGTAGCGCCCGCCGCTAAACCGCTACGAAGCGGGCGATACGTAGCGTAGCGGGGATACGTAACGGCGTAGCGGTGCGATTTGAAAAAATCGCCCAAAAAATCTGAAAAAATTCCAGAAAATCCAGAAAATTGTAAAATGAAAGAATATGTGGTTCTTTTGCAAAAGTAAATAAGAAAAGGGGGAGTAGCGGTGCCCTCAATATATGAAGTCATGTATCGCTGTATAAATAGAAAATAATAGTAATTATTAGTTTTTTCACATGTATTTCATGTTTCTTAGTCATAGAAATTTAGAAAGTAATGGAAAGCTCATAAAAAAAAACTAGAACATGAAATAAAGGCATAAGACTTAAGAGTTAGGTCATTACTCATTAGTGAACATTGAACAATCAAATATCAATAACTTCAACATCCAAGGTTCAAATTCAATCAAGTGAATGAACTATGAAGTGATCAACAATCAACATTCAACACCAATTTAGAAATGACAGAGTAGAGAGTTAGTGAAGGAAATAGGATTAGGAATACCTTAATCACCACCAAAAGGAATGTCTACCAAGATTCAAGGCGCCATGGTTATCCTCATCATCATCAGTGTTTTCATTTCTATTGACACCATATTGAATTTGATATTGATGAGCATTGGCATCCACAAATCCAAAGAAGGCAGTCGGATCATCATAGGAAATTGGAGGTGGAGGTGGATATCTACCATATTGCGTTTCACCATAGTCACCATATGAGTAGGACCCTGAAGTGAAGACTGTTCTTGTCCTTGTACTTGACCATATGGAAAATAATGTGAGGGTCCTTGTCCACTGTAACTAGGGTTCCACGAATCAGTCCATGATGCTGCTTGTTGTCCTCCAACATCTCCACCCATATTTCCTTGCTCATTACCACCTCCAACCCCAGGTGGTGAGTCTCTTCGGCGCTGTTGATAACCACGGCTTAGATCAAATCTTCCAGATGGTAACTCCTGTACTTCCTCTACCGGAACGACATCATCTTCATCATGTTGGTAGTATTCACTAGTACCACCTGTCCCACTGTCTCCTCCTACATCTCCTCCACCATGGCTACTTGAAGAGACGGTGGTGGAACTAGCTTTCTCAAAAGATCCAATAGTTGCAGGTTCTTTCCCACTCGTCCTACTGGACCTGGTACTAGTACCTTCTCCTTGAGGTGGCTGGCCTTCTGCAGGTGCCTCACCTATATCCTCATCTATCAACTCTTGAATCGTTCCTTGAAACCCAGGATCTGAATTTAGCAGTGGATCCTCTATCTCGGCTAGCCATGGGAGTAAGGGATCATCATCTCTGAATATGTTATCCAAATTAATAGGACAATAAGCAGGATCATCCCTTGCTTTTCTCTCCCTAGTTCTGTTTCTCAACTTCAAATTGTAATGACAGTATACAAGCTTGTTGAGTTTATGCATGGTAAGCCGATTCTTGGCCTTCGTGTGGATCAAAGAGAAAGTGCTCCAATTCCTCTCACAATTGGAAGATGTTGTAGTTTGACTAAGGATGCGAACAGCCGCTCTCCTTAGATGTGGAGCACTCTCTCCATAATTCATCCACCAATCAGCTGAAATGCAAAAAAATAAAATAAAATATTAGATATTCGTAACCCTCTAGTCCTTCTAATCAATTAAGATAAATAGATCAAGACTATTGGGTGGGGTCTTTTGTTCATAGTCATACCAGGTGGGATCCTTCCAATCGATCGTATCACAAGAGGGTCAGCAAAGGTTCCTCTCCTTTGTGTATACATAGATATCTACAATGTGAAAATTAGAAATAAGTCAGTCAACCCCTACAGCATGTATGGCAATTGGCACTTGGCAGCATAATTAAATTCTCTTTTAAGTAACCACCCACTCACCTCTTGTACGGCATCAACTTGATCATCTGGGCTTAACAATCTCTTCAATACCTCCCGTAATCCTACCCGCAAGTCTGTATCTATTGCTTCGATGTGTAGTTCGGCATTTTGGTAATAGAATTCGGGATTCAAAAAATAACCTACATTAAAAATATGTAGAATGTACTGTGAGCAAACAATATTATAAATATATTAGTTAGGAAAACAAAAGAGTATCACTATCAAAGATATATATTAATTACCTGCAGCATGCAATGGATGGTGCAAATGATCGTTCCAACGGGCATCAATAATATCTATATATTTCTGATGATATCTAACATTTTCCATAATGGCTCGTTTTGCCAGATCCATTGCTTCATATATAAAGCCCATTGTCGGCTTGTCATCACCATCTACAAGACGCAACACTTTAACTAAAGGCTCAAAAACCTTTAATACTTTCTTCACTTTCTTCCAAAATTTATTGTCCCTCATCAAGTTTGGGACTTCAAACTCCGGACCATGAGTTGCATTGCCCCATTTCGAACGAAGCCATTCTTCCGATGCAAACATCTGAATCAGCTCCGTTCTAAACCTTACAAGGCTTTCTATAGCCAGAAAATGGATTGCAAACCTAGTTAATCTTGGACGCAGCAAGGCATGGTTATTTGTGTATCTTTTCATCAAGCTTAACACCCATGAATGGTCATATATAAATCTTGTAATTCCTCTACATGCCTTGATCAATGAAGCCACTTTTGTCTTCCTTCCAATCTCTTCCAATATGAGGTCTACGCAGTGTGCTGCACATGGGGTCCAGAATAAATGTTCCCTCTTGTCCATCAACATCTTACCAGCTGCCTTGAAATTGGCACTATTATCTGTAACAATTTGTACAACATGCTCCTCTCCCACACTCTCTACAATTTTATCCATAAGAGTGTATATATATACGACTGTCTGTCTATGTTCAGTTGCATCAACGGACTTCACAAAGACGGTCCCAGCGACTGAATACACCAAAAAGTTTATTAATTGTGTTTGAGTGCCGCTGGTCCACCCGTCACACATGATGGTAACACCATTCTGTTGCCACATGGGCCTAAACTTTTCCACCCATTCTTTTATTTCTCTATATTCTTCTTCAAGGTATTTAGTGCCCACATCATATACGGAGGGCGCCTGTATACCCCACCCAGCTTCGGCGGCAACATCAAGAATAGTCTGAAAATATGGGGAATCTACTGCTGTAGGTGGTATGTTCTTGTGAATTAGCCATTTTGCTGTAGCTTTGGCTAACCTATCTCTTGCAGCCTTCATTACCCCTTTCACAACACTCGATATTTTTGGTTGTTTAGCTCCCTCTTTTCTATGTGCTGGAGGATCAACAGGGGGAGGAACTGCTCTTCTAGTAGAGATAACTTCTACATCAAAATCCCGTTCCTGGGTGCTAAATGCCCTACTCATAGGCCCCCAATGCCCTTGCCCCTGCTTGGGACAGCAGATGATGAGCCTCCTGCATCATAAAATTTGCTTCCAGCAAATGAACGACGTTCATATTCTTCTTGTTGACTCATGATGGACTCTCGGCGTGCAGCCTCCATTTGTGCATCTTCCTCCTCATCAAAGTATTCATCCCCAAATACTTCATAACGGGCAGCATCAGCATCTTGCCGCCTTTTTTCTTTTATCGCTACTTTTCTAGCTTTGTTTTGGCTAAGCAAAGCTTTCATTTGTTCCTTGACTTCCCTTGGTACTTCGGTACAGCCTGCAACATTACCAGAAATATGGCCCAAGTGGTGCTTGAATCTTGTAATGCCCCCATTGGTCACTTTCCCACAAAACTTGCATTTGATTTTCAACCTGTTATTATCAACTACCTCACCAAAGCTCCATGCGGGATCAATATCACGAGGCATTTTAACTTATCAATAGAAGATTGAATACCTGGCTATAAATAATTAAATATGAACAAGTAGTATGTTAAAAATTAAAAAAAACAAAGAAACATATTAGAGGAAACATATATCTAACGCTTAGGAATCATTCTCTTGACATTTAATTGGTATTTCATTACTTAAAGTATAATTTTTTTTCAAAAATTTAAAAAATCCGAAAATAAGAAAATAAATTAGAATTAGGAAAAGACAAAGATATGTGATCCAGGACAAAATCAAATCTAAACTAATATGGTATGATGAGATCAGATTTAGAACTAAAATTAATATGAACTTTAAACACACCATTCATATTGGTAAATATTGCAATCTAATGGGAAATTCGGTAATTGATCCTAAAACAGGTTTGCAGTCCTGCAGTAAAAGTCCCTCTCAACTGAATGGGTAGGATCCCAATGGAAGATAGAACTCCCAAAATGCTTAGGGAATGCCCAATTGTGCAAATCTGATATTTCTTGTATTGCCCAATTGTGCATAACTGATATTTCTTGTGATTATCTGGGCAGGGCTGGGTGAGATGGATTAATGGAAAAAACTTGGGGTTGAGATCCAGCGGCAAGGGTCGCAGATCTGATGATTAGGATCTTAAATGGAGATTTAGAGTTAGTGCAGGGAGATAGCTCGTAAGAAAAGAAATAGAGAAAGAGAAGAGGATACCTTTGATTGGGTTCTCACCAAACTCCGATCCGGAGGCGTTACATCCTTTGAGCAAGGGGAACCCAAGAGACTCACAGAGAAGAAGAGGGAAAATCCATTCCTTTCATTAATCTCAAAGTTCATTACAAGATAGCATAGCATAAGGAAGAAAGAAACCAAGACAGTCTATTAATATTAGCCCTAAGTGATGACATCATCACATAATAAAAAAAAAGTAAAAGAAACAATAAGATACGGACGAGAGGGAGGGAAAGAGTTGTGCGCACGAATCCCAAGGCCATTTTCTCTTAAGTGGTGCCCCCCCTATTTTTTGTTCTCTTCTTTAATGAAGATGGGCCCCTTTTTATGACTTATTATTCATTAAATAACTTGGGCCCCTCTCAACTTTAATAATCCTTTTATTTCAACCCATGTGGCACTTCCCAAAGTGGGGCCTTCTATGTGATTGCACACATGGGGCCTTCTCTCCTTCAAATGGTAGATCCATCAAAATCCAACCGTCGGATATCATCGTAATGGTAATCCAATGGTGGATTTATGCCATCTTGGCGAGAAAAGTCATGATACACATCATCCATCCACATCATAGCTTGATCCGCCACCCTACGCTTCCTCCTTTGGTAGACCTTGAAGGAATTGGGGGAATTAGGCATGATGTCCCCATCAATTCCCCTCGCCTGAGAAAATCTCACCTCTGGTGAGATAAAACTATCATACCGCTCTAGGAGGTCCGGATTGAGACGCTGCAACTCATCACGTGTGATCCATGTGCTGCCATGCTGCGGATAGTGCTTCCACTTGACAAGGAATTTTTGAATGCCTCCTTGTCTGGTAGAGACCAATTGGTCATCCAATATGTCTTCCACAATTTCTTTCTTATGAGCTTTAGGAGGGGGAGGCGGGGTAGGTTGTGGGAATTGGCTTTGGGAAAAGGATGGATCAAAGTCTTTGGGTGCATGAATTGGAGAGGCATTATGAGACGGGTGGGCAGAAGGCGTTGAAGACCCTCGAAAAGGAGCAAGATCCTCTACATTGAAAGTAGAGCTGATTCCCATATCAAATGGAAGGTCTAAAACATATGCATTGGAACCCAACCTCTTCAAGATTTTGAATGGACCAGTACTACGGGCCTGCAATTTCTTGGCAATTCCTTGTGGGAACCGCTCAGGTCTTACACGGACCATAACTTCATCTCCCACTTGAAACTCAATGTACCGACGGTGCGAATCAGCAGATGATTTGTAATATTCATTTTGCTTATTAATTCTTTGTCTAATCTCATTATGCAATCAGCTGACTCAGATGGACGATGAATGGATGACATGGGGATGAGATCTACAGGCATCCTAGGTTTATAACCAGTGACAGCTTCAAAAGGACTCATGCCTATGGATCTATTTACCGAACTGTTATATGCAAACTCCGCAATCGGTAACACAGACTCCCATGAATGGACATGCTCACCAACTAGACACCTCAGAAGGTTACCCAAACTCTTGTTCACTACCTCCGTTTGACCATCGGTCTGTGGATGGTAGGCAGATGAAAATTGCAGTCTTGTTCCCAAAACTTTCCACAACGTCTTCCAAAAGTAACTAGTGAACTTGACATCCCGATCAGACACAATTGTTTTTGGGACACCATGAAGACTAACAATTCGCTCCATAAAAATTTTCGCAACATGCGAAGCATCAGATGTTTTGGAGCAAGGGACGAAGCGGGCCATTTTAGAAAAACGGTCCACGACAACAAGTATGGAATCATGTTGTTTGTTGGTCTTCGGAAGCCCAAGCAGAAAATCCATATTGATGTCTTGCCAGGGGGCATGAGGCACTGGCAATGGAGTGTACAACCCCGTGTTCTGTTTGCGCTGTTTCGCCAGTTGGCAAGTGCGACAGCGTTCAATGATGCGCGCGATGTCTCGCTTGAGACTCGGCCAGTAGAAACGATCCTCCACAAGAAGAATGGTTTTGTCACGACCAAAGTGGCCGCCTACTCCACCGGCGTGGAGCTCCCAAATGAGAAACTCTCTCATGGAGGTACGGGGGATGCAAATATGATTTCCTCGAAAGATATAGCCATCTTTCAATGTGAATCTATCAATGCTCCACAGAGGATTATCAGAAAGAGATGCAAACAGGTCCCCAAAGTCTGGGCATGATGGATAATCATCTCTCAAACGATCAAACCCAGTGACTTCCACATTCATGGAGTGGATTAAATGGACTCTGCGACTTAATGCATCAGCTGGTTTGTTCTCCACTCCTGCCTTGTGTTTCAAAACGAAAGTGTACTCTTGCAATAGTTCGACCCATTTCGCATGTTCCCCTTTTAGCTTGGATTGGGAATTCAAGTACCGCAATGCCTCATGATCTGAGTACAAAACAAACTCTTGCGGTAACAGGTAATGTCGCCAATGTTTCAACGACTGAACTATTGCATAGAACTCTCTTTCGTAGTTGGAATATTTCTTCCGTTTAGCCTCATTCAGTTTCTCACTAAAATAAGCAACGGGGCGTCCCTCTTGACTCAAAACACCTCCTATTCCAACGCCAGATGCGTCGCATGCTACTTCAAAAACCTTAGAAAAGTCAGGCAATCGCATGACAGGAGCTTCTGTCATTCTGGTTTTGATTTCCTGAAAGGCTTTTGTAGCAGCCAGGCTCCAATTAAACTCTCCCTTTTTCATACAATCTGTAATTGGAGCCATGATGGTACTGAATCCCTTGATGAAACGACGATAAAACGTGGCTAGACCATGGAAACTACGTACCTCATGAATGTTGGATGGAGTCTTCCATTCAACAATCGCACGCACCTTTTCAGGATCAGCGGACATACCTGCTGCAGAGACTACGAAACCTAAGAAGACCACACGATCTGCTATGAATGTGCATTTCTTAAGGTTTGCGTACAGTTGCTCCTTTCGCAAAGTACCACAAACTTGCCACAAGTGGTTGAGATGTTGTTCCTTAGTATTACTATAGATGAGAATGTCATCGAAGTAAACTACTAAGAATTTTCCAATGAATGGCCTCAATACTTGTGTCGTGATGCGCATGAAGGTACTTGGCGCGTTGGACAACCCGAATGGCATCACTAGCCATTCATACAACCCATCCTTTGTCTTAAAGGCGGTTTTCCATTCGTCCCCAGGACGAATTCGAATCTGATGGTAGCCACTCTTAAGATCTATCTTAGAAAAGATAGTGGCACCAGCCATCATGCCAAGCATATCATCTAACCTGGGTATCGGAAACCGATACTTGACAGTGATCTTGTTGATTGCTCGACTGTCCACGCACATCCTCCAAGTTCCATCTTTCTTTGGAGTCAAAAGTGCGGGAACGGCACAAGGGCTTAGGCTCTCCCTAATGAAGCCCTTGTTGAGGAGTTCATCCACCTGCCTTTTCATTTCTGCGTGTTCCGATGGGTTCATTCGGTAATGAGGCAGATTAGGCAGTGTCGCTCCTGGGACAAGGTCAATTACGTGTTGGATGTCACGCATGGGAGGGAGTTCATTTGGTAACTCGTCAAGAAAGACATCCTGAAACTCCCGGAAGACAGGTTCCACCTCATGTGGAATACTAGTAGGTGGCTCTTTAGGAACTTCCGTAGTCACTACGGCATAAACAATGGGGTCTTCCTTGGAGCCCTTGCTAGTCCTTTCTTCCAAATCAGCCTGGAACTCACTAGCACTCAAAATGTGTAAGCTTTTTGTCTTAGAACTTGAGGCACTAGTGTTGGCTTTCTCATCATTCTCCTTCTTGCCAATTTTATCTTTAGGGGGTAATGGATGCAACTTCACCTTTTTATCTTTGAAATTAAAGACACAGATGTTGGTACGTCCAAAGTTGGTGACATCCAAATCGTAGATCCAAGGTCTCCCTAAGATAATATGTCCCACGTCCATGGGGATCACATCACGCCACAACTGGTCCTGATAAGTGGACATGTTAATTAGGACTAGGCAACGCTGAGTGACGGGAATAGATGTAGAATCTACCCATGACACGCGATAAGGCTTGGGATGGGGAACTGGGGTCAAGCCTAAACGAGACAAATTGTTGGCAGAAACTACATTGGTACAACTTCCACTGTCAATGATGACCTTACAGCTCTTATCATTGCATTTGACGTAGGTATGAAAGATGGAAGTCCTACGCCAGTCCTCATTTTCTTGGAGGGTCAATGCACATCTCACTACCATCACACGAGGTGGATCACCTTCCGTTTTGCTCGGTGCATTTTCATCTCCATGACATGAGGGGGCAAATCTAAGAAAAGATACCCGATCCTCCGAGTCATCACAATCATCATCACTAGGCACAAAATCCGGGATGTAGTCATCTACTATTGGATCACCTTCACCCTCCACATCCTCGATGCAAAGGTTTCGAGTGGGGCAATCACGAGCGATATGCCCAAATCCGTGACAACGGTGACAAGTAACTGAATTACTCCATTTAGAGCTGTCACCAGCGATTCCTTTGCCTTTATTGTCCTTGATGGCAGGCGGTAAATTCGCAGGGGTCTTGGGAAGTTGACCTCCAAAATTTGATTTACCGCTCAAAGAATAAGGCTTAGAATCTGTTCCACGGTAATCACTACGCCTAGCCTGTTTACTTTTCATGGCAGACTCAAGGTTTTGCACTACTTCATAAATTTCCTCTAGGCTAGTTGTTTTAACAGTGATTAGTTTCCGCTGGAACTCTTGACGAAGACCTGTCCTAAATTTGGAAATTCTAGCAGGAAGGTCTTCTTGGACCCTACATCGAAGGTTAAGTTCCTCGAACTTATTGATGTAGTCAGTTACAGACATACTACCCTGGCGGAGGTTAGACCTTTGATCTAAAAGTCTATCATGGTAAGACTGGGGTAGTTATTTAACCCGCAAGTGCTCCTTCATCTCATCCCATGTACCAATGGGTTCCTCTCGACGCTGATGTAACCTATGCTCAACGTCCGACCAATACAACCGGGCTTGACTTACCAGTTTCATTTTGGCAAATCGAATTCTCCTCTCCTCAGACATGTCATACCACTCAAAGTAGTGGTCCATGTCCGATTCCCAATCAGAATATGCTCTCGGGTCAATGCGACCATCAAAAGTTGGTGCTTCTATCTTAACACTCTTCACGGCTTGCTCATCAGCATTCCGTTCTCTACCACGAGCCCTACGGTCATACCGAGCCTCGGATTCGAGGTCAGAATCATCATTGCGCTCATTACTCCGGTTCCTCTCATGGTTCCTGTTACGATTACGGCGATGTGCCATATCACCGTGTTGGGTCCTCTCAATGTTCTCAAGACGAGTCTTGAGTTCCTCAGTTTGGGCTTGTGACTGTTGCAGAAAGCTATCCAGTCGGGCATCGGTGTCCTTATTTTTGGCCAAGATTTCTTGGATACTCCTAGACAACTCTTCTTGGATACTCTTAGACAACTGCTCAAGATTCATTTTGAGATGTTCTGGTTGAATGTCCTTACCACTTCTCGTGGGCATGCAAATGCGAAAGAAAGACTATGAAGGCTATCCTAATGATGCAGTGCAATAAAATGTATGATGACCTAACTTGGGCGACACTATTTTTTTTTTTTTTTTTTTTTTTTTATGACTCCCTAAGCAATCCTCAGCTCTGATACCAAGATTGATGCAGGACAAAATCAAATCTAACCTAATATGGTATGATGAGATCAGATTTAGAACTAAAATTAATATGAACTTTAAACACACCATTCATATTGGTAAATATTGCAATCTAATGGGAAATTCGGTAATTGATCCTAAAACAGGTTTGCAGTCCTGCAGTAAAAGTCCCTCTCAACTGAATGGGTAGTGATGAGTCAAGCCCAATCCGGATCGCGATAATGAGTCAGGTCCAAGTAACCCGGTCCGTCTAGGATCGTGGGTCAGGCTAGTAGCCCCGTTGAGATCCGGGTTTCGTTAAACGAAGCCTCGTCACCTCAGGCTCCAAGTCATCGCGACGAAGTCCTCCCCTAACCTGCTTTTACCAAGTCTCGCGGAGAGGATCTCACCTGCCTTCCACCTGGCTCGATCCTCAAGGACACGTCTGACGCTCCAAAGAGACGTTGAACCGATTGCCTCCCCACCTGGTGGGAAAGAGTTATAAATAGAGCCCTCTCATCACTTGAGAGGGGATGGTTTTCTCTACTTTCACATATCTGTAACCCTCGACATTAATCGAAGATCACCTTTTTGAAGTGGACGTAGGTCACGCTTGACCGAACCACTATAAATCTCTCATCTCTCTTCATTTATTGCATAGCATTAATCATCTGACCGGTGGTGTCCGAATCCCTGTTTTTGGCATCATCAGGTAGGATCCCAAGGAAGATAGAACTCCCAAAATGCTTAGGGAATGCCCAATTGTGCAAATCTGATATTTCTTGTATTGCCCAATTGTGCATAACTGATATTTCTTGTGATTATCTGGGCAGGGCTGGGTGAGATGGATTAATGGAAAAAACTTGGGGTTGAGATCCAGCGGCAAGGGTCGCAGATCTGATGATTAGGATCTTAAATGGAGATTTAGGGTTAGTGCAGGGAGATGGCTCGTAAGAAAAGAAATAGAGAAAGAGAAGAGGATACCTTTGATTGGGCTCTCACCAAACTCCGATCCGGAGGCGTTACGTCCTTTGAGCAAGGGAAACCCAAGAGACTCACAGAGAAGAAGAGGGAAAATTCATTCCTTTCATTAATCTCAAAGTTCATTACAAGATAGCATAGCATAAGGAAGAAAGAAACCAAGACAGTCTATTAATATTAGCCCTAAGTGATGACATCATCACATAATAAAAAAAAGTAAAAGACACAATAAGAAACGGACGAGAGGGAGGGAAGAGTTGTGCGCCCGAATCCGAAGGCCATTTTCTCGTAAGTGGTGGCCCCCCCCCTATTTTTTGTTCTCTTCTTTAATGAAGATGGGCCCCTTTTTATGACTTATTATTCATTAAATAACTTGGGCCCCTCTCAACTTTAATAATCCTTTTATTTCAACCCATGTGGGGCCTTCTATGTGATTGCACACATGGGGCCTTCTCTCCTTCAAATGGTAGATCCATCAAAATCCAACCGTCGGATATCATCGTAATGGTAATCCAACGGTGGATTTATGCCATCTTGGCGAGAAAAGTCATGATACACATCATCCATCTACATCATAGCTTGATCCGCCACCCTACGCTTCCTCCTTTGGTAGACCTTGAAGGAATTGGGGGAATTAGGCATGATGTCCCCATCAATATGTCGGATTGATCTATGCCAAACATAGATATAACATTTAGGAGCATTTTTCAATACATTTGATTGGCATTCCATTATTAAAAATATTTTTTTTTTCAAAAAAATAACAAAAATCCGAAATTAAAAAATTAAAAAAGTAAAAACACAAGCAATATATGTTGGAAAGATCTATGGAAAACATATATATCAAATGTAGGAACCATTTTCAAGACATTTGATTGGTATTCAATATTAAAAATATTTTTTTTTTCAAAAATATAAATAAATTCGAAAATAAAAAAATAGAAAAAAAATCAACAAACATTCAAATGTGATTGGATTGATCTATGGGGGAACACGATCTATCATTAGAATGCATTTTCCAAGTGGTTCATGGGTTGTCCATGAGTATTCACATTTTTTTTTCAAAAAATAAATAAATCCGAAATAAAAAATAGAAAAAAAATCAACAAACATTCAAAATATGAGGGATTGATCTATGGGGAACATAGATCTATAGTTAGAATGCATTTCCAAGTGTTTTTCATGTGTGTCATGAGTATAAATAGAAAAAACTCACAAACATTCAAAATTGATGATTGATCTATGGGACATAGATCTATCATTAGAATGCATTTCAAGTGGTTCATGGGTTGTCCATGAGTATTCACATTTTTTTTTTCAAAAAATAAAACAATTTCGAAATAAAAAATAGAAAAAATAAAAATAAGTGGTGCATGATGAAGGGAAACATGGATCTCATCATATTACAGGGCAAGGAAGCATTTTATAGTACTTAGACTCTTAGAAAGACATGAATAGATGATCTCAAAAGTTAAAGACTAGAAAAAAAATCCAAAAGAAAAACATACCTAGATGGAATGGAAGCTTGGGCCTTGGATCTTGTAATTGTTTGTGTTTGATTCCTTCCAATTTGATGTTAACACTTGTCTTTGTAGTAAAATCTTGAAAATGAGTTGAAAATTTGGAGTTGGGAGGCTCTCACAGCAGTGAAGGGGGAGTTACTTTGACAAAAAGAGCGAAAAGGAATGCTAGGGTTGGCTGGGGGGGGGGGGGGGGGGGGGGGCGGCGCCGGCTACGTTTTGTGGCGGCCACTACAAGTATGTATCGGCCGCCACGGCCGATACCGGTGCGATACGGTCGTGGCGGCCGCTAAATCCTCCGTAGCGTGGCGGACTTGGCTGCTACGCTACGTAGCGGCCGATATTTTCATCCCTGATTGGGAAAATACCATTTCAGGTATATATTGTGATATTTTCAAAATACTGCCATATGTTTATAGTGCTTACAACACTTTAATGATGTGCACACATTCTTGTAACATGTTAATTTCCAATTTTGACTAGAGCCTATGGTACAGTGAAAGGTGCTCTACTCACGATTGCAACCTTGAGGTTGTAGGTTGTCATGTTACCAATCGAAAGGAAGAAAAAAGATATGTAGGTCTTGTTTGGCAACAAAAAAAGAAAGAGTTTGGCTTTCCACGAAGTCATGGAAAGTCCACGTTTGGCAATTGTAAATCCTTGAGGATTTGGATTTTTGGACCAATGGAAATCCTTCTTGCCCTCCCTGCCAGCTTCACAATCTTCCAACGAGCATCAAACCACCTCCAAGGAAGTGCGACTAGTGGTAGTCCCTTTTCTCGCGTAGAATTCTTCAAGGTCCCTAGCTTCTGATGGACTCCTTTGGCCCTTCTCCCTGCAATTGGATTTTCCCCGAGAGGACCGCCTCTCCTTTCTTCTTGAAACTTAGATCGAATTCCCTTTTTCGTCTCTTTTATTTTCCTTTAATTGTTAAATTACTCTTTTGCCCTTGTTTAAAGCAGATTAGTTAGGAGATTTGAGCTCATCAATAGTGGACCCTAGTAAACGGCCCATGAATTTGGGGGCTCGGTGGGCTATACGAAAAGGTGAAACTGGGCGATGGGGCCCCATCTCTCCCTAACAGCCCAAAATCTTCAAATTTTGGTGGACTTTTGAAAATTTTGAATGACTAGAGCTGACATCATCATCTTCTTCCTTTTGCTCTTCCTTCGATTGTAATCTGCAATTGCAACCGCTTCTTCTCACCTCTGCATTGATATCATCTTTTCTCCAGCATCTTATCAGACCACTCCCTATCTTATCCTCCTCGATATGGATAGAAAATTTCAATTCTTCCACCCATATTGGCATCAAGCAGGGTAAAGATACTGTTTTATCAAGAGGAACTTTGATCCTTCAAATTTTCTTTTGAAACTTCCATAGATAGCCTAAGTAGCTTCATGTGAGTTTGAAACTTCCTTATGCATAGCGGTAGCGGCAGGCGTAGCGGCCCGCCGCCAAAATGCTATGTGGCGGTGTAGCGGTGCGATTTGAAAAAATCGTCAAAAAAATCTGAAAAAATTGTAGAAAATCTAGAATATTGGAAAATGAGAGAAAAGATATATATATTTTGCAAAAGTAACTAAGATAAGGGAGTTAGCGGTCTCCTCATTGTATGAGGTCCCGTATTGCTGTATAAATAGAAAATAATAGTAATGATCATCTTTTTCGCATGTATTCATGTTGCTTAGTTATGCCAAGCTAGAAACTAATGAAAGGCTCAAAAAAAAAAAAAATGTCATGAAGTCAAGACTTAAGACTTTAAGAGCACGTAGAGAAAGAATACCTCTACCAAAGGGGGTGTCTAATAGGATGTACCTAGAGAAGAACTCTCTGTATCGACTGTAATTCGGCAAGATCATGTGCTTTTTGGTGCTCTTTTAAACATAAAAGGGTAGAAGAGTTGTGTAGAAATGTTATTTGGAGAGAAAAAGGAAAGAAATAAGTCTGATTATGCATTTTAAATTTTTTTGGAAAGTAAGAATCTATCTCACTCCGTAGCGGCCCTGTAGCGGGCGTAGCAGCCTCGTAGCTGGTGTATCGGCCTCATAGCGGCTGTAGCGGACACTATAGATGTGAATGGCGCTAAATACCATTTAGTGTAGTGGTGAAGACCGCTATGCCCGATATAGCGTAGCGGCCACTATTTTGATGCATGCATGTAAGGGAACACCTCTCACTTTCAGCCAAGATGGGTCGAGTTGGAGGTCCTTGAAGTTCCATTTATCTCTTCAACCAGTAGAAAGGTGATGGGATATTTTTGGCTTCTGAAAGTCCGGGATCCGCACCCTTGAGGGGGGGTGAATAGGGTGAGCTTAATTTTTAATCCAATTATGCCTAGTTTTAACTTCTTTTAAGCAATTAAGCACAAGTGATGATTATGAGAATAAAGTGCAGAAGCTATCAAGATAAACAATCACCACAATCATTAACCATAACATAACTATGTATAGTGGTTCGGCCAAATGCCTACATCCACTCCCAACTTGTTTTCCTACACCCCACCGGCATTCTACTATAAATATGCTTTTCAAGGCTAAGCAATAACCTTTACAATATGCTTTTCAATAAGCTAGGCAATAACCTCTACAAGATGCTTTTAAAATGCTAAGCAATAACCTTTACAATATGCCTTTCTAGGTTAAGCAATAACCTTTATAACCCTAAGGTTTTCTCTCTAAGATGTGTCTAAAATACACAAAAGTAGATACAATTTAAGCTCAATACAAAGCCTTTGGAATAGGCGTATATGAAAGTGAAAATCCAACTCTAAACATACACACAATGATGCAAAGATATGAGTTCAATGTATATGCATTTGAAAGTTAAAATCATAGAAAAATTTTGATTGAAATAAAAATGCTAATCACATGTAGTTCAAAAACAACTTGATAATGATATGACTAATCAATGCTAAGCAAGTTGTGTGAAATTTCAAAACTAAAACATGTGATTTTTGAGCAATGTTGTTTCCAAATGCAAGCAAGGTCTAACTATGTGTTCAAGGTATGGAAATCAACAAGCTAAAGATTCAACCATGTATGAGAATCATGCCTACAAGTGATTTCAAAGGTTTTGGCAAAGCATGATTCAATAAGATATTCAAATTTGAGTCTAACTTGGTTTGAATCAAGATGAAGAATTCAAAACTATAAATCAATTCAAAATGATGTTCATGTCATGGATTCAACAAATCATAGTTTTTTTTTTTTTTTTTTTCCTTGAAAAGATGACTGAATTCATTTCACCAGGGAGCTTTACAGTATAAGAGGTCTAAACTGATAACAAAAAAGCCCAAAAAACCAATGGCAAAATCCTAAATCCCCAAAAGGAAAGGGTTGTCGATCCCCCCAAAAAATCAGGCATGAACCTAAAGGCAAAATCATATTAACAGTCAGTTACAATACACAAAGACAGTCTAAATGCTCCCTCTTTGGCTAGGCTGTCCTGTTTCCGAGTTTGCAGAGCACGTAATTAGGTTATATGAAATTTTGATATTCTTAGCTATCTCTGCCACCTCTTCTACTGCATCTATAAGGTACCAAGGAGCCATGGAAGCTTGAGAAGCCCACTTTATTGCACATGAAGAGTCCCCTTCAACAATCAACAACTGAGGATTGAATCTCACCGCTTCTCGTAACCCAATTTTTAGAGATAATAGCTCAGCTTTGTTACATGAGCATAGACCAACTGGACCTGAGTATGATAACAGGGTGACTCCTTGATCATTGCGAATCACCCCACCTATACCCGGCATTTCTAGATTCCCTAGTGCACTTCCATCAAAGTTCCATTTCAACGCACCATTTCTTGGAGGAGTCCATCTATAGACTATGCAGGGTTTATGTGGATGTGTCAATGCTATTTCCATCCAATTTTGAATGATGGAATTTGCTGAAATACCTTTGAAGAGTGTTAATGAAGAAGCCCAAATGGTGACCAAATGTTTAATTCTCTCTCCTAGTTGATTATCAGTCGAAGATAATCCTTTAAAGCATCTTTTATTTCTTTCTTTCCATATGCATCACAAAACCGCCAAGAACGAAAGATTCCACATCGTCTTTCCTCTTTTTGACCCCACTCCCATTTTCCACTATTCGAAAAAGATGGTAGGGATTGAAGAAGAGGCCCACAACAATGAAACCAACCCAATGTAACCTTCCATATGAATTGTGCTCTTTTGCAATTGAGCAAAAGGTGGTCGATGGTTTCCTCAATCCGATTGACACATTGGACATGCATTTACAACCATCATTCTCCTTCGCCTTAGGTTATCCATTGTTAACATCCCACCAATTCAACAAATCATAGTTATCATGCTTAAATAGGTTTACCAATAATTTAAACAAAGCATGAAAAACATATGATGAAGAAATCAAAGCTTACTAGAAAGATTTAATTGATAGATCCAAGCTTTTGCATTTCCAATGGCCCTCTAGCCTTCCTTAGCTCATTCCTCTTTCTTTGGCCTCAAAACACCTCTAAGAGTCCTTCAAAGTTCATACCCTTGGCCTTGGAATGAGATAAGAGTATTTATAAAAACAATTTCAAAGTTACTGTAGCAATGATACTATAGCAACAGTCACTGCAGCAATGGTACTGTAGAAATGGTCACTGTAGCAAAGTATTGTAGCAAAAAAATTCTCTCTTTTTAAAAAAAAAAAAAGGATTTACCAAAATTTTTTTTTCTAGTGGGCATGGAAATCCATGTTTTTATCAATTCAAATGCCTTTTTTTTTTTAAAACATGAAGCTATTATGCCTTAAAGGATTTAACTATAAAACCATGGGCATGCATGATTAAAATCTAATTGACAATGCATCCAAGTTTAAAATCCAAAACAATGCTTGAAAAATGATGTTTTAAAAGTTATAAAACCATGCATGAGTAATTTAAAGATTTCAATATTTTCTAAAACATTGCATGTGTAGAAAATTCAAATGACACTCAATGAACATGCATCCATCAAATTGCAACACACAAAATCTCTAACAGCTTCAGCATTTTGAAGCGCCTCATCTACTTTCTTTTCTGATAGGAACTGCATCCAAACAACCTGGTTGTCCAACATTTGTATCTTTACTGGCATTTTTCCCCAACAACTTTCAAGCCACGAATCAGCTTGGAATAAGCCTCTTGATTTTGATTTCAGGAAGCCAACTAGGCTACAGAACAGGGTTCTTCTGCTTTTTAATCTCCCAAGGGGCTGCCGTTACTCCTTTTTCCTTTCCATCATCTACAATCCACTCTGCTACTGCTGGACTACTTGGCTTTGCATCAGGCTTCTTGTCTCCATAGGGCTTAGGAGCAAAACTGACATTTCTTTGGGCATAAGCATCTCTTGAACCACTTTTATTATGAAAGATTTTTGTGCTTTCATCCACCGTTGCACCCTTTGAGTTGAAACGAGCCATATTAACTTGTATTTTCCTTCCACCCCAGGATCTACCCACTGCTTGATCAATGGATTTCTCTGCTTCCCTGTTGGTGGTGAACCTCACAAAAGCGAAACCACCGTTCATACTCCCCTGCTCCACTGGCATGAACAATATCTACAATCTGGCCTGCCCTGCAGAGAACATAGCCTCTATCCCTGCCTTTAAAAACTGTTTCAGGCAGGTTCAAAACAAAGATGGAAAAAGATTTCATACTCTTTGAAGCTGTTTCGATGGAGTGGGCTTGCTGCGATTGGGATGAGCTCTATCATTGTTCCTGTCTGATCTTGTATCCTCTTCCCAGGATTTCCTAGCTTTCGATTCTCCAATCTCTTCATCTTGTTGCATCTCCATTCGTAGGACCTACACTGAACTTTTGTACCTGTTAAGTTGGCTACAGTCATCCAAATAGATAGATTACCATGGTTATAGCTCTGATATCACTAAAACAGAGTGAATTTCACTCTGATTATCTATTTGTATTACCCACTTGGATGGAATCAGCATTCGTGATCTGATTATCCATCTTGAAGGAATCTAGTATCTCCAGGTTTAGCATTCGTAATCTGATTATCCATCTTGAATGAATCTAGTATCTCCAGGTTGATTCTATCCAATAATAAATAATAAGCATTCATGATGTCATGGACCAAGATGATTTGACTCAATTGGAGTTGTGGAACGTCTACTAATACAGTCACATATGTGTCAATATAGCCCACTTAGAATGTGAATTGCCAGCTGATAGCTGTTAAATAGTCTACTAATCCAAACAACACCCTCTGAGGGAAATCTGTCCCCTGGACTGTGCATGATGGGCTGAAGCAATTTAACTTGAAGCACACCAGGATGCATGGTTTAGATTACAAACGGGCAACTGAACTTTCCTTTTTTGTGGATGAATTTTAGCTTTCAGATTGCGGCATTTACATTCACAACTATTCACCAGGATCTATCATTCAGTACAAATAAACCCAATCTTATACTGATATTATCAAGGACAAACTCACCTTAAGATAGCAACTGTAAAGGTGTCGATCATACAATGAAAATAAGTAAGAAATGTAGAACAATCCAAGGCTCTTTCCACACCCAATAAGTAAGTAAAACCCTTTTTTCATCAATATTCCAGAAAAATTACCCAATCCAAGGCTCTTTCCCATAGTCGTGAATTTAAATTAGGACGCCATTTCGGCTTGGTCTCCAAATGAAATGTTTCGGCCGATTAGGAAATTTCGGTGGCATATTTTGGAAAAAAATGTTTTTTATATTAAAATGTAAAATTAATATATGATACTTTTAATTTATTCTACTAAATCAATGCAATATGTCAATTTATATTTGATGGTCTATTTCATATTAGAGTGAAATTTGGCTAGCTTATTCATATTAAAATGTTTTTTATTGGAATAAAATTTGATTAGGGCGCATATAGTTGTTTAGAGCTTTAATAGATGGGCTCCACAGTGGAGCCCATGAATTTCTCTGAGCCAAAAGGCCAAAATGGTATTTTTACTTTTACTTTTAAGTTAAAAAAAAGTATGTTTAGCCCCTGACTTTTCATTTTTTTTCTATTTTAAAGGTTACCTACATGCTGGGACAAATAATTGGATGAAGCGGATGAATTGGACAAATTGGCCGAAATCATAAAATTCAGACCGAATTGGAACGAATTCTAGGATGAAAAATTACAGGGGTCCTGTGCATTTCAGTGGCGGAAACGAACCGAAATTATTTGGAAATTTCGGCCGAAACAAACTGATTTTTGTCACACTGCTCTTTCCACACCCTGTGGTAAAGTAAAACCCTTCTTTCATCAATATTTCAGAAAAATAACACAATCCAAGGCATTTTCCATACCTAAACGGTAAAGTAAAACCCTTTACTAAAGATTTCCCGACTCCATGTCTTCTCTAAACCTGAGGATGCCTAAGGAAAAGAAGAGAAGAAAAGTTAATCCTCCTTTTAAAATTTTCACCTGACCATTTTTGGCTTTAATGCCTTATTACAAGAGTCCAGTAGAAGACACTCTAATCTTATTGGAATATAGTAAAACAAAATAAACTCCTATTCCAATACAAAATCTAAGAATTGTATGATTGAAGAAATCTTCTTCTTGCAGAAGAAAATAAAATTTGAAAATTTCTTATTTCTTAAAATATGTTTGGGAGTGTGACCCATCGGGCCCACACTACCTAATTTCAGATATGGATTTTAATTTGATTGTCTCTTGAATTATTGTGCAATACTAGTAGTTGATATCAATTCAACACTAACTTTTCGCTCTTCATTATTACAACTGTAATATGTTTGACATTGTTCTTGTTCCTGTTTTGACAAGTGCTTTTTCCTCTATATTTTGGTATTTCAGGGAGAAAGCACACCGTCCTTTTCGTTGCCTTGATTGCCAGTATCGGAGAGAATTGGTTAGAGTATATCTATCAAATGTGGAGCTAATTTGCCGTCGCTTTGTTGAAGAGAAAAGAGGTGCACTAGGCAAATTGATTGAGGACAAAGTCAGGTGGTCAAGGTAGATATGGTTTTGCTCCAAAAATTGTTTACACTAAATTTCAAAGCTTACTGTGTTTCAGTTTTGTTCTTTTGATGAACATTAATTTATATTAGTTTTGTTCCGTCAGTTTTGTCATATACAATTAAGACTGGACCAAACTATGTTACATTTGTTGATGTGGCATGCTTTAACAAATCATTTCTTGGGGTGGTTGCAGCTTCCATGCCTTTTGGTTTGGGGTTGACCAAAATGCTAGGCGACGCCTGTCAAGAGACAAACAAGATGCCATATTGAAAGATGTTGTTAAAAGTTTTTTTATAGAGAAGGAAGTCACATCAACATTGGTAATGGATTCTCTCTATAGTGGTCTGAGGGCTCTTGAATGCCAGAATAGGAACAAGAAAGGAACTGAGAAATTAGTGGAAATGGAGGAAACATCTGATCCCATTGTCTTCGTTGAGAAAGACATGTTTGTTTTGGCTGATGATGCATTGGCTTTACTTGAGAGGGCTGCCATGGAGCCTTTGCCTCCAAAGGATGAAAAAGGTCCCCAAAACCGTACGAAGGTAAGCTTATGAATTTTGCAACTACGAAATAATTGCAGGAAATTCTTTCTTAGATTTGTTATGCAACTATCTGTTAGTCATTAATTGTATAATTTTACATTGGGGTAGCATATTCTGCCTCATGGAGCAACTGATCAGTGCACACCACTGTATCTGAATTGGAGTTGATGATATTGATAATTACTTGATGTCTTCAATGGTTTCCATCTCTGTCTAAGCTCTTCCTTGTTGAAGTACCAACCTGCACATTCCTTTCATAACTCTCGCTTCACACTTGCATCAAAACTGTGGTGCCCTTATGAGACACTTTAGTCAACCCTTCTCTCTCTTTTTGTATGGTCTTGGTCAACCATTGCTCGCTTGACACTGTGACCAAAGTTTTGTTGCAATGCATTGCTTCTGGTGGATGCCCTAGCAATAGGTCATATGCTACTTCTCTTATTATATGCATTTAGAAAGAATTGGAACTCATAATGAAGTGTGGCAAGTTTTTAATTGCCAACTGCTGATTCGACACAGCCCTTCTTGGCTAGGGATTGGCATGTGGTGATGAACGACACATGGCAGAGGAAGAGGTAAAAATTCTGAAAGGATATCCTACTTATTTTTCGATCACTGAACTGTCATCCTACTTTAAGTGTAGGAGTCTTAAAACCAACAATAAATATCAGCTCAGCTGCATTAAGCATCTAAGCACAACTTTCATGAAGAATCATCAGTAGTTATCAACCCCAATGTGAATGTATTATTAATGTATGATGATCGGAGTGTTGAATTTTATTTTAGGTTTAAAAACAATGTATAATAACTCTTTACACACAAAGGAAATGATAAAATGACCATAGATAGGTCCGACTTTATAAAGGTTTTACAAATAATGGTAACGAATACAAATGGATTTCGAATCCACTCTGGTAAAGGTGGTCAAATTTCAGATTTCCAAATCTTGGTAGAATAGGTTAGAAGTGAGTTTTAGAGAATGTGGAATTATTTCAAGGAATCTGCCGTAAATGTCCAAAGATTTGTACCTTAATTTACCTCTTCCGTCTTGCTTCCTCAAGGAATAATGTGACTGTAGAAAACAGTGGGAGGTCAGCCCTTGGTCTATAACAATTTGTGGAGGAGAGCCCACAATCCTATGTGAATTGGTGTGAGGAGAGCCCAGAATCTAATGAAGCGTGAGGAGAGCCCAGAATCTAATGATGCTTCACTGGACAGTGAAGGAGATCACAGGTTCCACCAATGTTTTAAAATCCTGCGTGAATTGGTATGAGCAATCCCTTGAGTCGAGTTGGCTTGCATCTTGGAAAACTCCAAGTAGTAACCCTAGAGCCCAATAATCAATATAAAATATGGAGAAATAGCACAAAAATAAGTAGCATAAAAACTTGTGTTATGTGAATCTAGAATCTGAGGACTTATTATGTTTTGCTTATAATAATGAGTTTAAGTAGAAATGGGCACCCATGTTTATGTTTCGTTAAGTTGGATGCATTGTACCTTCCTTTTTTTGAATGCTTAGATCTTCCAATAAAAAGTTGTGGCTGTGATCTTTTAGAATCAATGTAAAATGCCCCTAGGAGCCTCCCAAAGCTTCTTCCAGTGGAATAAATCAGTCCAAGATTATTTTAATGGCTTCTTTACTTTATGGAATGAAAAGGACTACATTTTTTAATACAGTACCTCCTCAGTTCCTCCTCATGTGCTCAGATTACAAGAAGAGTCTCGTAGAAGTTAATTCCTGATGAACTTATGACCAATTCTTCCAATGGAATCCTCTTTGCTTTTCATATCTCTGATTTTTTTTTTTTTTTTGAATGGTAAAAAGAATTGATGAACATCAAATCTCTAATATTGTAACATGGTATCAGACCACCGACTCTAGGATTGAGAAGATTGATCACTCTGAATGATTTATGAATCCTTAGTCAAGTTGTCATAGTAACTGGTATCCTCTTCTTGGTTGACCAACTCTGCATCATTGAGGAACTGAACAAGTTCATCAAGAAATTATTTTGAATCTTTTCAATCAAGTCCAGAGCCTTCATCTGCTTCAGAACTAGTCATCTGATCAGTAATATTGCATAATGCTCTGCCTCGGAAGCACTGCCAACTGCATCCAGCCATCGTGCATATCTTTTTTCAAGTGGTGGGCCCCACTTCTGTGGATCACAAGCTCACAGCTATCACCACATCTCTCATTGACCATTTATTCTGGATTTTTATCAGCAATTTTTATTTTTATTTTGGGATTTTTCGGAGCAAGGTCGCCCAGGCTCTACATTTTTTCTGTTTAAATCCTGTGTCCTGACTGTTTAGTTTCGAAACTATGGACAAAATGATGGCATATCAATTAAATTGAGTGGGAAGCACTATGGGAGTTTGTGCTTCCACCTCAAGCATTTCCTGGAAGGACAAGGCCTTGCCGGATATCTTACAAGAACTGAACTTCCTCCAACAGATGCAAAGGCATTTGCTACTTGGTGTCAAAACAACTCCGGAGTAGTTACATGAGTCCTGAATTCCATAGATCCATCGATCAGCCTGTCCTGCTATCATTTTCCAAGGCCTCAGATATGTGGATTCATTTGAGTAAGTTACATCATCAGGCTAATAAATCACGGAAATTTTACTTTGGACATGAAACGTGTAAAATATTGCCAAGGAGATAAATCACTACATGATTATTTTAATGGCTTGCTTACTTTACTGAATGAAGAGGACTCCATGACTCGTAATACAGTACCTCCAGAGCGTCTTCCTAATGTCTTAAATTACAAGAGTCTTATAGAAGTCAGTTCCTGATGAACTTACAGTCAATTCTTCCGCTGGAACCCTCTTTACTTTTCAAATGTCTGATATTGTAACAGGAAATTGGGAAAAAGTGAGTCTAGGGCAATAAAACATAGGACTTTGCTGATTGGTGACATGGGTGTGACTAGGCTGGAATATCAATTCCTTCTTAGTCTGAGTCAATTCAGACTTGGTCTGACTTTGTAAGGTCCTCAAGGTGAATGGGAAAACCGGTTCATGACATGCTTAATTTATCAGTTTCTTCTTTCTTGAGATGGTAGGATTTCAAGAGGGTTTGTTCTGACAGAGACCAACGAAGACTCGAAGAGTTTTTTAATGGATGTTAATGGTAATTGTTTGATCGTGGGTTTAGTTTGATGATGGAGCTTGGATGATATGTTCCATATGATGATGATAGATTAGGCTATGACATAATATGTTTTGTTTGTTAATGGCTATGGGTTTTGTTGCATTGGATGTTGGATCTTTTGTGATAATGGCATATGAGCTTTATTTGATGATGGATCCTTTGGGATGGATATTTGATGATGGTTTTTTTTGTTTTTTTTTTTTTTTTTTTTTTTTTTTTAAATGATGGATCTTATATGATGGGTTTGCTTGATGATGGTAGGTCAGGTCAAGTCATGTGGGTTTTGTTTGATAATCGCATATAGGTTTTCTTTGATAATGGCATGAGTTTCGGCTAAAGATTACAAGGTTATAGTGTATGAGTTTATTTGAAGATGTATATTGAAAGATGGTTTTGTTTGATGTTGATGTTGATGATGATGAATCTTGTAGGATGGTTATTTCTCAATACTGATGGATTTGAGTGTAATTCTTATGAGATTTGAAAAATTAAAATGGTAATGGGTTCAACCATGGAGGACAAGACTGACAAATGAGTTTAGTATGATGATGGGTCTTCAGACAGGTTTCATTTGATGATCGATCCTGGATAATGTGTTTTGCTTGATGATTATAGAACATAGCTATGGAAGATGGGTAATCTATACTAGTGGTGCATGTGTTCTGTTTGATGATAGATGTAAAGATGATTGGTTTTATTTTATGATTGATCTTGTTTGATAGTAACTCTTTTTTAGAAAAAAAAAAACTTTTAAATAGTGGCACATTGGTTCTGTTTGATGATAGATTATGGATGGTGACTTTTATTTGATGGTGGATCTTAGATAATGGGGCTTTGTTTGATGATGGATCTTGCATGAAAGGTTTTATTTTCGATGATGATGTGTATTGTTTAATGATGTATCTTAGACAGTCGGTTTTGTCTAATGATGGATTTTGGCTTTATCTTTTATTATGTGTTTTGCTGATGATGGATGTTGGATGATGTGTTTTGTTGGATGATGGATCTTGGATGATGAGTCATGTTTGATGATGGATCTGTTTGAAGAGGAGTCCTGTTTGATGATGGATTTTCGATGATGGTTTTGTTTGATGAGTTTTGTAAAAATTGTCATCAAAGTACAAGTCATGAACTGATTTCAATCAGAACCATGGTTCAAAATAGCACGTAGCGGCGACATTATCGGCCATAGCAGTTGGGACTGCTATGCTATTTTGAAATTAGCGGCGCTACGGTCTAAAACCTAGTAAAGCCAAGCAATTTTAATTTAAAACATTATTTTTTTCTATTTCTTCTCCTCAATAGCCTTTCCAAAGTCGTCTCTACCCTTATATGGTTCCAAATTACTTAAAAAGCACAAGATTGACTGCTACATAAGATTTGAATTCTTTTGACCACTTAAAATAATCACACTGCTACGCTGCTACATATCGCCACAACTGCTACGTAGCGTTTTGGCTACTAGCCGCTACGCCCACAACAACTGCTCTTTTAATCCTTGATCAGAACTCCACCAAAGCCAAGCCAAAGCCACGCTGTTTTGCCTTTGTCGTCTCGAGTTCAGTGCCTACCGAGTTGTATATGACTCAATGCAACTTGGATGGGTCACATCGAGGTTACTAGCTAGCTTTTAATAGTGACTCGATTGGGACATTTAGACTGATATATGAGTTAACTGGTAGTGGGTTTCTGTGTACCCCATGAATGACTTCATGAGTTAGTGGTTGCCTACTGAGACTGTTAGGTCTATACACATTCTCTATGGGATCTGACTTCTTAGTTATTATCTTGCATGATACCTTTGCATGCTCATGTAAAATATAACATCGTAGTTTTCCTTTCAAGTGTGTGTATACTACTATACTGGCATTGATAATCTCTCTGCAATGGTTGCCTATTTAGGAAGGAAGTTCTGGAGATGACTTCAACAAAGATTCAATAGAACGTGATGAAAGGCGGCTTACAGAGCTGGGTCGCAGGACTGTTGAAATTTTTGTCTTAGCACATATCTTCAGGTATGTGTATGTGGGCTTTATTTTTTAATCATTCATGCAAAACCTCTAAGCACTGGTTACTTGCTCTTGGAACTTCTGGCGATCTGTTTCTGTAATCTTACTTTATAGTTGTTTTCTTGTTTTAGACCTACATAAATTCATATCATCTTTGTATCTCAAATGTCTTAGCTCTATCAAAGAAACTTATGTAACTACTGCAGGATTTAGGTTTGTGCTAAGTTGCATGCTCTGGATAGGGTTTTTTTTTTTCCTTTAATTTTTTATTTTTTCCCCTCTCCCAGTAACAAGTAATGTTTTATTAAAGATAGATAGGAGAAGTCCAGGACATGGCACTAAGATGTCTGCAACCACAACGACGAAGGTATAAGAGCATTATACCCAACACGCAACACAACCATTACCCGGCCACTACATTAAGAGAAGAAATCATGTCCACCCCTGCTGTAGCATGCAGCTCTCCCTTCTCTTTCCTGGACCTCTATAAATATAATTCAATTCGTCAAATCTGCCTCATCCTCCCCGAAATCAATTCCTAAATCTTGCCCACACCTATGATTTGTTTGCCTTAATCTTCTATGGGTTGAATTTCCGGATTCATTGTTAAAAACCCGCACAGAGGAGACTAACTACTCTGCCATATCGGAAACAGCTGCTGATCTGTTGGTCTGCCTTCCGTCAGCAAAAACTTCTAACACCAGATTAGATCCGCCATTCCCATCCTTAGACTCAGCACCTTGACTCCTCTTATACAAGTGAGGTGTGGGCTATCAGGGGCGGACCCAAGTGCATCCATGTGTAGGCAGTTGCACCCATTGGACCTCAGCCCGCTTCTAAATCCATAATGAAAATTCAGGCTCAGTTTTGAAAATTCACATAAAAATCCTACATCCGCCCCCAAGACCCGTATGAAAATCCTGGGTTTGTTCCCAAATCCAATTGCCTGTATGGATCCACACCTGTCAAACAAAAATTCTGGGTCCGCCACTGTGGGTTATGAACCTGACCCTGAACTCTGGGAGTCAGACAATCTTGCGACAGCCTCTATAGAACTCCTCCTAAAGGAGGATGACGCCCTGTAAGCGACAGACGTTGTCTACTGTCAAAGTCCAAGCCAGAGTGATGTCTCACTATAGCAAGACTTATGCTCGCTATTGCGAGCGAAGCTGAAGAGGTCTTGAATGCTTGTGAGGAGTCTTATGCATGGATTTAGGGCTATAAATTGGGTGATTCTCTCAACCCAAATAGATACACCACCTCTCTCATTAATCTGACTAAAAGATATCTTAGAAAGAGAATTATTCTCTAGAGCCATTGAGAGAGTGTTCTGAAGGACTGCTCTAGAAGGTTGTGTTTCTTCTACTCTCTTGTAGAAGATTGCTCGTCTTGGTTGACAAGGTGCGACGAGATCAAGTAAGGAGAACGGTGCACGGTGGAAGTCGTGTCAGTGGAAGTTGTGCAAGAACAAATACAGTCCTTAGGTCGAGGTACTGACTGAGGTAAAGAAGCTGTGAGTATATTTTGTAACTGTTCGTGAGTTCTTGATTTCTTGATCGTGGTTTCTCTCCTTGGAAAGGGTTTCCATGTTAAATATTGTGTCTGCGTGACGATTGCTTGGTAGATTTATTTGCTAGTTCTATCTTGTTTGATTGGTTACATCTGTTGCATTGATTTGATTAATTAGACTAGCATTCATTCTAGTGGGTCCTGCAGAACTTTCAATTGGCATCAGAGCGGGTTACACTATTTTATTGTGTTGATCCAAATATTGCTAGAATGAATATCTACCATGAAGGCACTGCTACCAAAATCCCTAAATATGTTGGGAAGAAAAAATCTTCTAAAGGGATTTAGTGTTATTAGTGTCATGGACTAAGAAGCACGGACACGGACACGGGACACGGACACGACACGACACGGACACGCCGACACGGCATTTCTAAAAAAAGTAGGACACGGACACGTTAGGGACACGTTAATAATTAATAATAATAATAATATATCTAATCATATATTAAAAGATACTATCATTTTAACTTTGTAATCAATTTAGCAATCAAATAAGTTATGACCTTTTACAAACAGCACCCTTTTCTTTTCATTTTTTACTCTAGTTTTATTATTTTAACTTTGTAATCAATTTAGCAATCATATAAGTTATGACCCTTTTCTTTTCATTTTTTACTCTAGTTTTATTATTTTAACTTTGTAATCAATTTAGCAATCATATAAGTTATGACCTTTTACAAACAGCCCCTTTTTCTTTTCATTTTTTACTCTAATTTTATTATTTTAACTTTGTAATCAATTTAGCAATCAAATAAGTTATGACCTTTTGCAATCAGCCCCCTTTTCTTTTCATTTTTTACTCTAATTTTATTATTTTAACTTTGTAATCAATTTAGCAAACAAATAAGATATGACCTTTTACAAACAGCCCCCTTTTCTTTTCATTTTTTACTCTATTTTTATTTATTTTTTTCCAATCAAAAGAGGCCAGCGTGTCCCCAGCGTGTCCGAAATATTAAAAATAAAAAAAATAATCAGGACACTCTTTTGGGTGTGTCCGACACGTGTCGGGAGCGTGTCCGTGTCCGACACGTGTCGGACACTAACACTCTGGCCCCGGAGAAGTGTCCGTGCTTCCTAGGTCATGGATATGAACACATTGCTAGTGATTGTGGTAAAGGAAACCAAAGAAAAGGGCTTTTAATTTGAAAAGGTCTGAATCTGAGAAACCTACCACTAGCAAATAGAAATTCATGGCTTTTCTGGCATCTACATGTTCTGCTACTCCACAAGTTTCTTGTGATGGGACTGATCATTATGATAGTGAGTCAGAGGTAGAACATGACTGTAAAACTGAATATCAAATGCTGTTTGAGAAGACCATGAAGATGCTAAAGATGAATGAAAGAGTGGCCAAAAAGTGGAAAGCATTTAAAGAGCAGAATTCCTCCTTTAAAGCTGAACTTGCAGAAGCACTTGCAAAAGTACAAAAACTGGAGGATGAAAATAATAGATTGGCTGACAAATTGTCTGCAGAATTTCAAAAGTGTGACTTGAATATGATATGAAGACTTTAAAATCAGAGAATTCTGATATAAATGGAAGACTCAAGCTGGTTCTATCTGAGTAAATACTGCTAAAGCTTCATTGAATAAAATGACACTGGATCTAGAAAATTAGATGACATCCTGATAAGTCAAAAGGCACACACTGACAAGCATGGCATTGGCTACGCTGAAAGAGCATCCATTTCGAATGCCAAAGGTACAAACTGTTTTGTTAAAAATTCAGTTGTTACTAATCTTGTTGTTAGTGTTGCAAAGAAAGCTCCAAAGAAGACGAATGTGTCACGTCCTGAACGAATTCCCATGTGCCATTATTGTGGAATTAAAGGACACATTCGACCCCATTGCAATAAGCTGCGAAGTTTACCAAATCAAAAGCAATGGAAAACGCAGAAGGTTGAGCTGAAAAAGAAGAATACCAAAGTTGTTTGCTCAGGAAAGAAGACCTACCTTCTGTGTTGATACACGCTTTGCTGAAGTATTTAAATTTGCAGGTGTGTGCGCAAAGCTTCATCATCCCTGATCAACAAGATCAAGCCCCCACCCCAGTGCTGATACAAAGATCATATCGAGGGGGAGTCAATATTGAGGGCGAGCTACTGGATCTAGATTGATAGAAGCTGCATGATGATATTTGTTTGTCAATTATGGACAAATGCATGGGGAGAAGAATGGAGCTAAGGGGAGCTATACAAGCCAAGGCAATTCAAGATCTAAAAGTTCAAGCAGTGGCAATGCAAGATCTACAGTGCTGTATTTTTTGTTTTTTTTTCTTTTGGGTAGATCATATTGTATTGTTCTAAGGGGTTTTGTCCAAGAATTGCCAAAAAAGGGGAGATTGTTAGCGACAGACGTTGTCTGCTGTCAGAGTCCGAGCCATAGTGATGTCTCGCTATAGCGAGCGAGGCGGACTACCAGTCCGATCCGGACGCTATGGAAGAGTTCTAGAATGCTTGTAAGGAGTCTTATGCACGGATTTGGGGCTTTAAATTGGGTGATTCTCCCAACCCAAATAGATACACCACATCTCTTATTAATCTGAGTAAAAGATATCTTAGAGAGAATTATTCTCTAGAGCCATTGAGAGAGTGTTCTGAAGGGCTGTTCTAGAAGGTTGTGTTGCTTCTACTCTCTTGTAGAAGATTGCTTTTCTTGGTCGACAAGGTGCGACGAGATCAAGTAAGGAGAACGGTGCACAGTGGAAGTCGTGTCAGTGGAAGTTGTGCAAGAACAAATACAGTCCTTAGGTCGAGGTACTGACTGAGGTAAAAAAGCTGTGAGTATATTTTGTAACTGTTCGTGAGTTCTTGATTTCTTGATCGTGGTTTCTCTCCCTGGAAAGGGTTTCCACGTTAAATATTGTGTCTGCGTGGTGATTGCTTGGTAGATTTATTTGCTAGTTCTATCTTGTTTGATTGGTTACATCCGCTGCACTGATTTGATTAATTAGACTTGCATCCATTCTAGTGGGTCCTGCAAAACTTTCACGCCCTTTATTGGATTTAACTCTCCAGAGCTTGCCCGCTTTTGTCGACGGAAGTGGAAAAGAGACAGATTTCATATGCTGCTTCTTCCTTGCCAAGTCACTCAGTTCTGTTGACTTGGCAGGCATAGAATACGAAGATCTAGAATAACCAGATCAAATAGAACTAGAAGAGGGTCCTGAAGGCAGACCAATTAGCAGCAACATGATTCCTGGAAAAACCAACAGGAAGAGGGAGAGGGAGAGGGAGAGGGGAGGGGAGTGGGGAGGGTGGGAGAGTGGAGACAGACTTGAGGGACGATCTGAGGCACCTAAACTGAATTTTGCACATGATCTGAAAGAAAATTCTGGGCCTGAGGCCAAATAAGCCTGTGAGCCAGATCCAGAATGATCCCCACACTAGAGGCCCTTTTGGCCTAAATAGCAGCATACTATGCAATACACTGAGCATTGTCCACATCGGCCCTATTATAATGAAAATCCTTCAAGTTCAGGTGGTCCGCTTTGTGTGATGGACTGCCTACATGAAAAACGTCATTGCCTTTTCCATCCCAATCTCTATCCCGCTTGAGAACTGAATACCCAAAGAGTTACTGCTAGCATTTGATCCATCATACATCTGTGAAGCTCGTCTAGCCAAATCTGAGCGCAACATGCTGTGAGACACACTAATGTTGAAAACATTCACATCTTGTGATAAACTCAACTTCTCCTTTTTCATACCCTCGCAGTTTACTGCCACATGAAGAGTCCAGTTGGAATTGCCACTGCCCAGAGTCACCACATCATCTCTTAAGATGCTGTGAGAAAACCTCCCCTGATGAATGAACGTGATAATGAGGGGGGTCGAACACCAGGCCTTGGAACCTGTACCCTTGTTCTTCCCTTTTGGATGTAACCCTTTGCAGAAGTTTCCTTCACCGTCCTCTCCTCATTCTGCATGAAGAAAAGTTTTGAAAAACCCCCAAAATCTGGCTCAACGGAATATTTGACAACCTCCTCTGCAACCAACCTGCCCTCCTCTGAATCTGCCAATGAATCACAAAGGGCCATGTCAGTGTCTGAGTTCAGCAACCTGTGGCTGGACTTGCAGATCTGGCCACTTTCTCCAGCATCAGAAAGATGGAAACACAAACCGCAACTGCAGCATCGTCTTCTTTATCCACTGACTACCAGGACTCCCGCAAAGTGCAATCCTTCCTCTGAATCTTCTCTTTCTCTAAGGAACACAACATCTGAGTTGGTTCTTCTCTCACCACAACCAAAAAAGGATTACCAAAAATCTCATTAGTCACTCCTATTCTATTTTCCAGTGGCTTGTAACTCTTAAGCACGCCTTACCATATTCCAAAAAAGTCTTGTATGAAGTCATCTCTTCTTTAATGGTGTTTGACATGGCAAATTTCAGAAAAGAATTTTCTCATTCTATATTATATTTTCATTTTAAAATGCACATCTTTTTTACAGGAAAAAGAATTTTTTTTAACTAACACAATATGTAGGAAACACCGACAGAAATTATGTACAAGCATTGTTTTAACAATTAGGGGTCGTTTGTCTGCACCAATTTACATATGTAAATGGAGAATATGCGTAGGATTTACACATCAGTCATGTTTGTCTACAATTATTTACTCATCTTGTGTGTAAATCAAATGTGAAAATGAGCTCATTTTCATACCAAAATTTAACACTTGTTGAGGTGGGTAATAAAGAATACCCAAACGGATGGGATTTTAAAGAATAGCCGTTGGAGCGGACAGCTTGGTGTTTGCCCATTTCCGTCAAATGAGGTTTTGGGTTCGAAATGTAGAAGATAATGTGGCTCAGGCCCACTAGGCCCAGCCCAAGGGCTTGTACACAACTGTATATCAGATCCCACTTAGATTATGTTCTGATTTGATGCTGATTTATTTCCTTGTATAGATTAGGAGATTAATTGTTATTTCCTTGTATAGTTTAGGAGATTGATTGTTAATTATTCTGATTGCCCTTGATTAGGGTATAATGTTATTATAAATATACAAACGATCCTCCTATTGAGGTATTAGTTTATTTTCAACCTTCGTCTCTTCCTCTTTCTCTAATTACATGGTATCAGAGCGAAGTTTATGAAAGTTGGTCTGGTATTAGCCTAAGAGACTTTCCAACCATCTTCGAATGCTTTTCTAATGGTGTATCTTCATCTCGTGCATTGTTTCTGCTGGTACGTGCCTGGAGTTCAACTGATCAAACGTGGCCCACCTCTGATCAATCTCTGGATAACAGCAACCACTCTCATAGTGATCGACTATTCTTCAGGGGTATTTTGAAGATTTTTCTGGAGTTTTTCATCAACAGTTGAGGTTCTGTTCTACCATTTCTTCATCTGACGAGTTTGGGTCCATTTTCTCAAAAAGTTTTCATCATAACGGTACAGATTTGTGGATCTGTATCCAAATCTCATCAAACTTGGACTAGAGGTCATACAATTGATCTCTTCCAAGATGATCAATCCTGATCTGTGATTGGACCACTTTGTGGGGCCCACATACAGCTTCTGCCCAGAAAAACCTGTTCGTCTGGCATTATTTTTTTTTTCTGTATTTGGCACTGTGTTGGATTATTTTCTTCTGGATGCATATCTCAGCCATACAAACTACATCCTTCATGCGTGGTTAGTACAATCATCTCAGATTACATTTTTTTATCAATTGTGATTGATACCCCTCTCCAACACATGAAAATTAAATAAATAAGAGGCCTCAAAATGGAGGAAACACATGAAACAAAAAAACCTTTCTTCCTGCATCTCATCACCCATGTGGGTGCTGCCTCTCATCTTTTTGTTATGAAGGAAATCTCTCTTTCCCTCTCTTGCCTAGCTATACCAAAGAAAACTTTGTAAAACCTATTTTTGTCTGTGGATTCATGCACAAAAAACTCTGTAAATCTATTTTTTCCTGATCTGACCATAAACCATGTAAGAGCTATAAAGACAGTTGAATCAGGGGCCAAACAAATAAAGCCGGAGGAATGGATCTGCTAACTGCAACCAATAGGTAGACATGCTTCATCACCATGGCTATTGCAAGGCACAGAACAACAGAGTCCTCCCACTTCAACTGTGCACACATTCATATCTCTGTCCATCTTTATCTCCACCCAAAAGTACCGATGTTGACTGAAAAAATATATATAAAAAAAGGGATTCTCTTCATTCAATCTGCACACCAAGATATATCTACAAACCTTTGTCACCCATCTGTTGCCATCCATCCAAGGAACCCATGTATGTATGGATAGTAGGGATGCACATGGGCGTGTGTGACTGCCATCTTTCTGGCAATATGGGCTGCTGAATTGAAGCTAATGGAGGTGAGAAGGTGGTGGAATGGGTCTTGTACGAGGGGAGAAGAAGGGAAGAGGGAATCTCATTTGCTTGTAACGAAGGCCCTGGTGTTATTTACGTAAATGGCAGGGAGGGTGCTTTTTTTTAATACATTTTCAATACGAGTGGTTTGTTCATGTAACTCTTTGTGTGGGTGGTGAAGTTGCCATTTTTTATTTCTTTATTTTATTTTCTTTTAGATCAACTCTTCTTTTGGTAGAAAGATCAATTCTTCATCAAAAGAGACGCTGATTTTGTTTGATTGCTTTCTGTTGGGCCCTTCTCATGGATTTGGAGATTAGTTGTAATCGTGTTCATATCATTATATATCATTACAGTAGAACTTAATTCAATGATTAATGAGTATCATTTACAAAATCATTTAATACATTTACACATGTCATTGAAACAAACATGGTAAAATCAATCACATGTGTAATTGATGTGAAAATGGTGTTATTAGACAAACGTTGTAAAAAGAAACTAATGTGTAAACTGTTACCTACTTAAAATTTGAATATTCATCATTTACATGTGTAAATTGTATTTATATATCCCACGCGTAAAAGACAAACGACCCCTTAGTTCTATCTGAGTAAGGGGTCATTTAAATTTGGACAAAATTTATTGAAAAGAGTAACAATCTCTTATTTGTTTGACATTTGCTCAAGGAATATGCTTGTGACCTATGATGCCCAAATACGTCAGGGACACGCCATAGACATGGCGGGGACACGGATTTTACATGTAAAAAGCGAAGTATCGGATACGATACGTTGCCCATTTTGAAGTATCCGTGCATCATAGCTTGTGACACTCCTATAAATACACCTACAACTTTATGTCATATTTTTGTCCCTGCTATTTACAGTTCTTTGTTTCATTTGTGATAAGTTTGGTTCCATATATTACCACTAGTATGCTTGTGTTTCAGCAGTAAAATTGAAGCTGCATACCAGGATGCTGTTGCTCTTAGGAGACAGGAGGAGCTGATTCGCGAGGAAGAGGCTGCAGGGCAAGTCGAAACTGAGCTCAAGGGAAAGCGTGGAGGAGCTGAAAAGGAAAAGCGTGCTAAAAAAAAGCAGGTCTGCAACTGTATATTCTTTATGTTCTTCATAGAGTATCTTTTCCATGGATCCTTGACTCCTCATTTGATGCTAATATTCGCCACTGGGGAAACATGAGGGCCTGTGTAGGAGTTTTCGGTCTTTCTTGGACAAATGATTATTCTGTCAGATCCTGCATCATTTTCCCCATTAAACATATTAAATCTTAGATGCATGGATCTGTTGATATTGATATATGGCAGTATGGCACTGCCAATCTGCAACTGTAAGCCCATTGGGACACAAATAGGTATTTTTTATATGATAGCATGAATTTGACAAGTTCTGGCCTCTTCACTGCAGATCTGTGAATTGATTGAAAAGAATCTTGGGAAATTTTCAAATAAGAAGTTAAGTTTTTGACTTATTTCAAAAAAGGACACAAGTTTTAAAAATTTTCAAATTAGTCCCTAAGTTTTTCAGAAAGTTTTCAATTAAGGACATCCATCCAATTAAAGCTATTTTCTAGCGACTGTTTTCCCTCAATTTTGTTAAACTATCCAAATTACCATTCATTGAAATAAAACCCTCCTTCACTCCCTCAATATTCTCCTCCTTTTCTTCACCTGCGTCCATACAGTGATCAAGGACAACTAGCGTCCCCACGGCGATCGGTTGCATGTAGTGGCTGCCGGAGGCCCGGAACCATGTCATGGTGGCTTTAAATGAAGGGTAATTTGGGTATTTTAAAAAATTGAGGAAAAAAGTCACCCGAAATACCTTTAAATGGCCAGATGTCCTTAATTGAAAAGTTAGGGACTAATTTGAAAAGTTTGGAAACTTTGTGTCCTTTTTTGAAATAAGACAAAAACTTAAGGCCTTGATTGAAATTCTCCCTAGTGGTGCAGCTCCAGATCTGGATCGGAAGCGAAGACCAATCTCGACGAGATTGATCGAATCCAAAAGGATTCTAGCCCTAGGGCACAACACAAACCATAACCATAACCATAACACACAAGAGAACTCACGATATTTGAATTAATTGAAAAAGCATAAAAAATAACAATAGGGCTCTTCTGTATATAATATATATAGAGCACACTGTTTCTAAACTAATCAGGATATTGAAAATAGGAAAATACCTAATCCTACTCAAAATAGAATTTAGAAAGCAATCCTATTAAGCAACTAAGTAATATCACTAATTTAGAGATTGTCTCTAATAAGGATAGGGATCCCTGCCAAATCATAGATCATGTGGACCCCATCAGGGCCTGTGGGTCCTAGTCTTGGGTCGGGCTGCATCATGTAGAGTTTTTGAACTTTGATTTATTGATAGAATGAAATGATTGGGTTGCATTAGTATATGCTCTGTTGGAAGTTCTTCTGCTGCTTTTCTTCAATGTCCTATTTTCCCTTCTTTTTTTTTTTTTTTTCTCATCTTGCATTTTTGTAGGTGCAGTTTTTCCTGTATAATCTAGCAAATATGTGTTTTTGTCCCTAAATTTAATATTTCTCTGAACATTTATTTTATATCTTTTGGGATTAGTTCTTTCTCGTTCTCATTTTTTCTTAACTTTCACGTGGTGAGACTGAGAGACATCTGTTGGCTTGTTGCTTGCTTTCTCTCAATTTCAAAAGTAATCTGTCTCTTCATTTTATCCAAGCTTGGAAGAAAACTAATATTTCCATAAATTTGGTTCTGAGTAGAAAGCTTCTACTCATTTATCTTCTTGAATGCATATGCTCTCAACCCATTATTTACATTCTGTTGTTTTCTTGTCCAGTCAAAACAAAAGCGGAGCAGTCGCAAGGGAAAAGATAGGGCAAAGGATGAAAAATTTGGCGTGATTGGGCAAGATATGAACCAAAGAGAGAGCCCTTCTGGTAAAAGAACCATAGGGGACATATCTATGAAGCAGGGGCGGTCTGTCCTTGAGAAACCCATTGCACTGGAGGATATTTCTGATGCGTCTGATTCTGATGATGATGTTGCTGAAACTCTTCAATGTGATTTGGAAGACAGAGATGGCAGCCTTGTCAGTTGGGATACAGAGACATCAGAAATTCATACCTCTATCGAAGTAAGTGGCAGCACAAGCTCCTTGCCTGTACAGAATGGGGTCATAGAGAAGAAGAGTCCATCTATTATGGATGACAGTTCCTCAACATGTTCCACGGACTCAGTCCCGTCAGTTGTAATGAATGGACCATACAAAGGGAACTCCTTTCCAAACAACAAAAGCCAAACATCACCCAGCAGGTAACTTTGGTTTTATTTGGTTCCTGCATTGCTATCATACGTGGTTTGGATCTGAGCGAGTTTATTACTGCAGAGGGAAAAATCAACGTAAACAGAATTCAGGTGACTGGACTGGTAGGGGCAATGACAGGGATAACCAGCGGTTTTATTCTACCGCTGACACATGCCATCTACATGATTCTGCTAGCTGTTGTACGGGAGATGGACTTGAATCTGATGACGTAACGTCCTTGAAAGATCAAATACACGTGCTCGAGCAACATTCGATTGAGAAGGTGGAATTAGTATTAAATCTCATATTTTAGCTTTACTGATTGGGAAAACTGACTTACAACTACCATTCAAGGGAAAAAAAGATCTGGCTTACAATTATGAGGCTAAGAGGTTGAACTGAAGTTAATGGCATCAATGACCCCAGTTGGTGCACCTTCATGGTCAACACACAAATGCATGTATGCATTTGCATATATAAAACATACATGAATCTGAACATTCTTCTGTGCTTAGATGTACGCTGTTTTTGAAAAAACTCTGATTGGAGTTGAGTTGCGGCTGGGGGTGGGAAACAGTTCATGTCGGGTAAAAATGGGTTGGGCTGATCAAACAGAAACCCCCCTTAAGTTTTAGGAAATTCTGTAATGCCCGCCCCCCCCCCCCCCCCCCCCCCCCCCCCCCCCCCCCCCCCCGCGGTTCCACCCCTGGCTGTCTACAGGTGGAACCTTAATCCGTACCCGGCCCTTCTTCAGAAAGGGTCACATAAACTCGGCCCTCACCAAATACGAGTCAACTCGACCCAACCTGCATCCAATGCTGGTCAACCTGTTTTTCCTGACACAACTAGTATAAGCTTGGGCCAAGCTCAACCCATCTCAAACAATAAGGCTACATTTGAGTTTGATTGCAAGCCAAAAAAGGCCCAATGCAACATCAGCTCATTCCATATAAATCAAATATTTTGAGTACCAAAATATTAGAACCACAAACTGTTTAAATGGGTTTAGATATGCAAGTCTACCCTAAACCGACCCATTTAAGTGCATTATGCAGGTCAACCCTTACCTAACCCATTTAAAGGCAGGTTGGGTTTTCCTGAGATGGACCTATATTTTTTGTGGGTTGGGTTATGCGTGTCAGATACATGTCGGATTAGTGCGCTGGGTCAAATCTTTGATCTTTCTACCCTTGGTTGTGGCTTTTCAACTCAATTTACTCCTTGTTTGCATATAACCATGCATGGATAGATGCCTATGGTGCGTGTGCATTCTTTTTCTTTTTCTTTTTAACTCATAGACCTGTAATATTCCTTTAGCCTTGCTGCCAAGGAGAAAAATCTTGGTGCTGATTGGCGAAGATGAGTAGGTGCTGCCTGTGGAAATCGTGATTGCGGTTCCAACCTTAGAAGATCACAGTAAAAAGAAAGGAAGGATAAGAAATGGTGAAAAAAAGGCTTAAAAACTGTTAACAATTCAATTCAATTCAATTCAATTCAAATCTTGAAAGGTAGATGTGTTCAAAGTCAAACTTTATCAAGAATGTGACAATCGCAATTGGCTATTTTCTGATCCACGAAACTCAGATTGCATTCTTTGCTTTTGTTTGGATGTGAGGATTTCTAGCATGGATTCCTCATACATATATACTCATGAATCCTTCTTAATATCTCATTTTCAGATATATGTGAATTGACCTCTATGCAAATCCTTGGATCTAGGAACCTTTAAAGAGCATGAATTTGGGGGTAAAATTGAATTCCACCCGAGAGGTGTTATTTCAGAATGCAGCTTCTGAATTTCGTTTAGTGGATTTCTCCTGCGAGAAGCTACATGCAAAACCTTTGCCATACTCGCTATTATTTATTTTGCAACAAGCATGAAGCTTAAGTTGGAGCACACAATCCGTATGATAATGATTTTACAATTTATTTTTTTTCCTTTTGAATGAGACGTGTATTAGTAATCAGTCAAACCAGGACTAAAATTATTCTAGAATCCGCCGAAATCCAACTGATAGATATCCAAAGTCCAAACCTAGTGGTTTATTTGCAAGATCATAGAATCTTCCAGCTGATTTTGGATTAAGAAAAAACTGAGATTTTAGAAATTTAAAAATTAGAAAACCAAATCAAATCCATGAATCCAAATGAGACCTCTGTTGAATTAGGATGTCAATAATTGCGTCATCTCAACTTGACGATTTGCCTAGATAACAAGGGTTTTCAGCCATTTCAGATATCCAAAGTCCTTTTGTTTTGTTAGATTTGGCTTACACGGACAATTTAGAGTATTCTCTATGTTAAAACTGTTTCATTTTGCCCTCTCTCTCTCGTTTCCTTTTTGGATGCTACATTTCTCAAGTGGTTTGAATGTTTGACAAAATGTATGGGTTTCTGTTTTAGCATGCATTTGGGGTGGCTAACGTAGGAAACTACATTATTTGGGATACAGTTCCTCTATCAATCATCATTGATAATGGAATGTGAAAGCAATGTCCCACCTAATGTGGTTTCAATCGCTCCACTAGCTCAAGCATGTTCTGGAACATGTGTATGTTATTGGTGTATATATTCATGTAGTCTTGCTGGACTCTGTAATGTTGCAACTTATTTACAGTAACATGCTCAGCAGTTGCATTGGTTGATGGATCATGGATGCAAGGCATATATATGCCTTGAATCATTATGATTTATGGGGCTTTGGATTGGAGTGTTTAGATTGCTGGGATTTTTCAGGGCTAGCTTGATGTGTTATTTCTTTTAATGGTGGTTCTTCTGCAGTTACTTAATCACCCAATACAGATTTCATGTTGGCTAGATCGAATTCAACAAAGACAATGCTTTACCTGGTTGCTCCTGAAGTAATTGGTTTTGTGGATTTCATGCACGTGTGAAATAAGCAGGAATACATATCCGTTCATTTTTCAAATTATTCAGAGTTATTGTAGTTTGAGATACATGTAATGCTGCTTGATCTCAGTAATTTATGAGTGACAAACGTAGCATGAAGACAATAGACTTTATGTTGTATTGTGTGTCTTTCATTGGAGATTCTCTCCCATTATATAGAGTACAGATGCCTTATTAAAGGCTACAAATCAGCTCTACAAATCAGCTAATCTAATTACAATCTAATTAAAGAAGGAAGAAAGTTGTGCAAATATTTGATCATATCCAACGAGATTGGATACCATCATATTGGGCTTGGGCTTGGGCCTGAACTTGAGTCGATCTTGTATTTGACACCCCCCTCAAATTGATGCCGGGGAATCCACAAGCATCAATTTGCTAACCAAGAACTGATGGCGAGGTCGCGGAAGCCCCTTTGTAAGGATATCTGCATTTTGAAAATCAGAAGAGATGTGAGGAAGGCTAATCACATCACGCTTGTATTCGTCGCATATAAAATGACAACCAATCTCTATGTGTTTAGTGCGTTCGTGGAAAACTGGATTGGCAGTAATACAGATTGCACTAGTATTGTCAGCATAGAGTGGTGTAGCACTATCAGTAGGAAATCCGAGATTTGAAAGCAACCCGCGAAGCCAAAGAATTTCTGAACAAGCGGCAAACATGGCACGATACTCAGCTTCGGTGGAAGATTTGAAGACCTTATCTTGTTTCTTACATTTCTATGAAATCAAGCTATCACCCAGATACATGCACCATCCTGTGGTAGAGCGACGAGTGTCCGGACATCCAACCCAATCAGCATCTGAGTATGCTTTGAGTGTAAGAGAATTGTTGGCCGGATAAAATAATCCACGGGTTGGTGTCCGAATTAGATATTTAATAATACGTCGGACTGCAGCCAAATGAAGATGTCTAGGATCAGTCATGAATTGACTGACTAAATTCACTGCATAAGAAATATCAGACAAGTTATCGTCAAGTAGATCAAGCTGCCAACGGGGCGACAGAGGGTAGGATCAGAGAGAGGATCCCCACTGTCTTGCTGAAGTTTAGCATTGACTTCTACTGGAGTATCGACGGGAGCAGAACCTTGAAGCCCAACCATTTCAATTAATTCAAGAGCATATTTATGTTGATGGAGTACGATGCCTTTTTCAGATTGATGAACTTTTAAGACCTAAAAAATAGTTTAAAGGGCCAAGATCTTTCATGTGGAAAGATTCATGAAGAGAGGCCTGAAGTTGTTGAATCATATCTGCATTGGTACCTGTAATGATGATGTCATCCACATAAACAAGAAGAATTGTAATCCCCGTAGAAGCATGATGAAGGAACATGCATGGATCATATGGACTAGGATGGAACTCCAAGAGGCTAAGAGCATGTTGGAACTTTCAAACCATGCCCGGAGGGCTTGTTTGAGGCCATATAGAGAACGCCGTAATTTGGCAACAGCACCCGTGATGATAGATGAAACCCCCTGAGGAAGGCGCATATAGACATCTTCTTTGAGATCACCATGAAGAAATGCATTCTTGACATCCATCTGGTATAGAGGCCAGGATTGGGATGCTGCAATGGCAAGAATAGTCTTAACAGTTGTCATTTTTGCTACAAGAGCAAAAGTCTCTTCATAATCAATACCATATTCCTGCCGATTACCCAGAGCGACAAGACGCACCTTATACCTAGCCAGAGTCCCATCAGGTTTAAGCTTGATAGAATAGATCCACTTGCAACCTATTGGCTTAACAGAAGGACACGGAACCACATCCCATGTATGATTTTGTGCAAGAGCATCCAATTCATCCTGCATAGCGTTATTCCAACATTCATGCTGCACAGCCTGGGAATATGAGTTTGAAATAGAAGTAGAAGACATGGTGGCCATCAAGGAATTGTGGGTAAATCCATAACGAGTTGGAGGCACTGGAATCCGAGATGAACGGCGTAAGGGAGGGTCTCCAATTGGACCAGATGCAGTTGGGGGATCGTTCGGGGGACTATGTGTGGTCGCAAACTTTACTCCGCCTTTGATAAACGAAATTAGGATCAAATTTAACAAATGGTGTTTTGTCCAAAAAAATCAGGGAAGGAAACATCAGATGAGGACTCTGCAAAATCAAGATGTTGTTGGAAAAAATATTGATTTTCAAAAAAGACAACATTACGGGAGGTACGAATGCGTCGTATGTGAGGATCATAACAAAGAAACCCCTTTTGATGACTAGCATATCCTAGAAATGCGCATTTAGCAAATTGGGCAGTAAGTTTGTTACGCTCAGAAGGAGGAAAATGTACAAAACACACCGATCTAAAAACATGTTGATCATCATAAGACGGTGTAGTTTTGTATAATCGATAAAAAGGACACTCCTTTTCTAAAGAAAAAGAGGGTAATCGATTTATAAGGTGGACAGCAGTGCTAAGAGCTTCTATCCAAAAACGTGTGGGAACAGAAGATTCAATGAGAAGAGATCGAGTAACATCAAGGAGATGCCTATTTTTCCTTTCAGCGATCCCATTTTGCTGAAGGGGTATAAGGACAAGATTTTTGAGAAATGATTCCTTTTTTGTTGTAAAAAAGTTTGAAACTCTGTAGACACATTCATCTCCCGAATTAGAACGTAAAATTTTAATGCAAGTGGAAAATTGATTCTCAACATATGCTAAAAACATCTTGAAAACATTAAAGACATCAGCTTTAGAATGCAGAAAATAAACCCATGTAAATCTACTATAATCATCAATAAATGTCACAAAATATTTATAATGAGCATGAGACAAATGAGGAGCAATACCCCAAACATCACTATGAACTAAATCAAAACACTGCATGCTGTTAGAAGTAGAGACAGAAAAAGGAAGAGTCTTACTTTTTCCCATCTTACGTGTAGCACAATCAAAAGAAACAAACTTAGAAAAGCCTAGTGAGTTTAACAATCCAGAATTAACCATGTGAGACATGGTTTTAAAATTAGGATGGCCAAGCCTACTATGCCATAATTGACAATTATTTTGAGTAGAAAAACAAAAATCATTTGTTGAATTATTCCTAATTGGAGTAAATAGATCAAGAGAAAATAAGCGTCCATGTTTAGGCCCCCTCGCGATCTCCCTCCCTGACATCTGGTCATGCACAACACAACCAGAGGAAGAAAAGGAAACATTACAGTTGTTTTCAACGAGTTGTCCAACGAAAAGAAGGTTTGAAATTAAATTGGGACAGTGATAAACATTCTTCAAGGGCAAGATACTGGAAATATCTCCAATGGCAGTGATAGGAAGATGTCCGCCATCTGCTGTTTGAACATGAGTATTGCCAGTATATTTTGTCAAGCTAGAGAGTTGTGCACTAGAATGAGTCAGGTGATTTGATGCTCCGGAATCAAGATACCAAATGGAAGAAGGGGTTTTAGATTTACATGTGATGCCAAGTGCAGAAAATGCATTGACGATCATTTATTGAAACTAATTCGGGAGTGAGAGAAGGGGAAGAAGAACCAGGCTGTGAAGGCACAGAAGGGCACGCAGCATCAGCAGTAGAATAGTCTATCTTGGCAGCATAGACATTGGGAGTCCGAGTTTGTGGACGGCGGCGACATTCATTAATGATGTGTCCCTTCTTCTTGCAGTAATTATAGAATTTCTGGTTGCATTGTGTTGCAAGGTGTCCATATTTTTTGCAAGAGTGGCATTCGACTTTGCTCATATCCCGAGTCTGAGGAGTCAGAAAAGATTGTGAGATCTGAAGAGACTGAGTGTTCCCTTTAGCAGAGTATGCAACAGGATAAGTTTCAGTGTGCTTTTGTTCCAGATGGGCTTTTGTGTGAATACGTTGTTCTTCTCGCAGAAGCTCATTCAAACAAACATCTAAAGATGGTAATGGGCTTCGGCTCAGCAGAGACGATGTTACAGTCTCATATTCAGGACGCAATTTCATCAAAAACTGGTCCCTGTGACTGGAGGCTTGAAGGTCTTGTACAGTTTTAAGAACATTGTTCGGAACAGAAGCATGACAAACGTAGCATGAAGACAATAGACTTTGTGTTGTAAAATTGTGCGTCTTTCATTGGAGATTCTCTCCCATTATATAGAGTACAGATGCCTTATTAAAGGCTACAAAATAGCTCTACAAATCAGCTAATCTAATTACAACCTAATATTAATGAAAGAATATTTGACCAAATCTAATTACAATATAATTAAAAAAGGAAGAAAGCTGTGCAAATATTTGATCATATCCAACGAGATTGGATACCATCATATTGGGCTTGGGCTTGGGCCTGAACTTGAGTCGATCTTGTATTTGATAGTGAGGGCATTAGAGCTTCCTTTTCTTTTCTTTTTTTAATGAAAAAATACTATCATCTTAACCTCAGCTAGGCTTATCCTGATTACTCTTTTATAATAATTATTGCTGCACGTTTGTAGACGGAGCTGTATGGCATTGGTTTGCTGGAGCATGAAATGAACTTTATGATATACAGTATACACTTCTCTAGAGGTCACATTCCAATACTCCATTTGTTTCAGTCTGACCCATTTAATCTATTTACCTATGGAATCAGGATAAAGTAGTTTCACTGCAAAAGAAATTGAACGGCAAAGACAAGATTGAGGTTGATAGACCTCCCAAACAAAAGACAGTTGAAGCATCATTTTCTCCCAGCAGTCCCATGACAACTGCAGCCTCCAGTTCACAGCCAGAGCAAGCTGGTGTTGGAAACACAGCTACAGCCATACCAGTTAGGGAGGCATATTCAAACAGCCCAAGCCAAATGGACAAAGTGGTTCCTCCAGTAAATTCACCTCAAATTCCTGCCATCCCCAAACCAGAAGTTCTGAAGGCTGCTGCTCCTACATACACACCCATAGAGAGGAAGCCTGCAACTCAACAAGTTCCTACAATGTCAAGGCCCTCAAGTGCCCCTGTTGTCCCTGCACCAGGTCCAAATCCTCCCATTGTTTCTGTGGTTCAGACTCCACCATTGTTATCACGGTCAGTGAGTGCGGCTGGTCGATTGGGCACTGACCCCCCATCATCAGCTCATGGTTATATACCTCAGTCCTACAGAAACGCCATTACAGGCAAAACTATAGCTGCAACCTCTGCTGGTTTTGCACCCCGCCCCTCTTCTTGTTCCTCTGATCCATCCCCATCTTATTCTCAAACCCCCTCTGCAGTGGCTTCTTTACCCTTACATTCACCTCAGATATCCACAAGGACCGACCAAACTTCGGTCTTTGGCAGTGTAGCACCAACAGTGCTGCACAATCAGTCTCAGTGGATTGAGCACTCTCAACAGGAAGGGAATGGCATGATGGCATGTGACCCTTACGTTTTAAGTGGTGGCCTCCATTCCCTTGACATTTATGGTTCAAGTCGCAGTGGGACACGGATGTTCTATGCTGACGAGGAACGGGCGGGTGTACCACCACGGCAAGTGCAGGGTCCACCAGATGAGTTCCCCCACCTGGACATTATCAATTCCTTGCTTGAAGAGGATCACAACATTGGAAAGGAGGGGCGGGCAAATGGTGTTTTCCAGGGTCCCAACAACAGACACCATCCTCTGAGCAGGCAGTTTACATATCCTGGAGACGTTGCTGTGGGAGATGTTGGCTCCTTAGCCAATTATTGCAGGTTTGATTGGCTCGGGAGGCACCCTGATGATGGAATTGGGAGGATGTACAGCTCTTCCAGTGGGCTTCATGATGGCTTGAGGGATGTTGGTTTGTCAGGTTACATGAATCGACAAATGGATGGGGTGACTCATAACCAGTGGCAAACTCATAGTCCTGATCCATCATTGTTCAATATGAGGAATGTAGAGGGTGACAGGTACCCATTTCCACCATTGGATTACACAAACTTGGCATGTGGCGTTAACGGGTACTCTTTTTTCAGGCCTGCAAATGGACGTTGAGGTCCTATGCTGTTCTTCCCCTTGAAATTAATTGTTGTTGCCAACCATAATAATGTACTCAAGGAAATTGTCAGTCTCAGCTTTGGAAGGGGTGTAATCCTTTTTTGTATAGAGTTATTTCCGTTTCTTTTGCTTCCATTTTTTTTTTTGCTTTTCTAATTTTATTACAGGGCGCCCGTGTTTGCTTTTATGTCTCTTAGTAGTCACAAGCTTGTGCTATTGAATCATGTGAAATTTCCAGCTTCTTGTTGAATGTTGGGGCTTGTGCCTCATCTAAGAGATTGCAAGACTGCCTGCAATACTGGAAGATGTAGTATTGTTGGCCAGGCGGACCTTCAAACTGGGTGTCCAGATTGCTATGATATCTATGAAAACTGTCTCTCTCATCTGATACTTTTCTTGGATGAATGAAGGTGTATTTCTTGAGAAAATATGGTAAGGATATTTAAACTACTCACGTCCTCCAAACAATCACTTAGAAGGGTGTGCAAAATGATGCAGTTGCAATTAACGACTGTGATCATCTGATGAAAAGCTGCAAAGAGAAGAAACTTGGTTCCTTGCAATTAACCCGTTGTGGAAGGCGCAGGGTATGAGAAGTTTGATGAATTAAGAACCCCAAATATATGGTCAAATAGACTTTACCTTGAATATGGACCATTAGCTCTTGCTATTTTTACCTTACGCCTTTTTGTTTAGCAGTAGTAGTAAAAAATGGAATAAAAGTAAACACATTGTGACGTTTTTTACTTCAATCTATTGGATGAAAAGTGGAGTGGAGAAGTAAAGACACGACGTGTCATTTTTTATTAGAGTCCCCGGGGAAGTGGAGTGGGAAAGTAAAGTTTCGATGTAACGTGACACCATTATCTCTTTTTGCCCTTTTTTTTTTTTCATCTACAACCAAGTGTGATACACCATAGTGATTTTTATTTTAGACCCCATTATTTTGACCTTTTTCTTGATTTGACCTCCCCTTTACTCTACACATGTAAACAAACCGAAGGGAATAAATCAATTGCGATCTGCGAGGGCATGTTTGAAACAAGTGCAGTTAATTTGATTTACACTTAAAATGAGAGTTCATGTGTTTCGATGACGCGTTGCCTGTCACAGTAGTTTTGTTCTTGGCCATGACTAGTTACAGTTAAATGAGTGTAATTAGATTCACGGGTAAATTGAGTTCGGGGAAACCGAGTTTGAAGGGTCCAAAAGGGCCCCAAGGTTTTGTTAATGTTTTGTCGTATGGTGGCCCATTCACTGTAGGATTCATTAGATGGACAGTCACGATTCACCAAAGAGTACAACTGTGTACAAGATTTAATGGGAATGGACCATTATAAAGGATTTATGGTGAGAGTAACCATAATGCAGTCCCAAGTAGGAATGTCCCCTCTCTGCTTTAACAGAAACAGTCTTTGATTGTCAAATACTTTCTCTTTTTTTTTTTTTAGGAGATTGTCAAATACTTAAAATGAAAGGAAGGGGGATTTTCTCCCAAGGGACTATGCGTGGGGGGATCAGTGCCTTTAATACAAGCTTTGCAAATCCCTGTAAATGCATGTTTGGTGAAATCTCTACATTGATCAAAGATAACAAGTGTTTGAAACCGTTGGAGAAGCTTAATAGTAATCCCTTGCATATCTATTTGGGTTTCCTATATGATAAGAGAAAGCTGCTTTATAAAGAAACTTCTCAAGAAATGACAAGAACCTTAGGAATTGCATGTCATCATTTTATTTCTGAATACTAAGTTTTGAGTAAAACTTAAGTCTAGATTCTCTACTTTGTAAATCTAATCTTTACACCCATCTGAAAAATGAATGGCGCCCATCTTTTTTAGTCCAAAATGCTGAAAACAAGCTTCCCCCATTATTGTCACCGGGCCGAACTTCATCAAGGTGGAGTTGGGACCACCCATCAAGATCAATCTTGTTTCATGTCGATTGGTCTGATGGTGGGCCGAACTCCAATTGGAGTGAAATCTGGCTTTATTTCTGAAACAGGGACAGTGTTTTGAGAGGTTTGGATTTAAGTTGGGGCCCTCTAACCTCATTTATTTTTAGATGGGTGTAAAACTGACACTCCATAAATATTGACTCGTCTATTATAAACAAGGTTTTGTTAGAAGTGAGTTGGGACCATTGCTCCATTAAACGACACTCCACTCTGCAACACTGAGAGGGGCTTGTCCCCACCTTACCTACAAAAGGTTAAAAAAAAAAAAAAGGGAGGTTAGAGTTGTGTGAAACGATTAGAAGTATTTTAAGATGACAAACATCTCCCTTATTATTTGAGAGTGGCTATCTGCAAACTGCAAATGACTCTCTACCCACTGCATTTTAAAAAAAAAACCCTAAACTACCCCTCCCTCTCCTTCCCTCTCTCTCCCCCTCTCCCTCCTCCGGCCACCTGCACCGACCCTGCCGCCGCAGTGCGCCCGCTGCCGCCCTGCGCCCTCCCTTCCCCACCCCATCCCGCTCCCCATCTCCCCCTTTCTCTCCCTCTTTCTTCCTCCCTCCCCCTCTCCCCTCGCTCGTCACCGGCCCCCGCCAGAAAATCCCTCCTCCCTCTGCTTCTCCCTCTCCCTCTCGCCCGGCACCCGCAGCCCTCTCCCTTTCTCCCTCTCCTTCCCCAGCCCAGTCTCCTTCCTTCTCTCCCCTCCTGTCTCTCTCCCTCTCCCTCCCTTTCTCTCCCTCCGCTTCAGCAACACTGAAGGGATGGTGGGGGTCGGGTTGGGGGTGGGTTAGGGAGGGGGTTAAAGGCGGGTGGGGGAGGGAGGAAGAGAGAGGGAGAAAAAGGCGGAGATGGGGAGCGGGATGGGGTGGGGAAGGAGAGAGTGATGATGGCGAGGAAGGGGAGAGAACGAGGGAGAGAGGGAGACTGGGCTGGGGTCGGCGCAGGGCGCACGGCGGCGGCAGGGTCGGCGCATGTGGCTGGAGGAGGGAGAGGGGGAGAGAGAGGGAGACTGGGCTGGGGTCGGCGCACGGCGGCGGCAGGGTCGGTGCATGTGGCTGGAGGAGGGAAAGGGGGAGAGAGAGGGAAGGAGAGGGAGGGGTAGTTTATAATTTTTTATTTTTAAATGCAGTGGGTAGAGAGGCATTTGCAGTATGTAGATAGCCACTCTCCTATTGTTTTTTAAATGTGCATGGAAAGGTTAATATTTCTACTACAATTGCACTAAACTTTGCCCAAAATCCTATCTTACCTGTTTTGAAAAGTACAGGTTACTCAAAGCAAAGAAATGGGTTTCCATTGACAAAAGTGAAGTCAGATAAATACACAGAATTGTTTTATTTCATATGCAGGGTTGCCAAAAAGCTTGTTTGTGGCACATGGATCTTATTTCCTTTATTTTAGAGAAATAACCCATTATGAAGTCTTCCCACAATTATGATACAAAGGCCCTTACACATGATAGAAGGGATGTCCATCTTAGAGAACGGCTGGATAGGAAGGGTCTACAGTGAATGCAATAAGAGTATAAAGGCCCCTTCTGTCACCTTGGTTGGATTATTTATTTTTTGCTTTTTGCTTTGCTGAGTGTTTAATTAAAAACTCCCATTACAATTGTATACCAACATTACATTTTTTTTTTCAGTTGGTATACCTTAAGAGGATGCCATGATCGCCCAAGCTTAAGGATTGAACCTAGTCCATCAGGCCTACATTATGATCTATCTAGTCTTTATTTTCATAATGTTTAATAAATGATCAGATTTGATGCATAGAAAGATATCGAAATGGGATAAATTCAAATCTATTGGAAAGATTGAGGTAAAAAAAAAAAAAATTTGTTCAAGTTTTCTGCTTGTTTAGTTGTTTTCTTTGATCTTGTTGGTGGATTTAGCTTCCTGGATGTTGTTGTAGTTCGGAACCCGGATTGGCCTACATGATCAGTAGTCAACAGCAGATTTGTATACTAGAGGACTACTATAGCTTTCTTTATCTTACACTCATTGATTTACTACTTATAAATAACAAAATGCAAAGTAGAACTGTTTTCCCTAATAATATTCTAGTGCAGAGAGTAGGAATGTAAATGGGTTCCCTATTCTCCGATTATCTGGAGGTTCCGACCCGTTAAAAACCGGGTCTAGGTCCTTATTTAGGCCCCGATAAGTAAATGGGTCCGGTTCCACCTTGGTTTGGAGTACCCGTGGACCCGAGACCCGACATATTACCTCAATTTTTTAAAATCTCTCCCAAAAAACCATGTGTTTTTTAATATCATTCTCTACCTAGACTCAGGCCCGGATCCAGACCCATCCCATATATGGTTCTAAATCCGGTTCCGAAGCCAAGAAACCGGTTCCGAAACGGTTTCGGTTCCGGATCCGGTTCCACCTTCTCCTTAACGGTTCTGGTTCCGGGCCCACTATGGATCCGGACTGGAACCGACCCGTTTACAACCCTAGCTGAGAGATAGGTCTTCTGCTACTTGCCTATATTCCTATGTTTCTACTATTTCTCTACTTTTTACAGTTTTAGTGAGATCTTTTCATTTGAAAAGATTTCACTAAGACTAACTCCAGCGACTCAGTTGAAAGATATGTGGCTAAACTGGTTGCTCAGAGCCACATTCCTTATTCCTTATGGGAGTTTTTGACAGCATGTCAGCGGTTGTCCCTTAAGTTTTTGAAATCCTTTATTTAGTTTACAATCCCCCTGAATATTTAGGTTTTCTTGGCTTGTATAAGTCTTATATATCTAATATCCAAAATGCTCAATAGCCCTTAAGCATTTGTGATTTCAGCTGGGGAGGCATATTTGACTATAAAGAGATTTTATGGGATGCATATATTGATTATGATAGTTTGTTAATGGTCTTTTCTTTTCAAATGGAAGTTGAAATGCATTTCTTATTTCATGGAAGACCTACTCTTTGTTAAAAAATAGTGAAAAAAAAAAACCTTACCTTTTCAAACAAATGAAAAGAGGCTCCTTCAGTGCCGGAAGACGAGGGGGGGGGGGGGGGGGGGGGGGGGGGGGTTTTAAGGAAAACTAGAATTTCTCCTCTCCTCTTTTCTTGTCATCCTAACAGCACCAAGAAGGCTACTTTTATGTGTTTTAAAGAGATAGGTGACACAATACAAGTATGCATAATAGAGCATGATCATGCTCTATTGCCATGAAATGAAATTATCTTCTACTTAGTGAATGAATGGATAACAAGGGTTGGGGAAGATAGCATTTTCTCAATGAAATTGAATTTTCCATTATTAAAAGAGACATTTAGCCATTTGATCATAATAATTTTTTTTATTTAAACGAGATTTTCAAAATGGCTTTTCCGTGTTTATCTCTCTTTCAAATCCAAATTCGTTGGAGAATCATCACTAGAGAAAATTTTTTTTTTTTCCTTTCTTATCTTTCTCTTTCAAATCCAAACACACTAGAGAATCATCACTAGAGAAAAGTAGTGAATCTTTCAAAAGACATTTTAACTCCACATTTCTCCATCTAGTGGGATATCACTCTTCATTTTCTTGTTGTCCAAAGGGAACACTAGCATGTTGCTTAGGGCATCTCACCTCCATCAAGGAGCCAAAGTCCGAGGTCTCTCTCTCATTTGCCAAAATGTAAGGCTTGAAAGCCAAGATTAAATATTTTTCTTAGATAAAGAAAATGGAGAATAGAGATTCCTAAGTCTACATGTAAATACTTGCAAAGGAGAAATTCTGGTCAGCATGTAAAATAACCTAGCCCTAACTAAGAATCGTTTTGTATCATCGCATATGTTACAGGAGAATTCTACTAGGAACCGCCTGCATGTATCTGTTAGAGATATTAGAATTAGTTGTTAGGGTTAGGATTAGTTTGATAGGTCGACTGTGATAAAATCTTTAGGTTTAATATTTGAAGTGTTCTTTTATTATTCTTATTTCTCGTATAAATTGATAAGCTTGTCTTAATAAAAATCCATGAGAAATTTATGCAATATATTCTTTCCTTTAAAAGCTTATCATGGTATTAGAGTCATGGTCCTAGCTAATATGCATCTATCATGATTTCACAGTCAATTTTCCCCTTTCTTAAATAAACTCAAACATCTTCTCTTGTCTAAACCTTACGATTTTGTCCCCTTTATCAAGCCGCCACATGATGATTACTTCTACAAGAGAACCATGACAGATTTGATCTATTGCGCCACCGGCACCGATAAGCTCAAAAAATGCGACAATTATGGATTCTACAGATAAACGGCGATCATCAGCTTGATTTTTTTAGTCAAATATCGATTGAGAGAAGGCTTAATTTGTTCTTCTTTCTAGGCAAACAATCTCACCATCCTTGCTTGATTGAGAGAAAGTGCTAGAGATATTAGAATTAGTCGTTATGGTTAGGATTAGTTTGTTACGAATAAGGATAAAATCTTTAGTTTGGGTCGTATTTTGAATTATTCCCTTATGATTCTTTTCTCTGGTATAAATTGAGAAGCTTGCCTAAAGCACAATGCTTTTATGCAACATATTCTTTCATTTAAAAGCTTATTAGTATCAAACTTGCAAACCCTTTTGTGGGAACTATCTTAGAAGCATAAAGTGTTAGCTAATTGGATAGAAATTTTCCCTATCTCCACGTTAATTGGATAAAGAATGATGATGATCACAATTTTCTTTTTTCTTGGGCAAATTATTGCCCTTACATGTTATTGCAAAAGGTATCAGTGTCAATCAATTTTACCTTGAAAACTAATACCATGACCGAATTAAATCCATGAGCTTCCGTTTCAACCCAGACAAATCCATCTCTCTTTGATCATCGGCCTGCACCAACAACATTGCAGTATACATATCTTAAAATCCAAATCACAACCTTTTAGCACCACAAAAAAAAAAAAAAAAAAAAAAAAAAAACCATAAAAGACTCACACTTAAAATTACCACACAATAAATATATGTAAAGACGGCCCCACCTCACATTGGAAAGTATAAGCAAACTGCGCATTCAAGTTGGTGAAAATACAACAGATAACAGCAAGCCCCTCTCCCTCTAACACTTGAATCACCATTGACAAAGGCACTCCACCCAACAGCTGCACTTTGCCTATCACCACCTCCACCCCATCCAAACAAGGCCTGACTGCTACACTAGGTAAAGAGAAGCTCCCATTAATTTTAAGGCTGCAACGACGGATTGACGAGGGCGACACCACCCTTCTTAGCCCATCTCGCTGCTCTGTCAGCTCTTGGATCTTCTTCTGCTTGTGCTTAATGTAGTTCGCTGCCTCATTCATGTGATCGGAGATGGACCGCTTTCCCTACAGACCATCATATATAGAAACACAATATGAATCTTGGTAAGAGATTAAAAACATGGTTAATGCTATGAAAGAATGTGATTATGTGTTTACCACCTAATTTTCTTATACAATTGAATGAGAGAAGATAACCACAATTACAACGGGTATGAGAAAACGATAAAAATAAAATTTAAGGACTTGTTTGTACAATGAGAAGATTCCATGCTCCACATATTTCAGTTTACAAGGGAGAGAGGAATCCGGCATTACTCTCTTTGGAAATTGAAACCCTCTCCATCAAGGAATATCATGTAATTTTTTTTGCAAGGTAAATGCGTTGCATGCATATAAATCAAAATAATCGTCCTCTATATCTTGGAATCCTCTTGTTACACAAACACACCCTAAATGTATGGGCTCATTCTTGACCGACCGCTTAAGCTAATCCTAATCTATATAACAAACATCTTGCTTTAGTACTCCTCATCTTTAATGGATATGACAAAAAGATTTAGCTTTGAACCATGTTTTATAACCATGATTAGAAATGAAAGGAGGGTAAGTTTGATGGGTCTTGTTGCCTTGAGATATTCTATGGGGAGAAGCGATCGCAGGGAGGAGTAGAGCGTTGCCATCTCATGCCGACGCTGCCGCTCTACATCCCTGTGCATCATCTTCCTCTTCTTGTTGCTGTGATCGTCGGCGACGGTGATAGGTGCACCCATGTTCCTGCCTTGGGCCTTTTGAAACTTAATAGTGGGCTGACGATAGTCAATGGCCACAGGTGGACCCACAACAAAGAAATCTTGTACTGCCTGCTGTTGCTGCTGCTGCTGCTGATTCTGCTGTTGTAGGGAGCTAGGTGTCTGAAAACATAACTCTTCTCCTTTCTGGAAATGGAATGTGGGTGCAATGAAATTCATGTTTTCCAGCAGTTTAAAGCTCTCTCTCACCTGTTCTGTTCTCTTATATGGTTAATGGGGAAAGTTCAGCTATTGAAGACGATCTCTAGTCGACCCTGTTTCTTTTATTCTATGTGGGTGCCTCGGGACAAAAGATGTATATATAGAAAGAGGGGTGGGAGGGGAAAAGGGAAGTGTAGAAAGAGCATAAAGGAGAAGCTGGGGAGTAGCTGTTTCGCTTTTGCTTTTATTTTATGTAGGCACCGTTCGCGTTGGGAGATTGGTACTGGATTATGTACAGAAGAAGAACATGGGAGTCGAAAAGGACAACAACATGCATCCTTGAAAGTGAAGGCTATCTGCTCACACAGCGGCACCACAATGGGGCAGTTGTAGTCCTGCAGGGGCATGTGTTGCTAGGGTGCAACTTGGGGCATTCCAAGCCCAAGCCCGGATGTCTTCACCCATCCCAAAATCCAATTCGGGCTGCGCTTGTTCAGACTTAAGTTGAGCTTACCAAATTTCTTATATACAAATATCATTATCATTAAATCATTGTCCCAACTATATTGGCGGGGTCGAAATGAATTCTATTTTTCCTTCTTTTCCGTTCTAAATTAAATTCTCAGATAGGTTGCACTTCTTTGCATCTGTTATTTTCACTTTCATCTACGTCTTATTTGGCTTATTTCTTTTCCTTGATAGGATTTGGGATCGCATTTGGGTTACACCTAAGCTTGAGCTTACCCGCATGCAATTCTGTCTGGATTTGAGCTTGATCAATACCTGGCCCAGCCCACCCAAAATCGCATGCCTACCGGTCAGTTATGATCAAGGACAACAAAAATGAATGGTTCTTTCACAATTTATATATACATCTCTGAGAGCAGAAAAGAAATTGAGCTCTCATGGTGTACTTAGTTTTTAACAGTCAGAGAAATAGGACCAATTGGTTCTTTATTTTATGAAGCATTATTGGGTTCTCTTTGAATACAGTACATTATCCTGATCTTCATTACAATTCCGTACATGTAGGGCCAATGTCACCTAATGGTGCCATTCAAATTCATGGAAAAAAGATGATGCCTTCAATCCTCCAATCTCTGATTCTTCCGGAGGCTCCCTTCTTTGACAAGCCTCATTTTTTTTTTTTAACCATGAGCTTATGAAGGCCTTGTTAGTGTCATAATGATAATCATATATGCACTTCTTGAGTGTTGTCAATTCTGTGTCAAGTAAGTTTGACTGCCTGTTAAAAACATGGCATTTGTTTTACGGCTAGTTTCACGGCGAGCTGTAGGGCACTTACGGCTAGCCCTGAGGCTAACTGAGAGCTAACCATAGCTCACATATTCTGAAAAAGTTTAGCTACTGGAAAGGTGATCACCGTGGAGGCTTATGGTTAGCCATGCCTCCGCTTCATAACTGAGCAATTTTCTCAACTAAGCCATTTTCACTATACTGATTTAACTATTTGATTTAAGGGTTTTAGGGGCCTTTTTCTTGGTCCGTCTAGGATTCAACTTACCTAAATAAGTTCACACAAATTGGAAATTTTGACTTGGTGATCTAAGTCAGAAGAGTCCAAGATAGAGACAAACTGTGAGCCAAAGAAGAGAGAAAAAATACAAATAGGGCTCTAGGGGGGACGTCCAAACCATGCTCTCTCTAGGCTTGCATGTCCCACTCCCCCCTCTCTTATCTCTCCCTTCTTCCTCCCTCCCCTCTTTTAGTTCTAGGTTTCGAGTTCTAGTTCTCCGCTTGTAAATTTTTGAAGGTAGTTTTGGGCCTTGTCCAAGGAAGACTTAGATGTAGGAGGAATTGAAGCTTTGTACAAAAGATATGCTATTAATGAAAGACTTGATTTTCTTTTATGCAATGACTGGCTAAGTTATGATTGAGGCATAGGCAGAAGCTAAATATTCTTAATTTCTTTCTTTTTGTTGATTATACTTGCTTGTTCAAGTTATTGATTTATTGACATGTCTTCATACCGGTCGGTGTCTTCCATGTTTAGTTCTTAATATAATTAGAATAGGTTTTTTTTATCATTCATGCTTACATTTTATTGGCCATGCTTAGGACTATATTTTCTTTGATGGGTTATGCTTATGTTTGATGGGTGATGCTTACGTAATTCTAACACTTTGATAAAGGGAAGTAGGTCTTGGGTTTTTGCATATTTTTTTGTAGAAAAACAAATCTCTTTTTAAAAGGAGAATTTGGTTTTTAATCTTATATCATCCACATTTTGATGCCTTGATTGGGTCTTGATCTGAAGTAAAGAACTGAACAAGTGTTTAATTTTAATGAAAATGGGATTTTTGATTCCTTAGTGGATTTTGATGCCTTAATCAATTTCATCACTATTGGTTGTTTTTACTTCATTATTTGCTTGCTTTTGTTATTTTTATGCTCACCAATTCACTTCTACATATATTAGTTTTTTTAAATCGAAAAATCCTTCTTGATTCACTTTGTGTGGGTTCGACCTGTATTTGCCACTGTCTCGAATAAAGGCTGTCGTGCACTTGCGGTATTTTATGATTGATATCAATCACATCGGAAGTCTCAAAATCCTAAAAGTTATTGCCTTTGAAATGAGCTCAAGTATCTATAGAAGAGCTTTCAACAAGCTTTCAACGACTAGTTTCTAGTGAACCTTCACCTTTTTACGGTTAATCGCTTTTTCGTTTGTTATCTTTTAATTTTTAATGTTGTGATCCTTTTTACCCAGTAAGAAGAAAAGAAGAAAAATAAAGAAAAAGGGGAGCTATTGAGTGTGGGACATTAGCCACCCGACGTCTAAGGGTCATTGTTGCAAATATCATTATCAAATATAATATTAAATAAAGATAATTTTAATGATAAACTTATGTTTTGGGTTTTATGGAGATTATATTACGAAAACTATTAGAGCAAATCCTAGTGTAGATAACCATACGTCCTAGGTGCTAAAAATGTGTTGGTTATAGTCTCGTCGTTGTATCAATGATACTATTGTTATAAGATATTTTTCCATCAATATTGCATTAAATGGTGAAATGAAGAATTAAAGAGGAGTTATGGTTATTGTAGAAACTGTCAAGAGGAGATGAGGGGACAAAAAATAGGCATGGTTTGGAGGATTTAAATGGGGCCAAAATCAATTTGGTAGTTAAAATTAATTTGGCTGATTTCTCAATTGGAATTAGCCGTTTTCATATATTATAATTGAAGTAGTGTGAGGGTATGCTACCAGAGGGGCTTACTTTCAATTTTAATAGTTCAAATCATCATTATATGGGCGCCATAGTGAGTTCCACACACCCCACTCATCAGAAGCGTGTAAGAGACCACATAGGGGACCCAGGCTCTTTGTATGATCGGACTCAAAGGTTTCGTAGCGAAGTTGGGTCAAAGTTCAATTGAAATGGAGTTTCTTCGAACGTGGCAATGTTTGTCTTTCAAGTGGTAAAGTAAAATCCATGGGAAAGTAATTTTGGTAGTTTAGATTTTACTTTAATCATGGAGTAGAAAAGTAAAGTCCCTACTGCCCTTTTTCTGATTGATGGTGAAACATCTAAGCATCTTTTTATTTCATCCGGGCATCCTGATGTAGAAAATATACAATGATCACGAGTCATGTCCTCGTCTATCCAAATGGCTAATCGGATCTTAAGGTCACGTTAGGGCCCATTTGGCATCATTTAAAAATATTCTTGTACTTCTACATACCAAATTCTACGGACGAAGGTGGCCGGTGTCGAGTTTTTGGCTAATCCAAACTAGACTCAAATTATAGAAAAATTGTCCCGAACCTAAGGCAAACCAAATTTCATTGAACTGGAATTTAACTCAAATCCTTAAGGGTCAACTTACAACCCACTTAATGAAAGTTGACACCATTGGACGTATAGGTGTTTTGAGCTACAAGCAAGAAAATAAGTCTAGATCCTCTAAATGTCTCACTCACGCTTCCCATGAGTTAGCAGAGGGGACTCCGCGAGGGGACCATCTTTTGTAAACAGCTCTCTCAATCTGTGGTTTTATCCTCAAATTCTTCTCCAATCAAAGGCACTAATTCCTATTAGAGTAAATTTGAGGACATTCTATAAAAAGGGAGGACATTCACTTTAAGAGTTTAGATTCTTTTCTATGAAAAAGAATGAGTTCAGTTCAATAAATGGACCCAACTATGCATTTAAATAGAAATTATGTATTGATAATTATGCATTTTCATATAAATCATGCCCCAAACTTGACTCTTGACCCAAACCTGGAGGGCTAAGAAAATTAGAAAATATGCAGATTTGCCAGAACCATACCCCAGACCCAACATAAACCTGGAGGGTTGAAGAAATGAGAAAATCTGTAGGGTTTGCCTTCGCCTAGAGCAATGAAAACTAGAGTAATGAAAATGTTGCACAGGGCGAGAAATTAGAAAATTTGCAGGTTCTCTTCCACTTAGAAGAGAGGAGGAAAAGTGCACGGTGCGGGTTTTCCTCCACTTAGAGAGGAGGAAAAGTTGCACAAGGCGATAAATTAAAAAATCTACGGGCTTTAATTTCCTCTGCTCAGGCGGGGGAAAAGTTTGCACATGTGGCAAACATGCAGTTTTGGTGGGTTACCTTCATCTTGCCTCATTTCATGTCATTTACTCCAAAGTAGGGGTACTTATGGGTCAAGCCACCATAAGCTCAATCTGAACATCACCCACACTATAATATTAGAATTAGGGTGGGCCTCTAGGATAGGTTTCAAAAACTTTTGACCCACTTGACGCAGGGATCAACTATCCACAAGGCTATAAAACCCAATCCAAGATCTATGTCCTCAATCTCAGTCATCATGATCAGTAAAACAATTTATCTAGAAGATAAAAACAGCAACATATAAGCAACAAATAAATCTACAACATGCATGGAAGTAGATTATACCTTTGGAGCTCGGTTGTGCTCTAATGGAGGAGTTGCGTCTTTCTTTGATGATGAAACGCTTTCACTAATCAAATATGGATCTCCAAGACCTCTTGATCTTCCACGCTATGACCCGTATCAGATTCTCCTTTTCTCAAGAAGATGGTGGGATCTCCAAGAGAAAACTACTAGGAACTCTAGGGAGGAACTAGAAAGAGAACTAGAAGAGGAAGAGGAGGAAGAACATGTGCAACTATTGCACTAGGGAGGCTTAGGGCGTGAATCCCAATGTGGATTTATGCATGGACGTCCAAGACCTCCTCTCCTCTTATTTATAGCTTTTGCAAGCTGCCTCCTCTTTACTAATTACAATAGAAGTCTTACTTCCATTAATTAGTAACTTACCATATTATAATTAGAAGTCTCACTTCAAATATGATTAGTATCTTTCTAATTCCTTTCTAATTAAAATAGAAGTCTCACTTCTACTAAAATTAGTAAGTCTACTATTACCACTATTAGAAGTCTCACTTCAATTAGAAATAGTAACTTTCCTTTTAGAGTTCTACTAGAATTAGATACTTTCTAATAATTGGGCTAGTGTGGGGACCACTAGGGATTCCTTAGAAAGCTGGCTCCAACTGGGACACGCGACCCCACATCTCATGTGTAATCCGGGCCCACAGTTAATTGCAAATAACTCCACTATATAAATGCAATTGAACTCCAGTCTTAGGAATATTACATAGAAGACCCTAAACTTCCACATTACCACAAGTAGACCCCTCTATCAATATCCATGGATCAATTGGACCTGTCTTCCAAACTTGATCCATATCTTATTATCCTTGAGCCCCAATTAATTATAATGATCAATAGGTACCTTTCCAATTAACTCTTAATCGGAATGGGTGCGCACTTACCAATGATAAACCCATTAATTGGCAGAAGGGGATATTAGAGATAGATTCCTTCTTGACTATTGAATGTTCCCACAGCTCTACTACCATATACCCAAATCACCGAGGTGTTGACCTACAGTTGGCCTCACTCATTGGTGACTCAAAGCAAATGAATAGATAGAAACTTGAGTTCATTAATGTCTCAGGATTGAGAGCCTATTGCTAGGGAATTATGAGAGCAGACCTTAAAATAAAGAAAGTGTTTATAAGGTGCTTCTCATGGTCCTTCAATACATCCAATGTACCAGCACTATGATTCAGAATCTTCCATTCTGATGATCGAGACAAGTCACACTATCTCATAGTGATCAAAGTGCTGCAACCTTGTCAGTATGAGATGTCCAGTCTCACCACTGGTTGTGAATATATTTTAAGTATAAGATTTGTCATACATGTCTCCCGTATGTGGATCTCATCCATACACATGTATTACATCTAATATACTTGTGGACCCCGGTTCATCTCATGAACCATCATGTCATTCGTATTGGTTATGTGCAAGTATATAATAAATCACCATTCATCTCATGAAAGGAAAGCATGAATATACTGATAAATAAAGAAATTAATCAATTTATTATATCATCTACTGGATTGAGTCCATAAAACTAACAATCTCCCACTTGGGCTCAATGCCAGTTAGAGTTGCATCTCATGCACATCCCTTTTACATATAGCTCAAAGACTTTGGTAGTCAAAGGCTTAGTAAATGGATCTACCAGATTGTCTACAGAGGCTATCTTGGTGATCGTACATCACCTCTTTGCACAATCTATCTGACCATGTACAACTTCCTTTGTACATACTTTTTGGCTCTTGGGTTATTTGGACTTAATGACTGCCCTACTGTTATTACAGTAAACTGTGATCGGCTGTCCTGCCAAAAATACCACTTCAAATTCCATAAGGAATCTTTTGAGTCAATATGCTACCTTAGCTACTTCTCAAGCTGCTACAACATAAGCACATACCCAGAAGTTGATTTCCTGGAATCCTAATCTGACTAGAAGTCAGTATCTATGTAACCGACTGGAATTAACTCATCACTGCTGTAACTCAACATGTGATCTCTAGTTCTTCTCAAGTATTCGAGAACACATCTTACAACAGTCAATGATAAAGACCTGTGCTAGACTGGTATTAGCTGACTAGGCCTATTACGTGATAGATATCCGGTCTAGTACAGAGCATAGCTTACCGTATCAGAACCTTATCTATGTACACATTATTGGGATAAGCCTATCATCCTATTTTTCCAGTCTCAATGGAAATTGATTCCTAGGATGTACCTGGCTTTTCCAAAGTCCTTTATTATCAAAAGTCTTAGCCAACCAAAACTTTTACTGTTGACGATATCCCTATGTCACTCCATGGGAGAAGGATATCGTCGACCAGAAAAACTACCCTGCGTTCTTGACTTTTCATTTACACATGACTTACCCAGATTCTGACAAAAATCAAGTGACTTGATTTCCTTGTCAAAATGGATGTTCATGTTTCGGGATACCTGCTTTAATCCATAAATGAACTTATGCAGCCTGCAAAACTCTTTGCACTTGGTTATTAGCTATAAAACCATCTGGTTGCATCATATAGATGTCTTCCTCAAGATTGCCGTCGTGAGACGCTGTCTTGATATCCATTTGCCAAATCTCATTACCGAGATGAACCGCAATAGATAAGAGTATCCGGATGGAACTCTTCCATCTCGCTCTCATTTTCTTTTGTAGACTCACTTGCACCCAATAGGTTTGCTATTGGCAGGCAAGCCCACAAGTATCCAGACCTGATTAGAGTACAAAGACTCCACCTTAGCTTTCATAGCATCTAACCAACGTCCCAAAACTATGTCATTAACTGCTTTATCATAGTTATAGGGATCTTGTTCCGGTTACACCGGGATTGCCTTGTAAGACTTTCCCTAGACCGAGAACTTGTCAAGGGTCCTGACAATACTCCCACTACGACAAGGCACTGGTGTAACTACTGGGTCAAATATGGCGGATTTTCTTAAAGTTTGGTTATTCTTGGATTTGGAATTGTTCTTTCTTAAATTTCTTTCAAGATAACCATTTCTAAAGATTTCCAGTTTAATCTTATAATCTCCCTCCAGAAAACCGCATTGGTGCTATGAAGCACTTTTTGCTTTCTGGGATTATAGAGCAACCAACCTTTAGTTCCTTTTGGGATAGAATATAAACATATATACTTCCGACTTCGATTCCAACTAATCCGTCTTATCCTTCAGCACGTGTGCCAGACAACCCTGAAAACGTTGTAGACTAGGCTTTCGCCCTGTCCATAACTCCCTGGGTGTCTCAAGTATAGACTTAGATGGTATGAGGTTTAGTATATATATTTCAGTTTCCATATCCCAAAATATAGGTAATCCTAGAAACTCAATCATAGACTTGATCATATTTAAAAGAGTCTTGTTCCTTCTTTTTACTATTCCACTCTGTTGAGGCAAACCAGGAGCAGACTACTGGGATCAAATCACATTTACTGATAAGTATCCCATAAACTTAGCGGAGAGATATTCGCCTCATCGATCTTATCGAAGAGTATTTATACTTTTACCTAATTGCTTTTCCGCTTCCGCTTGAAAACTCTTTGAACTATTCAAAAATCTCGAACTTGCGGTGCATAAGGTATATGTATTCATATCTGGAGTAATCATCGGTGAAAGTGATGAAATACTCGTATCAATCTCTCGCTCTAATATTATGGGTCCATACACATCAGTAAACACTAACTCCAATAAATCTTTGGCCCGACTGCCCTTAGATGAATAAGGGTCTTTTGGTCATTTGGCCTTCCAGACAGGATTTGCAGATAGGCATTGATTCTACCACCAATGAAGGCAAGATACCATCTTTCACTAGCCTGTCAATCCTGTTTAGGTTTATATGACCTAGCCTCTTAGGTGCCAAAGTTTGTTGGATTAGATGAAGGTGACTACCTCTTTAATGATGGTCTATTATTAACATCAGTGTCATGTATCTCATACATTGTGGGAGTTAACAAATAAAAGCCATTGATTACCTTGTCAGAAAATATAAGAGTACCGCTCCTCTTTAAGACGATTTAATTACCAAAAGTAACTGAATAACTCTTATTCATCATACTAGAAATTAAAATTCCGTCTTAAAACGGTACATATAATGTATCTGACAAAATCAACTTAATATCTGAAAATAACTAAGTTACTACTCCTACTGACACTGCTTCTGCCTTGGCTTCCGATCCCAGGTTAATACTGATTTCCCCGTCATTAATCCTCCTGGTTACCTGTAACTCCTACAACATATTACTGATGTAATTAGTTGCACCAAAGTCTACAAACCAAGATTCTGAAGCACTAGTTAAAAACTTTCTTCAGAAACAAATGACTCAATCATACCTGGGGTCTTTTCCTTTGACAGAAATTGTGGACAATTCCTCCTCCAATGTTCTGTCATACCACAGTGGAAACACTTTCCCTTTGCTCCCGTACCCTTGACCTTGGCCACACCACTAGTGGAACCATACTTCACCTTAGAACCTTTGATGACTGATTTCTTCTTGCTATCCCGGTCTTTGCCTTTCGGCTTAGACTTAGCAACTGACTTTTCTGTCATGAGGGTAGTTGGTCTTTTCTTCATGATTTCCTCAAACACTACCAGCTGGCGAGACAGCTCAGCTATGGTCATTTCCAATTTACTATAATTGATCTTGAAATGTTTGAATGAGTCTGGTAGTGATTGAATGATCATGTCGATCTGCGTTTCTGTATCAAACGTAGTCCCCAGTACATCTAACTCATTCAATGCCAACTTCATTTGTAACAAATGTTTTTGTACTGGGGTTCCCTCGGCCATCTTTGTCTCCATCAGCACTTTTAGAGCTGTCTGCCTAGCAGGCCTAACCTGGTCTGCAAACATCTCCTCTAAGTTCGATATAATATCGTATGCTGACTTATAGGATTGATGTTGTTCTTGCAAAACAGTAGACATGGATGCCTGAATAAAACATCTGGCTATCTCATTGTTTTTGGTCTACTTGGTGTAAAAGTTTTTCACAATCTGTGGTGCATCAGGCTCAGGCTCAGGAAGGGGGGGTATTAGAAGGACATATTTGCAACTTGAAGATGTCAAGATAATATCCAGGTTCCTTTTCCAGTCTACATAGTTGGATCCCATCAACTTGTTCTGGTTGAGGATGGTCGCAAGTGGATTGAAAGTATTCGAATTCATGCTGTATAAATTAAAGCACATAACCATACATTCAATGAAAGAATATAAATGACATTAGGGTTTAGTATTCTACCAAATTCATATGGGAATCCTCATAAGCACTGAATTTAGAATACATCGGAATCCCAATCCCCTAGGGCATGCCTCCTTGGGGAGTGCAAATGCCCCATAGATTGGTGCGGATCAAAGTCGTCAAAATTAGGATTAAGACTAACTATCCTTGATCCCCAATCATTCATTATCACCTAGGTATCTCATACCAGATAATGTATGACTCCCGATTTGCTTTGGTCTCTAAAATACATGAGGCAAATCCTTGGGGATACTACATCATTATTTTAGTTAAGTGTGACCCACCAACTAATATTGCATGACAACCGCGATGGGCAGCTCCTCCTTGGGGAGTGAACCCCCACCACGTCTCATCAATACTATCCATAGGAGATCCATATCTAGTAACCAGATAAATAAAAGCCCTCCGTGGGGAACGGCCACTCTCTTGGTGGCGCGAGGCTAATACTTTCCTTACAATGGACCTATGGTGGAAAACCATGGGGATTAAATGCCCCGCTCCCACTTAATATTTTAAAATTGAGGATTTCCTTTTAAGGTATTAGGGCCCACATATATAAATATATGAATCATCAAATCATCTCATGATGTGATTTAAGATTGGTTCCAAGTCAAGTTATTTTAAGGAAAGTCCAGTTTCTTAAATTAGTGTTACCAATGTGTCCATCTCATGGGACATCAACACTAATTAGAACTCTTTCCAAAAATTAATTTGATTTGACCAATATTAGTAACTTGCTATGTTTGGATCAGATTTGGAAACATTCTAAATAAAGCATTCAACTATAAATAGAAAATGCTAAAATTAGAAACTAGTCCTCTCCTCCACATGGCCCAAGCGGAATAGACTTCTTGGACTTCTAGACTTTCCAAAATTTTGGAATTCCTCAAACACTTTGGGAAACTCCAAAACACCTTTGGTAATCTTCAAACTCTTTGATTAGGAATCCAACTTCACTTTCCTTCTTAGTCTCGGACATCGCCAGAATTTACAAATTTAGAAAATTACATAAATTCCTATGTCTCTATGATGAGATTTACATGATAATCTATTAATGGAAATAAAAAGGCTCATAGGGAATTTCACCATGCCTTGCCCTAAACCGGGAAAACAAGGAAACCATGATGCCCTTTACAACTTGCCAAAAATAAACATTCAACCACAAAAGAAAGTAAAAGACTTGTGGGCCATATGGAGAGGACATGATAACCTGCATGTTAGTATCTCATACTAGTAAAGCAACTCACAAAGTCGGGTTACCAAACAATAATGGAAAGACAGGATGCCAAATATTGCCACTACTATGATTCATGCCCCCTACGCAGAGGGGGTCCGGGGGTGTCCCCCGGCGGGGGTCGAGCTGCCCGGTCAGCTCGCGGGGGCCCAGGGGGCAGCGCCCCCGAAACAAAAACAAAAATTGAGATTTCATATGTCAGTCTGTTCGGTCGACCTGCCAGAGGGCTCGGTCGACCGGCCTCAGTGTCTTCGGTCGACCTACCAGAGGGCTCGGTCGACCTGCCTGACGGAAATCTGCAAGTTGGGTTTTTGTATTTCGTGTCCAACCATCTCCAAAACTCTTCTGAAGACTTCCAATGGCTTCCTACCATCATTCCATCATTGTTAGACCCTTTTGTGACTATCCAAACATGGACTTACTAATTATCCAAGCAAAACCATCAAAACTGATCCGTACATAGCCCTTGATCTATCCTCTTCGCATCTCATGTAAAGATTAGATCAAGCTTACTGATCTAACATGATAAGAGATGAGGTAAGGCTCTGATACCAATTGTTGGAAATAGGGTGGGCCTCTAGGATAGGTTTCAAAAACTTTTGACCCACTTGACGCAGGGATCAACTATCCACAAGGCTATAAAACCCAATCCAAGATCTATGTCCTCAATCTCAGTCATCATGATCAGTAAAACAATTTATCTAGAAGATAAAAACAGCAACATATAAGCAACAAATAAATCTACAACATGCATGGAAGTAGATTATACCTTTGGAGCTCGGTTGTGCTCTAATGGAGGAGTTGCGTCTTTCTTTGATGATGAAACGCTTTCACTAATCAAATATGGATCTCCAAGACCTCTTGATCTTCCACGCTATGACCCGTATCAGATTCTCCTTTTCTCAAGAAGATGGTGGGATCTCCAAGAGAAAACTACTAGGAACTCTAGGGAGGAACTAGAAAGAGAACTAGAAGAGGAAGAGGAGGAAGAACATGTGCAACTATTGCACTAGGGAGGCTTAGGGCGTGAATCCCAATGTGGATTTATGCATGGACGTCCAAGACCTCCTCTCCTCTTATTTATAGCTTTTGCAAGCTGCCTCCTCTTTACTAATTACAATAGAAGTCTTACTTCCATTAATTAGTAACTTACCATATTATAATTAGAAGTCTCACTTCAAATATGATTAGTATCTTTCTAATTCCTTTCTAATTAAAATAGAAGTCTCACTTCTACTAAAATTAGTAAGTCTACTATTACCACTATTAGAAGTCTCACTTCAATTAGAAATAGTAACTTTCCTTTTAGAGTTCTACTAGAATTAGATACTTTCTAATAATTGGGCTAGTGTGGGGACCACTAGGGATTCCTTAGAAAGCTGGCTCCAACTGGGACACGCGACCCCACATCTCATGTGTAATCCGGGCCCACAGTTAATTGCAAATAACTCCACTATATAAATGCAATTGAACTCCAGTCTTAGGAATATTACATAGAAGACCCTAAACTTCCACATTACCACAAGTAGACCCCTCTATCAATATCCATGGATCAATTGGACCTGTCTTCCAAACTTGATCCATATCTTATTATCCTTGAGCCCCAATTAATTATAATGATCAATAGGTACCTTTCCAATTAACTCTTAATCGGAATGGGTGCGCACTTACCAATGATAAACCCATTAATTGGCAGAAGGGGATATTAGAGATAGATTCCTTCTTGACTATTGAATGTTCCCACAGCTCTACTACCATATACCCAAATCACCGAGGTGTTGACCTACAGTTGGCCTCACTCATTGGTGACTCAAAGCAAATGAATAGATAGAAACTTGAGTTCATTAATGTCTCAGGATTGAGAGCCTATTGCTAGGGAATTATGAGAGCAGACCTTAAAATAAAGACAGTGTTTATAAGGTGCTTCTCATGGTCCTTCAATACATCCAATGTACCAGCACTATGATTCAGAATCTTCCATTCTGATGATCGAGACAAGTCACACTATCTCATAGTGATCAAAGTGCTGCAACCTTGTCAGTATGAGATGTCCAGTCTCACCACTGGTTGTGAATATATTTTAAGTATAAGATTTGTCATACATGTCTCCCGTATGTGGATCTCATCCATACACATGTATTACATCTAATATACTTGTGGACCCCGGTTCATCTCATGAACCATCATGTCATTCGTATTGGTTATGTGCAAGTATATAATAAATCACCATTCATCTCATGAAAGGAAAGCATGAATATACTGATAAATAAAGAAATTAATCAATTTATTATATCATCTACTGGATTGAGTCCATAAAACTAACAGCTCTTAGGCCCGTGGGCTACACCAGAGCTTAACTTTTTAGCATCACTAGCATATTTAATTAGTATGAGTAAAAGTACATATGATTTTCAATTTAGATGAGCCTCAGCTTTTATTTTAAGAGCCGTGGCTAGGTGTGGTTGTAAGCTTATGCCTGAAAACCCAATGGATCACGATTCACAATCTTTGCTCGGCTAGACCCAGACAATAAAAAGCCCCCATGGCCTGATAGCAAGAGGAGTGGCAAGGGTACTAACATAACTTCATGAAATATACTACATCTACAGGGACCTAAAGACAATCAACATCCTCTTAGCCCGGCATGGAGCCCAAAATCTCTGATTTTGGCATTGAAAGACTTCTTTCTGGCATCATCATAGTCGATTTTATTTTAGTTTTCTTGTGAACCTTACAGGAACAATGGTATGATATGAAGATTCATTAATGTTATAGAAAAGGTCATAATTTTCTTTGAACAAGGCTTTTTCTACAATTTGGAGCGGTGCACTTCTGATAATAAAAAGGTGCAATGCTTTAGAGGAAAGAAATTGAATTAGTTTTCCTCATTACAATAAAAAAAATGGATTATTATATTCACACAAAAAATGACTCATGTGGAGTGTGAAGTCCTAATGTTAACAAACAAGTCTCAACTCTTACAAAAAAAAAAAAAGGGAAGTCTCATGGGTATGAGCCATGCTTGAATTCTTGGAATTATGGTCCTCTCTCGCCTTCTTCTTTCTTTTTCTTTTTCATTTCTCATTCATTTGAAAGGGCAACCATAATTGAAAGACAGTTACTCTTGGGACTCAATTAAACCATATTAGTATAAAAGGGCGAGGGTTAGTCTCAAACTTGTCCTGACTAAAACATGACCCACTTTTAAACCTACATATCTCTGTTAATCAATCTGGTTAGAGTGACATTCACCATTGGATTAATATGATCTTCCACTATGTGCACATCATTGGAAAGGGGAGAAAAAAGAGGCGCCTAAGTACAAAATGTCTAGACTGAGGGTTTTAGAAGTTCAGGATAGGTACGGGTTTCTAGACTTTGACCTTAGCTGAGTTCAGGATGGGCTCAAGTTTTAGTTTACTTGAGCCATCAAAATGGCATCCAAGAACAGTTGTTTCATCGTCATCCTTGTATGATCTCTTTTTGTATGTGGACTGGGGGAGGGGCTTTTTCGTTTGTTATCTTTTAATTTTAATGCTATGATCCTTTTACCTGGTAAGAAGAAAGGAAGAAAAACAAAGGAAAAGATGAGCTATTGAGTGTTGGATATTAGCCACCCTACGCCTAAGGGTCATTGTTGCAAATATCGTTATCAAATATAATATAAAATCAAGATAATTTTAATGATAAACTTATATTTTGGATCTCATGGAGATTATATTATAAAAACTATTTGAGCAAATCCTAGTGTGGACTTTTTTTTCTTGTGCATATTGGATCTTTTTATCAATATTGTCAAAAATAGAATATTTTTAGATTATGTTTATATATATATAAAATCATACATCCTTGGTGTTAAAAATGTGTTCGTTGTGTTCTCGTCATTGTATCAATAATACTATTGTTAAAAGATAATTTTTATAAATATTACATTAAAGGGTGAAATGAGGAAGAGTAAGAGGAGTTATGCAGGTTCTTGTAAAAACAGTTGATCAGAGGAGATGAGGGGACAGATAATAGGCATGATTTGGAGGATTTAAATCAGGTTAAAAATCAATTTGGCTGATTTCTCAATTGGAACTAACCGCTTTCATATATTATAGTGGGCTTTCGCCGGAAGTCCCTCATAACATAACTTTGTTGCAAACAGTCCACAAAAAAAAAAGTCATGCAGCCAAAGGTCCCTCTCACACTTATTCATACCTGAAAAGACCAATTTGCCCTTTCTTTAAGTAACCAAACCGTCCAGCGTTTCACGATATCTCGCGAGTTCCTCATATGCTCTCGTGCCTGTGCGCACATGACATTATGATCCGACACCAGCCATCTTGATCTGCAACACGTATAAAGTCCGAGGACACCTGTCAACTAGATTTCGGACTCGCTGACCTGTAACCATAATTCAAAACCGCCTCGAGTGGAGGAGCAGTGCTGGCAGACTGAAACAAGAAGAAGATAAGAAGATGTCTGTGCAGGGCTGCTAGGACAAGAAGAAGAAGAATGGAACAAAGAGTGACCGCTGGCTGTGCAGGCACAGGGAAGATGGTCGTTGGGCAGTTTGCAGGTGGACTGGCTGCTGGGCAAGGAGGAGAAGAAGTGGCCGCTAGCCTAAGGAGTTGGGCAACTGGCCGCTGGGTCTGGGAAGTTGCAGGTGGCCGCTGGTCTGGGTGCGTGCAGGTGGGTGGCCGCTGGCAATGGTCTGGGAAGATGTCTGTGCAGGGCAGCTGGGACAAGAAGAAGGAGAATGGAACAAAGAGTGGCCGCTGGCTGTGCAGGTGCAGGGAGAATGGCCGCTGGGCAGTTTGCAGGTGGACTGGCCGCTGAGCAAGGAGGAGGAGAAGTGGTCGTTGGCTTAGGGAGTTGGGCAACTGGCCGCTGGCAATGGTCTAGGAAGATGTCTGTGCAGAGCAGCTGGGACAAGAAGAAGAAGAATGGAACAAAGAGTGGCCGCTGGCTGTGCAAGTGCAGGGAGAATGGCCGCTGGGCAGTTTGCAGGTGGACTAGCCACTGGGCAAGGAGGAGGAGAAGTGGTCGTTGGCCTAGGGAGTTGGGCAAATGGCTGCTGGGTCTGGGAAGTTGCAGGTGGCCGCTGGTCTGGGTGCGTGTAGGTGGGTGGCCGCTGGCAACGGTGCGGGTGGATGGCCCCCACCCTCACCAGATTCCGAATGCTCTGCCACGTTAGCAAAAGGAGAAAGTTGATTCACCCATTTTTTGAAAAATAAGAAAAGATTCTTCAAGCTCTGCTTGTTTTTTGTAGAAAAGGTTGAGGATAGATAAGCTGGGAAAGCCTCTTCACTGCAGGGTGTATAAAGAGTTGCATTGGAAATGTTTAGGGCACATACTCTTTCCTGTCTTTTTTCTCAAGTTTTGTTGCCTTGGACAGTCTCCGTTGAATTGAATAGAGAGCAAGGAAAGGTGAGGGAGAGGAGATAGAAGAGCTTAGTTGTAGGCTTTACTGAGAAGTGAGTTTATCTGAGTTTTTGTAAAGTTTATCTGAGTTTTTGACAAATTTATCTAAGTTTTTATGAAATTTATCTGAATTTTTGTCAAATTTATCTGAGTTCTGGACAAATCTATCTGAGTTTTATAAAATTTATCTGAGTTTTGCGTAAATTTATCTGAGTTCTAAAACAAATTTATCTGAGTTCAAATTTACGCAAAACTCAAATAAATTTTATAAAAAAAATCAGAACTCATATAAATTTACGCAAAGCTCAGATAAATTTCATACAAACTCATATATATTTGTCAAAAGTCAAAAACGACACCGGCAGACCTTCTTCCTTCTCAATCAATCACACAGTCTGTATGCCACTCAAAATCAAGAATTAATTCTAGCCTGCGGGTCTGATTGCTTCTGGGCTTCTGCGAAAAAGGTCAGGTCCAACTGTCCTGGACCTGACTTGCAGCTACTACTGGGCTTCTGAAGCGGGCGGGTCGGACCTGACCTGGACATGACCCAACAGACCCGACCTGGAAGGGTCTCCTTCTTCCTTCGATTTCTGATACAGAGTAGAGACTACAGCCCCTTCCTTCCTGCAGTGATCTTCTCCGATGACGATGGGCGGGCAGCTGGACTGGCGAGACGGCGGCGGCGGCGAAGAGAAACCGGCGACGGCTGCGGTGACGATGGGCATGACGGCGATCATAAACTTGAATGGGTTCTGCAACTTTCCAAAATCGAGAAAACAACTTCAAGCCTCCCTTTTTTTTTAAATCTTAATCTCTCCACTTGTCAAAATAAGATAACATTCCTTTTGTCTTTTGGAAACCAAACCACAAACACCTTCTTCTCCTGCGAGCGTGAGATGCGACGAAGCCTGAAAATTACGTCAGTTACAAGGGCAATTTAGTCCTCAAAAATGAAAACGTGTGGGCTCAGGGACCTCTCGCTGCAAACAGTCTAGCTGAGTGAACCATAGGCTTTAAAAAGTTTTTCCTTGGACTGAAGGCTAGATACATTCAACCATAGAGACCTTTCGCTAATTTTGCCTATATTATATATAATGGTTTTTGTTCCTGTGCAATAGCTAGATTAGATGATCAAGACGATGGTCATTCGCAATACTTTCAATTGTAATTTTTTCTTAAGACTGTATTCCATTCATATATCTTAAGAATTGCTCTTTCTTTTATCGTCCTTTCTTTGAAAAATATTGCATTGAACGGTGCCAAGAACCCTTTAATGTTGTTTTTTAAATGGCACGTCAATTGAACATTTTCAATTTCTTCCCTGCCATTTGCGGTCTTTGGCATATGTGGTTTCTCATCCGAGAAAGGAAGAGGTTGTGGTCAGATTAAAAATCAACTAAAATTATTCTCAAATCAAATTTTGATTATCCATTGGAAGAGTAACACGAAACTCAACTCGGATGGAATATGATTTCAAGAAATGATGATTACAAGGATGCAACACTATCCAGAACGAGAGATTAATTAGTGATGTGATCTTGTCCTTCTTGAAGTATTGAGCATGAACTCGCTTTAGCAAGTGAAATCCCTGACATTGTCACAGATATTTACTATTGGGAGTTTTTCAAAATTAGGTTTTTAAAAAGAGATGATGTTGGAAAAATCACACACTCTTTTATAAACAAAAACTCATGAAAGTTTTGTGAAAATAATTTATTTTATCTTGCTTGAGCTAATCTTTCTCTCAATCTATAATATCATGATAAATTCAGTTCTAGCAACAGCTTAGTGTTTCAATATTATCATAACAATGTAAGTTTACCGTAAATCAGAATATTTTTGAAATACTGGGGGTTTAAATGTGACACCAGCTTGGCTAGAAAGTAAGACTGGATAGGAAACATATGAATATCTGTCTTCAAAATATAAGGGAGGTTATCGATTAGCATCTGTACCAAAAAAAAATTCAGATCCTCCAAAATACTACAACTCATAAATAGACATGCAGTTTCCCTTAAACATTACTAGCACTGTATTCTTTTTATTTTTACCATATATTTCTAACCTTGGATATGACATATGAGACAACTTGCGTGCAACATCTAATAGAATTGATTTTTGATATACGACTAACCCTACTCCTATAATAATATTGTTTCTTGGACCATAGATTCCATTCACCAAAGGACATGATGACCTGTATCACTTTCACTACCTGCACGAAATGTTGCTCATAAAGAAATAAATGAATAAACAATTGAGGATGAGAATTGAGATCAGGGAAATCTTGTTTGTTCACATTAATGTATTGGTCGTGGTTAATGCATGATTTGCATGTCCTTTTACTTTATGACTGCATGATTTTTTTTCATTGCTTTTTTTTATTTTAACGAAGTGAAGTTCTCTTATATAAAGAAATAGATAAAATTCGACCACAAAAATGAGGCTGTTTTTTTTATTATTATTATACATAAATAATCCATTAAACTCTCTTACATATGGTGTGACAAGTCGGTCATGTAGACAACATGTCATTTGTCGCCCCCTAAGATTGGCATTGGCATGCTAACACAAAAAAGGAGTTTGGTGTAAGAAAGATTTCACTTAATTCAGGAATTAATAGCTAAAACTAGCAATAACTAAAGTTTCATGCACCTCATTATCTGTGATTAACATTGCAACCAATTACCTTTTTGATCAATCTATACCCTTGTTGCGACTATCACTTTAGTTGACACTTATAGGATTGAAGTATAGAAGATACTGTAGTAATACCCAACAGAGATGTTATGACAAAGCTGAGATTAGGTTAAATCAGATTTGATCTATGTTATATGCAATAGCCAAAAGCTGAGATTATACTTATAACAGAGTAATGATATATGCAATCAGATCTTCTTAATTGTACTTTATAAGAAGCTATTGGCTATTCTCAATAAAACCATGAGTTTAATAATGATATATAGTCCTTTAATTTAATTTGGTTCAATAGCATCATTTTATTGAGACCCTAAAATCATGGGCCAAGAATATCTTATAAAGAGCACAGATCAACTACTATCTTTGCTGTAACCTATAGGAAAGTGATATTGGCCACTGAGAGATCCACAGAGGGGATTGAGGGCCAGATTTCTAGGGATCTTATAACCAAGAAAGGGGATATTTAAATGCTTTGTACTCCATTTTTATTGCCATCCATCTATTCTTATTTATTATTTTAGATATGCACTATTGGTAGGTGAAATTTTCCCTATGCAAGAGAATGTTCTCCTATAAGCAGACTGCATAGCACTTATAGCAGTCTAGTTTGTTGGGTCACTTGGATGAATGTCTATAATACGTAGAGGGTAGATGTGGAGTCAAAATTTCAATCCCACCTTATTATCCTAGTCCTATCTAGATTTAACAGTCTTAGAGTTTAATGTTATCTTCAGTTTAATTATTATTATTATTATTAATTTCAATTCAGTGGTGAGTGAAGGTTCAATGCATGTAAGAATAGGCCTGATGACAAAACACAAGACGATAAGATTATTAAAGGAGGATAAATTGATCAAGGGCATGCCGAAGTGGGCCCCATAGATTTTGATTACAATCCAATATGCTCTTTCGCTGCATAGGAATCCCTTTGACCAGAAGTTCTCAATAATCTTATTTTAAGATTAACAAATTATTATATATTATAGGGATAGGATTCTATTTTGAAATTGGAGTATGATTTCAAAATTGACTGAGAAATTGGAGCTCAATTTCGATTTTGATTTTGATTTTTCAATCTCGATTTCAATTGCTTTTATTTTATTAAGCAAGAATGGGGTTTAATGCTTATCAATCAAATAAAATCTTACTATACATTTGAATCCTCATGGCCTTCTTTTCTGCGTTACACAAAAGCAAGTCCCGGTTGAGTTATTTTTTTCTCTCTATATGAGAAACTACGATGTTTATATCTTCTCTTTCCCATAATTTTCTTTTTTCAGTTTTTTTAAACTTTACATTTGATTCTTTTTCTCTTTTTTCAAGTTTCATATTATAGTTTACTGATGATTGTATTCTACTTGTCTCCTTTTTTTTTCTTTTTGGTGAATTAAAGGATAATGAAATATATGGTGATCTTAGTATCCTCTGCATTGCCAATTGGAAATCAATATTATATTATTGTTAAATAATGAACAAAGTGTATTGATTCAAGTATTTCTCAGCAAATTTGACAGTTTTTTTTCCTGATTTTTTTGTTATTTTGTATCTTATGGTTGCTTCTGCTCATTGATGCTTTTTTTTTTTTTTCTCTGTCTCTTTGTGAGCTCTATCAACTCTGGGATGATTTATTATACTGTGAGTCCTTTGATATAGCCCCATTGGCCCCCTATTACCGATAGAAATAGATTATCGGTCAGATAAATCTGCATCCATTGGTCTTTTTCGAGGACAAACCGGCATCATCTATATTGAATCAATAGTTGAAATTTGGAGCCATACCCGAATTCAGTATTGCAAGAAGGATCAACGGTTCTGATCATATTCTAGGGTCCCACAGTTGTCCATAAGTGTACATATATAGTTTTGTGATTTTTTATAAATATCTCTAGATTGGAGATAGATCAACGGTTCAAATTCTGGCCTATAGCCGTTCTTGTTATTATGAAGTGTTTCAACGACTTGGGTTTTCATTTAGAAACCCACAATTTTAAGAAAAAAAATATAAAACCCCGGTGAACCCATGAACAATGTATTTTCTAGTGTAGCCGCTAATATCTGTGAGCTTCAGACTCGCATATTTATTCCAAATCTGACAAAAACTCAAAAGTGTGGCTGTCCCAAAAAAAGGCATTACCTCTTTATGAGGTTTGAAGTAGAGTTGGAAAAAACAATTGCCAAACACTCTTATAGAGTTTTTAATCCCTTTTAAAACAAAACGAGGTAGAAAATAGAGATGACAAACACTACCTAAGTCTAGGGTGAGTGTCTGAGTGATGATTATAACTTGAGAGGCTTGAAGATTACCCTAGAGGAGTGACTCCACTAATCACACTTAATTAGAGCTTTGAAAGCTTTTAAATATACCTATTAATAGCCTAAGTGTGAGTGGAATTGGATTGTGGGAGCTCTAAGAAATTGCAACTTAGTGGGCACTTTGTATTGGAAGAGAAGTTGATAAGTCCACAAAATTAGGCCATAAAGCCACCATTTCATGTACAATTGTGGACTTAGTTAGGGCCAATTGCATTAGAATTTCATGATTTCATGCATATGAGCTTAAATTTGGAATTTCAATCAAAATCAATACAAAATCAATCTTGAATGAATTTGTAAAATCGGTAGTATGCATCACTCTAGGGTCCCACCAATTAGACTTTTCTATCTCAGAGCATTGTGACATTACTGCACAAAGTCATTAGGCATAAATTGCATTAAAGTAGGTCTCATGCATAGCATGCATGCATTTCATTTAATTTATTGTTAGTAATTTAATTATTTCATCTTTGTAGGAAATTTTCATGCAAGGGGGCCCACACTGAGAGAAAATTTGGAAAAAGAAGAAAAAAAGAAAGAAAAAAAAGAAGAGGGAAACCACACCCCACACTGAGCGTGAATCCCCATGCACTCTCAGTGATGGGGAGGGTCCCACAATTGCTGCACAAGTTGAGATAATTCTCTCTCCAGTTTCCAAGATGCCTTCCTCTTTTACCACGATTCAAACTTCAATTTAAGGAAGGAGACTTCTAGGCTCCGTTTCTTTAATAGAATTCCTAACGGGAATTCAAGCTGTCTGGGAATTCAGAATTCATGTCAGGAATTTTGTGTTTCATTACTAGAATTCCTAGGCATTTGAAATCTCAAAATACTCAGCATTTAAAAAACCATTTTAACAAGGAGGATTTGGAAATCTCACTTGACACAGAAATTCCTAGAGAGGGATGACGACATTCTTGGAGCTTAGGCATGAATTTAGGCCATAAATGAAACAACGAATTTAAAATTTTAGAATTTGGCAGCATTTCAAATACCAGCATTTGAAATTCCCAGACAACAACCAGACATGAATTCTATGAATGCTAGTAAAGAAACGGGCCCTTAGTTTGAAATCTCTCCCAGAGAGATTTGACTCAACCAAAGAGATAGAGTTCGCTGCAAATCAAAACTCAAAATTCAGTCCCGTTTTTCTCAGGAAAGCCTATCATAAAATGGCCATAACTTTCAATCCAACCGTTAGATCAGTGATTTACCTGATTAATTAGAGTAGATGTCTGTTGAGCTTAAGATCATGAAATTAGAGCTAAATTGACAAACTTATGGGCCCGGAGAGTTTGATGTACATTTTTAGGCGGGATTACAAACAAATTCACAACATTGATACATACAAAAAAAAAAAAAAGATTATACAAGGATGACATTAAAAACAATGTTCTTGGATGCCATTTTGATGGCTCAAGTAAAATAAAATTTGAGCCCATCCTGAACTCGACTCGGGTCAAAGTTTAGAAACTCATACCTACCCTGAATCCAACCATTTCACTATCAAGCCCTCCTCTAATTGAAGATTATCATATTTTAAATTTCTTATACATTTCTTTCATCTCAATAAAATTTATACAAAAATATCATATTTCAAATTTCATATCAAACTCTTATATCAATTTTTTAATTGTATGACTTTTAAGAAAGCCTATTATTCCGTGTGTCCTGATTGAGACACGGGACATAGCATCCTTCCTATTTGTGATTATAATCTTAAGCCTATAAGTGTTTTTTTTTTTTTGAAATATTTCTATTTTAAATTTTATATAATATAAACATATTATATCAAAATCACTTTTTTATTTATATCATAAAATAAAGTTATATTTCTTTTATGAATTCTATTATCCATGCTAATCACGATGGCATTTTGCTAGTGCCTGTTGATGACTCTTTACCAAATTAGCCAGAATATTGTACTTGAGCTGTCCTACAACATGAAGTCACTTTCCATACTCCCCACATGATCGAAATACAAGCTTACCCAACATTAAATTACCTGGAGAATCTACATCACCATGAGTATTATTTAACAGTACTCTTCAAGAGTTCAAGATTATTAAATTATACCACTCTTCATACACTAGATGCATTTAATTATATAATCAACACAACAACCACATGGCCTCTCACACTAAACTATTATTTGATTTCTTCACACTCAAGAGCTTGTGTTAAATCCAAAGATCTATGATATTCTATATATCCTTGGAAAAGAAGAGATTATAAAATTGTAAGAATCCACCAAAACCCAATAAAGTTTTTACTTCAGTAATGATTGAAATTGTAGTTAGCTGTTTACACGAAGATCAACTTACATCAGCTAGCTTCAGAATAATATGCACGAGCCTCACACACTTTTAGAAATACCTGTGACATTTTAAATGGATTGCCCTCTCCTGAGCACCCTCACCGTGTGAGCCCCGTGGGCCTCTCGAAATTTACGGTGAATTCATGCAATGCATATAAGGAAATTATTTTTAGGTTCATTACTTTGACCACAAGTCATTACCTTTCTCTAATTGTGGTCATTATAGGAATCTCGTTTTCATATGATACATGCTATCTTTTACTCAAATACGGTTTCCTAATGAGATATATTCCATAACAAACTCTACCTTGATGGACAGTTGAGATTAAAACTAATGGAATCCTAATTGGAAATTCGGTCATCTCTCCACCTATAAAATAGAGTCTTTCCTCCATCACAAAGACTCACTTACGAAATTCAACACATTAAGATTTACAGGCAAGGAGAGAGAAACCGTAGTTATTTCCATAAAACCTTATTGGACGGATCTCATCATCAATCAACAACAGCATCAGACAGCAGGATCGGAAAGCTCTCTGCATCAGAATGTCTGGAGGTAATCTTTAATCTATCTAAGATTAAATCCTACATGTGATTATCATGATGTTCTCGATCTTAGGGTTCATGTTAATAATAGACTAACATGCGGTATCAGAGCATATATAGTTATTGGAGAACACATGATAATCCATTAATTAGGATAACTATACATTGTCATAATCGGCAAAAATAGATCCGTTTCTAACTCTGTTTTGCAGCAATTTATCGATCCAACTATTATGGCCTGCATGAATGATTTATATTTATGTTATTCCGCAATTTTAATTTGACCACGACTGTTTGATCGTGATTTATTTAAATTTTTGAATTTTTTCTTTCGTTATATATAAAACTCCTGCGTGAGTAAAAATTCAATGTAATAGTTAAATAAGATCTATAACTGGAACGTCTTGACTGAAGATAGAGGCTGTTTTGAGACTGAAGATGGCGTTCTTGAAGCAAACGAAGATAAAGACAGATGATCAAAAAGGATGACAGAAAATAGGCCATATAGTTGGATCATATTTTCATAATTATTCCGTATTATGCTGATTATCTTTAGTATGTTTCTTTATAATCAATGATATAATACCTCAATAATCAATGATTATCTTTCAGCCCCAAAGAGCCGGAGGACTGCCCTCCGGGGCTTGGCTTTCTTTATCAGTACTTTTCATATAACAAATGATCTATCGTGTATGGATGCAATATATAATGTTATATATTCATATTAAGCTAATTTTGATGACCAAAGTTGTATGCTTAAGGTTAGGTCTCACTACAGTGACCCTAACAATTAAATACTGAAATTTGGCCCTAATAGTACCATCATAATGTTTACTTTTCCCATTATTCAAGCGCATGAAGCATTTAGTCGCCCACGGGTGGATTATATTCATACGTTTGAACAATAATCAAGGAGTGTTTGTTCATACATGAACCAAAGATATCTAAAGATATCTTACTTGTTCTAATTAAAAGTAACATCACTCATTTACACCACCTTGAATATGATGACCTTAGATGGTATCATGTGTAGAAATTATGGAGACTACCCACAGGAGCACCTAAATTTTTTTGTCATATATATTCATATATTATGCATGTGTTTTCTTATTTTAATTAAAGCCTTACTGTTATATCTCTATTGCAGTTATTGTACCCACTAATCTGAATTCGCATGCTACCTCTGTCACTAAGCTCAATGGAACCAACTTCTCCGAATGGAAAGAGCAAGTTGAGTTCACATTGGGGGTACTTGAACTGGATATGGCTCTTCGTAAAAATAAGTCAGCTTCACTCACTGAAACAAGTAATGCTGAGGAAAAGACCCTCTTTAATGCTTGGGAGAGGTCTAACAGACTAAGCACTATGTTTTTGCGAATGACTATTGATACCAACATCAAAACATCCATTCCTACACCTGAGAATGCTAAGGACTATATGAAGGCCATTGAAGATAGGTTTAAGACTGCAGACAAATCCCTTGCTGGAAAACTAATGGCAAATCTTACAACTATGAAGTTTGATGGCACTCGCTCAATGCATGAGCATGTCATTGAGATGACCAACCTTGCTGCTAAACTAAAGAATTTGGGACTATCCGTGGATGTGGCTTTTCTCGTCCAATTTATCCTAAACAGTTTACCTCCTCAGTACGGGCCTTTCCAAATTCACTACAATACTATTACAGAAAAGTGGACAGTGAATGAATTGGCTAACAAACTGGTTCAAGAGGAGGCCAGGCTGAATCAACAAGGTATTAAAGTAGTTAATCTCGTTCAAGGAGCTGGAAATAAAGCTGGGAGAAAGTAAAATTCAGGCCAGAAAAGGGCACCACCCAAATCTAATGAGGCTAGTCAGAACCCCAAGAAAGAAGGAAAACGTATGCAAATTTTGCAAGAAACCTGGACATTTTCAGGCAGACTGCATTAAACGTAAAGAATGGTTCGAAAAGAAAGGTAACCCTATGGGTTTCGTAAGCTATTCTGAATCAAATCTTACTTATGTTTCTTCTAATACTTGGTGGATTGACACTGGTGCTAATGTCCAGTTTGCAATTCAATGCAGGGATTCCTTACAATCCAAACCATAAATCCAAGTGAGAACTTCCTTTTTATGGGCAACAAAGACAAAGCTCCAGTTGAAGCTATTGGCACTTTTCGTATTGTTTTAGATAGCGGTTATCAGTTAGACTTATGTCAAACTCTTTATGTTCCGTCTATTTCCCGCAATTTGGTTTCTGTAAGCGCACTTGATAAAGTAGGTTACTCGTTTGAATTAGGAAATGGTAATTTCAGTTTACTTAAAAATTCTAGTCGTATTGGTTCTGGAATTTTGTTTGATGGGCTATACAAGTTTCATCTTAATAGTCAAATTGCTGAAACCCATCTTACCCTGCATTCTAAGGAAACCAAACGAAAGTCATCTAAAAATGACTCTTATTTCTTGTGGCATAAAAGACTGGGTCACATATCCAGTGAAAGAATCAAACGATTAGTAAAAGATGGTGTCCTTCCGGATCTAGATTTTACTAATATTAAGGTATGTGTGGATTGTATTAAAGGCAAATCAACAAAACACACAAAGAAAGGAGCCACAAGAAGTACTCAGCTTCGTGAAATAATTCATACAGACATTTGCGGACCCTTTGATGTTCCAACCTTTGATGGAGAAAAGTACTTCATTACCTTTATTGATGATTACTCACGTTACTTTTATTTATACTTGTTGCATGACAAATCTCAGTCTGTGAATGCTGTACAAGTGTTCATTACTGAAGTCGAAAGACAACTAGATAAAAAGGTGAGAATCATAAGGTCAGATAGAGGTGGTGAATTTTATGGTAGGTATGACGAAATAGGACAACATCTTGGACCTTTTGCAAAACTTTTCCAAAAGCTTAGAATTGTTGCCCAATACACAACGTCTGGTTCTCCATGGCAGAATGGTGTAGCTGAAAGGCGAAATCGTACATATATGGAAATGGTTAGATCCATGATGAGTCATGCTAACTTACCTATATCCTTGTGGATGGATGCTCTACGCACAGCTATTTATATCTTGAACAGGGTTCCCAGTAAGGCAATTCCAAAAACACCCTTTGAACTGTGGAAATGATGGAAACCTAGTTTAAGACATCTCCAAATTTGGGGTTGTCGAGCTAAGGCTAGAGTCTACAATCCACATAAAAAGAGATTGGACCTTAAAACGATCAGTAGTGACTTTATAGGTTACCCAGAAAAGCTGAGAATTGTTGAAACTGGTAATGCTAGATTCTTTGAGAATGGCGAAATCAGTGGGAGTAATAAACCTCAAGATGTGATCATTCAGGAAATCAAGGTACCTATCCCTTTACCCTCTATTCCGAAAGATATTGGAAATCCTCCCGTTGTTGAACCATTTAACAATGGGAAAAACACAATCAATGATCAACAACTCCATAATGAGATTGTCGCCAATGAACATATGGATGAAGCACCAGAGGAACCAGCATTAAGAAGGTCTCAAAGACAAAGGAGATCAGCTATTTTCGATGATTATATGCTTTACCAAGTAGAATCTGAAGAAGGGACAATTAAAGACCCGGTTTCTTATTCACAAGCCATTAAGGATGTTAATTCTAGTAAATGGATTGATGCCATGACGGAAGAATTGAAATCTATGGATGAAAATCAAGTATGGGAAGTTATTCAATTGCCTACAGGACACAAGCCAGTTGGCTGTAAATGGGTCTTCAAGACCAAACGCGACTGCAAAGGCAATATTGAACGACATAAAGCCAGGCTTGTTGCCAAAGATTTTAATCAGAAAGAATGCATTGATTATACTGAAAACCTTTTTCCCCTGTTTCCAGGACGATTCCTTAGAATTATCATGGCATTAGTAGCTGCACTTGAAACTCGAGTTACATGCAATGGATGTGAAAACTACTTTCTTGAATGGAGACTTGGAAGAAAGAGTCTACATGCGTGAACCTGAAGGCGTCATAATTGGAAGGCCAGGAAGACATGGTCTGCAAACTAAGAAATCAATATATGGACTGAAACAAGCTTCGAGGCATGGTAACCCTAAAGTTTCATGAAATCATTACTGCCTTCGATATCACAGAAAACATGGTTGACCCTTGCATATACCTCAAGATCAGTGGGAGTAAGTTCATATTTTTGGTTCTATATGTTGATGATATATTACTGGCTAGTAGCGACCTTGGTTTATTACATGCTACAAAGGATTATCTTATTAAGAACTTTGAAATGAAAGATATGGGTGAGGCTTCCTATGTGATAGGAATAGAAATATTCCGTGACAGGTCACTTGGTATTTTAGGGTTGTCTCAGAAAGCATATATTGACAAAGTTCTAGAGAGATTTGGTATGATAACATGTTCCTCTAGTCCTGTTCCACTGCATAAAGGAGACAAACTTGATCTTACGCAGTGTCCACAGAACGAATTGGAACGTAAAGAAATGGAAAAATATCCTTATGCTTCTCTTGTAGGGAGTCTGATGTATGCACAGGTCTGTACAAGACCTGACATTAGTCATGCTGTTGGCATGCTGGGTAGATTTCAAAGTAACCCAGGAATCGCTCATTGGAAAGCTGCAAAGAAAGTGCTGAGATGCCTCAACGGAACAAGGGATTATATGCTCACATACAGAAAATCAAGTCACCTACAGGTGACTGGTTATTCAAATTCAGATTTGCTGGATGTCCTGACACCAGACTTTGCACTCTTGGTTATGTATATCTTTTATGTGGAGGTGCAATATCATGGAAAAGCCAGAAATCTGAGTTACTTTACACATCCACCATGATGGCTGAATATGTGGCATGTTAGGAGGCTGCAATTCAGGGAACATGGTTGCGTAATTTTATCTCTTAGTTTGGAGCTTTGAGTTTCATCTCTAAGCCATTAACTCTTTACTGCGACAATGACGCTGCAACCTTCTTCTCTAAGCATGACAGGATATCTAAGGGAGCCAAACACATGGACCTTAAATATCTTATCACTGAAGCAAGATGTTAGATTACAGAAATTTATCATTGAGTCTATTCGTACAGATTTCATGGTTGCAGACATATTCACGAAAGGACTACCTCCGAAGACCTTTCAGGGTCATACTGAAAGCATGGGTCTTGAAGATAGTTCTTAATTATCATTTTCTGCCTTTTATTTCTTTACTTGTATTTGACATTTATTGAGCTCTTAATGCATCTCTATATCTGTCATTTCTGTTTTTCCATTGTGTACATATTTATGTTTGGATGAATAATAAACAGAAACAGTCTTTAAACAAAGACATTATGAGACCATTACGTCAATCTCTTATTACGGTCTAGTTATGCGGGTTGTCAATGACGTAGTACATGGAAGTAAGCATGTTGCAAAATAATGTGTGCACGCCATGACTCTCATTCACAACCGAATTACCCAAGACACTTATGATAACCGAATAAAGAAGTGGTTAGCATATAATGCGCGCCTTATAATTCCTAAAATGAAAACATTAATGGGTCTTCCTATTGACCAAGTGGGATACTGTAAGGAAATTACTTTTAGGTCCATTACTTTGACCACAAGTCAGTACCTTTCTCTAATTGTGGTCATTATAAGAATCCCGTTTTCATATGATACATGCTATCTTTTACTCAAATACAGTTTCCTAATGAGATATATTCCATAACAAACTTTACCTTGATGGACGGTTGAGATTAAAACTAACGGAATCCTAATTGAAAATTTGGTCCTCTCTCCACCTATAAAATAGAGTCTTTCCTCCATCACAAAGACTCACTCACGAAATTCAACACATTAAGGTTTATAGGCAAGGAGAGAGAAACCGTAGTTATTTCCATAAACCCTTCTTGGACGGATCTCATCATCAATCAACAACAGCATCAGACAGCAGGATCGGAAAGCTCTCTGCATCAGGATGTCTGGAGGTAATCTTTAATCTATCTAAGATTAAATCCTACATGTGATTATCATGATGTTCTCGATCTTAGGGTTCATGTTAATAATAGACTAATAATGCATTCATTTCTTGACAGGTAATACCTGTGTGCAAGAGCGGGCTACCTACACACACTGAATATCACTTTACACACACGCAGTCTTTTTTTTAATTCCTAAACTACCCCTTCCTCTCAGCCGGCCGGCCCCCTCCACCCGACCTCACCGCCCGCCGCCTGCGACCGATCGACCCCTCTCCCTGCTCTTCCCCAGCCGCCGCCCGCGCCACCCTCTCCCTCTCCTCCTCCCTTTCTCTCTCTGTCTCCCTCTCCTCCTCCCTATCTCTTTCCCTCTCCCTGTTGGTCGCCAGCCGACACCCTCTCCCTCTCCTTCTCCCTTTCTTTCTCCCTATCCCTCTTCCTCTCCTTCTGCCTCTCTTTCCCTCTCCCTGCTCGTCCCCGGCCGCCGCCCGAGCCACCCTTCCCCCCTCCTTCTCCCTGTCTCGCCACCCACCTCCGCGAGCAAGTGGCGAGACAAGGAGAAGGAGGGGGAGAGGTAGAGGGAGAGGGAAAGAGTGAGAGAGATATGGCGGTGCCGGGGACGAGCAGGGAGAGGGAAATAGAGAAGGAGAGGAAGAGGGAAAGAGAAAGAGAAAGGAAGAAGGAGAGATGGAGCGATGGAGAGGGTTTGTTGGGCAGCGGCTGGCGACGAGCGGTGAGAGGGAAAGAGACAGGGAGGAGGAGAATGAAAGAGAATGAAAGGGAGAGGAAGAGAGAGGGTGGCGCGGGTGACGGCCTGCGGCGAGCAAAGAGAGGTCCGTCGTAGGCGGCGGGAGGCGAGGTTGGGAAGAGGGAGCGGCCGGCCGGTAGGGAGAGGGAGGGGTAGTTTAGGAAGTTAAAAAAAAAGTGCATGTGTGCAAATTGATTTTCAGTGTGTACGTAGCAGCACTCAGTTTTTTTTAAGTTCATTAGATTATCCTCACACCTTGATTCATGGCTCTAAGTTGAATGATTTTAGAAATTTCTTCAAATCTTTTTTTTTTACTTCCTCCATCCATGTCCTCTTCAACCTACCACTTCCTATTTATGGGTCATCAACCTGTATAGTCAAACTTTTTCTTACTAGCGCCGTTGTTAATTTACATTGGTAATGCTCAAATGGTTTATTGATTATTGATTTTATCATCTATTGATGATATTCCTAAATACTTTTAAAAGCGCTAATTTCTTAATTTATCCTTCCTAATTTTACCATACATTCACCTCAACATTCTCATCTTTGCTACATCAATTTTGTGTATATGTTATTTTTTTATGGCTTGACATTCTACTCCATAGGACTGTAAAAGTTTTCTTCAATCTAATTGGCATTCGTCAGTCATAAAGCACTCATAAAGTAAGTCTCCACTTCAACCATCCCACTTTTGTCCTATTTTCAACATCTTCATCAATCTCCACATCCTTACTAATTATTGAGTCAAGATAACAAAAGAATCTCTTTGTGGTATTTCAGGGACTTCAATTATCATAGCAGTTTCAATTCTTTTGATATGTTCACTGAAGTCGCAATCCATATATTTTTATCTTTGTACGGCTTATTTTAAAGCCTTTGGATTCTAAAGCCCCCCCGCTATATCTCGAGTTTTGCATTCACACTGTTTCTTATTTTTTACAAATAACTTACACAAAAGGTACATCCTCTTAAATATGAGTATTTTTTTTTGTTAACTCATCTAAGGGGGTTGGGACCCAAGAGAGCTTGCCCGCACACACACGGAAAGACAGCCCGCACAAGCGGGAAGAGGTGGCGTACCTAGAGTTCCAACCCAACTCATCCAAATTTGTCCCCGAAGAAAAACCACAATTGAAAATATTCCGACCTTCCCCAATAATATTATGATAATGGACTCACACTTTTGACTATTACTTATTTTCAACTAATGGGGCAGGTGCTCGCTTGAAAGTTGAAATGACAACGATATTTCAACCTTGGGTCGGCACTTCTCAGTGCACTTGGAAATCTCTACTGACCTGCAACTTTGGATGCTGGTAATTGGTTTTGTGTCAGGTCATCCAAATGCATGAACTCAGTTTATGGATGAGGTAATACTGGGCCTGCATTTGTCTGGATTTGGGCTCTAGTTTTAGTCACATGGCTGTGTCCAGTCCTAACTTTCTAGCCCGATGTTAAATGGGTCGGTCTGGGCCTATTTATGCTAAGTCCTGGCCTGGCCCAACAAATTCTGACGCAACAAAGTGTATATAAGTTGAAAACGGATTGGCCTGGACCTGACTTTCAGGCTTGTGGGCTGGGTCTGGACGTGGCTGTTAGATCCAATAAATAAATGAGCCAGTTCTGGCTATGTTCCAGTCTAGCCCATGAGCACCCTGTTTACAAAGATCAAAATAAGCCTTTGGAAACAAACCCATCTCGGAATTGTAATAATCCTCCCGAAAGTCCATAATGTGTTAAACAGGTCCTTTAGAAACTTTCAGTATTTATAAAGAAGTCCTTTGAACAGAAAATTAATTCATTTCATCCCTATGACTAACAGATGGTACTGTGGACAAGCGGCACTCATGTGAAAGCCCGACCTGGCCCATCTTGTATTGGACTTGATCAATGTTTTATTCATGGATCATTTTGTGTCACATTAGTTAACAGGCATGGCTTGGCCTGAGTGTGCTTAAAGACTCACCCTAACAAATTTAGCATGAAGAGGCATGCATATTTTGCAAACTGGTTGGGTCATAGTTGAAGGACAATAGGTCTGATCCATGCCAAAATAATCGAACTAACAACTAAATGGGCTGGGCTTGGTCAATGTTCAATCTTTCCTGTCCCAGCCCATGGACAATCCTGCTATGGAGTATGGACATTTGTATAAGCCGTTAATGGACACCAAATTGTCTAAGGTCAGGCAGTCAGGCTAGCCCACTTACAGTCCTTATCCTAAAAGAAATTTAGACCATTGATGAGAAGATGATATTAAATTTAGAGGTGAACTGATTGTAGAGAGGCTAAGTTCTACCAAAGGAGTCCAGCTTTCGCATATCATCTCAGCAACTAGCTAGATATTAAGGTAGGTTTCTTCACTCCTAAAGCACCATACGAAGCCTGGCAGTTTGGAGTGTGTACTTGACCTAATGACCTGGTTTATCAGTTATTTATTCCATCCATGATGGGCCCCACAAATTTGATGGGTTAGATTCAATTCAACAGGAAAGAGTGGGGAAGGGGGATGGGTATTACCTGATGAATTTTACATGATTGTGTTTGATTTTGGAGTTCTAAGCCCTTCTTTCTTAAACATAAACCTTGAATTGGCTTCCCTCAAGATTTTCCATATTTAACTTCATGATCCCAGTCCCACATTTGTACAATTAAAAGATCACCTCTTATTCCTACATTACGGCATTGCCTCCGATATAAAGGAAACAAGTGCACATGGGAGATGAGAGCTCATCAGCAAGCTTTTGACGGTCACATGAGTGGTAGGGTTTTTTTTCTTGGCTGGGTACACACACAGGAAGATAGTGGGAAGAAGGCTCATACAAGTGAGTTGGGAACCGAGAGAGAGCCAGTACACACTGGAAGACAGCACACTCACGCGAGAAAAATACCCGCCCACACATAAATAAAGCCCACACAAGTAGTAAAAGAGCCTGCACATGCAGGAAGAGGCGGTGTACTGAGGGTTCGAACCTTGGGTAGCCAGGTGAAAACCATCGCTCCTTATCACAGGTAAGGAGTTGTTCTCAGGTCATTAAAGATGTTTGGACTCATAGTTGGCTAAATTCAAGCCCATTCATGACACCTTTTTTATGTATCTTTCATAAATTTATAATATTATATGGTGTTTTAAGGAAGATACGAGCAGTAATTCTCTGGAGATTAATCTAGTACATGCCATAGATGACCTTGCTTGGTAAATCGCATGGAAGATTGGATTATAGATCGGTTAATATCTACAATGACAGAGTTTGTGGATTTTTCCATTTTTCTACAAGGCAGCCTCTGTCCTCCTCCATTTTCCCCTTTTTTCTATCTTTTTTGTTTGGGTCGGGTCCCTCGGTTGTGGCTCGGGTCCACACTAATGAATGCACATGCATGATTAATACAGATAAATAAATGTAAATAATTTACAATTAGTGAGTGAAATGTGATCAGAAGAGTGGGGTCCAGTCATAATCGGCCGAGTCATCTCATTCTAATAAGTTGTTTGCATTCTAAGCCATTTGATAGTTAGATCTAGTTTTAAATAATTAAAGCTTTTTTTATAAGTAATTGCGCACAAGGTTTGACGTCAGCAATGCAAAAATGATGCCTGGAATGTAATTTAAAACTTATATTTAATATCTTACATTCGATACTTGGACTAAAAAATTATGTAATATGCAATGTTTATTTTTTTTTCCTTTTATTTTTCTTATTGTAGTACTTTTCTTGCATATGTAAGTTTATTAATTTGAATTGAATGGATGCATGTAAATAAATGTATATTCATATTTTATGAGCAATAGATTCATTTTCAGATACTTTTAGAATTATTTTTAAAAAAGCACGACCCTCCCGAGTCTCCTCATGGACTCTATCCGAGTCATTTCTTTTTTCTTCTTCTTTTTTGCATCGGACGAGTCGACAGGGGCGAACCCACATGAGGGCCTGAGGGGCCCCTTTGGAAAAACCCTTTAAGATGATCAAAATGCGGAAAAAACCCTTTAAGATGATCAAAATGCCCCCCCCCCCCCCGAAATTTTATCAATCCGGCCCTGCCCTCCCCTAAATCCAACGCCATTTCCCAGGAAAAGCCCCTTTTCCAAAACCCTATTCCCATTTCTCCCTTTTCCAAAACCCAGTCCCTAACGAAGAAGAGGAAAAACCTTGTCCCTGTCCCTAGCGATTAACGAAGAAGAAGAAGAAGAAACGAGAAATTGCAATTGAGAATGCAACTCCACCATTATAAGTATAATGTAGTTCGACATTCAGACTTTCAAAAATTGTCAAGTGTTTCTGATCTGTGTCAATGGTTGGTAAAGATTAGAAGATCAACAGTCTACCATCTTATTTTTAGAGTGATTGAACTTGTGCTTACTCTTCCAGTTTCTACTGCAACTACTGAACGATCATTTTCAGCCATGAATATTGTCAAAACTAGGCTTCGCAGCAAAATGGAGGATGATTCTCTCCCTGACTTTTTGATTGTGTATATTGAAAAAGAAATTGCTGAGAAGCTTAGCACAGAATCAACCATAGACAATTTTCGAGATTTGAAAGAACGTCAAGTTTCATTTTGATAGATGATTGAGTTAAAATGTACTAAGAAACAATTATTTTACGACTTTTCTTTGCTTATATTTTGTTAAGGCTGAATATATACTGGTTTTAATTTTCATAAAAAATTTAGTCTTGAATCGTAATATATTTTTCGTGCTTGAACTTACAACTATGTCAGAAGAAAATTTAAAAATATGCCCCCCCCCCCCCCGGCTCCTGGCTCCGCCCCTGCGAGTCGAATCCAAGCCATGAGTCATCCAACCTTGGTTACATGTGGTTAGGTTTAGAGGCAGCCCATGTTCCGTGCATCAAAACAAGTCCTAAAGGCACCTTTGCATTTGTAATAGAGGATTCTCAGTAGTGCGGAAAAGCCTTTCAGTTTCTCTCATTTGATATCATACGGGAAAAGGAAAAAAATTGAACTACTTTTCATTGGCTCTGTCTGTCTATGTAGGGATGTGTTTAAAGGTGAAGAGTCGGGATCACCTTCTTTTTTTTGTTGCAGCACCGGGAGACATTGAAAATAACATGGTTATACCAAGTCCCACAAAAATACCATTTTCCTCCATCTGCTTTTTCAGTTGTGGGGTTACTTTATTTAATTCAAACCGCCAAAGATAATGATTTTATAACGCCCCATTATTAGAATTGAGCCAGATTTCACGATCCATTGTTTGGAGCCTCATGTAATTCATTATTAGTTATTTGCTTTCCCCTTTTCATATTTAATCACATGTCCTCTATATAACCAATTTAGTGGTGGGACTCAAACATGAACCACCGTTGACAAGGTAACACAACCACTGCGGATGAATGAAGAGGGGACAGAAAAATTATCGAATGAGAACCAAGAAGTAAAATCTCCAACAACCATAACGTGGGAATGGGCCCCGACAAAGGCCAGACCCGAGGACCCGAGCCAACATTGTTAAAACTCGTGGATATGCAATTGGTGTGGAAAATCAGCAATTTCCGGATTTCTGCTGTCCCAAGTTGTGAAAAAGCAGCAATTTCTGGATTTCTGCCGTTCAAAGATGAGGAAAGACAGCATTTGTTGGATTCCCGCCATTTCAAGCGGTGGAAAAACTGCAATTGGAGGATTTCATACCAGCCTATTGGAGGGCTCAACTTTCCATCTTCCTTTCATAATTTTCTGGCTTGTAGATGTAAAAACATAACATGTTTCAGCAATTTTCAGGGACTGCCCAACCCGCCTATAGTATTAGACTGCACAGTTAGTGGGGCTGACCTGGCCCACACTATGACCAATATAAACCCCTTACACTCACTAGTCACTATCCCTCTCCCCCTCAGCTCTCACTCGTCGAAATTTGACCATCATCTTATAGTTACAGGCGCTTAGATTGATAATGCACATTGACACCCCTATAATTTTATCTTGACAATTTTGATACCCTATTCAATATTGTTGCAGACCATCATCTCCTTCCAATTAGGTGCAAACCAGCTGACGCTCCTAAAAATAATTGCAATGATAGTTTGGAAGCATTGTCATATTTCTGAGAAAGACAAAGAAAACAGTATGTTTTGAAAAACTAGCAAATTATTTTATGAGCCTTATCCCATCATTTTGGAGTTGTTTCTAATAATAAATTCACGTGCAAGGGACGTAAGGCTTCACCATCTAACCCTCAAGAAAAAACGGAAAGAAAAGAAAAGGAGAGGCCTTGTTCACATGTTATAAAACGATGAGAATCGGCTAAAAAGGAACTTGTAGTGCAAATAGAATCGTGCTCATTAGCCATTGTCACCATCATAGGGTTGAGTGGTCAAGTTGGCAAAAATTGGACCTTAGGGTTTTAAGTCAAAGAGTTTCTATGATCTCATGAAAATAATTTTCAGCCTAACCCTAATGGAAGATAAGACCTTAATTTCCGCTCCCTTCATATAAGGTGGTGACTGTAAATAGTTGGTGGGATGAATGGAAATGACACTTCTCACCCGATGTATGCAAACATTGGATCTGGGCCGCCCCTTTTCAAAAAGTCATCCAACGGTTGGGTTTAAAGATATATAGCCTTATTTTTGGGCAAATAACAAACGAATGCAAATCCATTCTAGGGCTCTGTTTCACTGGACTTTTCCCTCCTCTTCTTCTTCTTCTTCCGGCGAACAAAGCTTGAGACAGACTCCTCTGTGCATTTCTTCTTCAACGAAAGAGGGAAATCGACTCTCCTCCTCCTCCTCTTCTTCTTCTCCCCCATCTCCTCAGATAGTCCTCGACGCAACAGAATCTACCCCGCCTCAAATCTGCTCCATATGCTCCGCCGCGGGCTAGATCCTCCCCACCTCAAATCATCGCCACTGTTATCCCAAAGCAAGGGAATGGAGTCGGTAGCCCCAGAGAAACTCTCTCTCCGTTCATTCCAAATGTCCGACCCCAACGATCTAATGATGTTCATGGGCGATGATCGAGTGGCCAACTTTTGCAGATTTGACACCCTTACATGCAGAGAAGATGCAATGAGGTACTTGGAGGAGGTGGCCCTACCTCACCCTTGGCACCGGGCTATATGCGTGGAGGGCCGACCCGTTGGTCTCATATGTGTCAAGATGGGTACCAAGGAAAACCATTGTAGAGGAGAAATTTGTGTTTTGGCATCAGATTTCATTTGTATTTTTTTATCGTTGATGGTAGTGGTAGTGGCTGACATGAGATTTCATAAGTGGTTGTATCAAGATGTTGGTTTATTTTTGTAACAGGTTGTTTCTATATTTTGTTGTGGACCAAAATGTTGTTTTGACCAAAGTGGACCAAAATGTTTATAATTTCTCGCATTGTTGATGTTGAATTGTTACCACATTAAGTAGCTGGGCACTAACCATTTGAAAAGTCATACACAATATCTCATATGCATGTCTCCTGAAGTTGTACAAGTAGGGTGACATGAATCCATTGATCTTAAAATGTTGTATTGCACTTGAGGTTTGGATCCCCAATCCATTGATCTTCGATCAAAGTGGCGGAGAGTGTCTATGGTGGGTGTTGGAGTGAATGATGCAATGATTAGTGGACAGATGAATTGTGTTGTTTGTTCTCTGTCTCTATGTTGGGTGTTGGAGCCAATGATGCAATGGTAGTGGACGGATGAATTGTGTTGTTTGTTCTTGGTTTGTTACATATTTACATATCAGGTTCTATCAGTTGGGTGCCAACCTTGCGAGATTGCAGAGAGTTTCTTATGATAAGGCATTACATCTGATTAACTGGAAAAATGTTGATGTTCTGGGAATAGGTAATTGAGATAAGTGTAGGGCTTAACCACAATGATCGATCCCTGAAGGGAGCTGTGGGAGTGGGCTGGCTTAACCACAAGGATCGATCCCTGAAGGGAGCTGTGGGAGTGAGCTGGCTTAACCACAAGGACAACCCTATGTTCTCAATTTCTTTTGGGTACTTGTCTAAACAAAGTTGTGAATGAATTCATGCATATATAACTCCCTAATAACGAGCACTTCATACTATCAAGAACTTATGCATTATACCCACTCACAAGAAGATATTAGTCACATACCAGTACATATATTTTGTTTAACATGCCAGTAACTCGACAGACTGGGTAGAATCAGCAATTATTACAACATCACCTATAATACTCTAATCTATACTGATTATTCAGTTCCAAAAGCTAACTAGGTTAGACGTGGGCATGAGCTAAAAAGCATAGCCTCTTCAGACTCCAGCACATTGGCAGAGTGAGTACAGTTCCAACAGTTGTGATTCCAGTACATGTACACCACCTTCAGCGGATGAGTTTGCTAAATGGCTTTGAATTTATAAGATTTTTATACAAGAAAAATCTGATCTGAAAATAAAAAGTTTAAGTTTACATTCCAAACATCAAATTTCAACATACAACCTTATAATGTTCCAAAAATATATAACTTGGAATCATTTGGAAACATCAACATCCATACCACATTCAACATCCATAATACATTCCAAATCTAACATGACTTTTTACATCCAAATCCAACATCCCCAATACATTCTATATCATCAGTTATGGGGCCATCTATGATCAATTTACGCACAGACAATTCATAATCCAAGTGGCTATGCCCTGTCCCCAGTACTTGAAGCCCAGAGCATACCCATCTTGACACAAATTTCTCCTCTGCAATGGTTTTCCTTGGTACCCATCTTGACACATATGAGACCAACGGGTCGGCCCTCCACGCATATAGCCCGGTGCCAAGGGTGAGGTAGGGCCACCTCTTCCAAGTACTTCATTGCATCTTCTCTGAATGTAAGGGTGTCAAATCTGCAAAAGTTGGCCACTCGATCATCGCCCATGGACATCATTAGATCGTCGATGTCGGACATTTGGAATGGACGGAGAGAGAGTTTCTCTGGGGCTACCGACTCCATTCCCTTGCTTTGGTATAGCAGTGGCGATGATTTGAGGTGGGGAGGATCTATCCCGCAGGGGAGCAGCTGGAGGGGAAGAGAAGATGGAGCGGATTTGAGACGGGGCAAATTCTATTGCGTCGAGGACTATCGGAGGAGATGGGGGAGAAGAAGAAGAGGAGAAGAGGAGAGTCGATTTCCCTCTTTCGTTGAAGAATAAATGCACAGAGGAGCCTGTCTCAAGCTCTGTTCGCCGGAAGAAGAAGAAAAGGAGGAGGAGGAGGGAAAAGTCCAGCGGAACAGAGCCCTAGAATGGATTTGCATTCATTTGTTATTTGCCCGAAAGTAAGGCTATATATCTTTAAACCAACCGTTAGATGGCTTTTCGAAAAAGGGCGGCCCAGATCCAATGTTCACATACATCAGGTGAGAACAGTTCTCACCCGATCATTTCCCTTTTTGTATTGAGGACTTTTTATGAAACCATGTTTTGATGTTTAAACCCACTAAATACATTGGTGATGGATTGGATGGAACCATTCTCAGATTTAAGAGGATGTCCACTAGAAGGATATCCTAATCCACCTTCTGTGTGGTTGTTACAAATGATCAATATATAAATGCATAAAATAATACAAAAACAGTTCAATTACATGTGTTTTGCTCTATCGATTTTCTGCTCTACTCAACTGTTAATTGTATATTCACACAGGTCTTTTCACTATTGGTGTTCTAATAGTTAAATCACATTACTAGAGTGTGTTTTTGGTTGTAGTTTCCATGGACCCCCGAAAAAAGGACGATTTTCTCCTAAAGGCATGACTGCATTTGAACTTTGAAGTCCAGTTTTACTGGGCTCGCCTAGGCCCACCTTCGATTAGTGTAACTCTTTTCACACTCTCATCCCCACACGTCATGTCCTCATGTTCATTTTTAGGCTCATCGAAACCTTTACATTCCAATTCCAACAGCCCGGACTCAGATCGTGGGGATCGATGGAATACTTCGTATCAACAGACACTTGGTATATCAATATTGATTAGATCCGAGATATGTTTTTGAATTGCTCATTCAATGAAGAAGACTCGAACCTCCACGCTCTTTAGCATGAGATTTTGAGTATCGCATGTCTACCATTTCACCATCAAGGTATCTTGAAAGTGAATCGTATTCCATGAATATAGTATCTATCTAGTGTGAATATGGAATATATGACAAAGTTGGTTTTAAATTTTAAGGAAATCTATGATTAATATGCTAATAAAGTTTAAGGATGTTAAATGAAACGCTAGGATAATCTAATGACCTGACATTTTGCATGATATAAGTAAGGATACCTTTCCTCCATCCTACCTCGTGACATGAAAAACGGCAATTGCAGGATTTCCGCTGCTCCAGAAAATCCGCAATTGCAGGGTTTCCTCCCCTATAAGAGGAGGAACCCCCAACTTTAGAAAAACCTTTCCTAATTGGGATTCAGCACCCTCAGTCCGTTCAAAATCCCTTTTCACCCTGAAAACAAGATTAAATCTTTGTGGAGCCCTAAAGAGAGCTATAGAGAGAATATCAAAACCTTGAATGATGTGGTGTAAATGATGCGTAAATTGTTGAAGATGTTTATGGGAATGCAAGATAATGGATCTTCTATCCTTCTAAATCGTCCTCAAAGCAATTAGAAGCCTTCTAGTTTGTTAAGGATGATGTATTAGCTAGTAAAAGATGATGGGCCTTCTATCCTCGCATATCTTCTCCCAAGCATTTAGAAGTCTTTTTTCTAGTTTTACCTCTCGAAATATAATTAATTCATTATTTTGGTGACAAAATTGGGTTATCAAAGGCATGGGGAATAGGGGTGTTCACGAGCCGAATTGGGTCGACTTAAGGACACATTATGATCCCATCTCACTGACCTATCACGGGTTAACCCCACCTTTTTATCACATTTCACTCACTTATAGTTGTATAGATTAATTGAAAATTGGTTATTATTTGCATGTTATTGCATTTATTTGTTAATCATGCACGATAAACATTATCATCTAGACCCGACCCTCAACCCATGGAACCAACCCGTGAATCGACCCAGACAAAAAGAAAGCAAAAATAGAGGTAGGAAAACCACAGAAATTGCATTGACATATTTTTCGCCGCATTCATCAGCGGAAAACCTGAAATTCAGGTTTTCCGCAGCTCCCATCAATGCCAATCCCGATATTTCTGGTTTTCCGCACCTTACTCCTACGGAAAACCAGAAAGTGCAGGATTTCCGCCATTTACATAGGCGGCAAAGTGGATTATTCCATTTTTCTCTGCCCACCCCCACACACACACACGTGCGCGCACGCGCACACACACACCTGATTTCTAATTGTACGTATTATAAAATGGCTTGGTAGGCTAGTTTAGAGGTGTCGATTCCTAGCCTGATGTGCCAACCTGACCCAAATTTGATCCTGCAATTCAAGGTTTGGGCTAACACCAATGAGCACATAAGCAAATTGGTGTTTTTTTTTTATCCCGTGTAGAATGACCATTAGAAAATGGGTTGGGATTGATGTTGAGTCCATTCTTAGTATTCAATCTGCCAATCTCACCCCAACATGAATTAGCTCAACCAGAACCTTGCCCATTTATTAATAGAAATTAGAAATGTTGGCCCAAATTGAACCTCAAAACTAGAAGCAAATGATGCAAGCCAAGCCTGACCAGGCTCAAACTCAAGCTTGTGCCTAGGCATACGAAGTTAGAGGAGCTCGGCCCAAGCTCAAACCAAAGCTTGAGAAGCCAAACTTGAGCTCAGCTTGATTTCTTCTCCCAAATATTATATGGTTTTTCTTTTTTTTTCTTTTTCTTTTATTCTTTTTTTAGTCATTGGGTTTCCGTGGGTTTATTTGTTTCTTCTAAACTGTTCCAATTATTGGATTGTCTCTTAACATTTGTTTTCCTGTTGTATTTTGTGGTATTTTTATCTATTTTATTTTATTAAGGATTTATTCTTTTGATTCGAAAAGAATGTATGAAGTAAACTGCTCAACTAATTTCAAACAAATTAAAGTGATCTCATTTTAAAATTAACCGACTATATTTTTCAATTATTATGATAGGTTTTAATTCTAATTATAGTTTTTACCATCTCAATATAATTTAGACTAAGTATTATCAGGGGCGGCTCGACCATTGGGCTAGAAAAGCCCTTGCTTTAGGGCCCCCAAAAAATAAGGCCCCATAAAAATCATCTTTTCAAATTCTAAAAAAGCATTCAAGCAACTATCATAGTTTTTTTTCTCCCAAAGCCCCAGAATAATAATTAGTATCACATCTCATTAAAGCCATCTTTTCACATTTAAACAAAGCATTAAAGCAAGTGTCATCCTTCTTTTTCTCTACACGGTGTCTTTTTAAATCCCAACAAATCTCAACCCAACCTCCTTGCCACCTCACCAGTGAGGTTTTTCAAATAAACATTTCTCCACCAACGCTTTTCCATCTCATGCACTCTTTACTCTCTCACCCTCTGTCTCTCTCATAGATTGCCTTTCTCTATAATTACTTTTTTTTATTTCTAAAGCAATCTTCTTTAAAGATTTATTGATTTGGTTTTGTCTTCTTTTTAATAATATATGTGGATATATTATGATAATATATGTGAGTCTTTTTTATAATATATGTTAATCATAACCCACTAACTCAAATATAATCCATTTTTTTCATAATGACAAAGGTGGATCAAATTCGAAATTCATCTACATGTACAATCTTTATAGCCAATAATGATAAATCACTAAATCAAGTTCAATTGTTTTATGATTTTAAGATTTTTTTAATTCCATGCTCGTATTGTATGTTTATTATAGTTAGTTTTCATTTTATTTATAAATATTATTAGTTATAATTTATAAATGATAAATGTATCTATTAGAAAATACGAATCCAGATGCTCAAAACTTTAAAAAAAAAAAAGAGTAAAAAGAATAGATAATTTGAGGCCTCATTTAGGATTGTCGCTTTAGGCCTCAAATTGTCTCGAGCCAGCCCTGAGTATTATTTAAACGTAATTTTTTTTCGGTATTTTAAATTATATCGCCCTTGCTAAGTGCGGGCATGTTTTGCTAGTGCATTAATGAGGGCAAACAAATATGATCAATGTAACCACATCATTTACATGTGTAAATAAGTGCAAACAAATGACCCTTTGCGGGTCGAGTCCAAAAATACGATGATAAAATATTACTAACCACTAGCATATAAATGCTCTATTGGAACCCAAACCCAAATCCAAACCCGAATTAGCAAGTTGTGTTTGAGTTAGACCGGCAGGTCACAAGTGATATGAGTTGCTAGGGTTGGGCCAGCTCACAAGTATGAACCTAATAGAACCTAACCCATTTATTATTAATCAAGTTGGAAATGTCAATAGAATGACACAACCACACCCGGGAATAAAAAGGGTCTAGTTGGAGTCCCCGGGTTGGATTGAGGTCAAATGAGGAATTGCTACCCTTCCTTTATTAGATCAATTCTTATAATAGAATTTTTATTTTTAGCGTATAAAACTATGAAACTACACGTCTACAATTGTCAAAACTTTGCGTATCAAATTCTATTAGTAAACATGTAAACAGAGCTGTTGCACAAAGAGTGAAAGTGAATTAAAAAGGGGGGAGGGGGGTTTACTATTGCACAAAGAGTGAAAGTGCACCTTTTCCTCCGCTCTTAGGGGAGGAAAAGTTGCAAATTCTTCTTTACCGCCGTACTAATCAGCGGTAAAGCCTCAAGCACAAGTCCGCTCTGGGAGGAGGAAAAGTTGTAAATTCATCTTTACCGCCGTAATAATCAGCGGTAAACCATCAAATGCAAGTTTTCCCCGCTAAGCTGCAAATGGTGCATATCATGAGTGGCTTCCCGACAAACTGTTGGGCCCATAGTAACCTCCATCTAGAAAGGACCCCGGTTCGATAAGGGTTTGGATCCTTGCTTTAAATTTGTATTGATATAGGCTTCCAAGCATTACTTGACCTTGGTACATTCCAATGGACAATCTTGACTTTAGCATTGTTGGATTTGGGAAGATGTGAACTAAGACTGATTGGGATGGGATTAAGCCCATTCATAGCCCTAGAAAATGACTTGCAAGTTGAAACTAGGGATGTCAATGGACCCTGGTGACCTGGCATTATTTTTGGGCTAGAGTAGTAACCGGGTCTTGGTCCATTGTTTAGACCTAGTTAACAATTTGTTTTAAGTCCAATGGATCCACAACCGAAACCTGTACATCTTTATATAGAAATTTGTTCTATGCTCTCCGCCTTTTGGCTTAGTTCCCAAAAAAACCCCATAGTTTTGAAGATTATTTCCAAGTCCTTCACTTGTTTGATTTATAAAAGTGGAGTCCTTTTACACAAAATTCTTTTAGCAAATGATACAAATACCCTCTATGTTCAAAAAAGTTCAATCTTTTGAGGATTTTTTTCAATTCTTTTTCTCTTAAAAACCTGGTTTCTAATTGTAAGTATTATAAAATGGCTCGGTAGGCTAGTTAGGAGGTGTTGATTCCTAGCCCGATGTGCCAGCCTGACCCAAATCTGATCCTGCAATTTAGGATTTGGGCTAACACCAATGAGCACATAAGCAAATTGGTGTTTTTTTTATCCCTGGTAGAATGACCATTAGAAGATGGGTTGTGATTGATGTCGAGTCCATTCTTAGTATGCAATCCGCCAACATCACCCCAACATGAATTAGCTCAACCAGAACCTTGCCCATTTATTAATAGAAATTGGAAATGTTGGCCCAAATTGAACCTCAAAACTAGAAGCAAATGATGCAAGCCAAGCCTGACCAGGCTCAAACTCAAGCTTGTGCCTATGCATATGAAGTTAGAGGAGCACGGCTTAAGTTCAAGCCAAAGCTTGAGAAGCCAAACTTGAGCTCAGCTTGATTTCTTCTCCCAAATATTATTGTCAGTAGTGTGCGTATATTACACATAAAATTCATATATATTTTCAAATGTATTTTATCACATAGGCTCCACATGAAAATAATGTTCCATTTGCAGTCCTCATGCGAGACATCATTCAGATCCCCTTTTTTAAGCACATGGGACCCATAAAGCCAATCCAACCCCCTTACACTCACTATCCCCAGCCCCACCGCTCCCCCTCTTTCTACAATTGAGTTAGCACAAGCCCAAATCTTTTGCTTATTAAATTGTTAGTCACCGCCATTTGATTGAAAATCTAAAAAAAATGACCCATTCTAAAATTGCATTACATTTGAGGGCCATAGATTACAGGGTTATGATGATCTAATGGAGATCAAGTTTTGCTGACATGTAGGTTCTATCAAGATCTTTTGACTCTCCTCCTCACTCATGATTAACGTCTCACCTGGTGAGCCCCATAACGGAATCCACAAAGAAGGTCAATGGGAGACATTTGCGCCAAAACAGGGCCTTATATATGGGACATATATATAAAATATAAATCAGATGAGTTGAGATTGAGCTCAGGTCAAACCGAATAGGATCCATCATGAGCTAGGCTTGTGAACTTATTGAGTGAACTTTCAGATCGGCTTGATTTGCGCATGAGGCAAGCTTGAGAGAAGTCGAGCCAAGATAGCTTAATAGTTGGATCGGGTGCTTTGGAGATGGGCAACACAAGTCATTCGAATATTGTTGGCTTTGTGATGTCTACTGATGAGTGTTAAATATTGCATATTTTACCCCTCATTAGTTCGGATTTTATTAGCATATCATATGCATATCATTTGCTTTACACAGAGATTTTATCATTCTATCACATTAAACAGATTATCGGATTATCATCCATAAATCCGATTATTTATAGCGCATTTTTATGTAATTTCTCTTGTGTAGGTGGACCCCGTGACTACCCCAACCTTCCGGCTAATGTTCCAAGGCATCAGTAGTGTTGAAGAATTCCAAAATAAGATGAGAAGAAGTCATTTTCCAACACAAAGGAGTGGTTGGTGTATTGGTTAGAGCTTTGGTTGGTATGAAATAGGTTATGGGTTCAAATCCCAACAATTATGTTTTTTTTACATAGAAGATATTTCATCCAACTCTAACCTCTCCACCAATTAAAGCTTGCCTCTCCACCAATTAAGAGTGCTGCTATTGGCACACAAAAATTTTCTTTTCAAACACAAGGATTTTTTGTTTTTTCATATTACATTTATACCCCTTTATGAAATGACTAAAGTAGCCATTATCCAACAAAAAGTCAAATCAGATTTTCTTTTCTCACACAATCTCCATTCTTCTTCCCTTCTCCCAACTCACTCTCCACTTCTCACTCTCCACTTCCTCCATCTTCCTTGGGCATTCTATCTCACTCTCCACTTGCATTTTATTTTTTCTGGGCATTCTATCTCACTCTCCACTTCCTTCATTTTCCTTTGCGACTCATCTTTCACTCACATTCCTCCATTTGATTGTGCAATGAAGGAAGAGATGGATGAAAGCAACAATCAAATGGTGCCTTTTAATCAAAGCAGTAGTGGAAAGGTATTTTTCATTGATATTTTTTTTCATTTTTGTATATTTTGTAATTTCTTCATCTCGCCTGAAACTTAGAACCTCCCGATATGTACGGTATTTCAGAACCGAACATATAGCATATGTTCGGACGTACAGGACCGAACATATGACATATGTTCGGACCTATACAACCGAACATAAGCTATATGTTCGGTCCTGCACTTCCGAACATATAGCATATGTTCGGTCCTGAGATTCCGAACAGATGCTATATGTTCGGAATTAAATATCCGGACACTGATATTTAATTAATATATTATGCAGGTCTCTACGCAAGAAAGTCAGGTTGGATCGGACTTTGTCATGGATTATACCAGTGAGTTTATAACTCACGAGGTAAGACCAACATATGTAGGATTTATTATTCAAGTTACATTTACTTATTACTAAATTTGTATTTAATTTGTTTATTTATTGTAGATATTTCACAGCCGCGATTCGTTGATCAGTTGGGCTCGTGGAGTAGGAAGGAAAAATGGGTTTGTTATCGTGATAAAGGTTTCAAATGCTGCTCGAGTGGGTGTCAAAGCGAGAGTACTCCTTGCTTGCGAGAGAAATGGACAATATAAACAAGAAGAGTGCCAAAAGCGAAAGAGGATCAAACAAACCGGTTCAAAGAAATGTGGATGTCCTTTCGCACTAAAGGGTAAAAAGTTAGACTCAAATGATGATTGGATGTTGGAGGTCATATGTGGTGTGCATAACCATTCGGCAGCGGAATATTTAGAAGGGCATTCATTTGCAGGAAGATTATCAGAGGAGGAAACAAAGTTGCCGGTTGACATGTCGAAGAGCATGGTTAGACCAAAAGAAATTTTGGTTACGTTGAGACAAAGAAGTGAATTAAACGTAACCACAATGAAGACCATATACAATGCACGCTACAGATATAAAGTTAATGAGCGGGGTGGAAGAAGTCAGATGCAACAACTACTTGGTAAGTTGGCAGAGCATGATTACATAGAATGGCATAAGAATTGTGAGGATAGCGAGATTGTAACTGACTTGTTTTGGACGCACCCAAAAAGTATAGATTTGTTGCGTGCATTTCCACATGTCTTGATAATGGACTGTACTTACAAGACCAATCGTTATCGCATGCCTCTTCTGGAGATTGTTGGAGTCACATCCACAGACATGACTTTTTCAGTATGCTTTGCATACCTTCATGCTGAACGTGAAGAAAATTATGCATGGGCACTAGGTGTATTGCGTTCTATTATTGGCGATGGTATTCTTCCTGATGTCATTGTGACGGATAGAGAATTGTCACTCATGAACGCCATTAACAAAATATTCCCTGGTGCTACTCATTTATTATGCAAATGGCACATTAATAGAAACGTATTGGCGAGATGCAAGAAGTTGTTCGAAACGAAAGAAAAATGGGACAGGTTTATTTTGAGCTGGAATATGTTGGAATCTTCATCCACAGAAGATGAGTTTGGTGAACAACTCAGTAAGCTAAATAATGAATTCAGCACGTACCCTGATGCACTCAATTACGTGAAAGGTAGTTGGTTGGATGCTTACAAAGAGAGATTTGTCTCCGCATGGACGGACAATTGTGTCCATTTTGGGAATACTACCTCGAACAGGTAATTTTTAAAAAAATTACTTTTTTTTATTTATGCTTATTAATTAATAACACTAACCTCTTAATAATCCAATGCAGGGCCGAGAGTTCACATGCACAACTCAAAAGACAGCTTGGTTCAAGTCAAGGAAATTTTGAAGCAGTTTGGTCTAAAATCCATAATTTGCTTGAGTTGCAGCATACCAATATCAAAGCATCATTTGAGAAAAGTAAGACAGTTGTGCAACATAATTTCAAGCCGGCAGAATACAAAGATCTTCGTGGTAATGTTTCTAAAAATGCACTTGATAAAATTTTAATAGAAACCAAGAGAGCTACAGTAGTTGGAATTGACGCCAGTGCGTGTGGTTGTGTTATTCGACGCACACATGGATTACCCTGTGCGCATGAGATTGCAGAATATATCAGTCAAGGGCGGCCTATTCCTCTAAGCTGTGTACATCAGCATTGGAAGAAGCTTGATATGTTGCCAACTACTTCGTCGATGAAGAGTTCTTCTATGAGTTTGGATTTGAAGGCAAATTTGGAGTTACTTGAAAAACGGTTCAATGAGTATGATTCCACTAGAAAATTGCAACTTCTGAAGAAGATACGGGAGCTATCTATGCCAGACAGCACTCATTTGATTGAACCTGAGGTGATATCAAGAACAAGAGGTAGACCAAGTATGAAAGCTGACACATCAACTCGACGAGATCCAAGCGCTTTTGAATTGGTGCCGTCTGCACAGGATAGCTACTCGCCTAAATCAGTTGCAGTGAAAGATGTTAAAAATAAAGGACAATTGGGATTCAAACCAAAGAGAAACGAGAAGATAAGGGCGATTCGTACAAGGTCAAAGAACATCAGTAATTATGTGGACTCATTTCCCGTGGGTCTGAGACCTTACATTAAGGTTGTAAAGGATGTTGCAGCTGATGGTAATTGTGGATTCAGAGCAATCGCTGGATTGGTAGGCCTACCCGAGGATGAATGGAGACAAGTCAGAAGAGATTTATTACAAGAGCTGCTTGCACATGTAGACCACTACAGACAATTATATGGAGTGGAGGAAAGAGTTGAAGAATTGGTTGAAACATTATCATGCATGGATGACAACCCATTGATAGACTATTGGATGACTATGCCTGACATGGGACATCTCATAGCATCACGTTATAATTTGGTGTTATATCATTTGAGCAGAGAACAATGCCTGACTTTCCTGCCTTTGCGATCTGTGCCGGTGCCAATGCCTTCTCGGAACGAGAGAACAATCGGTTTTGTTAATGGGAATCATTTTGTACAACTATTTTTAATACCTGGTCATCCAATTCCGCCTATTGCAAATAAGTGGAAACAGTTCCATTATCCTTGTGCGGATGGATGGGAGACTCCATATAGGGAGCGGATTGTTCAATTCAAAGAGCTCGTAACTCCAGACGTATCAATAGCAGAGACAATTGATTTGGATTGAATGTAATTGGACACAATTCCTTTATGCTTCTGTATCAGAATGTTCTTTTAATCATTTAATGAAGTTGATGAATGTGGTTTTATTATTTCTGTATGAATCTTTTAATCATTTCTGAAGTTGATGAATCTTTTAATCATTTCTGTATCAGACTATTTTTATTTTTTTTTCTGTACATTCTATTAAAATTCGTAACTGTAATACCGTTCGGATACACAGTGCCGAACGTATCCATATAGTTCGGTTCTGAGTTACCGAACATCATGGATATGTTCGGCATTGAAGTTCCGAACATCATGCATATGTTCGGCACTGAGTGTCCGAACAAAAATGTTTTGTTCGGACCTGTGTATCCGAACGGAGGTTCTGTTACCCTACTTTGACAGTATATAATGCAAATATTCCAACCTGTACATAAAAAATCAAGCACTATCCAAAGTAATTAAAGATAACATCAAATAACTAAAACACATTTGACAGCAAGTACATCCATATTCAAATTACACAAGAATATCGTCTTAAAATAACCATCTTAGTACTTGAAAAAAATATATTACAATGTTTTTTTGTTTTTCATCAATTATAACAAAAAGTTACATTTCTTCAACTGTCCCTTCCCCTCCTAGTCCTAGTGCGACTGTAAGTTTGTGAACTCATGTGGGGATGTCGAAAGGTTCGTTGAGCATCCTCAATTGAAACTCCCCGTAACACATGTGCCACCTGATTCACATGGGTATATAATCCCCGCGGGTCTTCAACCCAATGGTCTTCACCTCTTCCTGTAACCTCATCAAGTATGATCAGTGCATCCGAATTACGCTGGTGATAGTCAATCATACCGCTACCACTTGGCTCATTTTCTTCGGGACGGGGCGCGAAATTAGAATGTAAGTTTGGGTGTTGTAATATCCTCCACGATACTCGTGCATACCAATCCATATACCCGGGAACGCAATCTGAAGGACGCCTAACTGGTTGACTACGATTCAATGCAGATAGTAGGTGATTAGGCCATCCTTCCCAAACTTGATTGATATATTGATATGCGATTTGATAGTCACGGGCAGTAGGACCTCGCGTAGCACGAATAGGGGCTAATGGCGGTGGAGGAATCGTCTGAACTCTCCCAAACTGTCTGAGCACCCTATCTGGGTGATAAGGCTCAACAACATCCATACATTTGATGCACCCACAGTAGTATGCAACTTCATTGAAAGGATGATATTGTCTAACATCACGATATGGGTCCCAAGTCACCTGAAAGTAGTTAGTCCAATCGTAAGATATGAAAGTATATAATAGAAAATAAAAAGTTAATCCGATACACTATTTAAAAGAAACATCAAGTTAATTACCTGATCAGCACTCATGACGTCAATTCTCTCTCGTATGCTTTGTAAAGGAACAGACTCTCTACGAGGAAACCAACGATGGACCCGGGGCTGAATGGGTTGATAGAGTAAGTTTGGAGTCGGAGCCAAACTTTCGAAGTGTTCGTACACCCAAGCTTCTAGTAGAGTCAAATAGCCGGCTATTTGTTTCACTTCATGCCTGCTTGCTAACCCCAACTGCCTGTATAAGTATGCTAGTGCAGCAGCACCCCATGCAAATGAACGTATGGCCTCTACATCCACGAGTTTCGTAAGGAAAATGATCGGCACCCGTGTGCCACTCTTGTCAGTAAACAAGGTACAACCCAATAAGTACAAAAGGTATGCTCTTACTGCAGAGTCTATCATCTCATCCCCATCACCGTCAGTCAAACTGGAAAACCTTTCCCGTAACCACTCCAATCTAACTGATTGGCCCCGCACTTGTATCAACTCATCATGTGCTTCTACCGGTTCTACTCCTAGTGCATCAACAAGGAGTGCTTGAGCTTCTTCATATGACATTCTTTCATTATAAGAAACCGTCCGCCCAATCACTGGGATGCCTAGGATAGATGCAACATCATCTAAGGTGATGGTCATCTCACCAAAAGGCATATGAAAGGTGTTCGTCTCAGGTTGCCACCTTTCCATAAAACCAGATACAGTAATCTTATTGACGGAGCGGTAAGATGCATTCACTAGTGGAGCCAATCCAGACCTCGAGACTAAATCTCTAAACCTGTCAGACTCATTCAGTTGCCACAAAGGCACTTTCTGCCCATGACTTAGACATTTCAGTGGGCCTCGATCCTGCATTCAACCATTAATATATAATTTAATAAATTAACAAATAAATAAAAACTTTCATATGAAACAAGTGAAACACACCTGTCCAATCCAAATATACCCAGCTGTATGTGTATCAAAGCTGGTCAATAAGGACCTATCTTGTGGCCCCAGGGCTTGTTGATCTTCCATCTCTTCTTGTTGTTCTTCCTCTTCCTCAGATATCTCTGGGTCTTCCACAACCTCTTCTATTATCTGACATCGCTTCCTATTTGAAGCAGTAGGTCGCACTCGAGAAGAGCTTGGCCGGTCCATTTCTTAAATACGAAAGAAAAAAATTTTATTTGACTGCTAGATCTCTATATGTTCGGACCTGAGTGTCCGAACATATTACTTTTGTTCGGACCTGAGTGTCCGAACAAAAGTAATATGTTCGGACACTCAGGTCCGAACAAAACCAATTTGTTCGGACTTTAGTGTCCGAACATCTGCAACCCGTTCGGTCAACCAGAGCCGAACAGTCGCGATTTCTGAACCTAAAACCGCGACGATGGATGATCAAATGTAACCCTAAACTATTAGAAAACAGTAACATTGTCTGTCAAAACTTACATTGAGTTAAAATCTATCCTAATAACAAGTTTTAATGGAAAAATAAGTAATCTAAGATGGAAAAAAATGGTAAAGAATAGATAGGGAAGAAGAAGAAATGGTAATGTTGGAAGTATCCATTTACCTTTGGAAGAGAAGGATGTCTAGAGGAATAGGAACGCCGGTGGCACGCCGGAGAATCGCCGGAGAATGATGATCCAGTAGGTGGAGTGGAAGTGCCTTTTGGTTTGTGTCTGGGAAGAACAAGAAGAAGATGTGTGTGGGAAGAAAAAAAGAGGGAAATGAATATAAGGGCAGTTTAGGAACTTTTGATGTGTGTGGAAAGAAATACATTCATTTTTAAATTTTAGTAATGTGTGTGGAGAGAAATTGTGTGGGAAAAGATAAATTTTGTGTTCCAATAGCAGCACTCCCAATTAAAGCTTGCCATGGCACAAATCCATGTGAAAGATTATGAGCCAATCAAAAGCCTCCAAAATGAAAGACCGCAAAAAGCACAAATCAAATTGAAGCAATCCATGTGAAAGCAAAAGAGCCAATCAAAAGCCTTCAAATTGCAACCAATCAAATGGAAGCAATCCTTGTGAATGAAAATGAGCCAATCAAATGTCTGTTTTTGTAGAGAAATGAGGATCTTTTGGCAAGTTAGTCTTCTTGTAATTTTATTTTTACTTTTAGAATGTAATTAGGAGCTTCTTTGTAACTAATCTAGAGAGAGTGTGTATGTGTAATTGAAGATCATTAATGAAGATTAGGAGCACTTTCTTGATGTTTAGTGGCTAAAGCTCTTGGATTAGGCTCTCCTTTTGAAGCTAAGTAATGTGATTAGTTCAATTACATGCATGTTTTAGTTTAAATTTCCTACTTGTGCCTTAATTGATTAGTAGATTTTAGATCTAGTTGTGCTAATCTCTCTCATTTTTTCATGCTCTATCTCTACATTGATGATCGGATAATCTCAATTGATGCTTTGTAGTTGGATTAAGTTCTCTCACATAGCATGCTCTAGAGCCCTTATCTTTGATCTTTTGTAGCTTGATTTTGATGATTTATTGTTAGGGTACCTAGATGATGATCTAAGATCTTGGCATTTGATTTTCTTTTACTTTGATCTTCATTGTTATATCATCCAATCCAATTAGAAAAGAGATTGTTAATTGGATTGTAGACTTGGGAGTTGAATTCGAACATGCATTGTTTGAATTAATTACATACTTAGTGGATTTTGGATTGCCTAATCTCTTATCTTGATTGTTGTTAATTTTAATCTTTGTTTGATTTGTTATTTTCAATTCTAGATTGTTAGATCTACTCTCACATAACTTGTTTTAAAATCCTACACATTTCACACCACATCTTCACCTTAAATCTTCCATTTCCATCACCATTCACACACTAGTTTAGTGTAGCTTGTTAGATTAACTTAGATATAATTAACTTCATATTCTTAGATTGTTAATTAATTATTTACATTGCATAGTTTATTAGTTTTAATTATTCACTTCATTGTTTATATTAGCTATATCTTAGTTCAATTCTTGTTTAATTGAATTCATTGCTTGTCCATCCTCTCTCATTGGGATCGATAATCCGGACTCTTTAGTCCTTTACTACTTGACGACACCGTAGTCTTGCGGTCAAAAGTTACACATTTAAGTGTCGATCAAGTTCTTGACGCCGTTGCCGGGGAGAGGCATTGGAAAGCTTTGAGTTCCATAGAGTTGAACTCATTTTCAGCTTGGTGTACTTTTTATCTTTCCTATATTTCCTTGCAGATTCTACACATTGTTTGTGTTTCTTTTGTAGGGAAATCCTCGCTTGGAGCAAAGGAAACTGGAAAAGTGTATTTGAGAACTTGAAGATTTTACTTGCTTTCCTAGTTTAGGACTAGTTTAGACATTTTTTTTCTTTCTTAGTTGGTTGTATTAGGTATTTATTATCAAAGTTGTAATAATTTTGGTTGCGGGTCGGCCCGTGACCCATTTACTTACTTTAGGTAGTTAGTTGTTTAGTAGAATTGCAATAAATTCCTTGTAGGGAAGGAGGACGGTTGGACTATACCGTCGCGGCTCCTCACATTCGTACATGGAAATTGGTGTCAATGGTGTGATTCGACGACAACCAATTCGTCCCTCGAAATAAATCGGGAGGTTTGCATTTCTTAACCCCCGCGAATCCCTTGCAAGCGAGTTTACTTTGTTGGTTGTTCTTTGCTTTGTAGTGTAATTATTTGAAATACACTTGTAATTTGGTGCACGACTAGTAAAGGGCAAATTACCCCAACAAGATAAGGATTCGGATTTCATCACCGTTTCCTTACCCTTAAGATTTCATTTTAATTCTCAGTTAGTTTAGAACCAATAAATCATAATAAAATTGAGTAGAAATGTGACCTTAAGTTATGAGCTCAATAGGGAAGACCACCGCGGTTGTGCCAATTATGTGCCTTGGCAAATTTTTTGGTGCCTAAGCAAACCTTGTCCCTTGGCTACCATCTTGCCAAATAGGGAGACAACTTTGTTGTTCGAGGAGTTGATTTTTAAGATGAGCCTTCGCCTAGCGCGTCGAGATCCCACCATCTACCTGGGGGTTAACTGGCCAGAAATTCCATTTCATAGGTCCATGTAGGAGGCCAGAGTGTCCTCTTCACAGTTAGGAGCTGCCTAGAATTCTTTTAGGTAACATTAGTTTAGGTTAGCTTTTCATTTAGTTTTCAAAATTTTTGTTATGTTGCATTCATTTCATTGAGCAGACCATTGCATTGCTAGGTTAGTCGCAGTTGTATGCGAGTGTGGATACGTGATCAAGGCCGATTAGTGAGGGTTGATTACCTTGCTTTACCTGCCCCACCCATAGTACCCACAATGGCTGCCCAAAACCCTCAGCAAAGGACCCTCAATGAACTATTTGCACCATTTTCATCAACTTCACCTAGTTGTATAGTTTTGCCAGAAAATAATGCGGACCAATTTGAAATCCGGCCCGCCACCATCAATATGTTACCAAAATTTCATGGATCTGAGTGTAAGCAGCCCTATATCTATTTGAACAAATTCCTGACCATCTGCCACACGTTTAGGAATCAAAATTTGAATAGTGAAGCCGTGAAGCTTAGGTTGTTTCCCCTCTCACAAGAAGATCATGCAGCCGCCTGGCTGAATTCCTTGACTCCAAACTCCATTACCACTTGGGATGAGCTTGTCAAAAAGTTTATGTCCAATTTTTTTCCGGTGAGCAAAACTGAGCAGTTTAGGAGTGCCATCAGGAACTTTAGGGGACAACTCGAGGAAGAGTTTGCTGAAACCTGGGAGAGATTCCATGACCTATTGATCAAATGCCCTCATCACGGGATTGACAAAGGAGAGTTGATACATTTCTTTTATAGAGGTCTTACGAACCCCCAGCGTATCTTGATTGAATCAATGCACAAAGGAGAATTCATGAATCAGACTGCCGATCAAGAATACGAATTCCTTGTCAAGCTTGCAGAAAATTCACAAAATTGGAGTAGTAGTAGAAAAGATTTGGAGAGAGATGAGGCAGGGATCCAGAAACCTGGAATGTATAACGTCAAACAGGACCCTGAGTTGAAAAATGTGATGACCAGTTTAGTCCAAGGAGTGGAGAATTTGAGTAAAAAGATAGGATCTATGTCTGTAATGTCATGCCAACCCACCCCTCAGCAACATGAGCCCACCTTGAGAAGTATGAGTGAACGGCATCATGTTTGTGTGTTATGCGATAGTTATGAGCACACGGTTGAGAGTTGCCCTAGTCTGCCATTTGTCAAGGCCGAGCAAGCCAATGCGCTGAATTCCTATGGAAACTTTCGGAAACCAAATGTTAACACTTTCAGTCAGACCTACCACCCAGACAATAGGTTCCACCCTAATTTTTTGTATCGTCAATCCGAGCCCATTCAGTCCCATGGAGGTCAACTAGGATTCCAGCCGCAGTATCCTAGGTAGCAATTCCAGCAACCTGCTCAAAATAATCATCCCATTGTTCCTCATCCTCAGCAGCCCACACAACATAATCAATTTCACCAACAACATCAGTTCCAACCACAGAACCAGTGTAGGGCACTAGTCCCAGATCAGATGCCTAATTACTCTGCACCAGCACAAGCCCCTCAGCAATCCTCTCATCTGGAGAACCTGTTATCCAAATTCATTCAAATCCAAGAGCGGACTAACCAGGCCCAGTACCAGTCCATTGCAAAACTAGAGGCCCAATTAGGTCAGCTCACCTTACAGTTGTCTGAGAGAGAAAATGGCCATTTCCCGAGCCAAACCATTCCTAATCCGAAAGGACGGTCCAATCAGCCCAGAGGCCAGTGTTCGGTAGAGAGTAATGAGCATGTGAAGGCAATCCATACTCTGAGATCAGGAAAGACTATTGACAATAGAGTTGAGATGCCTGAAAAGGATCAAAGAGAGAAGATTTTTTTAGGAAAACCAGAGAGTTCGAGGAAAGTTGTCGAACCCGAGAAAGAGAAATTGAAGAAAGATTTGACAGAGAATGCAGAAAGAGAAAAGGAGAAAGAGGGAGAAGAACCCATACCAAGAGGAGAACCACAGAGAGAGAAGATTCAGAAGCCCATTGTAGTTGAACCATCATCTTTAGAAGTGGTACCTAGAGCACCATTCCCACACCGATTGAAGGAGGCTAGGAAGAATGATCATTTTGAGGGAATCTTAGAAGTTTTCAAAAATGTCCAGATAAACATACCCCTCCTTGATGCCATAAAGCAAACCCCTTCCTACTCTAAGTTTTTGAAAGACCTGACTACTGTCAAGAGGAAAACATCAGTACCCAGAACTGCTGTGATGGCAGCCCAAGCATCAGGCTTGATCCAGCAGACCATTGCACCCAAATACAAAGACTCTGGCTGCCCTACCATTACCATTCAGATAGGAGACTCTATCATAGAGATGTGTCTCCTTGATCTTCGGGCGAGTGTGAATTTACTGCCGTACTCTGTGTACGCGCAGTTGGGCCTGGGAGGACTGAAGAAGACTGATATTACCCTCTGTCTTGCTGATAGTTGTTGAGGAAGTCCTTCTTGTGGACCCTGGATAAACTGACCTCATACCATGCTAATTGCGTCTGGCTGAAGACGTTAAACTTAGCGCTTGTTGGGAGGCAACCCAATATACCCGTGTGTCGGCACCCCATGGTGAAAATTTTCAATTTACATTCCTTGTCCTATTTTATTTCTGTTATGCATAAACATTGGGGACAATGTTTAGGATAGGTTTGGGGGTGAGGCACTGCATTTCATGCATTACATTTTGCATGTACATAAGTTATTTTGTTTTCCATTTATACCAAAAACCCTAAAAATTTGAAAAACCCTAAAAATTTAAAAATTTTCTAAAATCACTAAAAATCTGAAAAAGATTTCAAAAATTGTCCATGGATTTTAGCTTAAAGAGTTGTCATAGATACAAGTCCTATAACCTTTTTACACATTTGGCCACATGAGTGTAGTCCAAGAGAAGAGCAAATCACTTCTGAAAGACCCGGAAGAATCATTAGTGGAGACTAGATCCCATTGAGCAATTGAGCCTATCTATATCCGTTTGGGTGAGACTCTTCTGCGCTATTCCTGAGTAGAATGAAGAGCTACTCTTAGAGCTTCTTAGTCCAGCACTTCCGATCTCATAAGTGCAATTCCTTGTTCTAATCGTAGAGGTGACATCAAAATGCGAATAAACTTTAACTTGTAGCTTATGTTGCATTTTTCCAAACTTAGGGGAAGATGATAGGCATTCAAAAAACCAATGGCCAAATTTTGAACTCACCTATTACATTTTATACCCTTAGTAGCCCTCTTGAGCCTATTTTACAAGAAACCTTCCTTCATTGTCCCAAGCCTCATCACCCACATATATATAATCCTTTTTGACCTATTGTTTTTGAGAAGGGTAGGGATATATTAAGAAAGGAAGGATTTGAGCATTAGCGATGAAGACTTCACATGGGCTACCAAAATATAGATGTTCTACAAAGGGATGACAAAGGAATAAAGGAATTTGAAAGTTGAAAAAAAAAAAAGAAACGAGACCAAAGGAAAACAAAAGAAAAAGAAAAAAAAGATATGGAAAACCAAAGAAAAGCAAGCACCAAAAGAGATAGAGTGGAATAAAGAACACAAAGCAAAAGGACGAAGTGAAGATAATGGAAGATATTCCTATGAAGACTTGAAGACCCTTACCTTCTCAAGAACACTTAGCCACATTTAACCCTTATCCTACCTATTAACCCTAACTCCATTACAACCTATGAAAGACCTATTGGATCCTAGGAAAGGTTAGGTGCTGAATGAGTGAGAAGTTTAGTGAGCATTTCCACCTTCTATTGGTTATATCTTATTCTTTGAGATCAATCATTCTATACATAAGCTCCGTTCTTCATCAATTATGTGAGTTCTTAGCCTTGTTCATACTCACATACTGAGAGTTAGTCAGCAAAATTTGTTTGCGTCCATTGTTAAGAGTATGACCTATAAGGCTATAGTCAAGGCAAAATGTATTCCGAAGGGGATTAAGGTTGTGTGAGCTTCGACGTGAAGATTGCATGATTATTGGCTAAATACACACACATACACAGTGGGACTTAGGTATTGACTGGCATATCTTCAAGAGTTGGCTAGTATTCCTAACTTATTATTCATTCTTATTATCTAGCTAAAGAATGTTGGACATCAAAAATATTTTTTTTTTCAAAATAAAAAGAATTTTGTGGGATTTATTCACTGAAAACCCTCACGAGACAAAACTCGTCCACTAGGGGAAACCTAGGGGTTTAAAGGCTTGTTGCACGAGCTAAGTGCAACCGCGATTCCTGCGAAAGTGAGTTAGGATTTTTACCGTGTTTTCTTGCATATAGTTTAGTTTTTATTTTTAGTTTTTGCTCGGACTAGCAAAATGTAGGTTTGGGGGTGTGATGAGTGTTAAATATTGCATATTTTACCCCTCATTAGTTCGGATTTTATCGGCATATCATATGCATATCATTTGCTTTACACAGAGATTTTATCATTCTATCACATTAAACGGATTATCGGATTATCATCCATAAACCCGATTATTTATAGCGCATTTTTATATAATTTCTCTTGTGTAGGTGGACCCCGCGACTACCCCAACCTTCCGGCTAATGTCCCAAGGCATCAGTAGTGTTGAAGAATTCCAAAATAAGATGAGAAGAAGTCATTTTCCAACACAAAGGAATGGTTGGTGTATTGGTTAGAGCTTTGGTTGGTATGAAATAGGTTATGGGTTCAAATCTGAACAATTACATTTTTTTTACATAGATTTGGAAGGAAAGCAAAAAGCACATATGCTTGATTGGAAGCAATCCTTGTAAATGAAAATGAGCCAATCAAGAAAGGAAGATCTTTTGGCAAGTTAGTCTTTTTGCAATTTTATTTTTACTTTTAGAATGTAATTGGAGCTTCTTTGTAACTAATCTAGAGAGAGTGTGTGTGTAATTGAAGATCATTAATGAAGATTAGGAGCACTTTCTTGATGTTTAGTGGCTAAAGCTCTTGGATTAGGCTCTCCTTTTGAAGCTAAGTAATGTGATTAATTCAATTACATGCATGTTTTAGTTTAAATTTTCTACTTGTGCCTTAATTGATTAGTAGATTTTAGATCTAGTTGTGCTAATCTCTCTCATCTTTCATGCTCTATCTCTACACTTGATGCTCGGATAATCTCAATTGATGCTTTGTAGTTGGATTAAGTTCTCTCACATAGCATGCTCAAGAGCCCTTATCTTTGATCTTTTGTAGCTTGATTTTGATAATTTATTGTTAGGGTAGCTAGATGATGATCTAAGATCTTGGCATTTGATTTTCTTTTACTTTGATCTTCATTGTTATATCATCCAATCCAATTAGGCAAGAGATTGCTAATTGGATTGTAGACTTGGGAGTTGAATTAAAACATGCATTGTTTGAATTAATTACATACTTAGTGGATTTTGGATTGCCTAATCTCTTATCTTGATTGCTGTTAATTTTAATCTTTGTTTGATTTGTTATTTTCAATTTTAGATTGTTAGATCTACTCTCACATAACTTGTTTTAAAATCCTACACATTTCACACCACATCTTCACCTTAAATCTTCCATTTCCACCACCATTCACACACTAGTTTAGTGTAGCTTGTTAGATTAACTTAGATATGATTAACTTCATATTCTTAGATTGTTAATTAATTATTTACATTGCATAGTTTATTAGTTTTAATTATTCACTTCATTGTTTATATTAGCTATATCTTAGTTCAATTCTCGTTTAATTGAATTCATTGCTTGTCCATCCTCTCTCCGTGGGATCGATAATCCGGACTCTTTAGTCCTTTACTACTTGACGACACCGTAGTCTTGCAGGTTAAAAGTTACACATTTAAGTGTCGATCATCTACATTCAAACCGATGTTGTTGGCACAATGACGCTGAAAGATGTGCGACATGTTCCTGATCTGCGGTTGAATGTGATTTTCAGGACTTCATTAGACCGTGCAGGTTATTAAAGTAATTTCGGAAACGGCAGGTGGAAGCTCGGTCTCTTGTTACAAATTTCTCTCTACTGCTGTTTGCTTCTGATTTTTTCTACAAATTCGATGCAAGTCTAATCCGTTGCTGCATCAATTGGAATTGTAGGATTTTGATTAAATCCACCAGGCAATCTCCAAAACCCAAGTCCTCTTTCTTTTATCGGAGTTTCGTATAAGACCCAATGTCAATTACATAAATAAGATAGTTTTGTTCTTTTACAGAACTCTGTCCTTTTATTTTCAATAAATTAGGTGTTTATTTGGATTCCTTCATGTAGATTTATTCTTAACATTATCAAATAAGCATGTTCAAAACCTCAATCGCATGCTCCCACAAATCCACAACATAAAGGGTCGGTAGTGAGATTCCAAAATTCAATTTGATCAGAAGAACCACCGCTATCTTCATTCTGTGTACCTATTTATGCGCATATCTTGCAGTGGCATTAGGTTTGATTCCATATATCCATGCCAGATTCATTGTAAGAAATTATTCTCGGTATGTCTTTCCGTCAATCCTTTGTTTGATAAAATGTTTAGTTCAATCGTGAACTAGGGATGTCGTTCTGAGAATGCATATCTGCAAGATATATTTTGTTTTGTTGCCACGGTCCGGTGCTTGCTTAAATATTACATATTTCATATATTTATGGGATATGTTATGAGTAATTGTTGTAGGGAGCAAGGTAATTTGGTGTATTGATATTTTTGGGCAAAGGTCTTTTATCTTCTAATGGAAAGGCTACCACATGAGTCATTGCGTATATCTTTTTAATCAACTAGTAACTGGGTGCGGACTCTTTGCCAATGCAACCCAATGAATAATTGAAATTAACGTTTCAACCTTTTCTTTTTGTCTTCGTTTCTCATGGGTTTTTGTGTTTCTTCGAAACCATGCTTCTTGTTTCTATACATTTTGCTTTAATGTATTTTTTGGTGTCTATTGAATTTTCTTTTTTCTCCTTTTATCATAGTCATGTCTTATTTTTCTTCAAAGTCTGATGGATTCTTTTTGAATTTCCGTGCCAATAGGTTTTCAAGGATTTATGGTTTTCTTTTTCTTTTTTTTTTTTAGTCATTGGGTTTCCATGGGTTTATTTGTTTCTTCTAAGCTGGTCATATTATTCGATTGTCTATTACCATTAGTTTTCCTGTTGTTTTTTGTGGTATTTTTATCAATTTTATTTTTTATTAAGTATTTATTCTTCTTATTCGAAAAGAATGTATAAAGTAAAATGCTCAACTAATTTCAAACAAATTTAAGTGATCTCATTTTAAAATTAACCAACTATATTTCTCAATTATTATGATAGGTTTTAATGCTGATTGCAGTTTTTACCATCTCAATATAATTTAGACTAAGTATTATTTAAATGTAATATTCTTTTTAGTATTTTAAATTATATTGCCCTTGCTAAGCACGGGCATGTTTTGCTAGTGCATTAATGAGGGCAAACAAATATGATCAATGTAACCACATCATTTACATGTGTAAATACGTGCAAACAAATGACCCCTTACGGGTCTAGTCAAAGCATACAATGATAAAAGATTACTAACCACTAGCATATAAATGCTCTACTGAACCCAACAAAAAGTTAGGAGGAACCCAAACCCGAATTAGCAAATTGTGTTTGAGTCAGACCGGCAGGTCGCGGAGTGAAATGAGTTGTTTGGGTTGGGTCAGCTCACAAGTATGGTCCCAACTGAACCTGACCCTTTTATTATTCAGGTTGGAAATGTCAATAGAATGACACAACCACACCCAGGAATAAAAATGGTCTAGCTGGAGTCCCCGGGTTGGATTGAGGTCAAATGAGGAATTGATATTTGATACCCTTCCTTTACTAGATCAATTCTTATAGCAGAGTTTTTTATTTTTAACGTATAAAACTATGAAACTACCCGTCTACAATTGTCATAATTTTGTGTATCAAATTCTATTAGTAAACATGTAAATTGGGCTGGTTCAAGGCAGCCAGAAAGTGAATTAAAAAAAAAGGGAGCTTTGGCCGGAGGTCCCTCATAACATCACTTTGTTGCTAACAGTCCACAAAAAAAAACCATCTTGCCAAAGGTCCCTCTCACACTTTTACATACCTGAAAAGACTAATTTGCCCCTTTCTAAAATCTAGCTTTATTAATTTAAAACAAACGCTGACGTCACCCGATATGGATACAAATCTTGGACTCATCTTCCAAATCGAGAAACCGACGAAAACGAAGGCGATTTTCGGCGATTGATGCTTCATGCAGCGAAGAAGAAGCACTTAGATCAAATTTTTGAATAGTTTCCATATAATAACTGTTTCATTGTCTGTTATACTCTGCATCTACGATTTCATTTCGGAGAGAAGAACTCCAAAGAAGAAAAGATTCAAACCCTACTTGCAGACGTCGCAGATTTCAGTGCAAACGTGATTGCAAAAAAGAGAAAAAAAACTACAAACAATCGATTTCTATTGTAAGTTTATTATTCCGTCCTTTTCAAATCGGAGAAATCATCAATGTTTCGAAACCCTATGTTTCTTTTCAACCACATTTGCGATGTTTTTGCTTCATTTTCTCTCATTATTTTTCTAAATCCAAAAATCTATTCAGGAAAATGGCAAGAACGAAGTCTGCCATTCTTGCAGAACAAGAGCATCAGAAGAAAGAAGGAGAAGAAGGTCAATAAACAATTCTCTCAATCTCTTTTACTGTATGAAGTTTTGAAGAATACTATTGTAAATTTCTAATATGTTTAAACAAATGTCACACAATCACTATTACTTGTTCAAATATAAATAAGTTTATCTCAATTTTTTTTCAGAAATATCATTCGACTGAATCTGTCTGAGTTCTGTATGTATTTATCTTAATTGAATTTATGTTGAATTTATCTGAGATTCCATAATTGGAATGCAACTGAGTTTCGAATCAAAATTAGTTGAATTATAATATATTTATATCTACATGCAGAATTTAAGATAAACACATGCTCTACAAAAATTCATCTGATTTCTTCACAATTTTATCTAAGTTCTGAACAAAATTATCTGTTATTTGAACAAAATTATCCGATTTATGATCAAGTTTATCTAGATTTATATAATTTTATCTACATTTCTTCATTAGAACTCAGATAAATTTGATTCAGAACTCATATTATATCTATATCTTTTACGTTTTCACTTATATATATATATGATTTTTATTGAGATTATGAGTTTAAAAAATATATTTTCCCAATGCTTTTATAAATTTTTGAAATGTTTAACCAAAATATAACACAATCACTGCTACTTGTCCAACTATAAATAAGTATATCTGAGTTGTTTTGAGAAATATCATGTAACTGATTCTATCTAAGTTCTGGATGTATTTAACTTAACTGGGTTTATGTTGGATTTATCTGAAATTCCGTAATTGGAATGCAACTGAGTCTCGAATCAAAATTAGTAGAATTTATAATGTATTTATACCTACCTACATAATGTAAAATACACATGTTTTTCAAAAATTTATCTGAGTTCTTAACAATTTTATCTAATTTATGAAAAAAATTATCTGATATTTGAACAAAATTATCTGAAGTCTGAACAAATTTATATAATTTTATCTACCTTTATTCATTATAAATCAGATAACTTCAATACAGAACTCAGATAATATATATCTTTTTCGTTTTAACTTATGTATATATGATTTTAATTGAGATTGTCAGTTCAAAAAACATATTTTCCAATGCTTTTATAAAATTTTGAAATGTTCAGCCAAAATGTCACACAATCACTGCTACTAGTCCAAATATAAGTAAGTTTATCAGAGTTATTTTAGTAAATTTTGCTCGCGTAGTAGCAAATAGATTTTGTCTCACTGTTTCCATGTAACTGAATCTATCTAACTTCTGGATGAATTTACCTTAAATGAATTTATGTTGAATTTATCTGATATTACATAATTAGAATGCAACTGAGTTACGAATGAGAATTGGTTCAGATTGTAATGTATTTATAACTGTGTGCAGAATGTAAAATAGACACATGTTATTCACAAAGTTATCTAAATTCTGTATAATTTTATCTCATTTTTGAACAAATTTATCTGATTTCTTAACAAATTTATCTGAATTTATATAAAAGTTATCTATATTTATTCATTCTAATTCAGAAAAACTTTGATAAAGAACTCAGATAATTTCTATATTTGTTTCATTTTTACTTATGTGTGTATGATTTTAATATTGCCATTGTGTGTTAAAAGAATAAATACACGAATTAATTGCATTTTTTAACCAGTTCATAGTACATTTAACAGAATTCAGTAGAACAGTTCAATGTTTTACTAGTACTTTAACATAGTTTCTATGAACTGTAACTGTCTGTAAATGTGATTCTTCTGAATTTGAATACACTTGTTTAGATTAAAGATAATATCTATCTGTGTAATTTTACTGTATGCAGCAAGAAAAATAAGCAAAAGAAAGAGGCAAGAGGAAAATTCATCGAAGAACATACAAGGGAAGAAGAAAAAGAAGGTTAAGAAGGATACAAGCCATTACCAATTCAGATCTAACTTGGTGTCAGTCGTTAGACTAGTTAATGGCATAAAGAATTTGATCTCAAAATTATATAAAGATGAATTGAAAAAGACACCTTTCTGGAGCCTAATTGAGTGCATTCTGGATGGCACATTCTCAAAAAAGGTTTGCAGAAAGTATGACAACGACATTATGTTGATCCTCGATACATACAACAGCAAGAGGAGGCAGTTCGAAATAGGAAAATCCTATGTGTCATTCACTGCAAATGACATATCACACATATTTGGCATACCAATTGGATCAACACCACTTGATTTGAAATATGCAAAGAGAAAAGGATCTGAATTCATATCTAGGAGATTCCAAGGTCCTGCGAGGGTTTCAGTGCCAAAGATTAAGGAACAGCTACATCTTGCATTGAGTGGATCAACAGAAATTGACATTGCTGATGTTGCCAGGCTAATATGCCTGTATATCCTTGTGGTTCTTTTTTTTTTCAACCCACGGCAACACAATATGGTGGGCGTACGTGGGCTACGTTGAAAAGTACATGGATATGAAGAACTATGCCTGGGCAGAAGAAATATCAAAGTTTTTAATGGAATCAGTACACAGTAGGAGCCGTGGTTCTGATAGAGTCATTGGCTGCCTTATTGCATTACCGGTACAATATACAACTGCATACTAAAAACATTTGAATTCAAGTTTAGAAATAATAACATATTAACATATGACTTTTCTAATTTTGTAACAGTATTGGCTGTGTGAGCATACAACAATTGTCAGCCCAAATGAGTCTTTGCATTTCCCAAGGATACTAAAGTGGAATCTAAGGGCTGTGAGTATGGCACTTAGGAAAAAACCCCTTCATACACTAAAAGTTAATGAGGTACTCTATTATATAGATAATTATTTATTATCTTGGTTTTCACTATCTAAATTTATCTAATATCTTAATCTGACATGTTCAATCTAACACTGTTACCAACTGCAGGTCCTTGGTGACTCATTAGAGAGCACACTGCTTGCATCGCAGCGATTCCTGTCTTTGTTGGGCAGTGTCAGTGGGGCTGAAGGGGGGTTAATGCAGATAGAAGGAAAAGAATAGGTAAAAGAAACAGAAAAAATTCAAGAAGAAAAGATAGTATAAGATAATTAAGAGGGTGAAGAAGAAAAAAATAAAAATGTATCACAACATGTAGTTGTAGCAGAAGAAGAAGAAAGCAATGAAGGAGAGGAGCAAGAGGAAGGACATGAAGATGAAGAACATCAAAACGAGAAAGAAGTCCATGTAGCAGTAGAAGAAGCAGAAGGAGAAAATGAGAATGAAGGAGAGGAGCAAGAGGAACCAGATGAAGAAGAACAACAACAACAGGAAAAATGAGAAAAGGAATCAGATAATAAAATAAATGAAGGCAAACAGTCTGATACAGACATGATGATAGAGACATTGGTCATATCTGAATTGGAAGAGCAAAGAGAACAAAACAACAGTAAAGAAACAACTTCTGCTGGTGTGGCAACCCAGTTTGTCTCCTTTGGTGTGGAGATGACTGATTATGACCAAATGGCTCTAGAGACAGACCTGGTCGTTGCCAACATTTTAGCTAACATAATTGGAAATGCCACCAACGCAGCAACCAATGTGACATCTGAAACAATATCTGGAACAGAACAAGAAGCTGCTGACATTGTGCCTTCTCCTAGTAACCCGTCACCGTCAATCAAAAATAACGAACTACAAAATCTAACTGAAGAGCGTGACAGGGCAACTTCATTAGCCAACCAACTGACCAAGGATAATAAAGATTTACAAGAACAGATTCAAAGGATGGCTATTGAACTTGAAAGGACATCAGTAGAAAACAACAGTCTGAAAAAGGAAAGGCTTGAAATGGAAAAAAGAATAGAAAGCTTGCTTAAAGAAAGAGACACTGCTCTATTGATGATTGAGCAGTTGACAAAGGAGAAGAATTCCCTTGAAACATGTGACGTCAAAACCGATCAAACTGTAGAAGATACTTCTAGAATGGTAAACTCCTTAAAAGAGCAGCTCAAACATATTATGAGTGTGTCAGATATACAGTCCTCAAGAGCTGCAAAGGCAGAAAATGAGGGGAAGGAGCTGAAGAAAAAAATAATAAATTTGGAATCGAACAACATGAAATTACGGCAGCTGTTAAAGGAAATGACACTTGATTATGCAGAGAAAGGATTGGAGTGGGCTGGAAAGACATTGGATGATATCTTCCAGTCGCCAAAAAAAATAATTTCAGAACAAAAAGGGTCTAGAATGGCACAGAAAGAAGCGGAGGGGTCTGCAGCAGATCAGAAAATTGAAGAGAATGCTGATGAGTTAATTTATTTACACTTCCATATTTTTTTTGAAGATTATTCTTTGGATTGCAAAGCTATCTTACCTGACCTTTAGTATGCAAAATATATGACTCTCTTTCAAATTATCTGACTCTCTAACAAATTTATCTGAATTCTGACTGAACTTGTAACATATCTCATCAAATTTATCTTTGTTCTTTGTAAATTTAACTGACTTTCCATCAATTTTATCTGATGTTGCATTGAATTTATCTCACCTTGTATATATTCCAATTTATTTAATCTATATTTGTTTGTCTGAATGATTAATCAGATTAACTACTCTGACACACAAATCAAGCCAGTTAAGGAGGTGAAACAATCCTCCATGATAAAAAGAATTAAAAAAAGGAGGACAACAAGGAAAATGATTGAAACAGCTGCACCCTTCAGACTCCCCAGAAATACAGTCACTAAGCAAATGACTGAGCCCGACATCGAAAAGCTGAAACAAATCTACGAAGCAGAAGGCAATGAGTAAGTAACAGTCCTATGCAACTAAGCAACACAGCTCTTGTTGTAAAAAAAAAAAATTATTCAAAATGACAACAACTTAAGCACTTTTTACAATTGCATTTGCAGGGCACTAGTTTGGGGAGGTGAGGGCATATCTGCTGTATCATACGAGGACATCATTGCAATCCTCAACAAAGCAGAATTCTCCAGCAATGTAAACATCCAAACAAATAAACTATCCATACTATTGCTTCATTTTTGTAATATAACAACAATGGTCATATTCAATTAATATAACTAACATTATCTGCTTCAAATTGAACAGGTTATTGACGGATATGCTGAGTTGTTATACAGAGAACAGGAAGAAATCCAACAACAACTCACATCAAGCAATCAGCAAGGCCTGCTACCCCAAGAAAAATCAATCTTCGTATCAAGTTTATGCTGGGTAAAATACAATGAATCTTAATTAATAAAGTAACATTTTACTTTGTTTTACAATATAATAAACAGTTACTAAACTAAAATTAATGCAGAAATTCGTTACAGCAAACACATCAAAAATGAGAGAAAATATTTTACACAAACAAATCTCCCCAAGCAGAACTGCAAACCACAGATTCGTGCACTTTCCAATATAATTCAAATGGAAAAAGGAAAAATGATGAACCATTTCATTGGACACTGTTGGTGCTGGATCAGAAAGAGGGGATTGGCTACATTACAATTCCTTAAGACCGAGATTAGCTAAAACAGTCGATCATTACTTTGAAGATGCACGAATTCTGGTATGTCTCATTCACATAATCATTAAATACAGACTACTGCCCATAACAATAAACACCCACCCATTAACTGTATCAATTTCTTTTATTTCTGTAGAAACAATATGTGGAGAACTATAATTATGTAAATATTGAAGAAACTCAGCCATATGGAGCCATTGATAAGCGTGGAAGACGCCCCACAACAGAAAATGGGATCGTAAGTATCATTTTGCATAAACACTGATTCAATTCATTTTAAAGTACCAACATCATCTTCTTTTACAGTGTCGATTGCGGCGTCATTGTTTGCTACATCATGAGGCAAATTACTCACAAACAACCAATTGCTTCGAAGTTGCAACGGAACATCATTGATGATTTGAGAAGAGAGATAGTTACCAAATTCCTCAATGACATGCATCACTGCTGGTCAATTCAAAAGTTCCATGCAAGGAGAGAAGGTACTGATGATAATTTCGAACAGTGACATAGGGTTCGAAACAGGGTTATGTCACAGTAAACATAAGCCAAATTCATGTATTTCTCTGTAATATAAAAAGAACCACTGCAACATACTTGTGAATTTATACTTTTACACAATGAATGTAAGGGAAACAACTTTGGCAATTTAATTGTCAAAATTTCTGAATCGATGAATGAATTAAATTGTGAATGAATTGTAAAATATGTGTCCTGATATAGTTTTCGCTGATTCTCTTGACATATTTATATGATTTTTACAGAATATTATCTGTTTTTTCATAAATTTATCTACGATCTGATACAAATTATCTGAGTTCAAAAATAATTTATCTTAGTTTCTAATAAATTTATCTAAGTTCTGAAACACATTATCTGAGTCCAGATCCAATTTATCTGTTTTTTAGATAAATTTATCTGAGTTCTGAAACACATTATCTGAGTCCAGATGCAATTTATCTATTTTTTAGATAAATTTATCTGAGTTCTGAAACACATTATCTGAGTCCAGATGCAATTTATCTATTTTTTAGATAAATTTATCTGAGTTCTGAAATACATTATCTGAGTCCAGATGCAATTTATCTATTTTTTAGATAAATTTATCTGAGTTCTGAAACAAATTGGGTGACTTCTGACAGTAATTATCTGAGTTGACAAGAAATTATCTGAATTCTGAAATAAATTCTATAACTTCATAATCAATTTATATAAGATGTAAAGCAATTTATATAACTTCTGATACATATTTAATCTCACTTATAATACATTTTTATTATCAATTTTTGAAAACGCATTTTAAATGAGATAAAGAATTATATAAGTGATTACTTATACGATAAACAACACAATAAACAGTAGTAAAATGTTTGTCATTTTGACTATTTATTCACTAATTAGAATTCATATCGTATCTTATATACATGCTAAAGAATTGACTAATATTATACAGAAACTAAAGTCAAAGTCTATTTCAAAGATTTGTCAAATAATAGGCTCCTTGCAAGACTTCTTATTGTGACTGCCAAACCGACCACGACGCCCACATTTTATTTGCCGTGTCATCTCCCCTCTTGACAATATCCTCTTTTTTTTGGGCCTGCCGGCTGGGCGTTTTACCAGAGGTGGGAGAATAACAGCTCCAGCAACTGTTGCCTCCGGCATTCCGACAGTTGGAATTGAAAATATCTGCTCGTCATATGAAGCCCTATATGAATCAGTGTGAAAATAATGATCCACATAAAAATCCAGGTCCTTTCCACTCTTTTGAATCGCAGCACAAGCATGGGCGCAAGGAAGCCATTAATCTGCCACTGATAACAGGAACATATATGATTAAAAATGTCGACAGTCACTGACGGGTAAGAGTGAACATCGTAAACAGTTTCACTGGAACGCCTGACAGTCCACGTCCGTCCTATCTGGATCAAAGCATCCAACCTCTTATCCATATCCGGGCAAATGACTGACTTCCATCTGCTGGAAACTTCCTTCCTAGTAGCCATCTGCTCCATTATTTGAACCCTTATTGTGTCCATCATCTTTTTAATTGGAAGATGGCGAGCTTCTCTAATCCAGGAGTTGAAAGATTCAGCTGCATTTGAACACATCTCACCATACCGTTGACCCTTAAAGTAGGCATTGCTCCATCTTTCATGAGGCAATCCAGAAAGAAATCTGTCTACGTTGCTATCACCTTGATGCCTCAACGCCTGCAACTTGGCATGGAATGCAGCTATGGTCGGGGCATATGCACATTCCCAAAGCATCATAACCATTCTCTCTCTAAATTCGTTAGTGTATCCACCTGACAGTTTGTCTCTCAGATTTGCCTTCAAGTGTTGTAGGCAAAAAGCATGATGAGCATAGTGAAAAACGCTTGAAACACCCTCTATCAGACCTGGATTTCTATCGAAATAAAAGTAATAGTGCGATCCGAAACCAGAACTTTCTTTAAATTCTGCAAAAACCACTTCCAATTGTCCTCCGTCTCTGAGTCCACCACAGCGAAAGCAAGGGGAAATAAACCTGTGTCATAAAAAAATAAAGTTTTATACTCCAAGAAATAAATATAAAATAATAAATGGTAATCATTAATAAAAATAATCTCAAAAATAAAAGAATCGAAAGCAACTACCATACCTTGATTTCCATTATTCCCTGTTGCTGCCAACAAGTTTCCCTTGTATCTCCCTTTCAAAAAAGTACCATCCAGAAATAACAAAGGACGGACATGATTAAAACCAGAAATTGAAGCATAGAATGAAACAAACAGCCGCTTAAAGCACATAGTTGATTGGTCATAATCTAGTACAAAAAGGCTTCCTGGATTCACATCCTCCGCCACCTTAATGTACCAACGAAGATGGTCAAAAGATAGCGACGAATCACCATACAACTTATTTCTAGCCCTTTCCACGCCCCACCATGCATGATGGTATGTAATTGTAAGTCCATAATTCGCCTTAAAGTGGTGCACAACATCAATTGGTCTAGTGAGTGGCCTCTCACGAATATGATCAATCATTAAATCAGCAACCGTCTCAGATCTCATACGGCTGTTCTTCGAAGTTCGGACTGCTGCACCACACGTATGCTCATTATCTAATGTCCTGATATAAAAATGTCCAGATGACTTCTCAATCGATGCATGAACACGCCATTTGCAACCCATCGAACGACTGCGAGAACATTCAGCTGTAACCCTAACTTTATCATTTTTCACATATACAAACTCAAACCCAACTTCCATTGAATATCTACACAGAACACTTCTAAACTCTGCAACACCGCCCTCAAACCTCTGTCCCACTTCTCTAATACCACTTGACCAGCCTGAAGACAGCAAAATCTTCTCCTTGTGTGTGTAGAACTGCGGAAGTAGATCTGTCTCAATATCTGTGCCCTCATAACCCACTAATTGAATGGCATCTTCAACAAAATCATCAACGTTTTCCTCTTGATCATCATCATCTGATTCCTGCATTTCTGATACGAAAACATCCACTGTTCCCAATCCCATTGAAGACGCCAACATTGATAAGCTCAACAAATCTGAGTCGCTGTCCAGCAAGCACTTTGGATGGCCAGGCAATGTGTAAGTCAGACATACCATGTTTACTGCCAACATCTTCCATTTGTTGCAAACTTGACGAATTAAATCATCAAATCTCATGCCCAGACTAAAATGAATGACGGCAGTAAACATGCCATACTTATAAAGAAGCATTACCGGCTGCGCCATCTTTGAATTTACTAAAATCAACGAAGTTCAAAAGTCATCAGAATCTTTAAAATTATGCAGAATATAAAAAAAACAATAAAAAAAAACATTTATCTGAATCTTGTACACGTTTATCTGATTTCTGAACAAAATTATCTTATTTCTGAACAAATTTATATGAATTTATATAAAAGTTATCTATATTTATTCATTCTAATTCAGATAACTTTGATACAGAAATCAGATAAAATCTAAAGAACTCAGATAAATTCGATATAGAATTCAGATAATTTCTATAGAATTCAGATAATTTTATAAAGAAACTGAACTAACTTTATAAATCGCATATGTATGTTAGAAACACGGATACATTTGATTCAAAAAGTCACATATATTCGATTACATGATTCCATCAACATTGCAGCTTTGAACATAATTTCAAACTATTAAACAATTTAATGAGAAACAAAGTAACTTATTTGACATCTAGATATATCAGGCTTTATCTATACAAATCAAATCAAATAAAAAAATTAATAAAAAAAATATAACTATAATAAAAAAATAAAAATAAATAACAAAATCAAATAACAAATCTGAACAACAGATCAGAATCCTATACAAAATAAATAACTTCTCAAATAAAAATGAAAATGAGTATCAGAAATATAAATCTACAACTTTAAACAAGAAAACTTGCATACACTCTGCTATGTATATAAAACCTTCCTTACCTCCGACCAAAGTTGAATATGCAATCTGTTACGCACAGAAACTCAGATCTACCTCCGTCCAAAGTTGAATCTGCAATCTCTTACGCACAGAAACTCAGATCTGATTCACAGTGAATCTACGAACTGCTTCAATCTGTAATCTCTGAAATATGCTCGCAATCTTCCCACATGAATTACAATCTGATTTGAAATAATCGTTGCATATGAATTACAATCTGATTCGATTCAGAACAGCAACATGTTTCCACAACGCTAGATCTATAATCTGCAACACAGCCGACTCGTCTGCAATCTACTAACAATAAAATCTCCATCAGAAGTTTTCTAGCGTGACTGCCATTTGAAATTCAAAATAATAGATTTGCGGTAAATTACAAGGGCATATCAGTAACAGGCGATGAGTTATCACCTAAATCTGAGGCTACATTATCGTGACACGTTTGAAATAACGTTACAAGTTGAAGACCATTTCATTCCATGCTGCGTCAGTTACAAGGGTATTTTGGTCCTGAAAAAAGAAAACATGTGTGCACAGGGACCTAAGGTTGGAAAAAGTCTAGCTGAATGGACCAAAGACTTTAAAAAGTTTTTCCTTGGACTGGAGGCTGGAAACATGGACTTCTAGGGACCTTTCGCTAATTTATCCTAAAAAGAAAAGGTGGGGTTTTACTGTTGCACAAAGAGTGAAGGTGCAAGTGCAGCTTTTCCTCCGCTCTTAGGGGAGGAAAAGTTGCAAATTCTTTCTCTTTAAAGCTGAATGTTGGTTGAAAAAAAAATCAATTATGGCCTTAGGAGAAGCCACATCAGCTTCTTGGGGCCCATTTGTGAATGTATCCTTTTAAAAATATATAATATTTGTCTTTTCAATAAAATGTGTCTATTGGGCTACATATGTGCATTTTCAATAAAATGTGTCTCTTGGGTTACATACTTACATATGTGCCTTTTCAATAAAATGTGTCTCTTGGGCCCATTTGTATGGATGTAACCCAATTCAAAGGGATGCCTTCCAACATTATAAATTAAGGTTATTTTCAAAGTTTTGATATAGTATTCAAAATGAGCAGAAATCCATACGAGTTCTTTATTTTAAAGATGAAACATGTATGTTGACGTGGATTAAAGGAAGAAAGGGTTGGTTTTCATATTTTTTTTGGTTGATTTAAATTATTTAATTATTTTATTAGATTTATATAAAATAGATATTAGTTTAAATATATAATTTAAGTCGCATGAGACTTAACCTGTGCATCACAAAGGGGCTTCATGCTAGTGCATCTTTACCGCCGTTGAAGATGTTTATGAAAATGCAAGATAATGGATCTTCTATCCTCAATTTTATTGCACTCCAATATTAGCATTGAGCCAAATTTCACTCCACTGTTTGAAACCTTATATGATTCATTATTAGTTATTCGCATTCCTCTTTTCACATTTAATCACATGTCCTCTATATAACCAATTCAGCGGTGGGACTCAAACATGAACCACCGTTGACAAGGCAAAACGGACCACTGTGGATGAAGAGAGAACATAAAAAAAAAAAAATTATCAAATGAGATCCATGGAGCAAAATTTCCACCAACCATAAGGTGGGAATGGGCCCTGACAAAGGCCAGACCCGTGGACTTGCTGGATTTCCGCCATTCCAAGCAGTGGAAAAGAAATAATTGCTGGATTTCCGCCATTGTCGAGAAGTTGCCTTTAGAGCTCATTTGGGTCTTACTAAACCGAGTGTCGTAACTTGTTTACACTTAAATAAGAGAGAGAATGAGAGTTCTGATAACTTGAGTTACCTGAAGAGTTGAGCTGTTTTGGTCTTTGACGTGAACTATTTAGTATTTACATGCAAATATAGCTACATGTAGTTAGATTTACAAGCTACCCAGGATTTATGCATCATAACAAGTCTTAGAGGCACGTTTGCATTAGTGATAGAGGATTATCGATAGCGCAGAAAAGCCTTTCAGTTTATGTTGTTTGATATGATACGGGAAGACAAAAAAAATGAACCACTTTTACTTGACTATGTCTGTCTGTGTAGGAATTTGTTGAAAGGAGAAGAGTTAGGATCACTTTTTTGGAGTACCAGGAGACATTACTAAGGGTCTCGGTCGTTAGATTGAAAAAAACATGCTTATACCTAGTCTCACAGAAATATCTGATGGGTCAGGCCCAACCCGGATTACGGTAAAGAGTCAGGTCCAGACAACCCGGTCCGTCCAAGGTCATGGGTCAGGCCAGTTTACCTCAGTTGGTATTCGAAACTCGTTGAAGGAAGCCTCGTCACGTCAAGGCCTTCGAGTCATCACAACGAAGTCCTCCCCTCACCCGCTCTTACCAAATCTCGCGAAGAAACTCTCGCCTGCCCTCCACCTTGCTCGTTCCTCGAGGACACGTCTGAGGCTCCAGGCCCTCCGCCTTGCTCGTTCCTCGAGGACACGTCTGAGGCTCCAGGCCCTCCGCCTTGCTCGTTCCTCGAGGACACGTCTGAGGCTCCAGGCTCCAGAGAGACGTTGCTTTATTTTTGAATCCCATCTGTTGGGGATGGTTATAAATTCAGGATCTCCTCATCACTTGAGGGGCAATGATTAAAATCTTACTCACCTCTCTCTCGCTTGTAATCCACCTTATCAATCAAAGATCACCATATTCAAAGTGGACGTAGGTCATACAGACCGAACCACTATAAATCCCCCCTCTCTCTCTCATTATTTATTACATTTTCACCTAACATTTATTACTTGACCGGTGGTGTCCGAAACCTATCTTTGGCATCATCAGTTTGGCGCCGTCTGTGGGAACGAACAAAAGTTCTCATCCTATTTTAAAAATCATGGTGATCAGCACAAGATCAGTAAGACGAGAAGACAATCCCGTCCAAGCTACAGGTCCGGGTCCTTCCAGGCGCCCGGACTCCCCTACCCGGGGAAATAATGGTCCTCCACCGGGTAACCCCTCTCTGAATACTCTCCCCCCTGCACTGACTCCGCAGCAGATGCTGGAAACCATGCAACAGCTGTTGGCCCAAAACCAACAAATCTTGCAACTCATGCTGGCGGGACAAGGAGGAGCACTCCAGGGTGGAGCACCTCACTCAGGCGCCCATCCCCCGGGCGCCCATCTCCCAGGCGCCCAGGATGGAGCACCCCTCCCGGGCGCCCATCTCCCAGGCGCCCAGGATGGAGCACCTCTCCCGGGCGCCCGTCTCCCAGGAGCCCAAGACGGAGCAGCACCACACCAAGGCGCCCATACTCTCGGCGCCCAGAGAAGAGCACCTCACTTGGGCGCCCCTCATCATGGCGCCCAAGGTCGAGGACCACATCATGGCCTCCATGGCCGAGGAGCACATCAGAGCTTCCGTGACCACGAAGTTCCTCCACCCCCTGGTAGAGCCCATGGAGGGTTACCACCTCGACCCTTCCCTCAGGACGAGGAGGACTCTCACTTCCAAGAAGGGGGAAGTGAGAATCACTGCATGGAAGATGAAAGTTATTTCCCCGGTCCATCCAGGGAGCTTCACAGTCACTGGGAGGAAAAAATCAAAGAGATGCAGAATCAACTGGGCGATGTCTTCAATGCAATGAAGGCCCAGGCACCGGAGACTGTGGATTATCTAGTCGGGGCGGACGGATACACCGTTCAAACCCGATATCGTACATTACCCGCTTCCAAGAAAGTTCAAGATGCCGTCCATGGAGACCTTCGATGGGAGGAAGGATCCATTAGACCATCTTGAAACTTACAAAACCAGGATGCAGCTCCATAACATCCCTGACGAGATAATGTGCAGAGCCTTTCCAACCACTTTGAAAGGTTCTGCCCGCCTGTGGTTCGCAAATCTCCCCTCAGCATCCATCGCCACCTTCGGAGAGTTGAGCAAGTCTTTCGTCTCGCACTTCATAGGTGGGCGCCGCCACCAGAAGCCCGCAACACACCCTGCTTAGTATAAAGCAGGAGGAGAATGAAAGCCTAAGGAGTTACCTCACTCGTTTTAACGAGGAGGTACTCCAAATCGAGGAGCCCGACGACAAGGTCTCCATGACGGCTTTCCTTGGAGGCCTTCGTTCCTCGAGTTTTCTCTTTTCCGTAATGAAGCGCCCGCCGAAGAGCTTCTCGGAACTATTGGCCAAGGCCCAAGAGTATATGAATGCGGAAGACATCACCAGGGCAAGGCGCGGAGAATCCTCCAGAGCGAGCAATAAGGGAAAAGAGAGGAGCAGAGACGAGAAGAAGGAAGCTAGCAACAAGCGGAGCAGGACAGAGAGAGTACCTGTCAGAGACCGGCTTGGTCCCGCTCCGCAAAGGGACAGGCTGGCGTTCACGCCTCTCACGGCCACGGTGGAGCAGATCTTGTTCCAAATACAAGATGACCCAGCCATAAAATGGCCAGGAAAGATGAAATCTCCTCCGAATCGGAGGAATCCGAACAAATACTGTCGCTTCCATCGCGACCATGGCCATGACACTGACGACTGCTACGAGCTCAAACGCCAGATTGAGGATCTCATCCAGCACGGCCACCTACGTCAGTATGTTGCCGGCAGGGGACAAGCACCTCCACCACCTCCACCTCACAATCAGGAAAATCAGCAACCGATCGGAGAAATCCGAACAATTTCTGGAGGGCTAACAGAGTCGTTCTCGGCCATGAAGGCCCATGCCAGAAAGGCAAGGCATCCTGAGGAGGCACGCCCGTCCAAGGCGCCAAGGCATGGAGATAATGAAGTTATATCCTTCTCAGACAAGGATTTGGAGGGGATCCAGCACCCTCACGACGACCCTCTAGTGCTCACGATGACGGTCGCCAATTTTCAAGTGCATAGGATCCTGGTAGACAGTGGAAGCTCTGCAGACATTCTGTTTGTAGAAACTTATGACAAGCTGAGGCTGGGACGGGAAAGGTTGCAGCCCGTCAAGTTTCCTCTCATCGGCTTTTCAGGAGAGAAGGTGTATCCCCTTGGGGCAATCACACTGCCCGTCACAGCCGGGACTGCGCCTCGAACTTCCACAACAATGGTCAATTTCCTGGTGATTGACTGCACATCGGCTTACAATATCATCCTGGGGCGTCCAACTCTTAATGCCTTAAGAGCGGTCCTCTCTACGTTTCATCTCATCCTCCGGTTTCCAACTCCTAATGGGATCGGAGAGGTAAGAGGGAATCAAGTAGCTGCAAGGGAATGCTACGTCTCCTCTATGAAAGCCAAGAAAACGCAGGAGGCGTTACAAGTCGAAATCTCGGACCCAAGAGATGAAACCACGGCAGAGAGAGGAGAACCAGTCGAGGAGCTCACCTCAGTGGTCCTAGATGAAGACTTCCCAGCCAAGAGAGTACATATTGGCTCTTCTCTCCCTGAGGATCGGGCCAGCCAGCTGACGGACTTCTTGAGAAGTAATATGGATGTTTTCGCATGGTCGCATGCGGATCTTGAAGGGATTGATCCCGACGTCACAACCCACCGCCTCAATGTCGACCCTGGCTACAAGCCTGTCCGACAAAAGCTTAGAGGGGCCTCCACAGAAAGGGCCCAAGCAATGGACAATGAAGTCGGAAAGTTGCTGGAGAACGGGGCTGTCAGGGAAGTAGCCTACCCTGAATGGCTCTCAAATGTTGTGATGGTGAAGAAGTCCAGCGGAAAATGGCGCCTGTGCGTTGACTTCTCGGAGGTTAACAAAGCGTGCCCAAAGGACAGCTACCCCCTACCAAGGATTGACCTCCTCATCGACGCCACAGCAGGTCATGAACTACTCTCGTTTTTGGATGCATACTCTGGATACAACCAGATTAGCATGCACCCCCGGATCAGGAGAAGACATCATTCATCACCCCGAAAGGAACCTACTGTTATAGGGTCATGCCTTTCGGACTGAAGAATGCGGGCGCCACCTATCAACGTCTAGTGAACAAGATGTTCCACTCTCAAATCGGGCGGACCATGGAGGTTTACGTAGACGACATGCTGGTGAAGAGCCTCGCCGCAGCCGACCATATCGCCCATCTGCAAGAGACCTTTGACACTCTCAGGCTTTTTCGCATGAAATTGAATCCTGAGAAGTGTGCCTTTGGTGTAGGATCCGGAAAGTTCTTAGGTTTTATGGTCGACCAGAGGGGGATCGAGGCGAACCCAGATAAAATCAAGGCCATAATAGATATAAAGTCACCCTCTTCCACAAAGGAGTTGCAGCGCCTCAATGGAAGGATTGCGGCACTTAGCAGATTTGTCTCCAAATCTGCAGACAAGTGCTTACCCTTCTTCAAGATCCTCCGCAAAACATTCCAATGGGGGCCCGAGGCTGAAGAAGCATTCCAGAAGCTCAAAGTTTACCTGACCGCTCCCCCTCTCCTCTCGCATGCTACACCAGGCGAAGTGCTGTACCTGTATCTTTCGGCTTCACCCTCAGCCGTGAGCTCTGTTCTCATAAAGAATCAGGACGGAGCGCAAAAGCCTATCTACTATGTGAGCAGAGCCTACCGAGGGGCAGAGTCCAAATACCCAGAGCTCGAAAAACTGGCCCTCGCCCTGATCTCCACTGCAAGGCGTTTACCGACACTATTTTCAGGGCCACACCGTGGTGGTAGTAACAGATCAACCTTTGAAAAGAGTTTTGGGGAAACCTGATGTAGCTGGAAGACTTGTGAAGTGGGCGGTAGAGCTGGGGGAGTTTGATGTTAAGTATCAACCAAGGTCTGCCATCAAAGCACACGCTCTAGCTGACTTCGTAGCCGAATTCACTTATGATGAAAACCAAGTAGATGGAACAGCGGTGCTCACCTCCTTGCTAGCACCACAGGACCCTCAAACCCTGGGCGCCCAGCAGCAGCTTCCCTCGGGCGCCCAGCCTCTCCTCCAAGCCCCTGGCGCCTCACTCCCTCCTCAAACCCTGGGCGCCCAGCTTCCCTCGGGCGCCCAGCCTCTTCTCCAAGCCCCGGGCGCCTCACTCCCTCCTCAAACCCTGGGCGCCCAGCTTCCCTCGGGCGCCCAGCCTCTTCTCCAAGCCCCGGGCGCCTCACTCCCTCCTCAAACCCTGGGCGCCCAGCTTCCCTCGGGCGCCCAGCCTCTTCTCCAAGCCCCGGGCGCCTCACTCCCTCCTCAAACCCTGGGCGCCCAGCTTCCCTCGGGCGCCCAGCCTCTTCTCCAAGCCCCGGGCGCCTCACTCCCTCCTCAAACCCTGGGCGCCCAGCTTCCCTCGGGCGCCCAGCCTCTTCTCCAAGCCCCGGGCGCCCCACTCCTCCCTCAAACACTGGGCGCCCAGCTTCCCTTGGGCGCCCAGCCTCTTCTCCAAAGCGCCCAGGTACCTCCCCAGAGGTCGATTGCCCCGCCTTTACCGGTCTGGAAATTGTATGTTGATGGTTCGGCAACCACAGACGGAGGCGGAGCTGGCTTCATCCTGATCAGCCCAGATGGTACACCCATCAAGTATGCAGTGAAGCTCCACTTCATTGCATCAAATAATGAGGCCGAGTACGAGGCACTCTTATCAGGACTGAGGTTGGCGATCGAAATGGACGCCAAATCAGTTCTTGCTCACAGTGATTCACAATTGGTGGTGAATCAAATAAATGGCGAATTCGAGGCAAAGGAGGAAAGGATGCAAGACTACCTCAATATGGTCAAAGGATTGGTCAAAAGTTTTCAATGCTTTCAGATCTGCCATATTCCTCGAGGACAAAATGTTGCAGCAGACGCACTGGCTAGGCTCGCCTCGTCATTGGAGGCCTCATCCACAGAACCTACACTCATCGGGCATCAGTTGGAGAGGAGCAAGTTAGATGTAGTGGTTGGAAACATCAACTGTGCATCAGAGGGCAGCGAGCCAAATTGGATGACACCAATAAAGGCTTTCCTCCAAGAGGGCACCGAACCAGAGGACCACCTTGAAGCGAAGAGACTCAGAATGAGGGCTTCCAGATACACCCTTCTGCAAAACATCCTTTACAAGAAGGGTTATTGCCTACCACTGCTGCGTTGCCTCTCCCCTGAGGATGCTGATTACGCTCTTCGTGAAATCCACGAAGGAATATGTGGGAACCATTCTGGAGGACGCTCCCTCGCCCACAAAGCACTAAGGCAGGGATTCTTCTGGCCAACCATGGCGAAGGACGCCAAAGAATTTGCTCAAAAGTGCGACAAGTGCCAGCGCTTCGCCACTGTAACCAGGCAGCCACCAGAAGAGTTGACTTCCATTTTGAGCCCGTGGCCTTTCTCCAAATGGGGTATAGATATTCTGGGCCCCCTTCCTTTGAGCAAAGGCCAATGCAAGTTTGTAGTCATTGCCATTGACTACTTCACAAAATGGGCGGAGGCAGAACCCTTGGCCAAGATCACAGACTTCAATGTAAAAAACTTTGTTTGGAAAAACATAGTCTGTCGCTTTGGGATACCTAGCGCCATCGTCAGTGATAATGGCAAGCAGTTTGACAACAAACTCTTCAACACTTTCTGCACAGACCTCCAGATTAAGCAGCCTCACTCCAGTCCAGCGCACCCACAAGCAAATGGGCAAGCAGAAGTCATGGTCCGAACAGTTCTTCGCAACCTCAAGACCAGGCTCGAAAGGGCGAAGGGTCTTTGGGCTGACGAGCTACCAGGGGTATTATGGGCATACAGAACTACGCCGAGAACCCCTACTGGCGAGACTCCTTTCTCGCTAGCTTTTGGGACCGAGGCAGTCATCCCTGTCGAAATTGGTGTACACTCCCTCAGGGTCCATCTCCAAGACACAATTAACAACGAGGAAGGACTCCGCATCAACCTCGACTTGGTAGAAGAGGCAAGGGAGATGGCCACGGTCCGCAATGCAGAATACAAGCGGTGCATGGCAAAATACTACAACTCGAGGGTGAAGCCTCGTTCCTTTCAGCCAGGAGACCTAGTCCTGAAAAAGGTGATCCTCGCCACTAAAGACTCGCGAAGGAAAGCTAGGGCCAAATTGGGAAGGACCATATCTCGTGACAGAAGTAGTAAGGCCAGGCACATACAGAATCCAAAATTCTGATGGTAAGGCCCTGCTCCATCCGTGGAATGCGGAACATCTGAAGAGGTATTACCAGTGACAAGTGGGCCAATGTACAAAAAGCATGAAAATTGTTTATTTCCCATTTCATTGTTCAAAGTAGACTATAAATGAAATAAACATGTTATTACAGAAATGTGCTCCTTTCAATAGGCTATAAATTGCCAAACAAAAAGAAAAATACATATGAGCCTAGTCACTCTCATTATCCCCCTCATCCTCGCCATCATCCTCATAATCACCTGAGCTCCCGCTGCTGCCATCAGGCTCGTCGGCAGGCGCCTCATCAGGCACCTCACTCGCCTTAAAGCGCGAGAAGTCGATATCGGGAAATGCTGCGGTAATCTTTCTCCGGAGTTCGTCATAACCAGCAATAAATCCATCGGCGACGCTGTTCTCAGCATCAGCCAGGCCGTCCTCCAAGTCATTTTCAGCCTGGATAGCTCTCTCCTCTGCCGCCCTCAGCTCTACCTTCAAAGCAGCCTCTCTGAGCTCAGCCCCCTTTCGGGCCTCCACGAGCTCAGCCTCTCTGAGCTCAGCCCCCTTTCGGCCTCCACGAGCTCAGCCTCTCTGAGTGAAGCCCTCTCGCGGTCCTTCACAAACTCAGCCTCCCTGAGGGAAGCCCTCTCGCGGGCCTTCACAACCTCAGCCTCACTGAGCGAAGCCCTCTCACGGGCCTTCCGTAGCTCGGTCTCACTGAGCAAAGCACCCTCGCGCGTCGCCACTAGCTCAGCCTCAGCCTTGGTCGCCCTCATGTGAGCCGTTGAGAGCTCAATCTCAAGCCTGGTTGCTCTCTCCCGAGCTGCTAGAAGATCAGCATCATAAGTCTTCCTGGCGGCTTCTAGTTCAGCAATTTTTCCTTGACTTGAAGAGAGATCCCTATGAATACCTGCATTCTCCTGTTTCAGCTTGCTGAACAACTCAGCCTTCGAAAATAAACATATGGATGATGCAGACATCTGGAGCAAGAAGAAATCAAGAGAAATGAGAATGCATATACAAAAGGAAAACCTGAAGAAAATTCAGACAACCTTTTACCTGAGATAAACCTTCTAGATAAGCATTTATCATCCCCTCTGTGCTAAGGGCGCTGACCCGAGTAATCGCGTCACGAGCTGGGAATCTCCAAAACTTCTCTCGAGGAGTCAGCGGCTTGGGACCAGACGGAGGGGCAGGAGGTACAGATGTGGCGGCAGAAACCAGAGAAGTTATAGGTTGATGAGGCACAGCCGCGGGGGCCACTACATGGGTAGTGACAGGAGAACTCGTCTGCGGCTCCACTAGATGAGTGGTTACAGGAAGATCACCAACCATCACACGAGGAGAATCCCTTCTCGGGGCAATACCTATCCTCGATATCTTGGCAAGATGGGTGTTAGCACTTGCACGACGATCTTCAATTGCCTCCTTGGCCTCGACCAACTCCCTAATGACCACCACTGCGGAAGCAAAATGAATGGTTAGAAACAGAATATCAGGAAAAGGTACGCCTAAGCCACTGAAAGCTCCTTACATTTTCTCTTAGTTGATGCCCGGGAAGGCTCACCCGTCCTACGAGGAGAAGGGTCAACAGAGGGCCCACGATTGCTGTCACTCTCTTTAGAAAAGAGAATACCCAAATCTTTATCCGGATGATCTCTTACAGCCTGCAGTTTTCGTTTTATATCCGCGGAGAGCACAGGTGACTCTATATAAAAAAAAAGAGAATGAACAAATAAAATGATGAGCATATGTATGCAAATGAATAATGAGGAGATGATAATGAGTGGCGTACCACGTCTTTTGGCGTCGGTCCACTGTTTGGGCACCAGAGCCCTGTCTGCCTCTGAGGCCCACTCGCCACCAACAAAGAAGAAACGAAATTTCCAGCTGTGACAGTTAGAGCGCAATCCCGTGAGCAGTCTGCCGCCCTTGGGGGTGAAATAATACCATCCCCTGTTAGGAGCCGGAGATTCGAATAAACTATAGGCAGCATGGAGCTCCATGGGAGATGCCTCCTCGTTATGTGTTCTCCTCCAAAGCTCGAGAAAACCCAGCATGATTCTCCATCCATTGGGTACTAATCTCCCCGGAGTCAGGGAGAAGTAATGAAGAATTCGACAGACGGAGGGGGGTATAGGGAATCTCAGCCCAGCTTCAAGCATATCCTCGTAAATAACAATGTCACCCGATGCGTCATCACAAGCTGGCTCATCAATTTCGTCCCGGCGACAAATCACGGTGGAAGGAATATGATAAAAAGTGATGAATCTGGAAATATCATCATTGCTGACTGTGGTACGAATGGTACTCACCTTGGGTCTGTCATCATCGCTTACCATTTTTCCTTTAGAACGCGGACGCAACTTGCCCAACGTGTCTGAAGAAGGACTGCCCTCGGCATGACCTCCCCCTACTATTGTTTCTTCCCTGGCCGAGATGCCGAAGGACTGGGCGCCACCTGAGGCGCCAGCTGCTGCGAAACCGCCTGAGCCTCGAATACCTGCAAAACCACATGCGCCTCCCCCTGCGGCGCCCGGCGCCCCTGCTCCCGCTGCCGCGCCGCCCGGCGCCCCTGCGCCCGCTGCCGCGCCGCCCGGCGACTGTTCTCCCTCGCCTGCGACGCCCGCGACGCCCTCGCCTGCGACGCCCGCTGGCTGGGCGCCGCCGTGCCGCCCTCGCCGCCCAGCAGCGCCTTGCGGGAGCTCGTCGCCGCCTTGCAAGCGCCGCCGCCCAGCAGCGCCTGGCGGGCGCTCGCCGTCGCATCGCTCGCGCCGTCGCCTCTTTTGCTGACTGTCTCCATCTTTTCCTCTCCCAATGGTTTTTCTGCAGAGGCTAGTTTCTTTCTTTTGAAGAAATACTACTCTAGGGTTTATTTTATAGCTTGAGTTTTCAAAGAAGAGTAGCCCAAGCCGGGAGGACTCTCCGAGATACATATCTAAAGGAACTAACAGACAGACAGAGTTACAACCAAGAAAAAGAAAGATTTTTCAGGAAGAAGAGAGTTGGATGCACAGAAAGCCCCACTTTCAAATAATTATTGAACGCGGGACTTTGAGGGGCAAATGATGGGTCAGGCCCAACCCGGATTAAGGTAAAGAGTCAGGTCCAGACAACCCGGTCCGTCCAAGGTCATGGGTCAGGCCAGTTTACCTCAGTTGGTATTCGAAACTCGTTGAAGGAAGCCTCGTCACGTCAAGGCCTCCGAGTCATCACAACGAAGTCCTCCCCTCACCCGCTCTTACCAAATCTCGCGAAGAAACTCTCGCCTGCCCTCCACCTTGCTCGTTCCTCGAGGACACGTCTGAGGCTCCAGGCCCTCCGCCTTGCTCGTTCCTCGAGGACACGTCTGAGGCTCCAGGCCCTCCGCCTTGCTCGTTCCTTGAGGACACGTCTGAGGCTCCAGGCTCCAGAGAGACGTTGCTTTATTTTTGAATCCCATCTGTTGGGGATGGTTATAAATTCAGGATCTCCTCATCACTTGAGGGGCAATGATTAAAATCTTACTCACCTCTCTCTCGCTTGTAATCCACCTTATCAATCAAAGATCACCATATTCAAAGTGGACGTAGGTCATACAGACCGAACCACTATAAATCCCCCCTCTCTCTCTCATTTATTTATTACATTTTCACCTAACATTTATTACTTGACCGGTGGTGTCCGAAACCTATCTTTGGCATCATCAATATCAATTTTTTACCTCTGCTTTTTCAGTAGTAGGATTACTTTATTAAATCCAAATCACTCAGTTAATGCTCTTATTGTACTCCAATATTAGCATCGAGCCAAATTCCACTCTAATGTCTAAAGTCCTATACGATTCAAAATTAGTAATTCACTTTCCTCTTTTCATCTTTAATCACATGTCCTGTATATGATCAATTTAGTTGTCGGACTCGAATATGAACCACCGATGACGAGGCCATAGGCACCACTGAGGATAATGAGAGGATAGAAAGATTATCATATGAGAACCAACGAGCGAAATTCCCACTAACCAAAAGGTGTGGATAGGCTCCGCAAAAGATCCTAACCAAGGTCCCGAGCCAAACCGGTAAAAATTTTAGTCATAGATGTCTATTAGATTCAATCCAACAGTGGGTAAAGGTTTGATAAATCTAAAATTGGGCCTGGTAAGCTGGACTGCATCTTATACTGTACCATGGTAGTAAATGATAATCAACCACAATTTGATAGTTCCATACAACTAATTTTTCTTGTATAAGCTTGAGTTGCAATTCCCTTTGAAGCTTCGAATTGAATATATATATATATATATATATATATAGAGAGAGAGAGAGAGAAATTGAGGCACGGACATTCTTAAGCTCGGAATAGCCTGGCCTTGAGTATCTATCAAATGTTTCTTAGTGATTAAATCAAACAAATGAGGTATGCCACAGAAAAGTTCTTAGAAATTCCCAGCATATGCAATAAGATCATTTATGATCCTAATAAAATGACTCAAAATTTACTCTTAGTTCATTGAGTGGGCAAAGGAAAGCGGCCAACGTTATATCTTCTTTACAGTATCCAGTTCTGATGCTTCCATAAGTACCCTCTGCACACATAGAAGCTTAAGAACATAGCTCTCAAGCATTACCCCGTAAGATTGGTTACGGGTACACAGTGCCTTCTTCTCGATGTTTATTCTTACAGATTCAGAGTTTTCTGTCCCTGCATCTACAAGGGAAAAAAAATCAGTGCTAATTTCTACTAAATTATGTGAAATCCAATAAATTATGATTACTTTATCACTCTGAGAAACCTAAGAAAGAACATCAAACACAAGGAAATAAACGAATACACAGAAGTTCCATTAACAAATATACCTTTATCTGCACTTCGATATTGAACAGTATTGCCAGATTCATTGTTACGTCTGACAAAAGAGGTAAAGATCTTCAACATAATAGTCTTTCAATCAAATAACATCAACATGTAGAAATTATTCAACCACAGAAGGGCATGAATTCATGGATAAAGGAAAAAAGCTCAAGGTAAAAGATAATTTTAAGGTAGTTTTACTTTTTATCATTGATACAGCTCTCAAGCTTCACGGCATTCTCCCTCCTAGCTGATGAAGGCTCATCTGCAGATTCAGAAGAAATTCCTCTCTTTGGACTCTCAGTTCGTTCTGGTGTTCCATCTTTCATGTTCTCAATCTTGCTGCAGCTGTCCTTAAAATCTGCAACCTCCACAGCTTTCTGATTTCCTAATGGAAAGACACTATTCTCGACTGATACTTCATTTTGTGGTTCCTTCTTATCTTGCATGCAATCAGCTGACTGAGATCTTAATTCATCTCCATCTCCATTAACGCTGTGTTGCCCAGATAAACCAGGAATACCAATGTCTTTCTGAAGATCAGAAACACTAGATGAATATGGAGTTTTGGCTTCTGCTTCAGGAGTGGGTGGATCCGGCTCCCACAGCTTGGATCTAATGCTTGAGAAAATGTTAGAATCATCGGCTAGAGGATCCATTGGTGATTTTGCTAAAACCTTTTCAGAAAAAAGTCTTCCATAAGGTGCATGATCAAAAGGCTTTTTGGATTTGGATCTCTTGTGAGATAACCCTGTGTCTGGAAATAACTCGGGAACAAGAAATGAATCAAAGGGAGGTTCAGAGCAAAACATATACTGCAAAGATGTATTATCAATATCCCCGCTAGTCCCATGCAAAGGGCTGAGATCCAAGTCCATGCTAACTGAAGTACACTGTTCCTCGAATAACATACTCTCTGTTGGTTCTGAAACTCTCTGGACTTTAGAGAGTTCTTTCATGTAACTACTATTTCTGGATCTCAAAAAACTCGGCGTTCTCATGCAGTGTCCTGCCCCTTTCAGATTCTTTTCTTCATGAGGCTCATCCAGCTTTGCATGCAACATTTCCTTGGCAAAAAGATTCTGCACGCTGTCTCCTAAGCTCTTCCAATGCTCATTGCCATGACTTTTCTTGCTCAATTTGAGCTTCGTCATCAAGTTAGATGCCGAGTTCTTAATTTTCTTATCCCTCACTACAATCATAGTTCCCAACATGAACAGTTGAATGAATCTAAATATTACTTGAAACAGAAGTGTATTTCATGTCAAAACAAAATTATCTTTACAGACCTGCACTAGATGAGCATGACTCTTCGCTGTACAGAAAAGTTCGCCAAAAATAAACAGTAAGATCCATCAAGATGGATTAAGTTCCAAACTTAGTAGACAGAAACAGTGAGAAGCCATAATAAAAAAACCCCAAGATTTACCTTAACAAACTCACATCATCCCCTTCATCTTTTTTCGCCAGAGGAGACCAGAGAGGTTGATTGGAGATGTTCCTAAAATCCCTACTACTATGAACTACAGGATACCTGTCCATCAGAAGGAATGAGTTCCCACAACAACCCTATCTCTTAGTCAAATATGCCCACTAAACTTGAGATACCTTTCCTCTTGTAGGGTTAAGAAATCATATTCCTTTCCTGATGTAAAATGCTTGCAACATTGCCTAGGTGATTCTACTTGCCACATGTCAAAATAAAGCATACAGGTTAAAGGGAAAAAGACGATGCAAGTGTTTTACCTCCTTATCAGAAGGTGAAAAACAGCGTATGCACAAAGGATAGACAAGAATTCCAAAGCTAAAAGCTCACAAGATAAAGACATGGTAAATAAAGGATATTCTATTTATAAGTGTCAACAAAATTATAATAGTTGGAAACCACATTAGGGTAGAAAATCAATGGCACAGAAGCAATGACCACTAATTACTAGCAGTTGATCTTCATTTCAACATCAATCATTGAAGGTTGTCGATGATAGCCTGCATACATGGATGGTGATTTCTATTGTTTGTCCCTTAAAACAAACAGGAGATGTCAGATAAAGGCTATTTTGTAAAAATGAATGAACTTAGAAAAATATTTGACATGAGTGGAATTTGCAATAAACTGTTCTAGTGTTTTTGTTACTTGTTAGGCAGCATATAAAAATTAATGCAACTTGTTTTTTTCAGAGTAATGTTGATATCTTAAACATATTTAACTATTTACACACATCATTTATGATATATTAGTATATCAATGTCATAGCTTTCTTCATATAATGTATCCTTGGTCTGATTTGTTGTTGTACTTATGCTACTATGGATGAAAATGGATGGATTTCAAATAATAATAATTATTATTATTTAATTATTTTTAGCATTTTTCATATTTATAAGAAAAATAACAAAATCCCAGGATTTGTGATACGATACATGATAGGATTCGATTCATCTCCTTAAACAATTTGCAATACAATTTTCATGTCTTGAATCTGATCCAGAGTCAGCATCATGGTATTTGTGAGTTGAAGTGGTCTCTTGATTATGAAGTTGAGCTTGAAAAGCAGTCAGGGTGTGATCAGTTTGTGGCTGGAACCTGGAACTAATCATTTTTCCACTGCAGACGCCTAGTACAGTCAGAAACAATGTGGCCGGTTCATTTGCAATAGTTACAACTTATAAAAGTTCTTTTTCTTGCGATTACGTGCCACATGCTCATATTCTTTACATACGTAACATTGAACTTTCTGTCCACGAGTTATGAGTGCCACATTATCGGAAGATGAGGAAAAATTGAAAGCCTTGGGTGGTTCTTCATTAAAAGAATGTTGAGATTGGAGACGAATCTTCTATCTGAGTACTTCTTGTACACTGGTATCCAAGTCTAGGGATATCTCTCTATTCATCAATGCAGCACGAAGTGACTCAAACTCAGGGCTCGGATTCATTAAAAACTGACTGATGTGAGACGACTCTTAGATCCAAATTACATGAGAAACGGAGTGTGAGGGTACAGTGTTAAGGATCATAGAATACTTTTCCTTCTATAAAGTGAGAAAACCACTGAAACACTCTTGAATTGCCCTGTCCCCTTGACAATACTAGGCTAGTTCATTATCCAAATCAAATTTCCGAGCTTTATTTGTCTGATGATATAAATTATGTAAGTGGTCCAACATAACAGAGGCTTTAGAAAAAGATTGCAATGATAGAGCAATAGATGACTCAATTGAGCTCAGGATGCATGTAACTATCTTAGAATTATTCTGACTCTAAGTAGCTACCGATTTCTCTTTAGTGGGCTTAGTAGCAGACCCATCTAGGTACCCAGCAAGTTTTTAGCCTTCAACAAAATGTTTGAGATGTAAAGATCAACTCATATAATCTTTTTCCCATTTAGTTTGATAGTCTCCTTTTTACCTTATAAGTAAAAGGAACAAACAAAGTGCAGCAGAATAGTTTCCAGAAGATCCAAACTCAGATCTTAAAATTCTGAGAAAATATGGACTGCACAACATACTGTTTCAGGTCTGAAATGTGAAAAAACTCCATAGAAAACTCTTCAAGTTATAAATCAGACTTCCAGGTTAGGAAGTTTAGGTATCTGTACATCTTAGGATCAAATATGAGAAAGATCTGACCGTTGATTTGAAATACTAATGGTGATGATGAAAACAGTTATTAAAAACTGTCGACTAGAAAAAGATGGAAAATCAATGAGCTTGAGAAGCCAAGAAATTCCAGAAAAAGGATGATGAATCTTGAAAATATCAAGTGAACCTTGCTGTGAAACCTTGTCTTGATTGGATCAGGAATGGTAGGGCCCACAGTAAAAATACACCTCGGTGACAATGCAGAATTGCCGACTGAGAATTTCCCCCATACAAGAGATTCAAAAAACTCTACTTCTTCAGTACTCTTAAGTGCAATCAACTTCCAAACAGAATTTCGAAGAGATTCAGAAATCTGAAGAGATCCATAAATATCTATTTCATATGATGATCAGAGATGGATCAGCAGACAGCCAGGAAAAAAAAAAAAAATTTTGAAAGTTCAGATTTCTGAAGAGGCGGCGGGAACCAAAGATGATGATCTCTTCTTAGGTGATGCTCTGATCACATGGGACCACTTGATTTTATCTGTGGTCCTTATCTCTACAATTAAATGTTAGCTAATGACAGAAAATCCCTTATAACCTAGTATAATCACAAAAAGGTTAAAAAAGATAGAACCACGTTAATAACTTTAAAAAAAAAACATCATTCACAAGAGCAAGCATAAATGCATGACAAAAATATGGGGCAGTGTACACGATCTAATAGAGAAAAAACATGCCCAACTTAGCATACTGATTAGCAGATTCAGTACTATTTCAACAGAAGAGCCAAAAGAATATAACACATCATTGGAAAGAAAGTACAATTGTACAAATATCTACTTCCTCACTATCTTTTGAAAGGGAACAACAATTGTGATGCACAATCACCTGATATATTTAATTCATACCAATCTGGTTCCGCATGTCAATCCTGGGCCTCTAGGCCCAATATATCAGGCCCATTTACATACTAGTTAGTTGTTAGCTATTAGCATGGATCTAACCCCAAGTGTAATTAAGGGATAATCATTATTAGAATGTATTCAGGGATTAAACCCTTTTAAATAGAGATCTCAGTCGACCAATGCAGGGACGACATTCATCTCCACATCTCTCTCTCTCTCTCTCTCTCATGTCTGTATGCTTCTTTCCATTAATGACATGGTATCAGAGCAAGGTCAATCATCTGTGATCTTCTCCTAAGTCATCTTCCACGCATAGGAAGCCCGCCAGTGATGTTCTATTCAGCCGATCATCTCTGATCGTTCCTGATCATCTCGGATCATGCATGGCCCACCTAGGATCATCACCAGCACATCAACGGAATACCTCCATCTTGGTCGACTACTGCTTCCTGGATTTTTGAAGATTTTTTCCTGATTTTTTTATCATCAGAGGTAGGTTTTCTACCAATTTTTGTGAAAATTCATTTTTCTCACTATGTTTTCATCTCGGCCGTCCAATCTCCTCGATCTGGGTTTGATCTGCCTGTGACCACTTCCAGTAGTTGCATAAAACTACTCTCTGTTCATCCCCACCATCTGATCTGTGTCAAGATCAACACGTGGGGCCCACGTATGGTTTAACCTGCCGCCGACTGGGACCGATTGCACTGTTTTTTTTTCCCCTCTGTTGCATGCGATTGCTGCTGCTGCTTATTCTGTCAAGCTTTTCTCTCCTGCTGCTGGTTGCTACTGCTACTACTGTTTATTGCTTACTGCTGCTGGACTCTGCCTTCTGTTTATTGCTTACTTGCTTCTCCACTCCTTCTGTTCTCTTGTCATGGATACATCTGAAAAATCAGGACCCTCTATTGTGAAATTTAATGGCAAAAACTATGTGTCTTGGGCATTTCAATTCCAAGTATACCTTGAAGGAAAAGAACTGTGGGCCCATATAGATGGATCTGACACACTCCCTGCTGACGATGCCAAGAAAATTCTATCTTGGAAAACTAAAGATGCAAAAATAAAGTCTTGGATTCTTTCTTCTGTAGAACCAAATTTTATTTGTCTCTCAGACCTTGCAAGACCTCGAAAGAAATGTGGGAATATCTGAAAAAGGTATATTATCAACATCATGCTGCGCGTCAGTTTCAATTGGAATTAGATATTGCAAATTACTCCCAAGGGACACTTTCAATCCAGGATTATTACTCCGGCTTTCTAATCCTATGGTCAGAATATGATGAAATTAAATTTGCTACTGTCTCTGAAGCACTTCTACCCGAGCTTCTTTCCTTACAACAGGATAGCCATCGGGACCAATTTCTCATGAAACTGCGCCCTGAATATGAGACAGTCCGATCCAACTTGATGAGCCGAGTTTCTCTTCCCAACGTAGATGATTGTCTTCAAGAACTTCTACGGGAGGAACAGCGCCTTGTTACCAAAATTGCAATTGAACATCAGGATTCCACTGAAGCTCCGCTTGCCTTTGCTGCTAAAACCAGACCTCCTCCTCGGGACATCAGTAAAGTACAGTGTTACAACTGTCAAAAATATGGCCATTATGCAAATCAATGCAAGCTGAAGGTCTGTAAATATTGTAAGGCTGTTGGACATGGTATTGAAGAGTGTCGGAAGAAGGCTCGCAATTCTGCTTCTCGCCCCTATGGACAGTCAACTCCAAGTGCTTACACGGCTGTCACCCCACAATATGCATCGTCTGATTTCACTGGTTCATTGCCATTTGATTCATCATCACAGCCTGGTTCCTCTTCACAAACACAGTCACCAGCTCCCATTACTCCGGCTATGGTAAATCAGATGATTATCAATGCCCTGTCATCTATGAACATTTCAGGTACTAGTCCGTCCCTTTCTAATACATGGTATTTAGATTCTGGAGCTAGTAATCACATGACCTCCTCACCCACCAATCTACATCATGTTGTCCCCTACACTGGCACTCTTTCTGTTCAAACTGCCAATGGAGACCACCTTCCAATCCTCTCTGTGGGAGATGCTCCTGGCCCTTTTCCATTAACAAATGTTTTTGTCTCCCCTCATCTTGCTACCAATTTAGTTTCTGTGGGTCAATTAGTTGAAAATAATTGCAATGTCTCCTTTTCTTCTTCTGGTTGTGTTGTGCAGGACCAGGAGTCGGGGGCGGTGATCGCGAGGGGGCCTAAACGTGGCAGGCTTTTTACGTTACCAGTATCTCCATTTATTCAAAATAAATCTTGGAATCAGTTGTTTTGTTTTTTACTTCTTAATAATTCTCGGTTGTGGCATAATAGACTTGGTCATCCGAATGCTACTACATTGTCCACTTTGTTTCAAACTGGATTGTTAAATAAACCTATTGATTCTGTTTCATTTGAGTGTGATGCTTGTAAATTAGGAAAAAGTAAAACTTTACCTTTTTCTAACTCTACCACTCGTAGCAATGAATGTTTTGATTTAATCCACAGTGATGTTTGGGGCATTGCTCCTACCATTTCTCATGGTCATTTCAAATACTTTGTTACATTTATTGATGATTACAGCAGATTTACATGGGTTTATTTGTTACATTCTAAATCTGATGTTCTTAATGCATTTAAAATTTTCCTTAGCTATGTTAAAACCCAATTTTCCAAATGCATTAAAACTTTGCGATCCGATTCAGGGGGGGAGTATGTCTCCACTGATTTTCAATCTTTCCTAAAGAGTCGAGGAATTATATCTCAACGTACTTGTCCATATACTCCTCAACAAAATGGCGTTGCAGAACGGAAAAACAGACATCTTCTTGATGTCACGAGGACTCTTCTCATTGAATCCTCTGTTCCTCCACGTTTTGGACTGAAGCTCTTACCACTGCAGTCCATCTCATAAACCGTCTTCCATCACCTACCATTGCCCAATTAACACCACATTTTAAACTTTATGGTCACCATCCTACATTTACTCATCTACATACCTTCGGGTGTGTTTGCTTCGTTCATCTGCCTCCCACAGAGCGCACAAAATTAACGGCCCAATCTAGCAGGTGTGTTTTTTTAGGATATGCAACTAACCAAAAGGGTTTTGTTTGCTATGATCCAATGGCTCGTCGCACCAGGATCTCTCGTAATGTTATTTTCTTCGAAAATCAATATTTTTTTCAAAAATACTTGGATTGTCCTTCTCCATTTTCCACAACGGTGTTACCTGGATTTTCTGAAAAACCAACTGTTACACGGTTTAATCCTGATTTTGTGTATCATCGAAGGGAAACACCTACCACTGCAGATGCCCACCCTCCTGATCCTCCGACAACTGGTCCCACATCTACTAGTATATTGCGTCGCTCCTCCAGAATTTCTCGACCTCCTGAGCGGTATGGATTTACCCATGCTTCCTTGATGACAACACTATCCTCTGTTTCCATCCCAAGTTCTTATTTGCAGGCTGTGCAACATGATTGTTGGAACCAGGCCATGAAAGTTGAATTAGATGCATTGACCCAGAATCACACCTGGGATATTGTGGAATGTCCTTCTTCAGTTAAACCTATCGGTTGCAAATGGATCTACTCGATCAAGCTCAAATCAGATGGCTCCTTGGATAGACACAAAGCTCGACTTGTGGCACTTGGCAACCGCCAAGCGTATGGCATTGACTATGAAGAGACATTTGCGCCAGTTGCAAAAATGACAACTGTTCGGCTCCTTCTCGCCATTGCTGCTTCTCAATCTTGGCCATTGTACCAAATGGATGTCAAGAATGCTTTTCTACATGGGGACTTGAAAGAAGTCTATATGCGGATACCACAAGGAGTCACCTCTCCGTCTAAGAAATCTGTATGTCGCTTACACAGATCTCTTTACGGTCTCAAGCAAGCTCCCCGAGCGTGGTTTGATAAATTCAAAGATCGGTTAGGCACGATTGGCTTTACTCAAAGTCCATATGATCCATCTCTTTTTATGAGCCACGCATCTACTGGCTTTACTGTTCTCCTCGTATATGTTGATGATATCATTATCACCGGAACTGATGATGCTATGATAAAATCTATTCAGGCCTCTCTTCGGGATTCATTCCATATGAAGGATCTGGGTCCTCTACATTATTTTTTGGGCTTAGAAATAAATCAGTCTTCAAAAGGCCTGTTTATCAATCAACACAAATATGCGACAGATCTTATTGAGCTTGCTGATCTCGATGACTCTTCCTCCGTTGATACACCGCTTGAAGTTAATCTTAAGTTGAGTAAAGATGATGGAGATCTTCTTCCTGATCCACATACATACCGGAGACTTGTTGGCAGTCTTGTCTATCTCACCGTCACCAGGCCTGACATATCTTATGCTGTCAATCTTGTCAGCAAATTCATGACGTCTCCTCGTCACCTTCATCTGACAGCAGTGAAGCGCATTATCCGGTATTTATTGGGTACTAGAGCTCGTGGTTTATATTATCCAAAGGATAATCGTCTACTTCTGACCGCTTATGCAGATGCTGACTGGGCAGGATGTCCGGATACCAGACGATCCACCACTGGTTGGTGTATGTACCTCGGTCAGTCTCTCATCTCTTGGAAATGCAAGAAACAAGAACGGGTCTCCAAATCTTCCACAGAGGCTGAATATCGGGCTATGTCTTCTGCTTGTTCTGAAATCCTATGGCTTCGGGGACTTCTTTCGGAACTTGGATTTGCACAGGCCTCTCCCACTTCCTTACATGCCGATAATACTGGGGCGATCAGAATCACTGAAAATCCTGTTCTTCATGAACGCACAAAACATATAGAAGTTGATTGCCACTTTATTCGCGACGAATACAAGCGTGGTGTTATCAGTCTACCTCATGTCCCTACAGAGTTTCAGTTGGCAGATATATTCACTAAGGGACTTGCTCGGCCTCGACATCAATTTCTTGTTTCCAAATTGCTGCTTTATGACACTCCCGCATCAATTTGAGGGGGGGTGTCAATCCTGGGCCTCTAGGCCCAATATATCAGGCCCATTTACATACTAGTTAGTTGTTAGCTATTAGCATGGATCTAACCCCAAGTGTAATTAAGGGATAATCATTATTAGAATGTATTCAGGGATTAAACCCTTTTAAATAGAGATCTCAGTCGACCAATGCAGGGACGACATTCATCTCCACATCTCTCTCTCTCTCTCTCTCTCTCTCTCTCTCTCTCTCTCTCTCTCTCTCTCTCTCATGTCTGTATGCTTCTTTCCATTAATGACACCGCATCCCTACATAAACGCAAAGTTTAATCATAAAGCTGTGTAAGTTATAATCTCTTCAGTGGTAGAAGAAGAAACATTTCAAAAAACAACCTTTCCTTGAGTAAATAGGAATCTTGTAAACCATAGTCAGACATTTCATATTTTCGAGCTCCTAGAAAATAGTCAGAATCACTGCCCACTTGAAATGGTTGATTTCTCCAAGCTTTACCATCTTTCCTCTCATCGAATAAGTCATCATCTAGAAAGCTCAGCCTAGCTGGTAAACAGATTCTAAAGACTAATTAATGCAACTTCTACACGAACCAAAAAAACTGACTAAACAAATTGTTTATTACGTAACAAAAAAAAATGCACTTAGACTAAAAAAGTGCTGTAGAAGCAAATATGAAGCAGCCAATTAGAATCATTGGGGTAATATTCTCCTGCGGACGTTCCCGCATATGGCCAGGTGACATTTTCGTGTCACAGATGGAGCTGTGAAATTCAGGGGGTCTGACCTGATTGATGCCCCCTGCCTCTTTAATGTCCAGATTGGGACATCGGTCATCCCATAGGAGAGTATTTTGCAGAATCATTGCCACAAATCTCATTCTTGGTAATTTCTTGCCACATGCAATTCCAGGGGAATGTTCAGACTGTTTGTTTTCCTGGGATAAAATTTGAAAATATGCAAAAGATAAAAGAATTAAGAATATAAATGGGGAAATTTTGGTATAACATGGTAATCTTCTATAAAGTTGGTGACATTTTGGAAGTCTTTTAATATTAATAACTTGTATTGCAGAAAATGTTTCAAGAGTCGAATGATACCTCTAACAAGAGGCATAGGTTGTATTATTAAAGTTCTAAAATAAGCAAGCACAAATAGGCCCTCATATTCAAGTGAAGATACATAGGTTAAGGGGAAAAGAAGGAAAAGCTCACAATAAATATAATTAAAAAAAAAAAAACACCCTCAAAAGATGATCCTATCAAGTAGATTCTTATCAATCAACCCTCCCTCTAGCTGGAGGTAAAAATGTCAAGCATGCCCTGCTTGTTTATGATACCCAGCAACTGATCTTGTGGAAGGACCTTTTAAACATATCAATCAACTAATCTTTAGACTTCACAAAGGGGGCGCAAATAACTCTAGATGTAACCTTGACATAGATGAATGACAATCAACTTCAATGTGCTTCATATGCTCGTGAAACACTTGATTTGATGAGATATAATAACTGCTTGGTTATCACTATGCATAGGAATAGGATACTAAACCAAAATCCCTAATTCATCCATCAATAGTTTCAACCACACAACTTCATATGTACTTAAATCCATATCTCTATGTTCAAATTCTGCACTTGGACATGCTACAACAAACTACTTTGACTTCCATGTAACTACATTACCCCCAACAGAAGTACAGTAGCCTGATGCAGACCACAAATCATTAGGAGACCCAGCCATTAACATCTGAGTAACACAAAATATATAGATGACCAAGGCACCTGCCTATAAAGAACACCCTTCAATGCAAACCCACAATATACCATAGAATACTTGTACATCCTCCCAAAATGAATGGTCCAAGGTGATGCTTAAACTGGCTAACTACACTAACTGCATGTGACAAATCTAGACGAGTACTAGTCATATAAGTGACATTATGAATGAAGAGATTGATATTTGTGGAAATTCTAGGATCCCTTTCATGGACGATCCTTTCTCTCTTTTATAAACATATTTAGCCTTAATCAAGGCAAATCAAACTAATTACAATCTATCTGTTATGGAAAGTAAGCTGTACAATTGATTTGATTATATCCTAACTAATCCCACGATATGTGTAGATAAGTTACAATGAATGGGCCTGGGCTTAGTGGGCTTTATGTTACAAGTGTTAACACCCCCCCTCAAATTGATGATGGTCAAACAACAGCAATTTGCGAATCAAGAACTCATGGCGTGGCCGAGGCAATCCTTTTGTGAAAATATCCGCAAGTTGGAGTTGACTGGAAACATGGGGAAGACTAATGATCTTGCGGTCATAAGCATCGCGAATAGAGTGACAATCCACCTCAATATGTTTTGTCCGTTCATGAAAGACTGGATTCTCAGTGATACGGATAGAACTAGTATTGTTTGCATGAAGAGGGGTAGCAGAAGTCTGAGGAAACCCTAGATCTGCAAGTAAGCCACGAATCCAAAGGATCTCAGAACAGGCAGATGACATAGAACGATATTCGGATTCAGTGGAAGACCGGGAGACCCTTTCCTGCTTTTTGCATTTTCAAGAAATGAGCGATTCACCCAAATACATACACCAGCCTGTAGTAGATCGGCGAGTATCCGGGCATCCGGCCCAGTCGGCATCAGAATAAGCATTTAGGGTGAGTGGGGTGCCAACCGGAAAAACCAAGCCTCGTGTCGGAGAACCAAGAATGTACCGAATAATCCGTTTGACAGCAACCAGATGATGATGCCGTGGGGCTTGCATGAATTGACTAACAACATTCACAGCATATGAGATGTCAGGACGAGTGATAGTCAAGTAGACGGGACTCCCGACTAAACGTCTGTAGGAGGTGGGGTCGGAGAGGAGGTCCCCATCATCTTTTCTTAGTTTCACATTGACTTCTAATGGAGTGTCCACAGGAGTTGCATCCTTTTGGCCGGCAAGATCAATAAGATCAGTAGCATACTTCTGCTGATGTAAAAACAATCCCTTCCTAGACTGTTGAACCTCAAGACCCAAGAAATATGTTAAAGGACCCAAGTCTTTCATATGGAATGCAGTTTGAAGCGAGGACTGAAGACTATGGATCATTTTACTGTGAGTGCCTGTGATGATGATATCATCCACATATACTAGAAGGATAGTGGTAGCTTGAGCAGTGTTATTTAGGAACAAGGAAGGATCATAGGGACTTTGAGCAAATCCAAGATGAAGCAGAGTAGACCGAAGTTTTTCAAACCAAGCTCAGGGTGCTTGTTTGAGTCCATACAGTGAGCGACGGAGCCGGGCCACCTCGTGAGTAGAGGTAGTAGCATATCCTGGAGGAAGGCGCATGTAAACTTCCTCTTTAAGATCTCCGTGGAGGAAGGCATTCTTCACATCCATCTGATAAAGAGGCCATGAACGAGATGCTGCTATAGCAAGAATAGTACGCAATGTTGTCATCTTGGCCACCGGAGCAAATGTCTCATCATAGTCAATACCATACTCTTGACGATTGCCAAGTGCCACTAACCGAACTTTATAACGAGCAAGAGTACCATCAGAATGTAGCTTGATAGAGTACACCCATTTACAGCCAATGGGTTTGATGGATGGAGGACAGGGAATGACATCCCATGTGTGATTCATTTTAAGTGCGTCAAGTTCTTCCTGCATAGCCTGCCGCCAACACTCATGTTGCACTGCTTGAGAAAAATGATGAGGAATGTGAACAGAAGACAAAGTAGCAAGTAAGGATGTATGGGTAAAACCAAACCAATCAGGGGGGGCGGGAAGTTCTAGAGGAGCGACGAACAGGAACTGAGTGGGGGATGCTGGAGCAGGAGCTGGGTCAAGTGCCGAGGAAGCTGACAAATCAGGAGGGTCGGTTGCAATCGTATTTCCCCGCCGACGTCTTTCATACACAAGGATAGGCTTGATAGAGTCCAAGGAAGGAACAGGATCATCACAGAAGTCAGGAACAAGGGAAAGCACAGTAGGATGTTCATGATCTAAATGATGCTGAAAAAAATATTGATTTTCAAAAAACACAACATTACGAGAGGTCCTGATACGTTTTACTTTAGGATCATAACAGAGAAATCCTTTTTGGTCAGTCGCATAGCCTAAAAAAGCACACTTAGATGATTGAGCAGATAGTTTTGTTCGTTCAACTGGGGGAAGAAGAACAAAACATACACACCCAAACGTATGGAGATGAGAATAAGTAGGATGCTTGTGAAATAAACGAAAATAAGGTGTGTTATTCTCTATACATGGGGATGGTAGTCTATTAATAACATGAACTGCTGTGGACAGAGCTTCAGGCCAAAATTTGGCCGCAACAGATGATTCTAAGAGAAGTGATCTGACAATGTCCAAAAGGTGTCTGTTTTTTCTCTCAGACACGCCATTCTGTTGTGGTGTATAAGGACAAGATTTTTGAGAAATGATTCCTTTGTGTTGCAAAAATTTTTGAAACTCATTAGAAACATATTCACCACCAGAATCTGTGCGAAGTGTTTTAATGGATGTAGAGAAGTGATTTTCCACATAAGCTAAAAAGATTTTAAAAGTAACAAACACCTCTGATTTTGAATGTAAGAAATAAATCCATGTAAAGCGACTGTAATCATCAATAAATGTAACAAAATACTTAAAATGAGAATGGGATATGACAGGTGCGATACCCCATACATCACTATGAACAAGATCAAAACATTGCAATGATAATGATGTACTGATAGGAAAGGGAAGAGTCTTACTTTTGCTCATTTTACAACTAGAACAATCAAAAGAAGCATCTTTAAGAGAAGTTTTATTATCATTAAGCAAACCAGATTTAAACAAAGACAACAAAGCACGAGAATGAGGATGGCCTAATCTATTGTGCCATAATTGGCTTTTATTTGAACTTGAAGCAGAAAACAAAGCAGAGGCAAACAAATTCCTATCTTGTGTAGAGAGTTGTAGTGGAAAAAGACGACCACACTTAGGTCCCTTCGCTATCACCTCCCCCGATGCTTGATCCTGTATCACACAACCAGAAGACAGAACAATGGTTATCAACGAGTTGGCCAACAGATAATAAATTTGTAGATAACTGAGGAGAAAGAAAGACATGATTCAATGGTAAGGGATGTGAGATCTCACCGATGGCAGTAATGGGTATACTGCCACCATCTGCGGTATTGATGCGGAGATTTCCATCATACGGCTTTACTTGAGATAAATTATTAGAAGAATGAGTCATATGATTGGAAGCCCCCGAATCCATATACCAAGTGGAGTGGGATTGTTTGGGTTTACCTGAGAGACCAAGAGCAGAAAAAGCATTTACTATCATCTGTTGAACCATTTCCGGGGTAAGAGCGGATGAAGAAGAAGGGTGAGCAGGCACGATGGTAGTGGCAGCAGGACTAACTGCAAAAATGGGCGCATCCAAAGTTGCTAGATTCGCCTTCTGGGAGGAAGACTGAGCACGGCGCCGACATTCTGGAAGAACATGGCCTTTGCGTTTGCAATAAGAACAGAATTTCTGATCGCATTGAGTGGAGACATGGCCATACTTCTGACAAGAGTAACACTGTACTTTGGACATGTCCCTGTTTTGCTGTTTAGGACGAGCAAGGTAGGCAGCAGTTAGTGGTCCTGAAGATATGGCTTGTTGAAAAGCAGCTTGGGTGGTAAGTCGTCGTTCCTCGCGAAGAAGCTCTCCTAAGCATGAATCAATAGATGGAGGGGGCACCCGGCTCATCAGATTTGAACGAACTTGTTCAAATTCAGACCGTAGTTTCATCAAGAATTGATCCCGTTGACTAGTGGAATGAATTGTTTGAACCACCGCAATCGAGGCATCAGGGAGACTTGAGTAAATGATCTCAGTATAGTCCGTCCATAAACGGATAAAATGAGAGTAATATTCTTGAATGGACATTGTCCCTTGATTAAACTGAGATAGCTCATGTTCTAAGTGAAAACGTCTGGCGGAGTTATCCTGTTGATACACCTGGCGGAGATAATCCCACATTCCCTTTGCTGTTTTATAGGGCCGGAGATTCAGAATGTATTGTGGATCAACCGACCCCAGAGGCCAAGTCATGATCTGGGCATCCTTGGTTGCCCATTTAGAGACAGCCTTTACATCCTCTAAAGGTACAGGATCAGTTCCGTCAACATGTCCCCATAACTCTTTGCCTTTAAGGTATATTTGAAATTGGAATGCCCAGGAAGAATAATTTGTCCCATTGAATTTAATCAAGTAAGTTTCACTTTTGTGGCTGTCCATAATTGTAACTCAAAAGCACAAGTATTTCCAGACACCAAGAAGTTCTGATGAACAAAACTAACAAAGAAGCTGAATATCCAAAGCTCCAGAGAGTGCAAGAAATATCTAACAGTGCATCCCAACAGTGTAAAATTATCTGCACAGAATTTCACAAAAAAAAAACACCAAAAATAGGGCCAGGCGAACTTGATTTTGGCCTCAAAATCCCTGTGTGCGGCCCACAGCTAGATCTGATTGAGAATCAGATCAGCAAAGTTCAAGGAGACTCAAAATCTCTTTCCAACAAGACAAGATGCATCCAAATCCATCCACAAACCAAGATGTTGTACGGTTGTGATCAAAACTATCTGAGAAAATTGGAAAATCACAAATTGTAGCAAATGACCTACCTCTGATCTTAAAAAAATGTTGAAAAAATCTTCAGAATAACTAGGAGAGATAGGCAACCATTGCTGTAGATGATTTGTAACATGCCATGATGATCACTGGTGGGCCACTTGTGATCATATCATCACAGACGTTTGTTAGTGAAAATTGCAGGCAGATCCCTGATCTGATTTGTTGCAAGAATGCAGATGACTGTCGACTGAACAAGAGGATCCACAGAACAGAGATAGAGTAGTAGTAGCTCTGATACCATGACATTATGAATGAAGAGATTGATATTTGTGGAAATTCTAGGATCCCTTTCATGGACGATCCTTTCTCTCTTTTATAAACATATTTAGCCTTAATCAAGGCAAATCAAACTAATTACAATCTATTTGTTATGGAAAGTAGCTGTACAATTGATTTGATTATATCCTAACTAATCCCACGATATGTGTAGATAAGTAACAATGAATGGGCCTGGACTTTGTGGGCTTTATGTTACAAGTGTTAACAATAAGTAATCCCACAAACCTCCAATACATTTGTGGATATTCCAAGGGTTCCCACTATCTAACTGCAATTTGTGATTCACTCTCTATGGTTGTATTGTATCAATTAGTCCTGCCCCTTAGTCCTAAGTTGCCTGTAGTATGAAGCAGATCAAGGGCACACTTATACTGTGATATGGAAAAACCATGTTGAATGCGAGAATCCTATGGGCCTATAGAGTACTTCAAGAAACCTCACTCTTTAATATCAAACTCTCGACCTAGATATCCTTTAAAGTCCACGATATCATCTCTATCATCTCCTGTCAACATGATATCGCCACATATACAGTAAGGATAATGGTACCTTAGTTTGTTGCTTAAAAAAAATGGTCTAGACTGCACCTCACCAATCCAATGTGAAGAAAGACTCCAATAAACCTCTCATGTAAATCAAAATAAAGAGGTTGGGAACAAGCAGGTCTCTAGGCTGAATCAATCAATCAACCAGCCGGCAATAGACAATATTCAGATTATCTTAACACTGACATTCTGCATAATCCAATAATGTGGGCCAGATTTGTTACCATTCCCTGATTACTGTCTGATTGTGTAAATAAAATTCTACAGTGGTATGATGTGTTGATCTAAATATTGATACTGAAATATTAACCTGGTAAAATTTCAGAAAACCCTGTACACCATCCAAGATGTAATGATGTCTGAATACACAGCACAAAGCAAGATGGCTGCCTTCCGATCCTTTCCAAAGGGATGGGTCTCACACCCAGTTTCACAAAGAAATGAGAGAAAGGGATTCGACAAAGAAACGGCCGACTTTATTCAATTAACTCATGAAAGTGCTATGGCCGAATGGTCTCCATGGGTTTTTATTATGCACTTAATGCCATAAAGACCTAATTCTAATCCTATCCATCTAAAAATAGAAAGCTAATCTCGGCCATCCTCTCTCCTAAATGGATACTAAATGACTTGACGGCTAAGACTCTCTTTAAATTAAATAACCTAACGCCAACACATTCATGGTTGAGTGGTGTTGGCAACTTAGTCACACACTATCTACCCAAAGATCGATCCTGGGTCCTAAAGTGAAAGTATCACTCCTAGACCAGTGGCCCAGCATAGTTTAAAAAAAAAGGGATAAAAGGTAAGAAATATTCAAAAGTTTGAAAATAGTAACTGAAATCCGCATCTCTCCAACTTTTAGGAAACCGATGAGAGGAGGAAACCTGAGCAATAATGGCTTGTGCAAGTTTTCTATTGGATTCTTCACAGATCCCATGCAGACCCCACCCATGTTATCATCAGACCAGTCAGAGCCTTAGCACCCAAACATGGTTCACTTGCCCTTTGCAGAATCTGTATGGTTGCCTGGGCTGGTTGGCACAGTTGGAGTAGCCTTGGCTGCTGTTTTCCCAGGCTAGTTGGCCCAGCCATACCAGCCCGGGCTGCTGTTCACCTGGGCTAGCTGCTCTAGCAACCAGGGTGAACTGGTTCAGGTAGCCAGCCAAGGCAACCTGCTGAAAGAGTAGATAGAACAGGAAGAGAGAGAGAGAGAGAGAGAGAGATGCTTGTGCTCATGTGTCAAAGGGGAGATTTATCCATTCTGGTACCGTATCATAATAAAGGGTTTAAAGAGCCGAATGAGGCCTCTAACAAGAGGAACAAGTTTATTATCGAAGCCCCAAAATAAACAATTACAAATAGGAGTGTAATTAAGTGAAATACAACATGAGTAAAGGGCAAAAAAAGGAAAGTACATAGTAAATAAAGGGAAATTAAATAAAATGATGATCCTACTAAGTAAAAAAGTTTCCTTGTCCTTCAACAATTAGAACCGTTCTGGATCAAAATAAAGCTACAGACTATACGAAAATTATCAGTGTTATTTGCAACTTCTTGCCTCGTTCATCATACAGTAGCGGGTGGGGACTATCAAAATAACTGTTCCATAAATAGTTAGATACAAATAAGCATGTTGATATCACTTTCCATGCCAAATCTCTTCATTCTTTATTAACATGGTATCAAACCCTAACAGTCACCATCATATTGAAGTCATTAAGGTAGAAGAAAATTACTCCAATCTAACAGTAAATATCACCCCAACATGAGTATTTTTGGGTGTTTTGATTTAACAATCTTCATTGACAGGTGGTTCCTAATACAGGTAATCTCACCCGTTTAACAATATTTTCACTTGCATATAGTTGACATTTGCTTTTATTAGTAAATGGTTGATTGAAAATAAAATAAAAAAACAAGAAACTACCATTCCATTTTTCTTCATTTCTGTCCTCCATATTTCTCCAGAAATCTGTTTCTTCACCAAGAAAGTTGTCCATAGTACAATTAAATGCACTAAGTGGCACACATCGTTCAAGAGTGGGCTGCGTGCTTCTTGAATTGCCTATATTATCCTGATCCGTCATGACCCTCAAGTTAATAGGAACACTTGGTGGACAGTGAAACTGTTCAATATCATCTATATTCCCATTCTGCAGCCAGAAAATATTTTTATTTCGTATAAATGATCAACGCCATGAAGACACAATCATGACGAGTTAGTATAAATATAATTTATTTACCCAGTTTCATTACTCTGAGCCACAAGAAAAAGAGAACTTTACTTAATGAAAATAAAGAAAAAAGACATTGCTTATGTTTTTGTAAATCAATTGGAGTTAAGAATCCAACTAACCAGAGGCAATGGCTACTTTAGAAGCCTTGAGGTTATATTTGGCATCCTTTTGAGGGGTCGTCAATAGTGGAAAGTGAGTTGTCTAATGCAAAGGGTGCAGGCCCTTGGAAATCCCAATTCTAAGTAAATGAGATTGAATCCTTCTTCACAAAATAAGGTCGAATTTCAATATGTTGTTCGTCGACTAATGATGTGGCAGATAGGTTGGCTAAGAATGGAGTGTTCTGTGATGATTCTCTTATTGATCTTATTTTGTAGTTTTTTTTTTTTTTCATGTTTGTCATGTTCGCTGTGATTGAGGTGCCTAGTGCTCCTACACCCATGCCTTCATTTCTATTTTTTGTACCCTCTCTTGTAGTGTGCGTTCTATTTTTCTTGGAATAATTTTTTTATTACCTATCAAAAGTCAAAACAAACAAATAAAGAAAGAAAATGACAGTAAATGCAAATCGCATTGACATTTTTACTTAAAGTTGAATATATTCACAGCCAAATGCCAACCAGTGTTGAGAAATTCAGTTCGGACTCTGAGTCGGTTTGGAGGCCAAACCGAATAATTTCGGCCGATTTGGAATTTCAGGGAAATATTTCGGAAAACTAAAATATAATAATAATAATTAAAATAGTGAAATTTGGCAGGCTCTATTTCCTAGTAGGGGTGAAGTCTGATTGAGATGCTATTTAATGTTACAGTAATTTTTTTCTAGGGCCCACATATGAGTAGGCTTATTTTATATGGCTAAAATAGTTTTAATATATGAGCCCCACATGCCATGAGTGCAGCCCAGAATAATAATAGATACCAATTATGTTGGGCAGAACTCTGATGTCTGGAATGCTGAATTTTTTTTCGAAAAAAAAAGGATAAAAGAATACATGAATACTTTGTGCATGCAGCATGATCAACATATCATATTGGACACCATAACATGCATACACCATTAGTAGACTCTCATATTTCATTCGAAAAATGATTTTTCTAAGGCCCTCTAATCCCTAATATCTTATGCCCGAATTTTTCTGTTAAATTATTATATTTCTGGATTAAATGGTTAGATAGCTACACTGACCATTCTTCTGATCTATTTTCTGGATTAGTAATGTTACTGATGTAGGAGCCCATGTCCAAGCCCAAAAGCTTAAGCTAATAGGTGGAAGGCCCAAAAAATATATGATATGCCCAAACATGTATTATATGAAGCCCTGTCAAACCCATTACTTGGGCGATGTGGGATGTGGGACTTTCCCAACAACTGATTCAGTGATTTGTACTATGTAAAAGAATATACCATACTCATGCATACATTTCCAGTAAAGAAAAAAAAGCTCATGCGTATATAACTGCTGCTGGTTTTTTATCTTTAGCCCTCACAATCCTCTTTTGTCAAAATTCTATGGTCTGTACAAGTTTCTAACAGATTTTGCTTTATACCATTGGACTGTCTATACCAAGACTGTCACAGAATGCAAACCCCTTTTGCATCAGAATGCCGTTGGTTATCCAAGTAAAACGGTTAACAAGTAAAGGATATGGACAGCATGAGTTGAAAGTGATCAAAAAAGATATTACAAATTGTATGATAGAAAAGAATTGTGCTAAAACACTAAAGACGCAAGTGCAGGGAAAAGTAGCAAACAGCATATAGAAATAGATGTACATCCATATCCCACGAAACAACAGGCCAACAATGTCCAAATGTTTTCTAAAAAGCACTAAGTTTCTTTCTGTTTCTTTCCAAAAAATACATTAACTATTCATTCTATGATTAGTTCTCATTCTTCATTGAGTGCATAGTTGTCCATTGAAGAACAGTATCTATAAATAATCGCATAGAGACTAGGTAATTGTGCAGTCCTTACCAGTTTTATCTCAAAGTCATCTGTGACTTTTGTTGTGTTCTTGGAAGCGTGAACCCTCCTTGAAGCACCCGGAGGTTCATAGCATCCATTGAAGGAAACTCTACTATAAATGATGCAAAATAAAGAAGCATTTTTAGATCCAACTCATTACATAGCTTTCATTTTCCCCAATAGTTCATGAAGCATTTTTTATATTACAGTGATGCCAGAAACTTGGCCACATTACAACTAACTAGCACAGGTAACTCTCAGGAGATTTTTCAAATTCTCATGGCTTCTAAAGATATTTTCAGAAAAATGACTAATCAAGTGAAAAGTCAAATAATCAGAATAAACCTCAAAGGGACAATAAGAAATTTACATGTATACCACTAGGAAGGAAAGTTCCAATGGTTCCAGAGGAAAGTAATTTTGATGGGAAATATGGGAAAAGTATCATGAAGTAAAGCAGTTGAAAGCACAGAAATTTTTTTCTCATGTTCCAAAAATCTCACGAAAATATTATGGCTTATTCAAAATATTGGATATTTGTAACAATGCCACCATGAAAAGGTCTTCACAGTGTCTGGATATCAAATATCAATCCAGCCTAAACATGATTGGTTCTGTTAGTCCTTTAACCATTTCTTGTTCACATTATGAATGGTGCTTGATGAGCCTTTGAATCTTGATAGCTTGAAAATTTTGTGAACTTTCTTAAAACTCATAGTTATTGTAGAGCTCCATTCCTCATTCTTCTAGTTTAAATATTGATCATGTTATAATCCCACAAGACACCATGAAAAACACTGCCCACTCACAAAAGAGTTAAGCACCACAAAGTTTTCAAACATCATTATGAAATAATAGGATTTATTTTATCTGAACCTAACCAGCTGAATCAAATCTTATGAAACAATTTAAATCAGATGCTTGAATCCATTTTTTTAAGTTGAATTTTGGGTATGATAAATCTAGTAATGAAAAGATAATAGAGTATGTAAAGATAAAAGCAAAAAAATGAAGAAGTTTCTTATCTTTTTTTTCTTCTTTTGGGGGTTGGGGGTGTGGGTGTGGGTGTGGGTGTGGGTGTGGGTGAGGGTGAGGGTGAGGGTGAGGGTGTGCGTGTGGGTGTGGTGGGAGTTAAGAGAAAGGGTTCTTATATCGTGTCACATGAAATGCCATTACATTAATGTTATGAGAAATGGCAGTTGTGACGTGTACCATAGTGGTGGATGTGAAGTTTTCTTTTATTTTCCTCCTGCTTTGTACCATACTATGCACATCTTTTGTGATTGTATTTTATTCCTACCTATATAGAAGATTGTAGCAGACAAATTCATGGGATTGTAGCCATGGTTGTAATAGGCAGAGTTGCCTCGGACTTTGCAAGGGCCAACACAAGTCAATATATTTTATTGCCACCTATATAGAAGATTGTAGCAAAAAAATTCATCGAATTGTAACCCTGGTTTTAATAGGCTGAGTTGACTTGGACTTGGCAACGGCCAACGCAAGTCAATGAATTTTATTCCTACGGTCCAACCTATATAGAAGATTGTAGCAGACAATATCATGAGATTGTAACCATGGTTTTAATAGGCCAAGTTGACTCGGACTTGGCAATGACCAACGCAAGTCAAAACCCACCCAACTGACCCACCACAATTCAAAGTCTTATGGTTTTTGTCCCAAGCCAATTTATTTTCCAATTTTCTGTTTCAAGACGCTTTGGGAAGCTCTTAGAGGCATTTTGTATTAAGATCAAAGACACATTTTTTAGATGATCTAAGCATTAAAAGATTCGAGCTACTATTCAGCTGACTCAGTAAAACATAAATGTGGGTGCCACAGGCTCCTTTCTGCTACTTAAAATCATTACCAGTAAGTAAAACATAACAAGTCCTATAATTCTAGATTCAAAGAAAATAATTTTCTATTTTCTTATATTTTTTTCTATATTTCATTTTTATAAAAGTAATTGGGCTCCAGAGGAGATTCAGTCCCACTCGGCCAAGTGAGAAGGAAAAGAAAAGCGATGAGAAGAGGAAAACAGCGAAGAAGATGAGGGAAAGGGTTTGTATATCTTGTTACATGATACCCTGTTACTCTTCATCACTTAACATAAGATATAAGATAAAGGGAAATATTCAAGTGAGAACTAGTTCTCACCTATTACATGAGAACTTTTTTACGGGGCCCAACTAGCAATCCATCCAAACCTAGCAACCAATAAGGAATCCCTGATAGTCACGAATCCCAAGGATTGGCACACATCCGAATGGATTGAACCATTGGATCAATGGTTGAATATTTTTTTGAATATGCAGCCATTAAACTTGTGGGCCACGGATGAAGGGGTTAGGGGCATAGGTTTGGGGTCAAACTTGATACGTGGGGTGGTCTCACATAGATCTTTCCATCCCCACTGGTCCTATCCTCAAATGGGGCCCACAACTAGGCCCCACAAAAAAGTTCTCATATAATATGTGAGAACTAGTTCTCACCTGAATATTATAGGACAAGCTTCTACAAATTTCAATAAGCCCCCAATAGAAAAAATCTATCTACACTTTCAACTAAAATTTTCTTTCTTTACACATGATATTTCTCTTCTATGACATGAATCTTACAATTCATTCATTCTCAAATCCTGATTCCCTAGAAGGTCAAAGGTCATGCCGCCCCCCCCCAACACACACACACACACACACACAATCTCTCTCTCTCACACACACACAGAGTTTCTAATGGCATTTTAAGACAAAAGATAAAACTACAGGAAGCACTTAGAAAGGGCTCAACTTATCGTGATTTTAGATGATGCAAGTTAAATGTTAGAAGTTAGAACAATGAAAAGTAAAGTATCATGGTTAGCTTAGTAGCTTACAATGTATCATCCAAAAAAGAAAGAAAGAAAGAGAGATGGTTAGCTTCCATTGCCATGCACAAAGTATAATGTGATAAGATAAAAGAAAGAAGATTTGATCATTATAGTGTTTTATAGATGTGACAAGAACTCTCTTCAGTACAGGCAATCGATCCACTCATTGTAATCTGATTTGTAGGAGACAGAAAACTAATTTATTTTGTCAAAACTGTTGTTCAAATTTAATAAGTTCGCAACAAAATTAACCATGGAAATTACCTATCTGATAGCCTTGGTGAGTGAACTGGTGTTTCCATCCCCATTAAACCTAGACCTAACAAGCAATGCAAGATGTAAGCACAAGGACAAATTACTGAAGATCACACAATAATACTATATGAAATAGCGATGTCATGCATCCTACATACCTTTCACCAATTTTAAGACCGAAAACATATGTTCACAGCTTACCAAAATAAAGTAGTAGCAAATTGAAAAAATTTACATTATTATGTATGAATTTAATGTGATTTTTTTTTTTTTTTTGAATGGTTACTTTCATTAAAACAAAAACAGACAGTACAAGAGATGAGTACATACGAATTTAATGTGAATGACTACTATACATGCTGTTGCAGAGCATCCCAGGATGTATTTGTTAAACAAAGGTGGGCTTTAGCCGATCCTTATATAGTCCATCTCGTTCTCCTTTCTTTTTCCTATTCCATGGATGATGAAGGGGCAGAAAGCAGGTAGTTGTATGATGGGGTGGATTTGATGAAAATCTTGGAATCAACATACGTAAAAATAATCAAATCCAATCTCCTTCTCTTTCATTTTTCTACATTTCTCTCAAGGATGATGAGGGGGTAGAATTTAGGTAGTTCGATGTTTGGGGGCGGATTTAAAGTTTGGGGATCAACTTGGGTAAAAATAATCAAACTACAGAGTTTCACTGTTGTTGAGTTTTGACCATTAAAAAGAAAAAAAAACTGAGCTCTGGTAGAAATAAGGGAATGGGAGAGGCCAATTACGAATGAAGAAGATACTAAGGTGAGGTCAATCTGTGGGGCGAATTTATTGTAAAATGATGGCAAGATTTGGAGTGTAGAACGGTTGGATTTGCAAATGTGAAACCTTATTTAAATGAGAAGTAATGCATTGGTGAATATGATTAGTCCAAGGTGAAAAATGTAATAAAGAATATTTCAGAGAAAATGAATATGGAAAGGATGAGTTCATTTCAGATTATGAAAAAATTAGATTTGGGTTAATATTAGGCTAGAGTTATCCTGTGACTAGGTTTCTCATCTCTATGAGATTAGGTTTCCTAGTAGGGATATGATTAGGTTTCCTAGTTTAAGTCAATTTCTTTGATTGTATTCTTATAAAAGTCAATAGCTATTCTTAATACAACTGCCACACATAATTGCTCAAAATGAGTCGCTCAATTTTCACATGGTATGAGAGTCATGGCCAGTAGCGATCCTCCGATCAGGCTGATCATGGTCCTGTCCTCTTCCGCCTACAATCATCTTTTGGTGCGGCCATCTTCCACCTCTGATCTACTTGTGTGGTTTATCATCAAGGTCATGATTGTGCTTTCCACAACTCCTTTCTTGGTTCAAATGCTGCATCAAACGAACACACGGCTTCACTCGTCTTCATACTATGCATCAGGCATTCAGGCCATCTGTGATCGACCATGGTGCACTTCTTATTTGCAACAAAAAGAAACTGTTAGATGGTTCACTGATCTCGATAATCCAGCCACGCTCTCCTTCTACAGAAGGAAGAAAGAAGACATGTCACAAATCCATGGAAGCTGAAACGTGTCGACATCAGCACATTAGCCTTCAACGAGTCTTCATGCAGTTTCTTGAACAGAATGGGAGAACCTAAAGAGGGGTATTTTTGCCATTATATGGATCTTTTACTTTTGAGCAAAAACAACATCTCTTATGTCATTTTCAGCCCTATCAAAGCCACAACAAAAGCTATTATTTCTTTTCTTTTTTAACTAGTAGATATTTCTTTTGTCCATTTCCCAATGGATAATAGCCTAGGAAGGTTTGGATATTATCTAAGAGTAGAGAGAACTTCAGCGACAAGGCAGTCACTGACATTAGTGTGATTGTAGAGCTCTTAGGTATATTGTGCAAGCCAGCCCAGCAGGTCGAGTCGACCAGTTTTTCGACACGTATAATTATAAAGTCCATTCACTCTTTCAAGCTTTCACACACTCTGAAGTCCATTCACTCTTTCAAGCTTTCACACACTCTGAAGTCCATTCACTCTTTTGAGCTTTTCACACCCATCTGAACTCCGATCATCGTATCCATTTTCTCCAACATACTCATGACAATGAGATAATGAGATATACACATTGAAAGGATCTTCAAGACAATACATTGATTCAAAAAGGTTCTCTTTTATAATCATGCGCATATTCATCAAGCCCTAATCTCGTCTTTATTGTCAAGCCTCATGATATATATGCTTCTAGGAGAATCATGACAGATCTGATCTCGTGTCCCACCAACTCCGAAAGACTCAAAAAGAGTGGGATGTGACAGTAATGAACTCTAGAAATAGACGATGATCACTAGCCAAGCACAATGGATATTTTGGCAAGACATTAAACCAAGATCAAAGAGTTATTTTCACCGTAAACAATCACAATATCCTTTTTTAAAAGGACCATGCGATTACAGAGCAATATTAGAGACTATTTCAGAGAAATTTCATATGGAAAGAATGAGATTGTTCCAGGTTATGATTCAATTGATTTGGGTTATATAAGGATAGTATTATCCTGTGATTAGATTTCTTATCTCTATGTGATTAGGTTTCCTGGTAAGAGTGTTTTTTTTTTTTTTTGGCTAGATAGGGTAGGTAAAACGGATCGATCCCCGGGCAGCTATTACCACTAGGGTGCTGTGTTTCTCTAGCAGGGATATGATTAGGTTTCCTAGTTTAAGTCAATTTCTTTGATTGTATTCTTATAAAATCCAATAGCCAAAATTGCTCAAAATGTAGTCCCCAAGTTTTCACATGATAGACCGTCATATGACGGGTATGCTAATGAGACCTGTCTCATGGAAAACTAATAGTTGGTTTGATTGGGAGCATTTGCAGTTGACTTAGTGAAAAACAAAAACTACAGTTATTTGGGCTCCAATTTGAAAATGCAAAGGGAGATAAGGGCATTTATGTCATTTTGCATCTTCTAGTTAACACCATTACTAATGGCATTGCTGTAAGTGAAGAGCAAGAACCTGTTTGAAAGTCGCCACAACACGTAGGTACCTTCTAGATATTATGGATTCATTGAACCTTTTCTATTATTAGGCAAAAAAAAATATTAAGGATTATTTTGAAAATTTCCCAAAGTAGAGAAAATTTTCTTAGCCAAGTATCACAGTGGAAATAGCACCTTTTCTCTATCTTATGTCATGCTTTCCTTTCCTTCATGCACCATGGCAATGATTGGATTATTTAAAACAAGCAATCAATGTGAATTGTAACATGATACTCGGATCAAACATTTGAAATGACACTATCAATTAACACTTAACAGCTTTGCCTTTTGCTCGAACAATCTAAACCTAATTAAATCCTCTTTAGAATTTAACATGTTTGCCACTTTCTCCTTATGTTACTTGCTTCTTAGTAGAAGCATCATTTTAAAATTTAATATAAATGTTCTTTCTGCATTTCTTAAATTTTTTCTTTGCTTCCAAATTCTATAATCTAGTTCTAGTTCTTTGCTAATTTATTTTTAAAATATGACTAAAGTCCAGACAAACACGACTGAGTCATAAGACCGGTCATAGCTAATATCAGGAGTTCTATATATTATTTGTGTAACTTGTTATTTCCAAATTATTGTCTTTTCTTCTTAAGGATTAAAATTTTTGCTTTCAGTCTTGCTTTTCTTTGTTAATTGACATCTCACTTTAGTTTACAGTCTGTTCTCAAACTATATAGAAGGATTTTCAGGAAGAAAAAAAAAATGACAAAAGCTCTTCGAGTTTTGAGGCTAATATGCAATATCAAGGGTAACAACTAGGTGTTAACTGTTAACATGTGACATCATCACAGATTTAATGCCACCAAGCCATTTCACTATCCAAATTAACCAGCTGAATACCTTCCACAGAAAATGCAACATGAGCTTCATGCACTGATCTTTGTTCTGAACAGCCAGAGAATCCATCATCCCCGAGTAAATCAAGAACTGATAACTCTAATAAAAGAATTTCAAAAGTTAATATGCATACCTACATGCTTTTATGCCAAAAATACAAAAAATGAAATGCCAGTCGTGGTTTTAGATTATTTGATGACAATTACTAAATATATAATGATGACTAAAATAGGGTTTTAAGACACTTAACGATTTTTGGATGATGCGTCCCACGCAACCGGTTTACTGGCCTTGGTATATTTAGGAGTAGAAGGTGCATGAACGTGATCAATGGTACCAGAAACCCTGTGAGGAAATAACAGGTTCAGTTTTAAAAATAGGATATGGGCAGGAGGAACACTAGACTTGGTGCCTACCTTTTAGGGAGTATAGTCTCTGCTTTATAACATGTTGACTTAACCGCTGTGTGAGCATAACAAGCACCATAAAGCATGTTATATCCAGCTTATATAAATTATTATTTGTTCCAAACAGATAAAGGATTGATAGACATAATAAAAGTAGAGACAGATGATTCTAAACCAACATTTTAAGTGGCAAAAGAGCTCATTCACAACAAATTTCTTTTAAAAAAAATCTAGGATTATTTTTCAAATTCCCGCAATCTTTCTAAAAAATTGTGGACAACCCATTTGTGAACAACACAAACATTTGTGTATTATCATTTCTCGAATGTAAATATGTAACTTACTTTCTTCATTCAAATCAGAAGAATCCCCAGGAGTATTTCTGTTTACAGGGATGTCTGGAGAACATCTTAAGACATGAAAGTTCTCTTGTCGATCACTGGTCTCTGGATTTTCCCTTGCTTTTAACCAAAATAAAAATGAAGCTAAGGTATAAATAGGAAAAAAAAACACCATATCAATCAAGAAAATAATCACATTTAAGACACGAAATGGGTGTGCCACTAAATAAGAATTATACATGGGAGAAACTTGTCATACTTCTACATAGTCTGTTTGACAGAGACTTAAAAGCTTCGTTCAGAAAGTTCAAAAGATAGATGCAAGTTTTAGGAGTCACCATATTAAGAATATGCACATGTGATTCATTAAGACTGATAAACAAAGTCCAAAACACAGTTGACAAGGAAACCATAAATCAAGGGGAGCACATAACTCACCTAGGGTTGTCATTTGTCAGTGAGTTGGGACGAGAGAGAGAGAGAGAGAGAGTCAAATACATTCATTGTGGTTAGACATCAAACAAGGCCTGGGGAGAAGATAGGATCTAGTTCGGAGACCTGACCTCCAAAGTGCGTGTTTGATTACTATTTAATACTGGAGAAAATATGATCGGCCACTCAAGCTAATGGTTTCAATTCATCTTTGATTATGGCAAAATCTATACAAACTTTGCTATCACTTATGTTTGTTTTTGGGATTATGTTGTTCTTTGATCAAGTAAGTACTCCCTTACCTGCTAAACCATGATTGACATCTACACTAACTTGACACAAAAAATGCATTTATATATAGAGGCGTTCGAGAAGAGGTATCCTTAGCGACCCCCACCCCCCAACCAAAAAAAAAAACCCTCTACCTCCTTTATAAGAAATCTACGTGAGGTCTCAAGCAGCCTCCTCGGGCACTATTTAATAGACAGATCAAACAAGACTGTTGAAAATTAGGTGCTTTGAAAGCATTATGATCATTTGGGATCTTTTAAGTGAGGTGTGAGAAAAAACCTCCTTGATTTTATGAGTAAGAAAACAAGAGAAAATCTCCATGCCATACAGCAGTTGGAAACTTTTCTTGGATAAGTTCTAATATTGAAGGATATATGATCTTTTACAAAATGGGATATAAAATCAACATATCTAGGAAAGATATTTTTATCTCAAAGCATTGAATGTTCTTAGTTCCTTGAAGTGGACTGGGTAGTAAACTGATAAGTCAGTTAATACTCATATTATTTAAGTCCGGAAGTTAAGGAATTACTTGTTGACTAGGATTTGTGTCAAAGATAGGTTGACAAAGTTATTCTCTTAGCAATCCTTTGGTGCTGGTCAATTCATTCACTCTCACATCAATCATTTCCCAACTACGTATCATATTATGAAGTACGGCATGCATATTTTCCAATTCGATGGGTCAACTAGGAACAAGTCTACTCAACCCGGTCACATAGTGGGTGACTTGGTTGGGTCGATCTTGGTCTAGATGATTTTTTGTTGCAACACAGTTGACCCACCTGGTTGATTCATGACTTAGCTTGATTCAACCTGTGGTCTGGACAAGTCAATTGGGTCCATAGTTACCTAATTCGGTCCATTGAGATCCGAATTCCGTGCAGCACGAAACGAACAAGTCGCTGTTCGATTCGTTGAAATCCGACTCTTGAAAAATCCTTAGTTCGGTACAATTCGAGACAGCCCTATTCTAAAAAACTAGAAAGTCTCATGTATGTAAATGGGAAGTGGGGTCTTCTAAGGAAAGTCAGAAACACAAGTATAAAAACAAAGATACAGAAAGTTCAATCTGAAGAGGAAACAAAAACAATAGCTTTTAGAAATAGAGTAGAACTCAAATCATCTTTTAGAAATAGAGTAGAACTCAAATCATTAAATACCTATTTAATCTCATGCTAGACATAGCTTAATAAACTCACCGTTCCCTTCCTCAAAAAATCTGCACAGTGGGTAAATCCAGGTTTCAGATCACCGTTCAGAAGTTCGTCACGACTCGCAACTCTTGCAGTGAGGTGCTTTGATTACAGGTATGATGCCTCCTTTCTTTCTTCCATAGAGTTTCATTAAGATACAAGAAGAAAAAGGCTTGCAGAGAAAGGCTTGCAGGGTGATGGGAAAGGAGGACGGTGGAAGTGGGGGTAGGGAAAAACCGGAAAAGACAAGGGAAAAATATGTCCAATGAGTCAACTTTCCCAGTCCTGTACTGTAGGCATAATTTATTATTCTTTCCTTTATACACTCCTAGCCTCTCTCAACTTCAATTTATGCGGCAACTAACTAATCTCATCCTCAATACAAATCTTGAAAAATCCCAAATCAAATCACCTATTTAAATCTAAATCGTGCAAAATAAGCATCTTACCGGTTTATAGGATATGTATCTAATATTCATTAATCAGAGTTTGATCTACCGTTAGATTGTCATTCAAATGAAAAATGTGATGATAATAATGTGTATTTATCAAACAGTTAATCAATGGTTGAATGAACTCGGATTGATGTAAGATTTGAGGATACCTTTGGTAAATATATATGGTATGAATTTTGAACGGTTCAGATTTTAGTAGATGGGCCCGACCTTAGAGTTACACTCATTTGACACATGAGTTCTGTAAGTTAAAATCACAGAGGATCCTTATTCATACATGTCAATTTAAAGCTTACCCTTTCTCTCTCCTTATGTACACGTTTTGACAACTCATTGTACAACCAACTGATCTTTCTTGATACTATTTAAAAGCATGTCAATCCTGTCCTTTTTTTTAATATTTTTATTGTTTACCTTTAGATTTATCTAAGAATCTATAAGTGGGCCAATGAGAAATCACAACCGATGTAAATGGCTTACTCCCAAGATTAATCAAGTTCCACTCTAAAATAAATTAAATAAATAGGAGATTAAACACTTACCAGATTCATGAATAAAATATTATAGCAGAATTCACTTAATTATATTAAATAAATCAATGGTTGATCCTGACTACTTTATATTTTTTATATATGTGCCCCACTTTAAGTAGTAAAGTATTGTATAATACATTGAGAAAAATTGAAATTTTATATTAATACATTGAAAAAATTAATAATTTTAGATAATAAAGGAGAAGTAAAATAGTAAAAAAAGGAAGAGAAGGCTCTTTTCTCTCCCCTTCTGTTTTTTATGGATTTAGACATTTTTAAAAAAATAAAAAATCATAAGATATATTAATTGTGAATAAAATATATATTTTAGAAAGATCATTTATCTCTACTCAATGAATCTGATGGTGTGACCATTTCTTATTTGATGGAGTTGAAATTTATACCATTGTCAACGAAAAGAAACTTATAAATATTTACGAGCCATCAAGATTTTAATAGTAGGCTCATTGTTAGGCCCAATAGAAAAAATTAAAAATTCATAACAATGAAAAAATAGGAGATTTGAAAATATTCTTCATTAGAATGCAGTTTGGAAGGATTCAATTACGACTTAGAAATGCACACTTTCAAATAACTAGAGATAGAATTACAATATTGATTATGTATTAAAATTACATTATTCTTAATGTCTTGAAATTTATGCAGCATCATGTTTAGTGGACAAAGAAAAAGAAAGCAACAAGAAGATGATAATGTCATTTCTATTGACGAAGAAGTCGAACACGACATCGATGAGAAGAATGATGAAGATATCGATGATAATCAAAATAATCTTCCTTCAGAAAAAGAAAGTCTTTTTAAAGGAAAACCACTATGGGATGAAGTGAAGATATTGGGGGATGCGAAAACTGGTAAATTATGGCTTTGTCCACACTGTAAGCGTGAGTTCAAAAGTTCCTACACAAGAATTCACCAACACTTTTTTGGGCCAGGGCCAAATAAAAAATCAGATATTACCCGATGTCAAGCATTGCTTAAGCAACCTAAAGGTCCTCAATTATTACAAGAAATTATTGATAGAGTAAAGAAAGCGGAGAAATTCGGAGTTCATTCACAGTTAAAGCACTCAACACTTCTCCCGCTACAACAAGTTAAGCAAAAGAACTCAATTATGGAGTCCTTTAAGAAGGTAGAAAGAGATTTTGTTGACAGTGCAATAGTAAGATGGTTATGTGCTTGTGGAGTACCCTTCAACATATTGCGGTCACCATTTTTTCATGAAATGATTTCAGCTGTAAATAAAGCGCCTGAAGGATATAAAGCGCCTTCATTTGAAAAGGCTAGAACATCTTTGTTAGATGAGGAGAAAAGAAAAGTGGAGAATGAAATTGCAATAATTAAAGATACATGGCATATGCATGGTGTGTCTATCATCTCTGATGGATGGACCAACGTAAAGAATCAGCCACTGATTAATGTGCTTGCAGCAAATAAGGATGGGGCGATGTTCTTGTATGCGGTAGAGTGCTCTGGTGTTGAAAAGACTGGATCTTATATAAAATCCTTATTGATAGATGCAATTGAAGAGGTAGGTCCATCTAATATTGTTCAAATAATCACAGACAATGCAGCCAATTGCAAGCTAGCAGGTAAGGAAGTCGAAAAGGTTTATAGTCATATATTTTGGTCTCCTTGCGCCTGCCACACAATTAATTTGATCTTTAAAGATTTGTCAAAGCAGTGGCCATCATATGAAGAATTTTATACCATGTGCAAGACAATTGTGACATATATTATCAATCATACACATGCATTGGCAATATTTAGAAGTCATTCTCGATTAGAACTTCTAAAAGTTGCGAAGACTCGATTTGCTTCATATTATGTTATGATGAAGCGACTCTTAGATGTGAGACAAGCCCTTAAATCTACCGTTGTTCTTGATGATTGGAAAGAGTGGGCAAAACATGGCGATGAAAAAATGCAAGAAATAGCAGAAAACATAAAGCGATGGGTGACCGATGATGATGATACATTTTGGACAAATGTGAGGCAAATGGTAAAAATTACCAAACCCATTTTCAAAATGATTAAATTTTGTGATCAAGATGGACCATTGATGGGGGAGGTATATGAAGGAATGGACAATATGCTTGGTGAGATAAAAGATAGTCTCAATGGTTGTGCAAATTTTAAGGAGATTTATGAGATGATGGAAAATATTGTAATAAAAAGGTGGAAAATGATGCATAGCCCATTACATTGTCTTGGATTTGCACTCACACCTCGGTTTTATGATTCATCATATCTTACTAAATTAGCACCTGGTGGTGAGAAAAGAAAGCCCCCAAATCAAGATAAGGAGGTTATAACGGGAGTGATGGAAGCATTTGAAAGACTAACTAACGTAAGCATCTTCAATTTAGATTTTTATAGATATTTTATTTATTACGTTTTTAATATGTACGTAACACATTCAATAATTTGTAATTTGTTTTTTTAATAGGACATTGAAGCTGAGGCTAAGTTGAGGGCTCAATACGCCATATTTCATTCTAAAGATGGTATTTTTGGGCTTCCTGCGGCAAAGGTGGATGCAGTCACTATGCCACCAATAAAATGGTGGTCAACATATGGATCTGAGACGCCAGAGCTAGCAGAGATAGCTATAAAAGTTCTTGCACAACCTGTTAGCTCATCGTCTACAGAGAGGAATTGGAGTACATATTCATTTATCCATAATGTCAAAAGAAATAGGCTTAACGCAAAACGTGCAGATAAACTTGTCTTTATTCATTCAAATCTTCGCCTTTTATCACGCATGAAGGAGGGATATAATGAAGGACCATTCAGAAAATGGGACATTGATCCTGAGCCAGATGTTATTGATGATTCAAGTGCACATTTAGAAGACCTAAGGTGGAAAACACTAGACAATGATGAGGAGCCTCAACTTCAAAATCGTAATGAGAGTAGAGTGGAGTCGCGACTAAGTGGTACATCAAATGTTGCAGTCACCCAATCCTCTTTACAATCACGTCCACCTAGTAGACAAAGAAGTATTTCATCATACGGATGCAGTTTGCCATCTTCTCATGACAAAGGGAAAAAGCATTGGAAATGAAGACTTTTATTTCATACTCCTATTTCTTATGAATTTTTATTTTACGTTACTTTTTATTTATGTTTTGGTGTTTGATATTTTATATAATTTTTATTTGGTGTTTAGGATTTAATTTATTTTATATGGATAGTTAAATGATTGAGGTTTATTGATTAATAATAGAAAAAAGTTATGGATTGTTTTTAAACATGGATTTGCTCATAGTTTATTGATTTAATGTTTTTAATCGTTTATTTGCTCATACTTATTAAAGCATCAAATGACTAAAAAAAAAATAGTTATGCATATATTGAATGGACATACGAATCATATCGAATTATATATTCGAATTAACTTAGCGAATTCATAGAACTCGAATTGCGAATCAAGCGAATTGAAAACCGAATTAACTCAGCCTACCCCATCGAATTTTCGAATTTGAGTAATTGTCGAATTGCGAATTGCGAATTCGAATCCGAATTGGTCGAACTGCGAATCAGGTAACTATGATTGGGTCGTCCTAGAGCAAGTTAGTCTTAGAAAAAAAAATCTCTTATAAATATGTATTTATATTAAAGCATATATTAACTTATGTATCTGCCAAATAAAGCATATACGATACAGGTCCCAAGCTGTAGCTCAGCTGGTTGAGACAAGGGTGTGAGTGGGAGAGCATGTGTTTGAGTATCCAATGTAGCTGAGAGAGGAAGAGAGAGAGCAGAGGGGAGGGGAGGGGAGGGGAGGGGGGAGCATGTCAATCAACTACTAGTATTGTAATATCCCGGACCTCGAGGATGTAATTAGCCTAATTAATTGCAGTGTTAGTTGATTAAGCTCAATTAGTAGCCAAACAGGTCCGATTAATTATTAGGATCATGTGTACGAAGTTTAGTTTAGAGTTTAGATCCGGATTCATTTGGGTATAGTAAGGGGGTAGTTAGCAACTTTCCGAAGAATTTAGGGGCTTTTTCGTAATTTTAGATTTTTGAGATTTTGGTACTGTTGGGTAGGTTTTTTTTTAATTTCCTAAACTTCAGTCTTCTGTCTCTCTTGATCCGGAACCCCGAAGACCCTCTAAAACCAAGACTGACCCAAACCCAGTGTTTTTAAAAGCGCGAGGCGCATCAAGGCGCTAAGGTCTCCTGGGGCCTAGGCGCGAGGCGACGCGCGGGCTTCATTGAAGCGAGGCGCACATTGTATATAAATATATATATATTGATATAGATAGATAATTCACAAAATAGAACAAAAGTAGGACAAATTAGACAGACTGACAGATAATTGGCAAGGAATATTAGAAAATTTCTAAACGTCATAAAGCATCCATCACTATAAATGTTAAACATTCAACAAAAGTACCAAAATCCATCAAAACCAATACAACTTCAAAGTCAAAGGAACAACACAGATGCTCCTAAGGAGGACCTAACGAGATTGGTGATAACCTGATGATGTTTTTAAAAAAAAAGCCCACAGACCAGCCATACTAGGTCATCTCAAAATTTCAGCATGGGCCCCACTGATGGATGGTTAAGTCGGTGATGGCATAAGCAAAATATGATTCTTGCCCCACCGATTTGATGATGCGTTTGAAAAAAAAAAAAAAAAGCCCCAGACCAGCCAGTGCAGGTCATCCCAAAATTTCAGCATGGGCCCCACTGGCTGCTAATCAGGCGGATCGCTGGCTGCTGGCTGGAGTGGATCGCTGGCTGGTGTTTCTCATTTCTCCGTTCTCTTCCTTTTTTTTTTCGTTGGATGATACAGGAAACAACTAGGGCAGGGCACGGCATCTTTATTTATATTAGAAAATTTTCATTTAGCCCCTTACATCTCTTTTTTTTTAATTTAAAGCCTGGGTGACAATAAGGCGCAAGGGGCGCGCGCCATGAGCCTGGACCTGAGGCGCGCGCCTTAGGGGCTTTTTTGGGGCCTGTTTCAACTCGCCTCGACTCCCATCACTTGAGGCACAATTGCTGGGCCTTGACGAGCCTTGAGCCTAGGCGCGCTTTTTAAAACCCTGCCCAAACCCATTTAAACTCATTTCTTTCTCTCTCCTCATTCATTTCTTTCTCTCCCCTCACTCGTGAATGGCCACCTGCTCTCTCTTTCTTTATTTTCTTTCCTTCTTCCTTATCCTCCTTTCATTTCGTTTCTGCCTCTCCCCTCTCATTCCTCTTCTCTCTCTCGTTCACTCCCTCACTCTCCTTGCTATCACCAGAATCCGAGCACACCATCACCACCACCATGCTCTCCTTTTTCCTCTCCACTCTCTCATCTCTCTCACTCATCTCTCATTCACCCAGCCTTGCTATCACCAGAAGAACCACCTACACCACTGCCAGCCACCATCGAAACCCAGCCCATCTCTCTCTATTTCCCTGGTTCTCTCTCCCTCTGTTTTCCCCCCATTTTGCCTCTCCTTTCTCCCTTCTCCCTGCCACATGAATCAACCCCCACCTCCCCAATTCTCTCTGTATTTCATCCTCACTCTCCCTATCAACGTGAGTCAACCCCACCCATCTTATTCTCTCTCTGTTTTCCTCTGTGTTTCCTCCTTTCTCCCACCAATGGACCACCAAAGAGACCTCATCACCACAATTCCAGTGGGCCACCGATCAAGTGGACCCCACAACCTCAACCATATCAATTTCAATCTCTTTCTTAGGTATGCTTCTTTCTTTTGATTAACTTGAGTTAATTGGGGTTTTCTATTAATTAGTGTTAGATGGGTGTTTTAGCATGTTAGCTATTGATTTTGTGTAGTGATTTGGTTTGATTTGGTTATTCTATTTAGGTTTGGATTTTGGGCATTTTGAGCTAAGTTGTGGATTTGGGCATTTTTTTTAATTTCTCACCCAAAGGGAAGTGGATATTTATTTTATGATGTAGATATGCATGTGATTTATGGATTTATTGCTTTGAATTGGTTTAATGATGGTTTTGAACTCAATTGTTAAATAGGTTTGAATTTATGGAAAATAAATGGATAGAATGATGGAGATGATGAATGAATGATTTTGATAGTTTTGATGGGATGAAATAAGGAGCATGTCTCTGTAATGTGTTGAGGGCTTGGCCCTGACATTTGATTGCAGAAAATGGAGAAAGAAGGGATTTTGGATCCCTAAAACTGAAGCTTTCGAGCTTCAGATTGAAAGTTCTGGAGCAAGTCGGTTAACCGAGTTTGGAAATCGGTAACTAACTTGTAGTTCGGTGACCTGACCTGTCGGTCACCCTTTCGGTTAACCGAAGGGTGACCTGACCTGTCGGTCACCCTTTCGGTTAACCGAAGGGTGACCGACCAAGCTAGCATGATTACTTTCTTTTTATAAGCTTTTATAGTATGAATTTCTGTATATACGAACAAGCATCACTAAGCTAGCATGATTCCACATAAGAATTATTGTACGACTGCAGCTCGATATGTATGAAACCGTAGTATGAATTTTTGTACAGGGAGTGATTAACCCTTACATGTGTACAGGATCTATGATCCTATGATCATGTATGAACAGGCTAATCACCTGAAGTGGATTAAAGATCTTATGGACAGGGTAAGGACCCGAAGTGACATGACTTATTGTCATGGTGGTGCATTTTCTGCTATAAGAATATGTTTTCAGTGGAATTTATAAAAGAATAGATCAGTTTTGTAAGTAAGAATTTATGGTTTTATATGAGAGTATGAATTACATGTTTTGAATTGAACTTATGAAATATTGTTTTAATCACTTCCCACTGAATATCTGTTTCTATTTATATATATATATATATATATATATATATATTCACCTGCCGCATAATCATATAGCCTGATGATGCTATGCTTGCATAGGTACTTAGCTCATCTACTGGGGACGCGAAGTTGTTGATTCAGGTGATACAACCTGATGGTGAGTACGAGTGATGTGTAAACAACAATGTTGTTTTGACCAACACATGCGTGCTTTCATTATAATGGATAGTGTATATTTATTTTCTTGTGAGTATAGATTTTGTAGATGTTTTTTAATTAAATTACTTTGTAGTTTTTATCAACTTTAACTTAAGATTAGAATAAATGTGCATACTCTAAAATGTTATTTTGTACCTTTTGGTTAAATAATAAGTTCCGCTGTGTTTTATGATAACTTGAGGAAATATTTATACCTAACCGCAGACTTCGATCCTAAGGGACCATGATTGGGGGCCAAGTTGGAAGGTTTGTTTATTAAACATAAATATTGGGCCCCTAATCTCACGTTAATTCCCAGGCCCATTTCTGGGGACGTGACAAGTATGTGTGCCAGTTACAAGTAACTTGGTCTCCCAAAGGAGAAAGGAAACATATGGTTGACATATCTAGTGCAAAATCTCAATATTATGCCATGGTTCATAGCATTCGTGAACTGATGTTGGTGGAATCTTTATTGAAAGGGAGGACAAATTTAATTTTCTAATAAGAATATATTTTGATAATAAATCTGACAATTCACATATCATCTGATTTGTATATCAAAAGAGAACCAAACACAACGAAATGCTGATCAATTCATAAAGAAGTAATGGTGAAAGATGTGAAATCAGTACACCTATTAATTGTTAATTTCTTGATGCACGAAAAGCTATAATTAAGGATGTAGTTGACTAACTAAATAGTTAGACCCCTACCAAAAAGAGCATAGTACAAACAGCCAAAATCACAAACAGCAGATTAAAGAGCATTACAACAAATGAAAAACGAGGCCGAGCATATATGCTGCCAAAACAGAAAAAATGCTACATATGAAGAAATAAAAAAATATCCGAAATACTCCAATTTTTTATTAAAAAATTACCATTTATCGTGTGAACAGATCCATGATCTTGGGCAACTGTGGCCAAGTTAGTCAAGCTGAGGATATCCAAAGAGCGTTGTTCATGTGCATATTTAGTTCTTTCATTAGCACAATTCTCTAATTCAGTCATCTGTTGTTGTCTTTTTCTTTGATCGAAGTACTGCTTTTGCCTTGAAAATTTATAAGTTTGGATAAGAGCAGGCCAATGTACTATATTATATATGCAAAGATGAGACTTGCATCATGCAATTTAATAGCACAATTCAAGAAATTCTCTCTAGCTCTATGGGGCCCACCTTTGATCAATGCACCTCATGCATATCCTCCCCCCCCCCCCCCACAACAAATAAAAAAGAAAAAAAGAAAAGAAAAGAAACCAAAAAGAAAACCCTCACACGTGCATGATCTGACGCAATTTCATACTCATCAGACCTTTACTCACCATTGAAAACTGAAGGTTAGGATGACATGATGGGGCTGATTTTTTCCTAAACCTTACCCATGATGAGATCTTTCCATCCCCTCTATCCCCACTGATAAGCATGCAGTGAGGTGGGCCCAATGAGCTGGACTGCATTTGAACTGTATGCTATCTCTTAGGTGAAATTTCCTCTAGAAAAAACATCCAACTATAAAGAATAATTAACAAGTAAATAGTTTTAGACTGACAGTTCCCACGAGAAGAAATAAATACAGCAACCAAATTCCTAAACAAACTAGGTGAGGTACGGTTACTAAACTCTTAACAAAAACTAAACTGAAAAAAAAAAAAAAGGAGCAATTTACCTATTTTGTATTGACTTTCTTGACTGAGGTTCCCATCCCATCAACAGCATAAGATAAAATGAGAAAACAAGATGTTAATGGGTCAAGAATGATATTCATCATCATTTGATCATATAAGTAAATATCCCACATACATCACTGAGAATTATGCACATTTTACAGAGAGAATTGGATTCATGATAAATCAAGACAACACATAATTCTGTATTATTTAGATAAACTCTTCAAAAGAAACTCTAAGTATAAATTGGTTGCAATCCATAGGAATATGTGACAGAGAGTTCTCACTTAGGATTAAAGGCCCAATGTTTATCATATATTTTCACTGTTGATCATTGTAAACTTAGAGTACATACCTAAGATAAATTGATTAAGTTGAATTTTGGGGAATCCGTGATCTATGAATAGAGCACCCCATCCCCCACGCCCCACCCACACTGAATTGATGGAGGCCCCAGATGAGCCAACAGACTCATATATATCATAAATGAGAGTCTCACTGGACAGGAGATCATCATATAGGAAAATGATACTAAGATATGACATAATGGTGAGATTACTTTTTGCTAGGGGCCCACAAGGGAACAGCTGGACAGGATTAGATCATGTTTGGATGGGGGGGGGACATCGGTCATGTTTCAACTTTCAACCCCATTTAATCACTGTAGAATAATCACTGTAAAGATGTGAATTTTCTACTGCTGTCTTTGGTTTCACTTCAGTTGAGAGGATATGAGATAAAGTTCTTTCCTTTATTATGAAAGTAATCAATGGCTTAGAGATCAAGTCAGAGATCAAGAAAAATCTGGTAATTTTTTTTATACAGAGAACTATTAAAATATAGTAGATCCCATACTAATACACATTCATTTTCAACATGTTGTAGTTTGCCAATGGATACCTTTGGATTTAACAAAACACATTCTTTCAAGGACATCTTTAGACTACATTCCATAAATTATAAAACAAGAAATAGAGAAAGAAAAATAAAAAATAAACAAAAAAGTAAATCATAACTATACTTACAGTTGTCACTTTCCGCCTTGATCCACCCATCCATTGTAACATTTTACCTAACGCAACCCTCCATAAAATAAATAGAACAAATTAGCAACCAAGCTGACAAATGAAACCAAAATAAATGAAATCCCCTAAACAAATTAAAAGAAATTAGTCCATAGATTAATCATTTAATGCAAGCACATCATCATAGCCTTATCCCATTTATCTGGAGCTAGCTTTTTGAGTTCTACTTCTACCCTTTTCAAAACCATTTTCTCAGTAACTATGAATGATCAATGTCTTCTTCTCATTACTTCATCCAAGGTCCTTACAGGCCTCCCCCTTTTGCTAGTTCCTTGAACTAGTCGCCTTTCAATATGTCATACAAGGGTAGTTTTTGGTCTTCCATTTATATGACCAAACCATCTCAAATGACAATCCTTGATTTTTCACTTCTATTGGAGCAACCCATAAGTTTCACCTCATTAATATTATTCCCTCTTTGGTCCTTTCCTGTTACTCCTCAAATCCATCTTAATAAGCACATCTCAGCCACATGTATTTTAGCTTCTGCATTGTCCAACATTCAGCTCCATCCAACAAAGCAGGTCTAAAATGCTCGCTTCATGAAAATGCCCTTCAATCTAAGGGGCAATCAGAGATTGCATCAAACTGCACCAGCTTGTCCCTAGTTTGGCCACCCTGAAAGGCCAACTCTAATCCTAGTTAAGGCATCCGGCTCAAGTAATCTATTTGTTGTATGGTTGTTCTTAGATATTGAAATCTATCAGAATATGGAAATAAGTATTCTTCAGTTTTAACAACTCCACTGTCAACTCATGGATCCGCAAAACTTCACACTCCATAACATTATGTCTTTAGTATGCTAACTTAAACCAAGGAACTTCATCTTGGATGCCAGCCACTGATGTCCATAATTAAGGAGAACAAATAGATAGTTGACCCTTGGTGCAGTCCATTTCCAACAGAAAATTCAAACATGTCCACACACACAATTCTCACACTTATTACTACACCTTTCATTCATGCCTTGTATAATTTTGATGTAATCATTGAGAATGCATTTTTTACCTTCAATAACCTCCAAATTATTTGCTTTGAGACAAGTCATGGTCCTTCTCTGAATCAATAAAAACCATTTGTAAATTCTTCTTCTTCTCTCAACTCTTTTATGAGTTGTCTAAATAAGAAACGACTTTTGTAGAAGGTTTGCTTACCATAAAGCCAAACTGGCTTCTAAAATATTTTATTATTGTTTAGTTGTAGCTCTTTTACCCTCTTCCAAATTTTTCATCACAATGGAACATAAATTTGATAGCTCGTTACTTTGCACAAATTCTAATATCTCCTTTTTTTTAATGGTCTAAAACTCTAAATATCTCCTTCGTTTTAGTGAAAGGAATAAGAATGCTATATTTTATTATCGTTTAGTTGTAGCTCTGATACCCTCTTCCAAAGTTTTCATCACATGGATCATATTTTTTATTTTTATTTTTGAATGGTCTAAAACTTTAAATATCTCCTTCATTTCTATCTATCTAGATGCAAAATTAAAATTATGCATGCATGTGTCGTTCTTATTTAAACCACATAAGATCTGTCTACAGTGCTCACCTAGATGCATAGCAATCATGGGGGACCAGAATTGAGCAAAAGACCCGTCCAATCACATTGTGAGTCATAACCCTTAAATCTACTTGACCTAAAAATTTGATGGTTTTGTAAGTTGTGGTTTTACAAAAATTCAAAAAATCCACATTATTATGAATGAGGGCCAAATTGAACTGTCCAAGTCATCGTGGGCAAGGGAAATGGTTTGGGGGTGGGTTTTGGTCATGTTGGCCAAAACAGGGAGGTGCTTAATTTCTTAATGTAAGCATCTTGGTTCTGTGATCAAACTTGCATGCATGTGTGTGCAAACACGCAAGCAAGTGCAGATCTTATATCCTCCGGTTCTAGTTCCAAAAGCCCCCTAAAATAAATAAAATTACACCAACTTGCATCTCTCCCGAACCCTATTGAATGGATCTCTCATCAAATATGAAGATTATGTGAGAATCAATCTATTGCGACAAATCCGCAAGCATATAAAGGAAACTAGAAGACATGATCAAATCAACTAAAACCAAAACCTAAATTCAGATTGCTTCAAATCCCCATTGCAGATTGAAATATGGCATTTTCTTTAGTAGATTTTCTAACAAAATGTAGCTTGTATGGGTAAATAGAAGCACAGAAGAGGAACCTGATTCTTAGAGAAATGGCGATCTTTCTAGTTCGAATGGGTTTGCTGCCTTTCAAGTTCTCTTCTTCCTTCGAATGAAAGCGCGATTAGTAAAAGCCTGCTTTTATTGATAGGTGCCTTTCCACAGGCAATGAGCCACAGAAGAAACGGGGCCTTCGCTGTTATTAGCAAATCAAAAGGAGAAATTTCAAACGAAGATGTGGCCCACCAAGCTGTTTACATTACAGCCAAAAGGACATATAGAAAGAGCATCCACAAAGCTGTTGCTTTACAGCCAAGGACATATGCACCATGCAGATCATCCAGGCTTTGGGGCCCACCCCACCAGGAGGCAATACAAATACAAATGATGCTATAATATCCTCTGATGGGAAACGGCCGTGCAAATAATTCTACTGGATACAGCATAAAACGCCCAAGAATCCTCATTGCATCTTGAAAACGGCCAAAACAAGAGGGAAATTTCTACAGATTTTACAAAAAAAAATCCCCAAACTTCCAAGAATAGCTCAAAACCGCTACCGATTTCGCTCACAGATGAACTAAAAAAATCCTTCATACAAGTGATTTTTCGGAGATTTAACCTAAAAACACCGAAATATCGCATTATAACAAAAAGAATTCCCAAACTGCACCTAATGCATTGCGTATATCAGGAGATCTGTTTCAAAACAACCAAAACGAATTCCCAAACTTCCATAAATAGCTCAAAACCGATACCAATTTCGCTTACATGAACTAAAAAACCTTCCTACAAGTGATTTTTCGGAGATTTGACCTAAAACCACCGAAATATCGCATAAAAACAAAATGCATGTCACATATAGAAAGATCGCATCGAAAACAAACTCAAAATGCTCCAGAACCTCCTAAAAGCAACTGATGAACTCATTACAACTCCAGAAACAGCAGAGATAAGCAGAAAAATGCAGCAGATGAGATTCAAAGACGTAAAACTCCAAAAAATCGTGATTTCCCGGGAAAGATCTGATGAATGAACCAGTAACATTTACGGAACAGACTCCAGAAAAAGCGAAAACCACTTCAAAACCTACTTAGATCAACAGAGAATCTCTGACATTCATCGAAATAGCAACGAAGCAGAGGAATTCGAATTTACAAAGCTAAAAAACGCCATAGAGATCTTACCAGCAACCAAAAAAAAACCCTAGATTTCGAGCGAGAGAAAACGCTCTCCGCAATCAGTCCCGCGTTCTATCTGTCTCTGCGCTTCGAACTTGCAGAGCTGCCTCAAATACAGGGGCCGAGGCGTACGGATTCCTTCTCATCGTAATGTACAGTGCCACGTGTAATGCGCGGGAAGAATTAATATGAAAAGAAATACTCGCCTTCAATCGCAACCGTTTGATCAAATCATACGGGTCGGAGAGAGCAATATTAACAGTTGACTAGTGACTGCCCGCGCACCGTGAGACACAACTAAAGCTAGACCACCTAATAACTAATTTGATTGGGTGCTGCTATTGGCACACAAAAATTTTCTTTTCAAACACAAGGATTTTTTATTTTTTCTTATTACATTTATATCCCTTTATGAAATGACTAAAGTAGCCATTATCCAACAAAAACTCAAATCAGATTTTCTTTTCACACACAATCTCCATTCTTCTTCCCTAAAGAGCTTCTCCCAACTCACTCTCCACTTCTCACTCTCCACTTCCTCCATCTTCCTTGGGCATTCTATCTCACTCTCCACTTGCATTTTATTTTTTCTGGGCATTCTATCTCACTCTCCACTTCCTTCATTTTCCTTTGCAACTCATCTTTCACTCACATTCCTCCATTTGATTGTGCAATGAAGGAAGAGATGGATGAAAACAACAATCAAATGGTGCATTTTAATCAAAGCAGTAGTGGAAAGGTATTTTCCATTGATATTTTTTTTCATTTTTGTATATTTTGTAATTTCTTCATCTCGCCTGAAACTTCGAACCTCCCGATATGTACGGTATTTCAGAACCGAACATACAGCATATGTTCGGACGTACAGGACCGAACATATGACATATGTTCGGACCTATACAACCGAACATAAGCTATATATTCGGTCGTGCACTTCCGAACATATAGCATATGTTCGGTCCTGAGATTCCGAACAGATGCTATATGTTCGGAATTAAATATCCGGACACTGATATTTAATTAATATATTATGCAGGTCTCTACGCAAGAAAATCAGGTTGGATCGGACTTTGTCATGGATTATACCAGTGAGTTTATAACTCACGAGTTAAGACCAACATATGTAGGATTTATTATTCAAGTTACATTTACTTATTACTAAATTCGTATTTAATTTGTTTGTTTATTGTAGATATTTCACAGCCGCGATTCGTTGATCAGTTGGGCTCGTGTAGTAGGAAGGAAAAATGGGTTTGTTATCGTGATAAAGGTTTCAAATGCTGCTCGAGTGGGTGTCAAAGCGAGAGTACTCCTTGCTTGCGAGAGAAATGGACAATATAAACAAGAAGAGTGCCAAAAGCGAAAGAGGATCAAACAAACCGGTTCAAAGAAATGTGGATGTCCTTTCGCACTAAAGGGTAAAAAGTTAGACTCAAATGATGATTGGATGTTGGAGGTCATATGTGGTGTGCATAACCATTTGGCAGCGGAATATTTAGAAGGGCATTCATTTGCAGGAAGATTATCAGAGAAGGAAACAAAGTTGCTGGTTGACATGTCGAAGAGCATGGTTAGACCAAAAGAAATTTTGGTTACGTTGAGACAAAGAAGTGAATTAAACGTAACCACAATGAAGACCATATACAATGCACGCTACAGATATAAAGTTAATGAACGGGGTGGAAGAAGTCAGATGCAACAACTACTTGGTAAGTTGGCAGAGCATGATTACATATAATGGCATAAGAATTGTGAGGATAGCGAGATTGTAACTGAATTGTTTTGGACGCACCCAAAAAGTATAGATTTGTTGCGTGCATTTCCACATGTCTTGATAATGGACTGTACTTACAAGACCAATCGTTATCGCATGCCTTTTCTGGAGATTGTTGGAGTCACATCCACAGACATGACTTTTTCAGTATGCTTTGCATACTTTCATGCTGAACGTGAAGAAAATTATGCATGGGCACTAGGTGTATTGCGTTCTATTATTGGCGATGGTATTCTTCCTGATGTCATTGTGACGGATAGAGAATTGTCACTCATGAACGCCATTAACAGAATATTCCCTGGTGCTACTCATTTATTATGCAAATGGCACATTAATAGAAACGTATTGGCGAGATGCAAGAAGTTGTTCGAAACGAAAGAAAAATGGGACAGGTTTATTTTGAGCTGGAATATGTTGGTGTCTTCATCCACAGAAGATGAGTTTGGTGAACAACTCAATAAGCTAAATAATGAATTCAGCACGTACCCTGATGCACTCAATTACGTGAAAGGTAGTTGGTTGGATGCTTACAAAGAGAGATTTGTCTCCGCATGGACGGACAATTGTGTCCATTTTGGGAATACTACCTCGAACAAGTAATTTTTTTAAAAAAATACTTTATTTGATTTATGCTTATTAATTAATAAGACTAACCTCTTAATAATCCAATGCAGGGCCGAGAGTTCACATGCACAACTCAAAAGACAGCTTGGTTCAAGTCAAGGAAATTTTGAAGCAGTTTGGTATAAAATCCATAATTTGCTTGAGTTGCAGCATACCAATATCAAAGCTTCATTTGAGAAAAGTAAGACAGTTGTGCAACATAATTTCAAGCCGGCAGAATACAAAGATCTTCGTGGTAATGTTTCTAAAAATGCACTTGATAAAATTTTAACAGAAACCAAGAGAGCTACAGTAGTTGGAATTAACGCCAGTGTGTGTGGTTGTGTTATTCGACGCACACATGGATTACCCTGTGCGCATGAGATTGCAGAATATATCAGTCAAGGGCGGCCTATTCCTCTAAGCTGTGTACATCAGCATTGGAAGAAGCTTGATATGTTGCCAACTGCTTCGTCGATGACGAGTTCTTCTATGGGTTTGGATTGCAAGGCAGATTTGGAGTTACTTGAAAGCTGACACATCAACTCGACGAGATCCAAGCGCTTTTGAATTGGTGCCGTCTGCACAGGATAGCTACTCTCCTAAATCAGTTGCAGTGAAAGATGTTAAAAATAAAGGACAATTGGGATTCAAACCAAAGAGAAACGAGAAGATAAGGGCGATTCGTACAAGGTCAAAGAACATTAGTAATTATGTGGACTCATTTCCCGTGGGTCTGAGACCTTACATTAAGGTTGTAAAGGATGTTGCAGCTGATGGTAATTGTGGATTCAGAGCAATCGCTGGATTGGTAGGCCTACCCGAGGATGAATGGAGACAAGTCAGAAGAGATTTATTATAAGAGCTGCTTGCACATGTAGACCACTACAGACAATTATATGGAGTGGAGGAAAGAGTTGAGGAATTGGTTGAAACATTATCATGCATGGATGACAACCCATTGATAGACTATTGGATGACTATGCTTGACATGGAATATCTCATAGCATCACGTTATAATTTGGTGTTATATCATTTGAGCAGAGAACAATGCCTGACTTTCCTGCCTTTGCGATCTGTGTCGGTGCCAATGCCTTCTCGGAACGAGAGAACAATCGGTTTTGTTAATGGGAATCATTTTGTACAACTATTTTTAATACCTGGTCATCCAATTCCGCCTATTGCAAATAAGTGGAAACAGTTTCATTATCCTTGTGCGGATGGATGGGAGACTCCATATAGGGAGCGGATTGTTTAATTCAAAGAGCTCGTAACTCCAGATGTATCAATAGCAGAGACAATTGATTTGGATTGAATGTAATTGGACACAATTCGTTTATGTTTCTGTATCGGAATGTTCTTTTAATCATTTAATGAAGTTGATGATGTTTTTTTTTCTTTCTGTGCATTCTATTAAAATAAGCTTTTTTATGTTGAATGTGGTTGAGTCCGTGCTTATTAATTGAATGCAGACTCATTAAAAAAAGTTAAATTCGTAACTGTAATACCGTTCGGATACACAGTGCCGAACATATCCATATAGTTCGGTTCTGAGTAACCGAACATCATGGATATGTTCGGCACTGAAGTTCCGAACATCATGAATATGTTCGGACCTGAGTTTCCGAACAAAAACGTTTTGTTCGGAACTGTGTATCCGAACGGAGGTTCAGTTACCCTACTTTGACAGTATATAATGAAAATATTTCAACCTGTACATAAAAAATCAAGCACTATCCAAAGTAATTAAAGATAACATCAAATAACTAAAACACATTTGACGGCAAGTACATCCATATTCAAATTACACAAGAACATCGTCTTAAAATAACCATGTTAGTACTTGAAAAAAATATATTACAATGTTTTTTTGTTTTTCGTCAATTATAACAACTGTTTACATTTCTTCAACTGTCCATTCCCCTCCTGGTCCTAGTGCGACTGTAAGTTTGTGAACTCATGTGGGGATGTCGAAAGGTTCATTGAGCATCCTCAATTGAAACTCCCCGTAACACATGTGCCACCTGATTCACATGGGTATATAATCCCCGCGGGTCTTCAACCCAATAGTCTTCACCTCTTCCTGTAACCTCATCAAGTAGGATCAGTGCATCTGAATTACGCTGCTGATAGTCAATCATACCGCTACCACTTGGCTCATTTTCTTCGGGACGGGGCGCGAAATTAGAATGAAAGTTTGGGTGTTGTAATATCCTCCACGATACTCGTGCATACCAATCCATATACCCGGGAACGAAATCTGAAGGACGCCTAACTGGTTGACTACGATTCAATGCAGATAGTAGGTGATTAGGCCATCCTTCCCAAACTTGATTGATATATTGATATGCGATTTGATAGTCACGGGCAGTCGGACCTCGCGTAGCACGAATAGGGGCTAATGGCGGTGGAGGAATCATCTGAACTCTCCCAAACTGTCTGAGCACCCTATCTGGGTGATAAGGCTCAACAACATCCATACATTTGATGCACCACACAGTAGTATGCAACTTCATTGAAAGGATGATATTGTCTAACATCACGATATGGGTCCCAAGTCACCTGAAAGTAGTTAGTCCAATCGTAAGATATGAAAGTATATAATAGAAAATAAAAAATTAATCCTATACACTATTTAAAAGAAACATCAAGTTAATTACCTGATCAGCACTCATGACATCAATTCTCTCTCGTATGCTTTGTAAAGGAGCAGACTCTCTACGAGGAAACCAACGATGAACCCGGGGAAACCAACGATGAACCCGGGGCTGAATGGCTTGATAGAGTAAGTTTGGAGTCGGAGCCAAACTTTCGAAGTGTTCGTACACCCAAGCTTCTAGTAGAGTCAAATAGCCGGCTATTTGTTTCACATCATGCCTGCTTGCTAACCCCAACTGCCTGTATAAGTATGCTAGTGCAGCAGCACCCCATGCATATGAACATATGGCCTCTACATCCACGAGTTTTGTAAGGAAAATGATCGGCACCCGTGTGCCACTCTTGTCAGTAAACAAGGTACAACCCAATAAGTACAGAAGGTAAGCTCTTACTGCAAAGTCTATCATCTCGTCCCCATCATCATCAGACAAACTGGAAAACCTTTCCCGTAACCACTCCAATCTAACTGATTGGCCCCGCACTTATATCAACTCGTCATGTGCTTCTACCGGTTCTACTCCTAGTGCATCAACGAGGAGTGCTTGAGCTTCTTCATATGACATTCTTTCATTATAAGAAACCGTCCGCCCAATCACTGAGATGCCTAGGATAGATGCAACATCATCTAAGGTGATGGTCATCTCACCAAAAGGCATATGAAAGGTGTTCGTCTCAGGTTGCCACCTTTCCACAAAACCAGATACAGTAATCTTATTGACGGAGCGGTAAGATGCAGTCACTAATGGAGCCAATCCAGACCTCGAGACTAAATCCCTAAACCTGTCAGACTCATTCAGTTGCCACAAAGGCACTTTCTGCCCATGACTTAGACATTTCATTGGGCCTCGATCCTGCATTCAACCATTAATACATAATTAAATAAATTAACAAATGAATAAAACTTTCATATGAACAAGTGAAACACACCTGTCCAATCCAAATGTACCCAGTTGTATGTGTATCAAAGCTGGTCAATAAGGACCTATCTTGTGGCCCCAGAGCTGGTTGATCTTCCATCTCTTGTTGTTGTTCTTCCTCTTCCTCAGATACCTCTGGGTCTTCTACAACCTCTTCTACTATCTGACGTCGCTTCCTATTTGAAGCAGTAGGTCGCACCCGAGAAGAGCTTGGCCGGTCCATTTCTAAAATACGAAAGGAAAAAATTTTATTGTACTGCTAGATCTCTATATGTTCGGACCTGAGTGTCCGAACAAATTGGTTTTGTTCGGACCTGAGTGTCCGAACAAAAGTAATATGTTCGGACACTCAGGTCCGAACAAAAACAATTTGTTCGGACGTTAGTGTCCGAACATTTGCAACCCGTTCGGTCAACCAGAGCCGAACAGTCGCGATTTCTGAACCTAAAACCGCGACGATGGTGGATCAAATGCAACCCAAAACTCGTAGAAATCAGTAACATTGTTTGTCAAAACTTATATTGAATGAAAATCTATCCTAATAACAAGTTTTCATGGAAAAATAAGTAATCTAAGATGGAAAAAAATGGTAAAGAATAGATAGGAAAGAAGAAGAAATAGTAATGTTGGAAGGATCCATTTACCTTTGGAAGAGAAGGATGTCTAAAGGAATAGGAACACCGGTGGCTCGCCGGAGAATCGCCGGAAAATGGATCCAGTCGGTGGAGTGGAAGTCCCTTTTGGTTTGTGTGTGGGAAGAACAAGAAGAAGATGTGTGTGGGAAGAAAGAAGAGGGGAATGAATATAAGGTCAGTTTAGGAACTTTTGATGTGTGTGGAAAGAAATACATTCATTTTTAAATTTTAGTAATGTATGTGGAGATGAATTGTGTGGGAAAAGATAAATTTTGTGTCCCAATAGCAGCACTCATTTGATTTTTTACATCCTATCTGGGTAATTCGGTCCACCATATTTAACGATGTCCTCATTACGATTATCCATAAACATATGTAGTTTCTACTTTTGAGCATGTCAATTTTGTTCGTGTCCTTGGAAAATTGAATGGAGTTACACATTTGCTAGATAAAATGAGCTACTCCTTGAACAAAGCTTTTATTTGGGATATGGTTTTATGACGTGGGGTATCCTTTTGTTGGTGGGTTTATTTATTTATTTGTGTAGATGTTGTTTTATGGATTCTCTCTTGTTATTTGGCCTATTATGATGCTTTTTTTTTTAATGAAATTACCCTTCTACAAAAAAAAAAAAAAAAATGGAGTCAAATTTGGGTATTCAAAACTTTATATGAGTTTCATATTGAGTTTCAAAATACAAACCCAAGCCCAATCCTTATCCAAAGAAGCCCAACTCAAAATCACTTTTAGGAAGGTCAGACCTTGCTGGTTTCAAATTTAACACAACCCAAGTGGTAACCCCCTAGAGTTCATAATTAGTAAGTGCCCGTGCATCAAAATAGCAGATCTAACTTGAATTTCTAAATTCAGTTTTTTCTATTGGGCCAATTTGGCGACTCTAATAATATAGTCAAGTGAAGTAAAGTTGATTTTGAAGAAAGAATAAAATGTAAGTGGGTTATGATGGTATTTTATTTTTTAGTTGTTTGTTATGGGATCTTTTTTACTTTTTATATGGGAAAGTGGAGTTTTTTTTTGTTTTTGTACTTTAGTGGATAAAGGTGGTTGCTTTTTTACTTTTTTTTTTTTTAAAGAATGAGGGAGTTTTGAATTAAAGTGCTTTTGATGTGAGATCTTGTCTGAAAAATGGAGGCTTTACTTGACTCTTACTATGTCAGTAAAGTGTCAAACTAGCCCAGGGTACCAAGCAGTAGCAAGCCTGTTTCCTTCATAAAATTCATGAAATTCCTATCTGGAGAATTTTGAAATTCTCTAGCATGGTAGAATTCTTGAATGCTCCCTTGTACCTAAGGGCCTGTTTCTTTATAAGCATTTCTGACAGGAATTCAGGCTGTCTGTGAATTCAAGAATTCCTGTCAGAAATTCAATGTTCTTTTGGTGGAATTCCCAGTATTCAAGGCAGTCAGAATTTTCAAATGCCAAAAAAGTGGAATTCCAAAATGCTACCCCCTCCAAGAGCATTTCAGAATTCTGGAACTCCGAGAGGCTTGGTTGGAATTCTGGGAACCCAACGGTTGAGGCCTATCCTAACACGGCGAGGAATTTTGAGGTTCGAATATCTGTTCTCCATAATCATCTTCATTTTTCTGCTTGTATTATTAAACTGTTGTGTATTTGTGATCATTTGGACAGCTTTGTAGTTTGGTTTTCCTTCACTTGGGCTTTCCCCCCTCTTTTTTCTATTATTTTGATTGTTTTTTTCATTTTTTTTATGGAATTCTACTCAAGAATTTGAGTAGCTATGAAACATGAAATTTAAGAATTTGAGTTAGATGAAATTCTCAGGTAGGAATTCCTGTAAGAAAGAAACAGAAAATTCACAAATGACAGAATTTGTATCATTTCAAAATCCCAGTGTCTCGAATTCTGCAAATCCCAGCAGACATGAATTCTAGGAATTCTTGCAAAAAAACAGGCCCTAAGGGCCTGTTTCTCTATAAGCATTTTTAACAGGAATTCAGGCCGTCCGTGGATTCAAAAATTCCTGTTAGAAATTTAATATTCTTTTAATGGGATTCCCAGTATTCAAGGCATCCAAAATTCTCAAATACCAAAAACGTGAAATTCCAAAATGCTAGCCCCTTCAAGAGCATTTCAAAATTTTGGAACTCATAGAAGTTTGGTTGGAACTCCAGCATCCAACTGTGAACCTCCTATCAACAATAAAGTGGGCTCCATATTCACAATTATAAAAATTGGACCCATGCAATTCCTATCAAGATGGGTCCATGTTCAAATTTCTAAAATTGGGTCCCACACTTTCGTTTCTAAAAGATGGGCCCATGTATCATATACCTGAGGTGGGTCCACATTATAATTCTTATAATTGGGTCCCAAGTTCACAACAACAAAAGGTGGATCCCACGTACTACCATACATAAAATGTGTAATTACAGTATAGAATTTATGTAGCAAGGAAACAAGAGTTTTGTGAAATTCAGAAATTTAGAAATTATCAAGAAAAAATTCAGATGGAAATGAAACGTAAAATTCAGAAATGATAGAATTCAGTGACATTTTAGAATTACAGCATTTGGAATTCCCAGACAACCTCCAGACATTAATTATAGTAAAGAAACTGGCCATAAGCATTCAAAAATTTCATTAAAAAGCAAAGTGGCTGGCCAAGTATTCTAAAGGTCATTTTAGACCTTTTAGGCGGTTGGAATTTTAAAATTCTCATGAAGAAACTTGATATTTGCATATGCCAAAGGATGGACTATCACATCATGTCCACAAAACCCAATACTTAAATTCTTATAAGAAATTCTAGTAAAGAATTAGGGCCTCTTTGTTTGGAGGTATCTATGACGATAATTGTGGGTAATGATAATTTCATACTCTAGTGTCAGTGAGCAAATGTTGTATTTGATTGACCTACTTGAGAAGTCACTTTTAGCTCGGAAGATTTTACAAAAAAAAATCACGTTAGGTGCACACTATACCAAAAATGCCCTTTTAGTTACGGCCGCATAGTGGTCTCCCTCCTTCCTTCCTTTTTTTTTTTTTTTTTTTTTTTTTGAGGAGGGTCGATATCAAGTCTCCGCGAGTGAAAAAAAAAAACAATTTCCTATAAAGTTGAGTTTCTGGAATTGAGGAGGAGGAAGATGATGAGAAACTTTTTTTTTTTCGCGCAGAGGGTTGATATCGACCCTCCTCTCATTTAAAAAGAAAAAAGAAAAAACTGAAGCGGTATGACAACAACTAAAATGGCCATTTTGGTACCATGTGCACCTAAGGTGATTTTTTTGATAAAATCCTTTTTAGCTTTTTAATTCTCAAAATTCCAACTAAATGTTTTATTATATATGAGCATTTGAAATCTCACTTGTGTGACATTATTCGGAGAATTCCATAAGAGCCCTGCTACATGGCCCGAAATTCGGGCCCGACGAGAGCCGTGCCCCTGTCGGGCCCGATTTTCGGGCCCGGTAGACTTTTTGATTCCATAACCCTCATATAAACGTTCTTGTATACAAGCAGTCCATAAGGTTCAAACTCACAGTCACTTAGTCAGGCGAGGAGGCTAGCACACTTCATCTCGATGATTGAAGGTCTACTCTGCTCCCTCTAAATTACGATTCTTTAGTCGGCACGTCTCACCTTTTGCTAGTTGTAGCTGCGTGATTATCCTCCACTGTTTCGATGCTCTTGCTAAAAGCCTTCTGGGTGCTTTTGGGTTTTACTGTATCCCTTTTTGAGGTGGTAAGTTTGAGGGAACTTTCCTCCTGACTCATTTTTTACCCTATACATATTCTTTTGGAAATTAGATACACTAATCTTTTCCCAAAAAAGGATGCTTTTCCCATTCATGGGAGGGAGGACTATCTAATTACCTTTTTATACTCCTAGGAATCTTATTTATGCTTTATCGACTCGTCTCATGTCATGGTTCAAGCATGAAAAATCGGTGGGGTCTACTACATCCTTTTCAAAATCCGAAGAAGTTACTATAGAACTTTTTGGATCATCTGTTAACGGCTCAATCAATTACTTCTTCGTAATGCTAAAAAAGGGCTTGGTTTTCTTTTATATAATATATGCCCATACTAGTCTTTCTCCATTGATTCTTTCAATGGATCCCCGGATCCATATTGAAAATAATCAGAAACCCAGGAATTAGAAAAGTTGACGTTCGATTATTTCAGATTGATCGGGATCAATACAAATTGATGTAACAAAGAAATAGAATTGGAGTGTTTTGAATTAAACAAAGTGGACCCTTCAACCTAGATCCTGAGAGATACATTGTACATTCGTACTGTATGGTGGTTGTGTGGGGAGATTTCCAAAGCTTCAGGATTACACATTTACACTAATCACGGCCATCAAATGGGATTAAACATTCTCACGTGCCATCCACGTGGCACCAGGTTCACCTCGGCTACAAAGACAGGGGTCCCAGCCGAAGTCAGGCATGTCCGGGCCGCTAGCGCCGAGCTCGACTACCCTAGGTGCCCGCCTCGGCTGAAAGTCCCACCTCGGCCGAAGGTGCCGGAACAAGAGCAGCAAGAAGAGAATTTCCACTCGCGCCCTTCGCACCCCACGTCATCGGACACGTGGAGGAACAAGGGCGCGAGCCAGTAAGACAGATGCGACATCCAGCCGTCCACAATCTTCGCCAGATTCCCGACAGGGCGCCATCCAGCGGCTAAGGCCAAATCAGGGCACGGCCCGAGGATAGATCCGATGGTACCCCAACCGCCAAAGGCGTCCAACACAATCTGGCCCAACGTGACACGCATTTAATGCGATATGGGCCAATCCGACTGGCATTAAATGCAAAGCGGGCTGGACTGGACCGCATTAATTACTTTGTGGGCTTTGTGGGCTGATGATGACTTCCTTGTCAAGTCATGGGAACCACACCAAAATATCATCCAAATTGTCTATAAATATAGCTTCATTTCACATGTAAGGTACACACATTCCAACCCAAAGAGCCTTGCGCCGACCAGGCCAGGGTCCTCTGACCGTTTGCTCTTCCCTTTCAGGTAGGCATGTCAAACGGGCCGTGCCGGGCATGCACTTGCCCGCCAGGGAAAACCCCTGGCACGGCACGGCCCACAGTGGGGCGGGCTGGAGCGGGCAGTGCCGGGCGTGCCCCTTTTTTTTTCTAATAGAGTTATAGGCGGGTCGGGCCAATGCGTAATTTGTATAGATTTTTAAAAATATATGTGTTTGGGTGAACTCGATCTCACAACCATTAAGTTGTGAAAGATAAACACAACCACTAGACTACCTAACTTTTATATACTAATATGTATTCAAACAATATTAAAACTAGTTAGATGAGGATGTGAACCTAACCATGAATATTAAACTATTAGTTACATTAGGATGAGAACTTAACCACTTTAGATGATGATGAGAAGCTAACACATTTTTTATCCAACTTTTTACTCTTTCATTCAAACAACCTGAAATATAAAAAAAAACATATCATGTCCTTTTTTCTACTCATTTTTCAGCCAAATTGAAATGCCATGGTTAAGGATATTTCAATTGAGATGGCAAACTCAATTTCTATTTTTTGGCTGAATTATCATACTTTAAACAAGAACTTAGCGCGGTTAAATATTTCTACATTTATCAATAATCATCTCAAGTCTTTCAAATGACCCACCATGAAACCACAACCTTGGACTTCATTTTATTTAGATTTGCATCAATTTCTTTATTTTTTAGTTATGGGTTTTTAGTCTTAGTCAATAATTCTCATTATCTTTATCATGGTTACATATTTTTTACTTCTTTTTCCTAGTGTTCATATCAATGTAAATATATGGCTTCATGTGATGTGATCGAGAGTGGAGTTATAGGTACATGTGACGAGATTATATTGAACATAAATGACTGAATTATGAACATATTCTTGTGTTTAATCCTGAGCTTTCCAACCTATAAAGAATCTCAACTTCTCAAATGCTCAGGGGTTCTTGAATATAGATGAATGCAGGTAGGGAGTTTCATTTGAGATTCTCAAATATCTCTGAAGAAAATAAAATTATTGAAGGCAAGGGGCCGGGGCAAATTTAGTAAAGGTAAGTGTGTCACACCAAAACATTCCCCTTATTACTTCTCCCCAAAAACACATTGCCCCTCTTTATTAGTGTGACTAATTTACACTAAAGTCCTACCTTACCAAGTTATGTAAGTGTTTTTTTTTATTAGAAAATGCCTAGGGTTGTTAGTTGGCTGGGAATTAGATTTTTATAAATTTAAAAAAATATATAAAAAAATAAATTTTTTTGGCGGGCCTGGCGGGCCACAGGAGCTGGCCCACTAGGCTGGCGGGCCTGGCGGGCCGTGCCTAGCGGGCCACGGGCCTGCGCGGCTCGGCCCAGCACGGCCCGCGTCATGGGCCGTGCCGTTGACCGGGCCGTACCGTGCCATGGCCCGTTGACTAGCGGGCCGGGCCGTGCCGAGCCGGGCCGGCACGGCCCACTTGACATCTCTACTTTCAGGCTTTCAGGCAGCCGGTCGTCTTCTTCATTTGGATAAGTCTGTAAGGCACCCCGATTATTGTGGGTCATTGTTTTTCTACACCTATAGTGGTGTATCTCAATAATTCATATTTCATACTAAAGGGCACACGAACTCTTGGACTGTATCATTTACATATTTAGACTAACCTAAGCAGAAATCATCATAAATTACATTCAAGTACAATGCACGTGGAGAGGTTTTGAACGCACATCCCATCGCCAGTCAAGTAGGGGTGCTTTGAAGAAAAAATAGTTGTTGGATCAGGAGCACATGGAAATGCATGAAGCTTCTTCTATATTATAAGTTTCATGTTTACAGATTCAAGGAATCAGATGGCGCCTGTCAAACAGAGAGAAACAAAAAGGATTTATTTATTATGAATTAAATTCTATGCTGTCCTTCTCAAAACTGAAGGCTTTTTTGTCAGTCTGCTTAGAAAAATCCCAATAGAAGTTCAAAGGAGCAGATGTTTAGTCTAACTCTATGGGACCACTTGTGCCTGCCTTTGTTCATTGTACCCCATTCACCTTCTCCACCTCATGAGTTGGCACTCTGCATAATTTTAGACTCATCAAAAACAATAGATGTTCAAAAGTTAGAGTACTCTATAGTTTGAGACTGTTAATTAAGGACACTTTTAAGGGTCTAATTTTTTTGTGTGACCCCTATTGATGATGAGCCTTTACATGCCCTATCCACATTGGTGATAACCATGGGCTGAACTGAAAATAAGCAATATACAGTTGGTTCGTATGTGAAAATTCCTTGATTGAACAATCCCATTCTTCTTAGTTCGCCCATTGGAATAAAGAATGAAAGAATTATGATGGCTTAAAAAGCATGCCATGAATAGATTCCACCCTCAAGGGTTGCACATGGGCCAGTCCAATATTTGTGCAAGCCAGGTCGTCATCGGGCTTCTTATTAAAGTTGAATCCAGCACAATAATTTGAGCCATGCATGTGGAAGCTTTAACTTACAACAAGGATTCATTCCTGATACAATTGAATTTTTTCCGCCATGTGAAAAAATAATTTCTACCCTTTTTACATCTGAAACCATCTAATGGAGATTTGAGAAAAATTAGTTTAATTTTCTTTTTTCTTTCAACATGAAAAAGCGGAGCACAATACAACTGGAGCATAGCAAATATAAAATATTAGAGGCTTTTGTTTACCGACGCATAAACATCAAAGCTACATAATATATCATAATCGTTCGGAATCTCACAATGGACTCTAGTTAAACTTTACAACATACATCAGCTATTCGTAATATAAACCATTTACATAAATGCTTTCCCTCTCACATGAGATGCGGCCAAGATCACCAATAATAGATTGTCTCGTGTGATTGAGCACATAAAAAACTTTTGAATTATTTTATTTTATTACTAGGTTGGGGTATTTATTACGAGTGATACTTTTAACATGAGGACCTGAGATTCATCGTGATAGAGTATGTATAAAACTAAGGTAGCGTTTGGTTCGCTGGAATGGTTGTAGGCGGGAATGGAATGGAGACCGGAATGAGTCTGGAATGGAATGAGGCAGGAATGGGCATTTCCATTCCAGCGTTTGGTACACTGAAGAATCAACCCAGTTGATTCCTATTCCTGCGTTTGGTATGCTGGAATGAGTCCTGGAATGGAATAAAATTTACATAAGACTGACCAAAATACCCTTGTTAGAATTTTATCTTTGGCTCAGTCAATGTATAGATTATAATATTATTAAATAGGTGGGGCCCACACAAGGTCTTCTATTTTATAATAATAATAATAATCATGTATAGATTATATTATTATTATATAGGTGGGGCCCACGCAAGCTCTTCTATTTTATAATCTTATAATAATAATAATAATAATGTATAGATTATATTATTATTATATAGGTAGGGGCCACACAAGCTCTTCTATTTTATAACTTATAATAATAATATAGATTATATTATTATTATATAGGTGGAGCCCACATAAGCTCTTCTATTTTATATTTTTATAATAATAATAATAATATATAGATTATATTATTATATAGGTGGGGCCCACATAAGTTCTTCTATTTTATAATATAATAATAATAATGTATATATTATATTATTATTATATAGGTGGGGCCCACACAAGTTCTTCTATTTTATAATCTTCTAACAATAATAATAATGTATATATTATATTATTATTATATAAGTGGGGCCCACACAAGTTCTTCTATTTTATAATCTTATAATAATAATAATATATTATATTATATTATTATATAGGTGGGGCCCACACAAGTTCTTCTAATTTATAATCTTATAATAATAATAATGTGTAGATTATATTATTATTATATAGGTGGGTCCCACACATGTTCTTCTCTTTTATAATCTTATTATAATTATAATAATGTATATATTATATTATTATTATATAGGTAGGGCCCACACAAGTTCTTCTATTTTATAATCTTATAATAATAATAAAATAATGTATATTTATTATTATATAGGTGGGGGGCCCACACAAGCTCTTCTCTTTTATAATCTATTATTATTATTATAATAATATATAGATATTAATATTATTATATAGGTGGGGCCCACACAAGTTCTTTCTTTTATATCTTATAATATAATAATTATAATAATAATGTATATATTATATTATTATATATAGGTGGGGCCTACACAAGTTCTTCTCTTTTATAATCTTATTATTTTAATAATAATATTGTATAGATGTGAAGAAGGGTCTTTTGGTCTAAAAAAAAAGTAGAAAGGAATGGAATGACCATTCCTTCCCATCCCGGATGGAATGGGAATGGGATTCCGGAGGTAATGGTCATTACGCCACTTTTTTGCGAACCAAACGCTGTAATGACCATTCCGTTAGAATGACCATTCCATTCTGACCTTCATTACAGCGAACCAAACGCTACCTAAGGTGCCAACACCATTCAACTGCGAGTGCATTGACGCTTGAGTGGGGTCCATGTCCGTAAATTAGACACGTCTGATTAGGTCACAAAGTTCACTGGGCCCGTTTGGGGTTTCTACTTGTAAAGTCAAGTGGAGTAAAGTCACCAACACATCACATCAAAAGCATTTTTTTTTATTAAAACTCCATCAAACTTTTCCAACAAAAAGTCAAAAAGTAACCACATTTATTAACTAAAAGAAAAAAAACTCTATTTCCCATACCAAAAGTCAACAATATTCCATCCCAAACAACTAAAAATAAAATACCATCATATTCCACTACATATTTTATTCATACTTTTTATTTCACTTAACTCCACTTGATTTTCAAAGTAAAATGCCAAACGGGCCCGAAATGGAGTTTTTTTGCCTTTTAGTTAATAAATGTGGTTACTTTTTGACTTTTGGTTGGAAAAGTTGGATGGAATTTTGATAAAAAAATACTTTTGATGTGATGTGTTGGTGACTTTACTCCACTTGACTTTACAAGTAGAAACCCCAAACGGGCCCGAGAGCTCTCAGCGGGGCCGGCCTAAACTGGACCCGAACTCGACCCATTTTCAACCCCATAGCCTCTCTCTTCCATTCCAATTTCCATATGTGGTTGTGCCCGTAGACAATGGATGTGTGTCTGACTCTCTGTGCTACTGCTAACTGGTGGTAAGAAAAGGCTGCAGAGTGGACTCACGAGACACTGTACACAGACAACCTTTTCTCCATTTTCTTTTCCTTTTACCTGTTTGGATCGCATGATAGAATCTCACTTTCCTCTGTTCTCTCACAAGCATTCCCCACCTTGCCCTTTTTCTTTCTCCGGCCATTTTTACACAGAAACTCGCTTTCCTCATCTTCTTCGCTTTCTCGAAGACCATGGCGGATTCGAGGAGCGATCTCACCTCTCCTCTCCTCCCAACAGAAGCCGAAGTCGTTCTAGACATCGAATGTAACGGCTCATATTCTCACGTTGCAGAGAACCCCTTTGATTTCCTAGCCGTGGAGGCTCTGTCTCTGCCCCCACCTTCTCCAGTTGATCCGTTTCGCAATCAAACGCCCAAAATCGAGGGGTTGTATGAATGGGTAAAGATAATCGTCTGTGTTCCGATCGCTCTTGTTCGTTTGATCCTCTTTGGTTTGTCTCTCCTTGTCGGATTTGTTGCAACCAAGTTTGCGTTGCTGGGGTGGAAGGATAAGCAGAACCCGATGCCTAGGTGGCGTTGCAGGGTCATGTGGGTGACGCGGATCTGCACTCGATGCATTCTTTTTTCATTTGGGTAAGATTTGGAAGCACCCATCTTCTGTTATGCCTTTTTTCATGATTATTTCTGCTGAAAGGTCATTGCTTTTTGCTGTTTTTTTATTTGTTTGTTTGTTTTTTTTTTTTTGTTTTTTTTTTTTCTTTCTGGTTGGATGTTTTGTTCTAGGGGGTTGAAGATTTGTAGGTTGATTATGGTTTCATGGTGGGGATTGGTTGTGAATGAGTTTTTGAGTTGAGATTACGAAAAAAAAGTATTTTGAATTTGTTTGGGTTTTGGGTCTGTTTGGATGAGGAAAAGTGGTGGAGACAACTGCACACAGTTGAGATTTCACTTGATCTCACCATAATCAAACCACCCTCTTCTTCTTCTGTTTTTTTTTTTTTTTTTTTCTTTTTTTTAAGAATTAGTATATATCTTTGTCTTTGATAACCTCAAGCTAATCAATTGTTCTGCTTACCTGGACGTTGCTAGTTTCCACCGCGTTCAAAGGAGTGTATTTAGTGCCCATTTGTTTGATGGGTATTGAATTCCTAGGAATTCTAACCAATAGCTTCTTAGAAGGAACTAAAATTGAAGATAAAGATCCTTCGGTGGTAAATGATCAAGCAGCTATCACCCTTGTAAATCAAATTGGTCTCAGATTCATCCCATGACCTGTCTACAAGACTACATCTCATCAAAGTACACATTGTGCTTCACACAAGAGGATCAACGATTGTTATTTATCTTCTCATTAATCTACAAAATAGGCATGGATGCCTTCGGTAGGAAAAAAATAAGCCTGGTAATTGATTTGAACCACCCAAATGGATTCTAGTTAAGTGTCATAGGTTTCTAAAACACTCACTCCCACCATGCGATCCTTACCTTTGCATCCATTTCTTGGAAAGTAGAGAGTTTACAAGACCAGGCCTGCGTTAGGATTGATACCAGGTCATGAACTTTGGACTTGACCTTATGGAGAGTCCTGATCAATTGTTGGGTTGTCCATGTGCCAAAATGTTTTATAGTATTATATTGGTTTGAGAGAAATGGAGCATATGTAGAGATTTAAAATAAAGGAACGGAGCCATGCTTTTATATCACTATGGCGTTTTGAGAGACATGAGGTATCTGTGTGTGTGGGGGATGTATGTGATCTTACTATTGATGTTTCCGCTATGCGCGAGTAGTTCATCAGTCATCGTTGTCATCGTCATCATGGCCATCTTACCAGGTTTGGAGTTTGAACTGTCCTGATTATTATGAATATTTGGACTGTGCTGATCGTTATGATATATCTCATTGTGGGATGAGAATATCTCTACAGTCAAAACAACCAGGGTGACTAGGAATCATGTGCTGGCCCTTATTTGAGTGCCATTGAGGGCTAAGTGGCAAAGGCTTTTGAATGATGCTTTCATCTCCTTTTCAGGGTTTAAGTGTTTAACTGTTTTAGGAGGCTTGATAATGATGAATATGCTACTGCTTTTGGTGATTCTTGCATTCGTTGTTTTAGGTTTTACCCTTTTCCAATATAAATCACTCTTATCTTCTTTTTGTGGAAAGATATTGCAAGCATTGGTCACTTATTATTTCTCTACACTTCTGCCTCACTGTTTAGCCTCACTTTTTACTGATCAGACCATTTCTCGAGAGATCCTTCAGTGGTCACACACAACAAATCCCATAGACTAGAGACTTTTACTGTCGTGGAGTTGGTAAGATCCAGACTATTCCTTTTGATCATCCTTTTGGATGATGCAGTGATGAAAGACACTAATAGGTGGGTTTTTTTTTCTACATAACCCATCACTTCAGGACCCACTAGCTTGACAGTCTGGATAGCCACATGATCCATCATGTTTTGATTCACTAGTTGAGTGGTTTGGATCAACCACAAGGCAAGGCACAGGGGACAAGCAAAGGGTGGAAAGCATTACTAGCAATTTCTTTTTCTGATGCGGGAGTGAAGTGGGCATTGTTAACCATTCAATAAAAAATAGGCCTTTTTTCCCATTCTTTTGTCTAGTTTATAGATGATTGTATGAAACTCAAGGGCCAATGTATGAAATTAGTACAATCAACTTGAGAAGACCGCATCTCTATTGATGTATAATGATGATACCTATTAACTGTGTTGGTAAAAACGTAGAAATGTCCACTATCCTGGACATTTTTATATTTAAAGTTCCTTCATTAAACACTGTATTATACTTATTTGGAATTGGAAATTTGGTGTAGCTTCCAATCTTGGAAAATTTGTAATTTGTTTTTGGGAGAATTCATACCTTTCATCTTGCTTAGCTTCTCTCTCTCTCTCTCTCTCTCTGTGTGCGCGCGCGTGCGTGTGTGTGTGTGTGGAAGAAGGTTAAGAGGTCTGGTGTGGTAAGTTGATTGCAGGTACTTAAACACTGTATCATACTTATTTGGAATTGAAAATTTGGTGTAGCTTCCGATCTTGGAAAAATTGTAATTTGTTGTTTGGAGAATTCATACCTTTCATCTTGCTTAGCTTCTGTGTGTGTGTGTGGAAGGTTAAGACGTCTGGTGATAAGTTGATTGCAGGTACTGTCTCTTTTATGTTGAATTAAATTTAATCTTTTGCTCCTTTTTCTCTTGTCTTGCTTCAGTTATCATTGGATAAGGAGGGTAGGAAGGCCTGCTTCAAGGGAGACTGCCCCGATAGTTGTATCTAACCATGTCTCATACATCGAACCCATTTTCTTTTTCTATGAGTTGTTTCCAACCATTGTTGCTTCTGAGTCACATGATGCGCTACCATTCGTCGGAACAATAATCAGAGCAATGCAAGTGAGTGTATGCCTAACCAAGTCAGCTTATTATCATTATTGTTGTTGTTGTTATCATCATCATCATTATTATTGGAAGAAGTAAGTTTATTTCATCTGAAATTATTGGTTTTCTTAAATCAATTAACTGCTGGTCAGACTGCTATATATATTATTTGATATATATTTTTTTAATGAGGCTGACTCTTCATTCTTTTTCTTTGCAAAATATGTTTCATAGGTTATCTATGTTAATAGGTTCTCAGCACCTTCAAGGAAGCATGCTGTCAGTGAAATAAAGGTAGCTGGCTTTATGTATTTAATTATTTATTTCCTCACCGCAGGTTTCATTATAAGGTCTCACTATTTTTAAGAATTATTAATGAATGGTTGGAATTTGTATGCTTAGCAACAATTTTCATAGGGAAGCTATCCTTTTTATGATTGATGTTATGCGCGAACACAATTTCAGTGTAGTTCTATCTGGGACAGCATGTATTCAGTTTCTTTGCTAGTGATTTTTTCTAATGTTTCAAAATCAAGTCAATTTATTATTAAATGATGAAACCAAGCATATGGATGAGCTAGGTTGCATGAGTCTGAGCAAGTGTCTCATGCAAATCCCAAAATATAGACTTCATGGATTCAGTGAAACATTCAAATAAATTTAAATAACTATTTTTTAAATAAAATAATATGCAAAAAATTAGCACCACTTGTTATGGCTGAATCAAGTCAAATATAATGGGACCGACTACTGAAGTTGCCAAACTGATGCATGTGAACCTTCTGGAATGAATGAGTGCCTAGTTCTACTGTTAAGAGTTTCTGCTGGTTTTTTCACAATGTAGAGTGACCAGTTGCATTTATTTAGATTCCTGGACTGGTTCAGGCTGCCAGAAAATGGCTGAAATTGCGCCTTTGTATTGGAACCAAAGAGATCTCCAGATATGGGGATATTGTTGATTCTGAGAACCCTTTCTCAGTTCCATGCTTCTATACTAATATAGGAACTCTGTTGGAATTCTCAAATTACGGACCTCTTCTTGGGTTCCAAACTGGTCTATAAACGTATATGATCACTTCTCCTTACATAATGTCTTTTTTTAGTTTCTTTTTTTTTTTTTTTTGAATTTTATCTGCATCTAGTTGCATCGATCATTCTGTCCCCCTTACCATTATGATTGCTAATGGGATCATCTTGAATATGAGGAGACAAGTGATAAGTGATAACATTTTGAGAATGTTTCTGTTAATGCATGCACGAATGCTACTTTTTATGAGAAAATTTGTGAGAAGAAGCCATAAATGTTTTCCAGTTTATGAGCTAGTTGGTACATGAAAGTGCTTTCAAGAATCCGAATGCATGCATGATTGCTTACTTTCTATAGGAGAGAAGAAGCCTTTTAATGATGTTCAATATATTATCTATTTGATACATAAATATGCTTTCAAGGAGCTGAATGCAGAGAAAAGCTTCATCCGACAGGTATCCTCAAGTTCTATTGTTTCCTGAGGGTACCACGACTAATGGGAGGGTTATTATATCTTTCCAACTTGGTGCATTCATTCCTGGCTTTCCAATCCAACCAGTGGTTGTTCGCTATCCCCATATACATTTCGATCAATCATGGTAAGCTTTATCTTATGTGGAAATGTTTCAATAATGTCTTGAACAGGATTTTTGAAAATTTTGTTTGACTTGATGCGTAATTTATTCAGGGGGCATATTTCTTTGATGAAGCTCATGTTCAGGATGTTCACTCAATTTCACAATTTCATGGAGGTATATCTGCTTCAAATGGATTTTTGCTCATATTTAGGTTCCTTAAGTAGTTCTTAACAAAATGTATCAATTGCTTATATAACAATACCTTGGCATGAGTTGTCTAAATATACCGTGATAATAGACAAAACAGAACATTGCCTAAATATACAGTAGTTAATTCACGAAAAGTTGTAATCTAAATTAACATCAAATGCTGTATACAACACACACTTTTAACCATACATCGACCAACAACTTGGCATGAGTTGTTTTAATCTCAACCCTTAAAACTAATTAAAATTAATAATGAAAAGAATACTCAAATTGCAAGTCCAGTTTATTCTATAAAAAAATGGGCCAAGTCTTTTCTTAACACCTCTTAGAATTTGACCAACTTGGTTCATTGGAAAGGCAACTGAATATCTATGAGAAATTCCTGATTTCATGTCAATCAGACTTTATTTGATAATGGTGTTTATTTGAAAAGAAAATTTAAACAACTATCCATATGGTGCCACTTTGCATAATGCATCTGTGCGGCTGTGCCTAGTTTTGTTGGTCTATACCGCTGAAACTTGGTCATGCACTGAGTTTTAGGTGCTCTCATTTCATCATTCTGATATTTTCCGTTTGTGTGGGTTGTGTTCTTTTCTTGAGGGGCTTATTCTGTATTATACAGGTGGAATATCTACCCGTCATTGCTCCTCTTGACAACAGAAAGGAGAATGCTAGCCATTTTGCTGAACGGGTGAGTCTATGCATGGTCAAGTTGTCAGGAATATGTCATATGTTAGTTCATGTCAAACAGTGTTAGTGCATCTCATCACACGGTACCAGACATCACATGCTACACTTGACATTTTCGCTTCAGCCTATTTTTATTTAGTGATGTGTCAACGTACCATATTCTCAGGATTAACACTAATATAGAAAATTTAGGCTGTTTGAAACCACCATCAAAGTGAAATGGTGGGCAGTCCCAGAAGTTGGGTTCTTGTTGCAAAGCCTATTATTATAAAGAAAGTGGATATGCTTTAATGCAGTACGTATTTCTAACTTTGCTATTTTGTAGTTGGACACAAACTTTAGATAGAAGGGACAACGATTCAGCGATGGTGATGATATATTTTTAATTATGACATAGTTGTTTTTATGTTTATTGGTTTCAACAATTGCTCTTTAAATCGAAATTGCATTGCAAATTGTTCAAGTGAATGAGTCGAATTGTAATGTATATCATATCACGAATCATATCGTAAATTGTATTGCAATCGCAGGATGTTTAGTTTTCTTATAAAAATGAAAAAAAATATAAAATATAAAATTTTAAAAAGAAAAAGAAAAATGTCATAATCCATAACCCATCCATTTTTCATCCATAGCATCATAACGATCGACTATGATACGATCATATGAAGAATGTCATTGGCATATATTAATATGTCATACATGATGTGTGTGAATAGTTCAATGTTTTAAAGAGATCAATGGCTCAATGCTCCTAGGAAAAAAATAAACAAGTTGCCATTTTATTTGTTCCCTTTAAATAAAAAATAAAAATGAGATCGACATCATCAACCTTGCGTGGTTAGGATGTCTCCTAAATTTAAAGAAGTGTTCATGAAGAAAAAAGCAGAAAGATTTAAAAAAGAAAAAGAAAAGGAAGATATGAAAAAACCTTGTATAGTTGAATGCTTTTAGTCCTATGTTGCCCATATACGGTATGGACATGGCAGGGTCACACCATGGACACGGCAAGGACATGGATTTTACACGTAAAAAGTGAAGTATCGGATTCGATACGGCACGATACGTTGTCCATTTTGAAGTATCCGTGCATCATAGTTTTAGTCACATACTTGTTCCTTATTTCAATTTAAAACCTCCCTAAATTCGTAAATATTCTTAATAGGTTTCGTTAATGACTAAATAACATTTTAAAAATAGAAATGCTAAAAGAAAAGAAAGAAGAAAAAGGGAAAAACTGCTTATATTAACCTCTATATGGCTATTCCCGCTTAGCTGATTCACTTGAATTGTAACATTTGATAAAATGAGTATTAAATCGTAAGATTCACACCTGAATCCTGAGATTTACTTGTAAATGGGGTTCGTTGCATAGAAATGAACCTTTTGCTTCGGATTCGGTACGAATTATAGAACCGACAACAATGGTTTTAACAGTTTCTTTATAGATGTATTTTCATTTTCATAAACTGACATTTTGGATATGTAAGAGTTTAGTTCATGGTTGTTAGTTTTGTCCCATTGATCATTGATGATGATGATGATGATTGAAGTACTCTTCTATGCATGTCGGACAATGATCCAGATTATTGATCTGATGGGTTTCCCTACAGAAAGGGTTTTTCCAAAATGTCCCTGACTGTGAATTTATAATTTTGCAGCTGTGGCCCTTTTGACAGTTGCCATATTTTAAACTGTCCACTTGTAGGCTACCTATTGAGGGTTAACATTATCAAGGGTAAGAAAATCCCCCAGCTGTGATGGGATCTCTTGATTGTTAGTCTGGAATACAGGTCCAATGGACCAATATTTGTGGTGGCACTAGGCCGAATCTATTAGTATCAATTTGTAAACACATTTGTAGTAATCTGTTGTAAATTGAAAGCCTAGATGTATAAAAAAAGAGACCCTTATTCCTCACGAAAATGGAAGTAGAACCACCCTGGCTTTCCTTTTTTTTTTTTTTCAAATGGTAGAGCTGCCTGAGCTTTTGAGTGTGAATTCTATTATGAGGACTCACGGGTGGGAGAGTGCTGGAATTGTAGAACCAACAGTGGAAACATAAATAATTTCATGAATGAAATTTCACAACTGTCTTTAGCTGTAGAACAAGTAAAAGTTCTAGACACATGAAGCAGGCGTTGCATGGAAATTGAATGATTGCTGCACATTGTATCCACATTCTAGTATGCTCTGATTATGAGCGCACACAATGATTTTCGTGTAGAATATAGTTTAACAAAAAGATTTATTAGTATAGTATATTTGTCTTAAATGCAATTTTCTTCTTTTGACACCATGCAGACTAGCTATGCCCTTGCTAGTGCGCTTAATGTTGTACAGACATCTCATTCTTTTGGGGACTTAATGCTTCTCACAAAAGCATCACAAGCAAAACAGGTGAGTACTTTTTATTTGTTTAGAAGCAAATGATGAAAGTTAATAGGAAAATGGAAAACTGTAATTAAGCTAACAGCCCATCAAGAGGCTCTGCTGCTTGAGAGCATTAAACAAAATTGGCTACAAAATGTACAAAGTACCAGTCATCATTTTGGCTTTTGAAACCCCTGCCTGTGCTAAGGTGTCTGCTTCCTTATTGATTTAAAAGAGAGGGCATCTGCTTCCTCATTCAAATCATGCAGAAGGTGCGCTAAGAAACATTTGCTGAGGATAACAATAATTGTTACTCATTGACAGCTGTAACTAATTTTCAGTTGGACTATATTGTTTCTGAACATGTTGACAACGGGAACCAATTTTCATGGGTTCTCTGGGCCCATGTTAATGTTTCATTCAAACTCTCTTCAGTTAGTTAAGATCTCAACTGGAACTTTATTATCAACCTGATTCCTTCTCTCATTGCCATGATTTCAGCTCTTCTGGAATCACCTATTACTATGTGTCGGCAATATCCATATTACAAGTTGTAAGATAGTGCTGAGATAAATGCACTTTGTTAGACTGACTTGTGGTGAAGAGGCTGACATCTTTGGTAGTACCGATGGTCTCAAGTTGGCTCCACAAATTGCTAAAATGTTATTTCTTGTTCATGACATAAAATGAGAAACAATTCTATGCTGAATGCTGATCCCATTCTGCCACCACCTATTGTGTGGAACCCACCTTTGCTTTATCCAAGATATTCATATTAAATGCATTTACTCGTTTTTCTAGCTTTGTGGGGGCTAATAAAATGGATAGACAATCTGAAGGGTGCCTGTTCCTGCAAAACATGTTGGTTCCATCCTGGCCAAGTCAACCTTATTTTCAAAAAGCAGGACTATGGAAATGGAGGAGAGATGTTTCCCATTTCTTTAAATCAAATTTTTTTTTACACCCACATGATCCACTAAAGAAGATTGGTAATTTCTTATAATGAGCGCATATGTTGGTCCCTGGAGTCCCTGAACATAGGAACTCTGACATGTCCCATGCTTCTTCATTCAAATACGATATACATGAAAGCTCTGTCAGAATTTCCTTTTTATGGTTTTCCACCATGGTCAAAATGGGTTTCTAATGGAAAATATTCTTTCTTTTTGAAAGGTAGAAAATATTTGAGTTTTCTCCATTGGTTAAACTTAAAAGTCATGTATCTTAGCTTTCAAAAACAAAAAAGAAAAAAAAAGTCCTATGTATCTTGCGTTAATATATTTCTTTGAAATGAAAAGTTATGGCTCTTTTGCTGAAGCGAATGGAATTGATGATGGTACAATTGTGGTTGCACATGAAGCCGTGCATTTTTTTTCTCTAAATCATATTATTAATGATAATATCCTTGTGATTGTGAAGTTAATGAAATTAAATTCATAATTCTATCCTTGCAGCAGTCTATTTTTATTTTATTCGTTCTCTACATGTTATTGATTTTGTCTTTTGCAGGAGAAGGTTTCACTTTATCTGGTGGAAATGGCTTGGGTGGAAAGTGTAAGTCTCTAAGTTGCGTCTTTTCATCATTGAAATGAGGAAGATTGATAAACCAGTATATTATAGTGAAATCTTCTAAGTGGCCAAATGATGCTAGAATGGGAAGTGTAGTATCTAATGCGAAAGGTTTTATTATGACCATAAATAGGGTTGAGTGGGAATGTAGAACTCGTTGAGCTGAGTTCAAATAGATGGGGTAAGACTTCGATGATGATGAAAGGTTCTATTCAAGTGACTGTCTTTGGTCCAATAACACGTTTAGGTGATGCAGAATTTGCCTGTTATTGTGGTCATGGGGAAGACGAAAGGCTTCTACTCAGATCAGTTGACAGTGTAGAGCCATTCTGCAAGTTCTGTAGCTGCATTTCGAATTTAGGAAAGGTCCATAGTAAATGAGATTTATTTTGAAACTTGAATTACATAAAAGAACTGTAAGACTAAGGATGGGACTTTTATCATATTCTGAGGATGAGGTTGCAGATTCATTGACCAAATAGGGAGTAGATTCATTGACCAAAGTATTTTAGGTCTATGATGGAAATATTTATTTTCTCTGTTTTTTGTATTTTTGTTTGCCCGCTTAAGGAAAAGGGAAGTTTCTTTTTCTGCTTTGTTCAATAAACGCCTTTTGTACCTCTTTTTCATCTTTTACTGAAAATTTACTGTTAACTACCAAAAACAAAAAGTTAAAGTGGCAAAGTTTGATTAGTCAAAATAAGTGATCCTCTGTTGGTAGCCTACCTTTGTGATAAAAGAACATAGTAACAAATATTATATAACTTCGTAGGATTATCCCTTGTTAAAGTTGACTTGAAGACAACCAAAAGATCTTTAACCTATTTAGTGGCTGCAAGATTTACCTAAAGTATTTTATATTTCCACGTGAGTTTTAAGTACAATTCAATATATCTTAATATAATTTTATTTCTAGCATGGTTAATATTGGCAAGATTTTCCTGATAATGATAGATTATTCTTTGATCTTTACGATGTATTGGAAGGAAACAACATGAAGTTGATTTGTTTCTTTGGTTTCTACAGGCATTTGGCATAAGTACATTGGAGGCTTTAGAATTTTTGGATAAGTTTCTTTCAATGGGTCCAGACTCTAGGTAACTTTTAATGATTTACCAGAACACCATGAAAGACTATTAATCATGTTTAATCTCTATTTGATCTATGTATCCAATGGATCTATCATTCAAAAAGGAAGAAGAAAAATGTATCCAGTGGATCTTAGGGGTGGTTATTTTGAATGGAACCAACAATCTGCCTTTTCTCCATCTTCTGGGAATGACACCCAAGCAGGCATTATCCATCGTTGTCGCTAGCAAGAGAATTGCCAGTATGGTAGTGTTGTATATCATATCGAATATCAATCTTCATATTCATGTTATGGACATGGTAGATACATCGATAATTATTTATTAGTTTAGGGTACAAGCTTTATATTCTACCTCTGTAAGTATTTGACCAGAAAGGGTCCTATAGATTTCTATTGGATGAAGTAGCATCCTTTTCCCTTGGAAGCCTATGCAGCGGGTCCTCATCCGGATCCCCATGAGGTTGTTCGGCCAGAACCAGCGCTTGACCTTAACCTCTTTCTCAAGAGGAACAGCTGCTCAACCAAAGCATTTTGAACCTTGTCTTGAATATCACTTTGATGAGATCAATGTTTAGGTTTCTCATGTATTATGGATATACGGTATGATCCGATAGTTTGCCTTCATACAAGTGGGCTCAATGTTTGGATTTTGCTATAAGATCCTTCTAAGAGCATCTCTCTCTCTCTCTCTCTCTATATATATATATTTAATGGAGATGCTCCTATGAGAGTATCTCTCACCTTACTATGAGAGATAAAGGAGGGGGCCCTCACATTTAAGTTGGCATTGGATATGGATGTGAGGGCCCCCACCTTATCTCTCATAGTAAGGTGAGAGATGCTTTCATAGCCATAGGAGCATCTCCCTATATATAATATATATATGGAAATGCTCTTGTGAGAGTTAACTCTCACCGCTTACGGGGTGCCCCCTTCCAACCCAACTAATCACGGGACCAGGGGGATGGAAAGTGCCATTTTTGAGCCATAGTTATTAGAATCCTACGATCCGTATCCCGAATCTTTAGGAAAACTATTCGTATCTATGCTATGAATCCCATTTAAAGATGAATCTTACGATTCAGGTGTGAATCCTACGATTTGATACTCGTTTTATCGAATCTTACGATTCAAGTGATTCGGTTAAGTGAGAATAGCTACAACCAATAAGTTAATATTAATAATCTTTTACCTTTTTTTCTTTCTTTCTTTCTTTATTCTTTCTTTCTTTCTTTTATCGCTTTTATTTTTAAAAGGCTATTTAATAGTTTACAAAACCTCCTAAGATTTTTTGCGGCTTTGATGAGGTTTTAAAGATGAGTAAAAAATATGCATTTAATTAAAGCGTTCGGCTGTCCGTATGATACTTGTCTCTATCTTCTTCTTCTTCTTTTTATCTATTTTGGTTATTTTTTCCTCATGAATACTTTCTTAACTTGAAAAGATGTCCTACCATGTAAAATTGATGATTTGGATTTTATTTTTATTTTTGTTTTTTGATTTAAAGATAAAATATATATATTGATACCTTTAACTTGTTTAACTATTTGTAGCTACACATCATTTATTTTATTTATATATATTAATATATGTTATGATGTTCTTGATATGATTGTATGATAGGCTTTCTTGTCATTGTATTTATACTGCTATAAATGGGGAAATGGATGGTTATGAATAATTACTTTTTTATTTTTTTAACTTTTAATTATTTTTTATTTTTATTAGAAAAATAAAAATCCTATGATTCACGATACGATTCGATTCATGGGTATGAACAATTTGCGATACGATTCCGATTTTAAAAACTATGGGCTCAACTATCAAGTTTGGGTTCAATCCCATGCCTCCCTTGATCCGCGACCCACGAGTTTAATGACTTATATTAAAGAAAAATTAATGACCCTCAATCCAACAATCTAGTCCATTCGGATGGGTGCAAACCCATGGGCTCCGAAGTGATTCGGGGGGGGGGGTGGGGTCCCATGTGTGTGGATGTTTTGGATTGGTGAAAATGCTCCCGTGAGAGTTAACTCTCACCACCTTACGGTGAGAGACGCCATGATAGGCCCCACTGATCATGGGACTAGGGGAATGGAAATACCCATCTTTGATGGGCTTAGCTATCAAGTTTGGGTTCAATCCCATGCATCTAACTGCTCGATCCATGGCCCACAAGTTTAATGACTTACATACTTATATACATTATCGATCCCATGCATCTAATCACTCGATCCATGGCCCACAAGTTTAACGACTTACATACTTATATACATTATAATATATATATTAATGTATATAAGTATGTATGGATATGCGAATGTATGTATATCTATGCATATACATATGTCAGACATTTCTTTGTCTATTTTTGTATTAATCAACAACATCTAATTGCCATCTAGAAGATCATATTGATCCACAAAAAAAAAAGACTATATTCATCCATATAAAATAATCCTAGGCAGTGATTTGATCGAATTCATAGCTCGCTTTATTTATGTTTTAGAAAAGTTACACTGGTTAGAATCTTACTATATCACCCTGTTTGCAGTGGACGTGTAAAAATTGATGGCTTTTTGAGGGCCTTGAGGCTGGGGCGGAGCCTGCTTTCCGAGAAGGTTAGTTGATTAATTTTGTGCTGTCCTGTAACATACTAAACTACTATCATCACTACTGTATGCATTTTTCTTCCTTTTTTCTTTTACTTACTGTTACTTTTTTCCTTTTTGATTGCTAACTATGCACTTGAATCTTTGTTGAGAGAGAGGGAGGGGGAGGGAGGGAGGGAACTAACAATAACTATGAGAATGTGGACATGAAATAGTTAACTTACACAATAAAAGATTTGTTGAATGCTCTCATTGCTGAAGAGGAAAAGTGGAAAGAGGAATCTTGTAGGGTTAATCCACTGATTGCTGAACTTGATCCAGCATAAATTTTCCCATTAATCTGGAGATGTCTGTCACTAATTTTGAAGATAGGTTTGTCCTGTTGCTCTCCTAGGTGGGGAATTCAATGGCAGTCTGTGAAGCTTCTTTTGGCCATGGAAGGAAAATACTTAAGTGTCTAGGGCGTCAGTTGCATTTTGAGCCTTCGAGATAGGAAGGGCTAATGTTGAATTACAAAGCCTTCGTTCTCACTCAGAGATTCAAAGTCGGTCACTATAACCGATGGGGGCGATGAATGCTGGAGGAAGGGGATACCAGACCAAAGCACCGACTTCAACATTTGGCAAGGTTGAAAGAGGAGGCTGATCAGTCCCCGCCTTTTGATCGGAGTTGCAAGGCACATTGTGGTTCTTCCAACAAGAGGTGATCTGGGCCAAAGAAAAATTGATTAATCGTGGAGGATCTATCATAAGAGAATTCTTATGGGGTTCCATTTTAGAAGGAATATTTGAGTAAATGTTAATGCATTGGTTGCTAAATTGAAGAGGGATGAACGCACTAGCCCCTAAGCTTCATTCATGGAATGTAGTGTCGTCGTCATCATCATCATCACCATCACCATCAAAGCCTTGTCGCAATTGTGTTGGGTCAATTACATGAATCCTATTTTGCCATTCCAACCTATATTTGGCCCAAATCCTCATATAGATTGCATCTTTTCAGATCCTTACTTACTACTTCCATTCACGTTATCTTTGGCCTACCCTTATTCCTTGGGGGCCAGCAACCTAGATAGAGAAACTTTTCCTCATCGGTGCCATTGTTGGCCTGTGTTGGACCTATCCAAACCATCCCAAATGAGTCTCTCTTGATGTATCGCCTATTGATGCTACCCCCCGAATGCGCTCTTTATTTTTATTTTTTTATTCTTTCCTAGTTTTACCACACATTCATCTCAACGTAATCTCTGCTACACTTTTTTTTGTAGGTGTTATTTCCTATTTGGCTAACATTCTGCTCGATAGTTCATAGCTGATCTAATTTGTGTCTTGTAAATGACATTGATATTCACGGGTTGCAAGTATATTCATGTTGTATCCGTCTCCCACTAGGAGAAAATGCAAGATCACCCTCCATTAGGGATTTTATTGTTGAAAGATTCACCAAAAATAAATAAATAATTGTAAACAAAAACAAAAACAAACCAACAAGAGCATATGGAAGAAGTCACACCTGTCATTTGTTCGTAGAATCGCTCTCGTCAAATAGCTCAGTCTAATCATGTCTTTTTTTAGAATTCCCATCTAGGTCGCCAATTGTCACGACCCAAAATCCGGGGCCCACGAATTCCGCGTTATGATTAACTTATATGACATTCCACATCATAAATTTAAGGGAAAATTACACTTTACCACCCTAAACTATCACCCCTTTTTCACTTTACCCCCTAAACTTTAAAAAGTATCAATTGACCCCCTAAACTAATCCAATTGCACGGCCGTTACCCCCTGAGGCCAAAATCGTTAAAATAGACGGATCCGAGCCCACGCCCGTCCGTGGCCCATCACCTGCATGGGAGAGGAGAGTCCACGAGCCCAACACCCTCCACTCCACCTGCATCCCATCTCCAAGCGATCTCTCCACCTTCAGCCCTGCGCAGAAGATCCCACACGCAGCACCCTGCTCATCACAGCCCCTTGCAGCACCGCCTGACTCCGGAACATGTACTCCCCTTCTCCTCCATCTCCCCCTGCACTCATCCCTGCATCTCCCCCTGCATTCATCCCTACATCCTCACGCACAACCATCCCCCCCTGCACGCCCCACCTTTTTTTTTTTTTTTTTTCTTCTTCCTTCTTTTCTTCTCTTCTCTTTTCTTTCCCTTCTCTTCTCCCCTGCACGCCCCCACCTTCTTCTCTCTTTTTTTTTTCTTATTCTTTCTTTCCCTTCTTCCTCATCCCTGCATCACCCATCTCTTTTCTTTTCTTTTTCCCTTCTTTTCTTTCTTCCCTTCTCCACAGCACACACGCACTCTCCCTGTTGCACCCACTTCACCCACCTTCTCTCTCTCCCTTCTTCTTCTTCACTGCACACACGTCCTACACCCCCTGGACCCATCTCCTTTTCTCTTTCCCTCTTCTCTTCCTCTTCTTTTCTCCACCAGCACCCCACACTTGTGCACCCACCCCTCTTCTCTTCCTCTTCCTTTCTCCACCAGCACCCCACACTTGTGAACCCACCTGCACGCGGACGCCCCATCTCCTTTTTTCTTTCTTTCTTTTTCTTCTCCTCCATCTTCTTCTTCCCCATCTTCACTGTCCCCCACTCGCACGACCCTCTCTCTCTTTTTCCTTCTCTTCTCTTCCGGCCAGCCCACCTACATCTCCATTACACACAGCCCATGCACCTTCCCTGCCACGAGGGCAGTGGGGAGTGAAAGGTGGAGTGCCGCAGATGGGTGTGCAATTGTGACAGCAGGTGGGTGTACAATGGGATGATGCACAAGTGGGGTGCAGCAGGTGAGGGGTGTGTTGGTGAGTGTGGTGCGCATGGGAGGAGAGGGAGGAAGAAAAGAAATAAAGAAAAAGAGAAAAAGAAGATGGGGCGTGCAGGTGGGTACGGCGGCAGGGAGAAGAGAAGATGGGGAAGAAGAAAAAGAGGAAAAGGAGGAAGAGGAAGAAGAGAAAGAAAGAAGAGAAGTGAGAAGAGAAAGAAAGAAGAAGAAGGTGGGAAGGGATGCGCAGTGGAGGTGACGAGGAGGGTGTACAGCAGGGGGTGAGTGCTGTGAAAGGGAGAAGAAGAAGGGCAATGATGGGTTTGGCTGTGCAGGTGGGTGTAGGTGCAGGAGGAAGAGAGAAGAGAAAGAAAAGAATAGAAAGGAAAGAAGGAGAAGAAAGAAGAAGAGAGAGGGAGGCGGAAGAGAACAGAGTGGGTGCAGGCGGAGTGTGCAGGTGGGGAGAAGAAGAGGAAGAGAAGAAAGAAAAGGAAAGAAGAAGAAAAAAGGAGAGGAAGAGAGAAGAAAGAAAGGGGAGAGTTGCTGGTGTGGGAGATGCAATGCAAAGAGAGGTGGGGAGGCTCCTACCTGGTTCGGAGCCCGGCGGCGAGGGGGGACTCGATCCACATGAGGAAGACGCTGGCGAAGAGAAGCTTTGCGTGTGGAGTGGCTTGCAGGCGAGGAAGAAGAAGTGGGCGTCGATCTGGTTTCGGAGTCAGGCTGCGTGCGTGGGAGACGAGCGCAGATGAAGAGGATGGAGGGCGATGGTGGTGCGGCAGATGGAGGATGATGGGTCACAAGGGGTGGGTTCTGGATGGAGATTATGCGTGTGATGAAGGAGATGGACGTCGTGAGATGGAGATGAGGGATCTGGGATGCGTGGGATGGTGGCAGTGATGAAGGGGAGAGAGATGGAGATCTGGAGAGGAAACGAGCACGGAGATGGAGATCGAATGGGTTCTGCGTTGGATCCATGGAAATGGAATGGGTTCTGCGTGCGTAGGAGAAAAAGATGGGTCTGGATGGGGTCTGCGCATGAATGGAGAATGAGAGAGGTGTTGGTGAAGGGGGAGTCTGCGCATGTATCGAGAGATAGAGACGAGAGGAGAGTTCAATGTGGAGAAACAAAGAGGAAGAGAAGAGGGGTGCTGATGGTGATGGGCCACGGACGGGCGTGGGTTCGGATCTGTATGGGTTTTGGCCTCTATTCCGTTAGATTTTGGCTATTCCGTTAGATTTTGGCCTTAGGGGGTAGCGGCTGTGCAATTGGATTAGTTTAGGGGGTCAATTGATGCTTTTTAAAGTTTAGGGGGTAAAGTGAAAAATGGTGATAGTTGAGGCTAGTAAAGTGTAATTTTCCCTAAATTTAATAAACATAAAAGAATTTCAGGGCGTTAAATAGAAGGAATCTAAATCTTTACATTAGATGTATAATTCAAGTAAAGACTGAATAAGTTAACCAAAACTAAATAAAAACCATGACAAATCCAACTAATAGAGTTTAGAAATAATTAAATACAATCTAATGTAAAAAAAGGAGACTAGTCCTCTAATTGTCTATTGAGTTTGCGCTGCTCAGCCACATATGTTGAACCTTATCTCCTGATCATCAAAATCACCGCCCGCTTAAAGATTCTGGTCACTTAATGGGGGCATTCCAAGAATTAGTAAAATTGAGTGAAATAGAAAATCCCATCTATTTGCTTACATGAGACTTGAATTATTCAAGCAGTAAAAAGGCAATACAAATACATTGAATTCATAATATTCCACACCAGTTCCAATTCCAAAAGAATTCATGGTCAAATTCTTTAATGAAGAACATCAACTAAGTTCGAGATCTCCACAAGAACTGACCGCTAGTCAAAGCAATATACAAGTTCGAGGACCTTTACAGGCTGGTAGGATTAATGAGTTCGAGGACTGCGGTTCAGTTATAGTACAAGTTCAAGGTCTCTGCATGCGTACATCTCTCCGTACTTAATGATGCCCAAAATAGTCCGTCGCATTCCAGTTCTGAGTCCTCCCCGTTCATTTCAGTCACATGTTCAGAAAATCTTACATTACAATTCAATAGCAGGGCTCTTAACACTGTCAATCCCAATATCAGATTGTGTCTGATCCAACCCCATATATGCTATGGATTTTGACAAAGCCCCCATCTCGATCAGTATTGGTATCCAATTGGCATAAGTTCATGTTCACAACCAATATGTATAGGCTAGGAAAATGGTATTCACAATTTCATATCATTCCTATTATCCGATTTACCAATTTACATAATTCCAACTGTAGAGACTTGGGAATTTTGCATTCCAAGCATATGTTAGGAAAATTTGGTCCCCAGATTTAACTTCTCTTAGGTCTTTCCAGCTTCTTTTCCATCCCTCGTGAACATCTATTGGGCCTTATAAGGGAGGGACCAAGTTCTGTTGGGAATGGTTCCACTTGCAATTTTGTGAGAACCTGGAAGTAGTGAAACAAGTGCTTCTTTGAAGGTAAGTCGAAGTCGTCCCTGATCAGAGAAGCAGCAATCAGTTAAAAATATCGATCGCTTGGGCCTAGTTATCCAAAGTTTTTGCAAGGTTCAATAATGGGAATTGCAAGGGGTGTGGTTTCTAACCATAGTTTTGAATATCGGAATCATATTGCAAATCGTTCATACCCATGAATCGAATCGAATCGAATTGTGAATCATTGGATTTTATTAAAATAAAATAAAAAGTAATTAAAAATTAAAAGGAAAAAGAAAAAAGTAGTTATTCAAAACCTTCCATTGTCCCAGTATAAAGACAATGAAAAATAGGTCTAATCATACAATCATATCAAGAATATCATGACATATATTAATATATAATAAATGATTTGTGTAAATAGTTAAATAAGTTAAGGTATTAATATTTATTTGTTTGTTGTTTTCTTTAAATCAAAATATAAAAGTAAAAAAAACAAAATCCAAACCATCAATCTTACACTGTAGGATATCTCTTGAAGTTAAGAAAGTATTTATGAAGAAAAAACCCCAAAAAAGATTAAAAAAGAGAAGATATAGACAAGCACAATATGTATAGTTGAACGCTTTAATTAAATGCTTGTTTTATATTCATCTCTAAAACCATCAATCTTTATTTATTTGTTGTTATCTTTAAATCAAAATATAAAAGTAAAAAAACAAAATCCAAACCGTCAATCTTACACGGTAGGATATCTTTTGAAGTTAAGAAAGTATTTATGAAGAAAAAACCCCCAACAAGATTAGAAAAGAGAAGATATAGACAAGCACCATATGTATAGTGAAGAAAAAAACCCCAAAAAGATTAAAAAAGAGAAGATATAGACAAGAACCATATGTATAGTTGAACGCTTTAATTAAATGCTTGTTTTTTATTCATCTCTAAAACCTCCTCAAAGCCGCAAAAATTCTTAAGAGGTTTCATTAACTACTAAATAACATTCTAAAAGTAAAAACACTAAAAGAAAAAAAAAAAAAGGTAACGGATTGTTAATATTCTCGCACATCTGAATCGCTTGAAGTGTAAGATTTGATGAAATGAGTATCGAATCGTAAGATTCACACATGAATCCTAAGATTCATCTATAAATGGTATTTGTTGCATAGATACAAATCGTTTTTCTTAGGATTCGGGATACGAATTGTAGGATTTTGATAACTATGTTTTTAACCATTAATGTGAAGCCCTACAAAGGACTCGAGCTTCCACTACTGGTAGGTGAGCTTAAATTGAATACCGATGGGTCCTTAATTGGAAATTCATACCTATCAGGAGCGTGGGCACGATTATAGATGAGGGGGATATTCTTGTAGTTTATTTGGGCCTTGTGATGCAGATAGACCTCAGGCCACATGTGTAGGGCCCAAGTTAATTTAGGAGTTTTATTTCACTAATTATCTGGTATTAATTTTTTTTAATTTTATTTAAGAAGTTGTAATTAGGATTAATGATGCAGCAACAATATCACATCATTACAACAAGACTAGTGGGCCACATGTGGGACCCATAAAATTCTAATTTTAATTATTATTAGTTTTATTTTAGCAAGAGTATAATTAGGATTAGTTTCTAATTATTATTTGGTTTCCTAGTTTGGTTTAGATTGCTTTCTTAGCCCTTAAGTTTCTTTTCTTATAAATATGACATTGTAGAGATTGGTAATCTCAGAGAGATTGAGTTAATAGAAATTCCCTCTTTTTGTGGGTTTATCGTTGGAGAGTTCTCTTCATCATGTGATTGTTCCCGTGGGAACCTAATTGTGCCCTAGCACTTGCATCCTAACCCCAGGACTGCATCAATTGGTATCAGAGCCCAACGATCCCTGATCGTTGGAGTGTTACCGCTATCCCCATCCCTGCTACCTTCCTCCCGTCAAACCCAAAAATCCATTCCAGATTTGCTACCGCCCTACTTCACCGAGTCTAACATCCAACCAGTACCGTCATCATCCCACAGCCCTGGACTTACGATGGTCCACCCAACCCCACCAGAATCCCCAAACCGCAAAACCCTAATCGACAACCTTCCCGCAAGGCCCTTCCGCCAATAACCCACGGCCGAACCCAACCCCAATCCCGTAACTCACCCACTTTTGTCAAATCAGCCAATCAGTGCTTCTTCGTAAAAAAACAAAAAAGAGCGTCCCAGACACCTTACCCAGGAGGTGACAGAGAAGGAAGAAAGAGAGGAGAGGAGAAGGGAAGAGGTGTACCGTTCACCAGCCCGCTCGCCATCGCTGTCGCCACCTTCGCCCGCTCGCCATCGTCGGCCCGCACTTTTCGCCCGCGCCTCCGGCCCTCTCCCTTCGTTTTGTTGAAGAAAATCAGAAAGGGATCTTCAGCCCCTTTTTTCTCGTCTCCATCGACAAACAGAGGCTTTGGCATAAAAGGCCCTCACGTGTCTAACTGCTGTGGGCCTGCATCAGCATCAGTTGGGCCTAGTTTCTAGATCCAAGTCAGTTTGGGTTGAGTTCAGGTCTAGGTCAATTTGAAGGATCCAAATTTGTTTGAAGCCCAGTAAAGTTGTGCTGACATCATCTCTGCATCAGCAAACTTCAATCAACAGCAGCTTTGATCCGATCAACGGTTGAGATTTCTTCTTGCGATATTCGGTTCATCCACCGTACGATTTCCGATTCGTCTTTGTCAGAGTGATCGTGGTGAGCAGATCTTCACATCAGGTCAGTCAAAAATTTTAAATTTACATTAAACAAAAATGCCTCCCAAGAAGCTAATTGACGCGGAGTCTTCCTCTCACAATGATGATGATTTGAGGGGAACTGTTGCACAATTGTCTGTAACTGTTCATCAAATATCCGCAACGATGGCTCAAATGCAAGCGACTCTTGAACGGATTGAAACCCGATTAACCAATTTGGAAACTGATCGACGTGATGATAATCATCGCGATGATGGAAGACATCATCGAAATCAACGAGATCCACATGTAGTCAACGTTGATCGTGATTTGGGTATTAAACTTGTGATTCCCGAATATGATGGGAAATTGAACCCATATGAATTCTTGGATTGGTTAGTGTGTGTTGAAAATATTTTTGCACATAAACCAATGACGGATGCTCATAAGATTACACTGGTGGCAACTCGATTTCGCAATTATGCTGCGATATGGTGGGCCGAGTTGCAAAAGAAGAGAAGATACCAGCAAATTGACTATGATGACACGTGGGCTGAGATGAAAAATTTGTTAAAGCAAAAATTTTTGCCTGTCAATTACTCCAGAGATCCGCGTTCACGTTTTCAATACTTGAAACAAGGATCTAAGACAGTTGTTGAGTATTCTGAGGAGTTTATGACCATGCAAGCTCGTTGTGGTTTGAATGAAGATGAGGATGTATTAGTTGACAGATACTTTAATGGGCTGACACTTGGCATACAAGATATCCTCACATTCAAGCATTTTGAGAATGTTGATGAGATTGTTCAGCATGCTATCAAAGCTGAGGGAATTGCACATCATCAAGCCAGAAAACTTAATGCCTCTAAATGGGTTATGCAAAAGAATTCTTCAATTGCAGTTTCTAAGCCGAGTGATTCCTCAGAGAAAGAATTCACCAAACCCGAAGGTCAAAATAGGATCAGCTGCTTTAATTGTCACCAACAAGGGCATCGTGCAAGGGAATGTCCCAAACGCATCCACTTCATTGAGAATGAAAGTGATGAGAATGATGTCCCAGATGATCCTAAAGAAAAAGAGGTTGCAGCTGAGACAGAAAAATTAGAGATTTACAATGCAGTTGAAAGTGAATCTCTCATGGTCACCACTGATGCTCCATCAACTACTGCGACGAAGTGGTTGCGAGAAAATATTTTCCGCTCCAAAGGAACAGTCAATGGTCAGGAATGCACGGTAGTCTTTGATGGAGGCAGTTGTCAGAATATTATATCCTAAGCTTTTGTGGATCGCTTACGGCTGAAAGTTCGGAAGCATCATCGTCCTTATTTTGCTAGATGGTTAATGACAGGTGATGAAGTGTAAGTCCGATATGCATGTCCAGTTACCTTTTCCATTGGTACAGATTATACAGATACAGTTTGGTGTAATGTGGTACCCATGGATAGTTGTGATATCTTATTGGGTCGTCCGTGGATGTATGACAAGAATGGAACTAATGGCATGCGCGACAACACATACACATTCATGCATGGTGAAAAGCAAGTCACACTCCGTCCTATGAAGCCGACACCACCAAAGCAAGGGTCAAGTTCTCGTCTCACCAAGGATGCGCTTCATGTGCACACTATCTACAGAAGTAACATCAAGAAGAAGAGCCGAGTTCGAGGTCGAACTCTTTTCCAACCTGGGGAGAATGATGCAGCAACCATACCACATCATTACAACAAGACTAGTGGGCCACATGTGGGACCCATAAAATCCTAATTTTAATTATTATTAGTTTTATTTTAGCAAGAGTATAATTAGGATTAGTTTCTAATTATTATTTGGTTTTCTAGTTTGGTTTAGATTGCTTTCTTAGCCCTTAAGTTTCTTTTCTTATAAATATGACATTGTAGAGATTGGTAATCTCAGAGAGATTGAGTTAATAGAAATTCCCTCTTTTTGTGGGTTTAGCGTTGGAGAGTTCTCTTCATCGTGTGATTGTTCCCGTGGGAACCTAATTGTGCCCTAGCACATGCATCCTAACCCTAGGACTGCATCAGTTAGGCTTTCAATTTTATTAGGATTCTTATTTTATTTCCTAAGTCACATTGTGGAGAATGAAATTTTAGAGAGTTTGACTGCATTAGTTTGGTATCAAAGAGAACGATCCTCGCGTTCGATCAGTATGATCCATCATATTCCTACCAATCCCATTCCATCACCATTTATCCATTCCATCATACTTTCCCTACCACCCTCGCCAACCCTGTTGTTCCACAACCCATACCTGAAGTCCCAAATCTGAAAAAAAAAAAAGAAAAAAAAAAAACACCCCATCCCGATACCCAGAGGAAAAAAAAAGAAGAAAGAGGAGATAAGGAGTAAAAGCGTACCTTATTCGAAGCCGAGCCAGGACCTGCTTCCTGCTATAACTCAATATGCCCGCCCACCATCTCCATTGTTATCATTTTCATCGTGAGGGTGAGCCGAAGTTGCCAAGGTGCAGTCGACCTCTGAAGAAGATGAAGCACTGCCACAGCCCACCACAATTACACGATCATCGCATCTCTGTCATTGTCGTCGGTATCCCCATCGTCGCTCATCTTTGCTTCCTCTATCTGTCGTGCTTCACCACAGAGCAAAACAAGAAGTAAAATAGGGGTTTAATACCGTTCTCTTTTTGACACAGACTGAGACGAGGTGCAGGTTGGGTCGAGTCCAGTTCAGTCTGGGTTTAACCTGATCCATTAAAACAAGAGCCCAAATTGAGTGTAGATTCAGGTTTGATACAGGTTAGGTGGACCTGACCTTGCCCAGCAGCAGCCAGAAACAGTTGGCATCATCGCTGACCTCATCACTGCATCATCAAAGAGTAGTCAAATAGCAGATTTGACCAGATCAAAGGCCGAGAATTATTTTTGCGATCGTGAGACCATATAAAGTCCTATTTCGAATCTGTTTTCACCAGTGTATTCGTGGAGAGCGGATATATGACCTCAGGACAGTCAAATTTTAAAATTTTGCATTCATGGAGAAATTTCCTGCAGCCGTTGCGAAATTGACTGGATCCGTTGCTCAGTTGTCCATCGCGGTCAGTCAATTCCAAGCAACTCTTGCAATAATGGCAATCAGACCTATAAATTTAGAAAATGATCGTCATGGGGATAATTATTGAGGTGAAGGTCAAGAAATAGAAAAGTTCAAGGTAAAATTCGATGCAACCGCCTTTAAACAAGAGGACAATGTTGATGAAAAGAAGATGTAAAGGAAGAGGAAGGAAAAGTGGACATTGAAGACATGGATCTAACAATTGGCCTCCCAGTGCTTTCACAAAAATATCTATTCGTTGTCATTCCTCAGATTGACTTCATCTTTGGAGATGAACAACGGGTTGTTAGAGATTGCGATTTGATAGTGCAGATTCTTATTTTAGGATTCTTATTTCATTCTCTGTAGTTAGGATTAGGTTTCCACGCAAGCCCTAACCCTATGGCTTGCATCACCCTGTTGATATTGACTATTGAAGACTCAAATAGGCTGAAGTTTTAGCAGAGCGGAATGGCCTAATTTTGTCCAAGAAATGGTTTGGGTGGGAGCAGCTGAAAATGGGACTCACTACTATTGTTTGGGTGGCTGTTGGCAGAAGTGTCAAAAGACTCAAAACAACCATGGAGGTTGGATTTTACTTGTACTTATATGTACAAGGAAAGCCAACAGGGAGGCTGATTTGCTCACCAGGAGAGGGGTCACACGGCGTGGACTAGATATTGGCTATTCTTTCAATTTATTGCTAATCACACCATTTTTTGGGGTCTCTTTGCAATTTCATTTTCATAAATTCCATTGTCTTCTATCAATAAAATTTTGTTAAGTTCATCCAAATTTTTAAAAAATGTGAATGACTCTTTCATATCTCGTTATTAATTTAATAGACTAACAGATGCTGCTTGCTAACTCCCTTCCAATAATTAGATAATTTGTGTATTAGCTGTAGCCCCCGAGCTATTGTCAGCTAGACTTACCATGGTTCTAATTTTCCACACCATAAATGAGAGCATTTTTTTTGACAAGTATGCTACTGAAAACATGCTGTGGGGCAAGCAGATTTATCTATTTATGCTTCTGTTGACAATTGTGGATTGATCTAACAGTTAGCCACCAGTTGGACAAACCTGCCCATTAAAATGGGTATTGTTTCCGTCCATGTTCTGAAACAAACACTGCACTAGATACTTGAAAACTAGTAAAACAAAAGAAAACATGGTTGTCAAAGAACTTTTGTCTCAAGTGTGGATTCCAGTATAACATGGGTCTAAGAAGGATTGTTTTTTTCCCCTTGAATCCATGTCTTTTAAATATTGATGGTCCTACAAAGAGAAATCCACGTCTATCCAATATGGTATTTCTGAACATGGATTCTATAATCCATGGATATGAAGAATTCATGTTAAAAATTGCCAAAATCCAAACAAGCTGTACGGTTTTCATCATCACAGAAAATGTCTTTTGGGATGTCTATGTATTTTAAGGGGGCTTTTGAGGTGTTTTCCCTTGTTATAGTGATGCATCTCTCTAAAAACTCTGTTATAGTGATGCATCTCTCCAAATCGGATTGATGCTGTGCAAAGCCATGACCGTCATTTTGTGACCAAAATGTGGACTGCTCTTTCTGCATTTTTATCTGCATATTGAATCATCTTCTGCTGAACGTACTCATACATTAGATATGACAGTAATTGTTCCTTACCCTCCGTGACCTTTGTATATTTTGGTTTTCAGATCTTTGGTTTCATTGATGTGGAAAAGCTTGGATCCATTACATTTAGACAGGTATTTATGATCAATATTATTTTAGAAAGAAAAGAAAGAGTGATGTTTCCATTTTTATATCATTTATAATTTTCACAATGACACTAAAGAGTGATGTTTCCATTCGAAAAATCTCTTGCACCTACCCTTGTTAGTTGGGACCTTTTTGCATGCATATTGGATTCCTAGGAATTCATGGAGTATTAGAGAGGTGTGGACTGGAGGGTCTAAGGTGGGGATCTAGATGGAGCCATCACTTTAATAGGATTTACTTTACCATGGTCATGAGTGTGTAATAATTTCCTTCAGAAGGGTAATGTTGTATGATGGCCCCTTGTGTATCTTCCACATCCTTCACTTCAAGCCTTTTGGTAGAAAGGCACTGCTTAGAAATTCTAGGAATTCAATAATTGAAAGTGAGCTCTGGGCATCTCTTGTACTTTTTTTTTTCCACAGAAACAAACCAGCTTTTATGTCAATTATGTACCCTTGTGATGGTCTTTTTTATCTTTAAAATGGTGCAACTGCCTTCAGCAATCAACTTCGATGCCAGTAGGTTTGCGATCTTCAATTGTTTGGTGTTATTCATTGAGGGTGCATTTGTGTTCCAAGAGGATTCTGTGATAGAGAGGAGAATTGTTGTGATTTTCCATGCATCCCAGTATTGTGTTGTTTGGTGAGACACTTTTTTTTTTTTGATAACCCAAGGTATCTCCCGCCCAACCTAGGAGCCTTTGGCCCTGAGCCCGAGAGACACTCGATTCTTGACAGCTGAGAACTAATCCCTAGGGGCACATGCAAACCCTCCTATCCACATGCACTGGGTAAAACGGTGGGAGGTGGCTAACGAAGGTAGGTGTTGAACACAAGACCTCTCCGCTTCCTTAGGCGTAGAGTCCTTGGCCATATGATTTTCCTTGTAGAGAAGGGAAAAATGAGCTGAGTTACTCGATAGAGAGGATTTCGATTTCCCATGGGAAGTGTAGGAATCCAGGATATTTCTCTCTCGTGGAAACAGAAATCTGCGGAGCCAGAATCCTCCCATTGCACAAACAAGTCCTCAAGATTCTCGATGGTAAGACTTCAAGTCACGCTTGAAATGACTGTCTTTACAGAAGAAAAACATAACAGAAATTTCTCCAGTGATTTCGAAGAAACAAAAATGAAATTGGACAACTATACAGGGATTACTCCAACATGACGTTGGAGATGAAAGAAGGAATACAAAAGCAAAAGTACGAAATCAACCATTTCAAATCAATATCTCTGCTCTATCAACACCAGACTTAGGTAGTATCTGCCGCTTCATTTCCTTCTCTGAGGATACTGCTTGAATGATGCCGTTGTAGTTTTGGACAACTCCCAGATTTTATTATGAAGGTATTGAATTCTCCATGGCACCAAAACCTGTCCTGATGCCCAGCTGATTGCATTTCCTGAATCTCCTTTAACTATGATAGGTCCTTGGCAACAAAACTGGCCTAAATTTTACCCTCCTTTAATTGCTAAGAGTTTGGCTCTATTAGAATTACCTGCTACACTAGGGTCTGAATCGAAGGCTAAACCAAACCAAACCAAACCAAACCAAGCCTTTTCCCACTAGGTGGGGTCGGCTATATGGATTTGACGACGCCAATCAAATCTGTTTAGGGCCATGTCCTCCGTTAGATCCATGTAGGCAAGATCATGTTTAATAGTTTCTTTCTAACTTCTCTTGGGTCTCCCTCTCCCTCTCCTACTCTTGGCAAACTCCATGCTTTCACACCTTTTAACAGGTGCCTCTGTTGGACGCCTTCTAACATGGCCGAACCATCTCAGTCGATTTTCTCTCATTTTATCTCCAATCGGTGCTATTCCTACTATGTCCCTAATCTCCTCATTCCTAATCCTATCTCTCCTTTTGATCCCGCACATCCATCTTAGCATTCTCATCTCCGCAACTTCCATCTTCTTGACATGATTATGCTTTACTGCCCAACACTCTGATCCATATAACAACGTTGGCCGTACCGCCACCTTATAATACTTTCCTTTAACCTTGAGGGGGACTTTCCGATCACACAAGACCCCCGAAGCACTCCTCCATTTGGTCCACTCGGCTTGAATCCTGTGACTTACATCAGTATCAATCCCTCCATCCTGTTGCACCATAGATCCAAGGTACCTAAAGTTTTCTTTCTCTACTATCTTTTGTGTGCCCAAACTTACTTCTATGTTACCAGGTGTCCTACTTTGACTAAACTTGCATTCCATATATTCCGTTTTGCATCGACTTAGCCTAAACCCTTTTGTCTCTAATGTTTTCCGCCACAATTCAAGTTTAGCATTCACTCATTCTCTCGTCTCATCCACTAAAACAATGTCATCTGCAAATAGCATACACCACGGCACCTCATCTTGGATATGTCTTGTAATCTCATTCATAACTAGGGCAAACAAGTACGGGCTTAACGCTGAGCCTTGGTGTAGACCAATCGTGATAGGAAACTCCTTAGTTTCGCCGCCAGTTGTCCTTATAGATGTCACGACTCTTTCATACATATCCTTTATCGCCTCAATATAAGCGACACAAACTCTTTTCTTTTCCAGAACTTTCCAAAGAATCTCCCTAGGAACCCGGTCATAGGCCTTCTCCAAGTCAATGAACACCATATGTAAATCTCTCTTACCTTCTCTATACTGTTCCATTAACCTCCTCAGGAGAAAGATAGCCTCCATGGTTGATCTCCCAGGCATGAAACCAAATTGATTCTCTGAAATATTTGTTGTTCTTCTTAGTCTTCTCTCAATAACTCTCTCCCATAATTTCATCGTATGGCTCATCAATTTAATCCCGCGGTAGTTCGCACAGTTCTGAATATCTCCTTTGTTCTTGTATATGGGTATAAGAATACTTTTCCTCCATGCATTAGGCATCTTCTTGCTCTTTAGCACTACATTAAAAAGCTTTGTCAACCAACTAATACCATCCTCCCCCAAGCACCTCCAGACCTCAATAGGGATACCATCTGGCCCAACCGCTTTCCCATTCTTCATTCTTTTCAATACTTCTTTAACTTCTTCCCTACCGATTCTCCTATAGAACATATGATTCGCTTCTTCTCTAGAAATGGTAAGTTGCCCCAATTGTATGTCACTACTGCTGCTTTCGTTAAATAACTTGTAGAAGTACCTCTTCCAACGCTCCTTTATCTCCTCCTCCTTTACTAATACCTTTTCATCCTCATCCTTAATGCATTTAACTTGGTTTAAGTCCTTGGTCCGCCGATCTCTAGTTTTAGCAAGCTTGAATATCTCTCTTTCGCCTTCCTTAGTGTCAAGTCGCCTATATAGCTCCTCAAATGCCTTTGCCTTGGCCTCACTAACTGCCTTTTTGGTTTCTCTTTTTGCTTCTTTATACCTCTCCAAGTTCGCTTCAATTCGATCATTTTGCCAAGTTTTAAAGCACTCTCTTTTAACTCTTATCTTGTCTTGGACGGCTTCGCTCCACCACCATGCCTCTTTCTGTACCGGAGCACCCCCTTTAGATTCTCCTAAGACTTCTTTCCCTACCCTCCTAATACACTCTGCTACCTTATCCCACATATTATTTGCACTCTCTTCTGTCGCCCAAACGTCTTCCTCTAGTACTCTTTCCCTTAAAGCTAGTTGCTTATCACCTTTCAGGTTCCACCATTTAGTCCTTGAGCATCTATACAACTTCTTTTTTCTAGTCCACCTTTGTAACTGCACATCTATGATCAACAACCTATGTTGGGAAGTCAAGCTCTCCCCCGGTATAACCTCACAATCTTTACAAGCTAAACGGTCTCTTTTCCTAGTTAAGAAGAAGTCAATTTGTGTCCTCGATGAGCCACTCTTATAAGTCACCAAATGCTCCTCTCTCTTTCTAAAAAATGTGTTAGTTACCATGAGATCATAAGCCACTGAAAACTCCAAGATATCCTTCCCTTCTTCATTTCTATTACCGTACCCATGTCCCCCGTGTACTCCTATGTATCCATCTACGTCACGTCCTACATGACCGTTCAAATCACCTCCTATGAAGACCATCTCTCCTTGGGGTATCTCTAGTAGCACTCCTTCCAAGTCTTCCCAAAACTTCTCCCTATGTCCATCTCCTAAGCCCACCCTGGGGGCATAAGCACTAATTACGTTCACTATCTCTTCTCCTAACACTAACTTAATTGCAATAATCCTATCTCCATAGCGCTTTACATTCACTACATCTTCCTTTAAGTCCTTGTTTACCACTATGCCGACCCCATTCCTCGATCTATTAAGTCCCGTATACCATAACTTATACCCGGTCCTCTTAATCTCTTTAGCTTTGTGTCCCACCCATCTTGTCTCTTGCAAGCAAGCAATTGCGATTCGTCTCCTTTCCATTGTATCTACCACTTCCATAAGTTTCCCAGTTAGGCTCCCAATGTTCCAAGTGCCCAATCTCAGCCTTCTATTTTGGACTAGCTTCCTTACCCCCCACACTCGTCCAATAAAGTGTGAGGACCCTTGCCTATTTAGCACTGCACCCGGGCGCCGATGCAGCGGTCCTTGCTCACTTATCACTGTACCCGGACCATACAGCGCGTCGCTAAGTAGGGGACGCCCCAACGAAATTTCATTAGGTCTCAAATCCATAAAAAAATCCGACTGAGTATTGTGCTGGCTGTCGGCTACCTAACGCACAACCCTCCTCCTTTGTCCGGGCTTGGGACCGGCTATGTCAAGGATACGATTTATTTTTCATGCAGTCTTTGCTCTCCAAAACATCAATGCTGCTGCTGCTTGCATAAACACTAAAAATTATCACCTATGGCGCCTTGAAGATATCGTCATCTTTGAAAATCCGTATGGTATTGTGAAGCAATGCGGATAAGGGAAGAATAGCCAAGGACTATTCTCCAAGCCGAACCTTAGGGATAGGGATCATTAAGATCCAAATCGTCTTGGTCTCGCGGCACAGACACACAACTGAGAGAAAAACTTGGGAGTCCAAGATCGAATCGGGGGGAGGGGGGGGATAGGGTGAGCTCAAAGTCCTAGACCAATTTTAATTCTTTTTGCTTTTAAGTTACTTATGCTTTGATGAAGATTATTAATCTTGAGAAAATGAGTCGACTCTAAGTTAAGCATTCGCAAGAAGCTAACAATCACAAACTCATTCAACAAAAGCATTAAACAAGAGCATCAATCATATAAGGAAAGCAAGAGATCAACCACCATGACACAAGTATTTATAGTGGTTCGGCCAACGTGCCTACATCCACTCCCGGCGTCCCTACCGGATTTCAACTATCTCAAAATGAGGTTTAGGTTCACCTCCAACCTTACAAAAACATCACCATGCTTTTCAAGGCTTAGCATTAACCTTTACAACTACTATTTATGCTTTTCAAGGCTAAGCACTAACCTTTACAACAAGAGGCTTTTCTCTTAAATAATATGCCTATGAATGCATGGATAAGAGAACAATTTAAGTACAATTCAATGCCTCTTATTAGGCTGATTTGGAAAAGTAATCTCAACTTCTAGGTACATGCATATGAATGCAAAAGTCTATGATTAATGCTTGTACTAGAAAACACTCTTAACTCCTTTTAGAAAGAAGAAAATCTAAATGATGCAAAGATGTTAATCATATGTATGAGAAAGAGTAGAATGAAAAACACATGGTTTGTAAAGATAAACTAACTTGAGTTAAACAAATGTAACTTAAATCAAACAAGTTAGTTTTGAAACATTAAAAACAAACTCATGTGTATTAAAAGCCATATGTTGAAGTCCTATAGAAAAACAAGTTTAAAGTCCTAAGATGTTAGGAAAACAACATTCAATCATTTATAACATGCTATTGAATAAAAAGAAAGTTTAAGACATAGCATGAGATATTTTGAGAAAAGAGAGCACACCTATTTAAGATGAATCAAAGGTTGAATCCATGGATTAGCCCCATAATCCCTTCACTAATACTCTTAAAAGTTCCTTCTTCCTTGGCCTCATAAGTGCTCCAAAGTTCAGCAACTTTTCCCAAACAAAAAACCACTTTTTATCGAGAAAAAGTTCCCAACGGCTAGTGCCCGGTCGACCTGGTACAGGGCCGGTTGCTCAACGGCTCTAAAAATGCCAGTTGGAGAGGCCTAACGGCACAATTTCTCGGTCGACCGAGTCCCTTGGCTCGGTCAACCGACCAAACAGCAGGTCGACCGGGTCCAAGCCCCAGAAATCCTGAAATTTCAGAATCTTGAAAGTGAGAGGGCTTCTTTCCAGGGGACTTTGAGGATCATTAATCAAGCTTGGATTCATGACTGAAAGGATGAAAATTGAATTTTTAAAGACATGAAACTTTCAAATCAAAATATGGATTTAAAGTGAAAACCATTGGAAAGCTTGAAATGATTTTTGAACTCAAAGATTAAACACTTGGAGTCTAGAAAAACTGAACTAAAAACTTCATGAACTTAAGAGACATAAAGATTTTGAAAAACATGCATATCATATAATAAAACAAAGATTATGAATGAGAAATATGCATAACCAAACCAAACCAAACCAAGCCTTTTCCCACTAGGTGGGGTTGGCTATATGGATTTGACGACGCCAAACAAATCTGTTTAGGGCCATGTCCTCCGTTAGATCCATGTAGGCAAGATCATGTTTAATAGTTTCTTTCCAACTTCTCTTGGGTCTCCCTCTCCCTCTCCTACTCTTGGCAAACTCCATGCTTTCACACCTTTTAACAGGTGCCTCTGTTGGACGCCTTCTAACATGGCCGAACCATCTCAGTCGATTTTCTCTCATTTTATCTCCAATCGGTACTATTCCTAATATGCCCCTAATCTCCTCATTCCTAATCCTATCTCTCCTTGTGATCCCGCACATCCATCTTAGCATTCTCATCTCCGCAACTTCCATCTTCTTGACATGATTATGCTTTACTGCCCAACACTCTGATCCATATAATAACGCTGGCCGTACCGCCACCTTATAATACTTTCCTTTAACCTTGAGGGGGACTTTCCGATCACACAAGACCCCCGAAGCACTCCTCCATTTGGTCCACCCGGCTTGAATCCTGTGACTTACATCAGTATCAATCCCTCCATCCTGTTGCACCATAGATCCAAGGTACCTAAAGTTTTATTTTTCTACTATCTTTTGTGTGTCCAAACTTACTTCTATGTTACCAGGTGCCCTACTTTGACTAAACTTGCATTCCATATATTCCGTTTTGCATCGACTTAGCCTAAACCCTTTTGTCTCTAATGTTTTCCGCCACAATTCAAGTTTAGCATTCACTCCTTCTCTCGTCTCATCCACTAAAACAATGTCATCTGCAAATAGCATACACCACGGCACCTCATCCTGGATATGTCTTGTAATCTCATCCATAACTAGGGCAAACAAGTACGGGCTTAACGCTGAGCCTTGGTGTAGACCAATCGTGATAGGAAACTCCTTAGTTTCGCCGCCAGTTGTCCTTATAGATGTCACGACTCTTTCATACATATCCTTTATCGCCTCAATATAAGCGACACAAACTCTTTTCTTTTCCAGAACTTTCCAAAGAATCTCCCTAGGAACCCGGTCATAGGCCTTCTTCAAGTCAATGAACACCATATGTAAATCTCTCTTACCTTCTCTATACTGTTCCATTAACCTCCTCAGGAGAAAGATAGCCTCCATGGTTGATCTCCCAGGCATGAAACCAAATTGATTCTCTGAAATATTTGTTGTTCTTCTTAGTCTTCTCTCAATAACTCTCTCCCATAATTTCATCGTATGGCTCATCAATTTAATCCCACGGTAGTTCGCACAGTTTTGAATATCTCCTTTGTTCTTGTATATGGGTATAAGAATACTTTTCCTCCATGCATTAGGCATCTTCTTGCTCTTCAGCACTACATTAAAAAGCTTTGTCAACCAACTAATACCATCCTCCCCCAAGCACCTCCAGACCTCAATAGGGATACCATCTGGCCCAACCGCTTTCCCATTCTTCATTCTTTTCAATACTTCTTTAACTTCTTCCCTACCGATTCTCCTATAGAACATATGATTCGCTTATTCTCTAGAAATGGTAAGTTGCCCCAATTGTATGTCACTACTACTGCTTTCGTTAAATAACTTGTAGAAGTACCTCTTCCAACGCTCCTTTATCTCCTCCTCCTTTACTAATACCTTTTCATCCTCATCCTTAATGCATTTAACTTGGTTTAAGTCCTTGGTCCGCCGATCTCTAGTTTTAGCAAGCTTGAATATCTCTCTTTCGCCTTCCTTAGTGTCAAGTCGCCTATATAGCTCCTCAAATGCCTTTGCCTTGGCCTCACTAACTACCTTTTTGGTTTCTCTTTTTGCTTCTTTATACCTCTCCAAGTTCGCTTCAATTCGATCATTTTGCCAAGTTTTAAAGCACTCTCTTTTAACTCTTATCTTGTCTTGGACGGCTTCGCTCCACCACCATGCCTCTTTTTGTACCGGAGCACCCCCTTTATACCTAACGCACAACCCTCCTCCTTTGTCCGGGCTTGGGACCGGCTATGTCAAGGATACCCCAACATAGGCGGAGTTAATGAGAAATATGCATGAAGATCCTAAAAATAAGAACATGAATGAATGAGAGGTCAAGCTATGAAAATTAATGCAGCCTATCAAATTGCAACAAAATAAAAACTCTAACAAAACTCAATGGTGAATTTTATTGATCTATCAACTTATCCCTCACGATGGATTACAATCCTTTATATAGACTCTCTTTGGAAACAATTATAATTAAAATAAACTCTAAATTGAATAAAGTAAAACTTTCTAATTAATCTCATAACTATCTCTAAAATTTAGCTATTACTAAAAATAGGCTTGAATAATTTGGAGGCATGATTTGGAAAACTTCTTTTAGCGGACCATGGATCTTCGGCTGGAAACTTTTGGGCTGGGCCCAGTGGGCTGGCCGATCATGGATTTGGCCTGCATCAGTTCACCCCCTCTTGGAGAGAACTCGTCCTCGAGTTCCGAGTTCTGTAAATGTCCTCCTAGGTCAAAAATTAATTGCACAAACGTCCTTTTTTTCTTTCGATCTCCATTTTCTTTGCATGTCTTGCAAGCTTGGCTCACTCTTTTCCTCCACCTAGAAATAGATTAGAGGTATTGCTTATTCTGATGTTTATATTTATCCTGGAGGTATGATCTGAGTGTTAGATGCTTCAATTGTTGATGTCGTACCAATATATCACGATCTTTGAATATCCATCGTTGATCCCTGAAGATGGAGTCAATATGCGGGACTTAAACAGCTGGGTCGTCTTTGGAAATCACTTGAGCAATGTAATTATCTTCTAATGATTTGCAGGGCTTTGTTGGAACAGCCGTATGATCTAATGGATGATTAGTCTTTTTATTCATTATATCTATGTCATTAATCTCTGCTAATCCTTTGTCTTCCTTTGCATCTTGCTGCTTTATATCAGCAATGTCCATAGAAAGAATTTCAATCTCTTTATCTTCAATTTCATCTGAAGCATGATCCATTTATGAAGTTCTGCAACTTATTTCACTCGAATTTGTCGTGAGATCATCCTTTCCTTGTACGTGCTTCTCAACATCACCTTTGATTTCTCTGTTCTTTTTTTTGCTCTTCCTTTGGCTCTTTAGTTGAAGGTGATGGTGAGGATGAAGATGGGGTTGTCGACGTAACCCATTGTCCTTTCCATAGGAAGGACTATGTGTTCTTCTCTTTATCGTTGTGCACCTTCCGATCAAAAAGCCATGGTCATCCCATAAGAATGAGTGACATTCATAGAGATGACATCACACCAAATTTTGTCTTTATAATCACCAATCTTGAAAGATACCAAACATTTTTAAGTCACAGGAATGACAACCATTAGCCCATGTGACTTTGTAGGGCTTGGAAAGCTTTTCAACTGACCAATGAAGTTTGTCAATAACCTTCTGTGCAATGAAATTTATCGCACTGCCATTGTAAATAACCAAATTAGCTAACCTATCTTTGCACTTTACTCATGTTTGGAATTTCTTAGTTTGTCTCCACTCTTCTTCCTTCTCATTTTTGGTTTAAAGTCGACGAATAATAAGTGTAGGATTATCCTTTCCGGAAAAATTGTTATTTAATGATATGAGCTCTTTGTTTGAAATCTTTAGTTTGAAAATTTGATGGTCTCACAATACGCTTCAAATTGGCTTTCACCAGCGGGGAAAATGGATCTCTACCATGTACATGTCATGTCTGTCCTCCATTAGCAATTTCATTTCCTGCCATGTTGGTTAGCTGGGTGTGGATGTTCATGCAACTGACATTGTACTTCTTTCCACCATTCTTGTGCATCTCCTTTAAGTTTTCTTTCTATGTACTCTTTACATGAATTAGCTTTAAATTTACGCCATATAAAATATTCTTCGAGTACTCCAATCCAACTTAAGAAGCCGTTTGGATCTTTTGGTCCAAGTTGGGTTTTTAAGACTATGAGTTGAACCTGGCCCAAGATTGAACTGGACCCATTGAGGGACCTCTGTTGCCTTTTTTTTCCCCCTCCTAGTATTGGGTCGGATCTTACCCGAGCTCAAGCCTCAGCACGTTTCCTGGGAAAGACCCATGTGCCAGGTGCTCTCTTTCGCCTCGGTCCCAGGTTGTACGCAGTGCAGAATCAAGGGGTTTCGACTTCCTTTTTTGTTGCTGAGCTTAACAAGAGAGAGTGGAGGTGATGGAGTGTGACGATGATGGAGGTGCCCTTGTCTCGCCTTCACTCAGAAGACCTAAGAAGTGGAGGGCTCTTCACTTGTTATTGGCAAATGAAGAACCAAAATGTGACATGGAGTTGCCGACAGTGAACGCAGAGTTGTCAAAGATGCTGATGGTGCTTGGGGTCTAGAACCTGGTATGCTCCTCTTTTTTACTTTCTCTGTTTCTTTTGTTCCCTCTCTGTTCCTTCTCTTCTCTCTTCTCTCTCTCTCTCTCTCTCTCTCTCTCTCTCTCTCTTTTCTTCTGGGGTTTGGGTTGGGAATGTTGACAGTGGTTTTGTGGTTCGATTATGTTTGGATGGGTGGATTTTGAGTTGGATTTGAGGATTTGGGTTCGGTCGGGATCGTGGGATAGGGAATATGGTTATGGATGGAAGGGGTTCGGCTGGGAAAGTGAAGTACAAGGATGGGCCTGATGCCACTGATGATGATGGTGGATGATAAAATTAATGTGCGGGGAATTCAAACAATGGGATCAGATTCGCAGGTTACCTTGATTGGATATCCGAGAAACAAATCTTCGCTCTGATACCAATTGACGCAGCGTGGGTAAGGGAAGAATAGCCAAGGACTATTCTCCAAGCTGAAGCTTTGGGATAAGGGTCATTGGAATCCAAATCATCTTGGTCTCATACCACAGACACAACCGAGAAAAAGACTCAACGGATAAATTTAATCAATCAATCAACTTATCTCTCGGGAGGGATGACAATCATTTATATAGACTCTAAGCTCTAATCAATTCTTGGAAATAATTCTAATTAAAATAAACTATAAATCAAATAAAATAAAATTTTCTAATTATTCTCATAACTATCTTTAAATTTAACTATTACTAATAATAGGCTTGAGAATTTCAGAGGCGTGATTTGGAAAACTTCTTTCAGTGGACCAATGACCTCTGGCGTAAACTTTTGGGCTGGGCCCAATGGGCTGGCAGATCATGGGTTTGGCCTGCATCATATTATCACCACTGCAAAATAGAAGCAACCTTCACATATGTATAGATTTCTTTAATCTGCTGCAAGGCTCTAGGATTTGAAAATCCTATCTGCAATGGATGTTACTTGGTGAATTTTCCCTTTTCTTCCCCTAAACTAACAGAAAATAGAGAAGTGGATTGGCTTGACTAATTTAACTTGGACCTGTCTCTTCTGCTAGTAATAAAAGACACCTAACAGAAATGAACTCTAACAAAGCGCAATCAATCTAAGGCTCTCAAGCTCGAGATCCTATCTTCCAAGCTAATCGGTCTCTATCAATTTCAGTCTATTTTACTGTGATTGAAAATCTTTCTGGATGGATATCAGTTACGTGTATTGATTTGCAAAATTTTCAGTTCTTTCTTGGATCAGCACATATGTTAAAGCAGCCATTATTTAGGCAAGCTTGTGCTGGAATCTTCAATGTCTGTGACCAGGAAAGCAAAGGTTTTATTTCTAAGCAACAGGTAACCCTCCCATGTATTCTCGTGTTGGGGGGCTGTAGTATCTTACTGCAGCTTCTAATTTTCTAACCACTTCTAGATACTGCAGCTTCTAATTTTCTAACCACTTACTTTTTGCAGATAGGAGATGCTATTCATTTTGCAGTCCCAAGCACAAGTGAGGAGGACGTGAGTAGCAATGAAGTGTTTTTTTTTTTTAAGTATATAGACATTGCATATCCATGGTCAGGGTTCTGATTGAAATGGCTTGCCCAGCAGGTATTTGAACTATCTAACATGTTTGATATAGACAACGACGGGACTGTTAGCTTTGATGACTTCAATACTTACCTAAGGAGGAATCCGCTGATGATTGCGCTCTTTGCTTCTTATTGGACACATAAAGACTCACTGGCAAATGGGATGTTGGAGGTGGTGTGATGGGTATTAGGTTCATGCCACGTGAGGCCTTTGAATTTTGAAATGCCCAGTTCAATGGCTGATCTTGGTATTCAGATCCCTGTAAAAATGCCTGATTGACTGGTGCTCTTAATTTTGCTACTTTTTTTTACAAGCAAACTCAATTGTTAAATGGTCATGGTCATATCTTTTATATTTGTTTCACGGATACATTTTGGCCAAGAATGGAATATTTAGTGTCTTGTGTTTTGAGGGCTTTTCATTTGGACTAATGGCAGAACTCTTTATGCTGGCCCAGTTTGATGGGACAAGGCTAAGATGATGATGATGAAGATGATAATGATTGTTATCAGAGTGTCTTTCACGTTACATTTTCATTTGCTCTATCTGGAATCAGAATTTTGTTGCAGGTCAGCTGTCCCTGCCCTACATGTCCTTCATGGTTATGTGCTTTTTATATATTTTCCAAGAAGAAATGTCGTAGGATCAAAATTTGTTGAACAGTGACAGCAGACTTGGGTCATCAAATAGTTTGATACAAAGGGATTTCCTATATATATTACAGAATTTACCGCTTGCATGTTGACTCTGCTTAAACTTGCCCCAGAAAGAAATTTACAATTAACATAGCAAGTGCTTTCTAGGGATGAAAGCTATTATAATTGGACAGGTCACTAGGTCAGACAAATAACAAACCCAAGCTGAAGTTTTCTATGAATTGAAGTGTGATGGCAGGCATGTCTGTTAAGATAATTTATAGGAGAGCACTTTGCTTTGCTCAAAGAGGTGGAGACTAGGATCTTGATGGGATTATTGTAGCATGACTAGGGTTCAAAATCATGGGGGGTGAAGGGTGAGCAACCATTTCTTATCAAATAGAGATTTTCATTTTCAGTTGCAGGGATCTTGCTTGGGAAATCAGAGAATTCCTAGGGTTAAACTCAAATGGAGGGTGAGCGGTCATTTGCTCTCAAATGGTGGATATGATGGTCCTTTGTAGATGTTTGCTTCTCTGATCAGCTTGGCCCAAATGGAGGAATTTGGCAACTGGCAGGAAATTGAAGCTGTGCTACAGGGGCTTCAGACTAATATGGAAGTTAAATAGAAAATAAAGGGCTTTTGCATGTAATCCCCTGCCTTTTGAATATTCATGAAAAACTTCCTGCCTTGTCATGAAATGTTGAAAAATGGCTTACACCTCAGATGAAAACATTGTTTTCAATCGATTTCGATAGGTGGGCCATTAAGGATAACATTTATTCTAGTAGATGCATGTCTCTAAAGATGGAAGACATCCACAACAGAGTACTTATTCTTAGACTTGCCGACGGCAATAAGTTCTCTCTCTCTCCATAGTTATTTTTATTGGGCTCCAGCCTCCAGGTGGTAATAATGGCATTCTTGTACGTATCTTACAGATGGAAGATATAACATCAGCATAATAAAGGGTTGCAAGGGCATGTAACTTTTTCCGTCACATTTCACACAGCTGCCAAAGGATTGATTCTTGAGCAAGTAGGCAGTCTTACATGTCTTGTACCACTCACATATTTAGCCAAAAACCAATGTGGTTACATGTCTTGTACCACTCACTCATCTAGCCAAAAACCAATGTGGTTATGCACTAAAGCTATTGGGATCACCCCATATGAATAGTCTTCTATCTAACCTCTCAGCTCGAGTTACAGAGAGCATTGAATAGCAGAAAAATAGCGAATGTGAAAAAAGAGGAATCCTTTGTCATAAAACCAGTGTATGCAAACTTCCCATTTTCTTTTCCTTTTCTTCTTTTCTTCCCCTGGTTCCGGTTTACACAAACATCGCTGAAAGCCTAAGTTTGACCCTATTCCTATAGAAGAGGATGGGTCCATCCATGATCAATTCCATCGTTTTGTACAAAAGATGACTGTCCTCGGTAAATAATCAAGAAGTTGCTACTACATGGCCATTGTCTGTCCAATTTGTCAAGTTTGAGGTCTGTATGGAACCTGTGAATTTATAATTGATGTGTCCAATTCTTTTTGTGGGCTTGCCAGCCAAAGCTATTCTCAGCGGCTTGATTCAACGGAGCTCATTGTCGCTCAGCTCATTGTCGCTCAGTTGGTTAGGAACACATGGTACATGAATGGAAAGCCGTAAAGAGGAAAAAATCTGAACATCCATCATACTACCAAGCCCAAGAAAGACAGTTGTATCAAGGCAGGCAAATTGCTTTAAAATTTGCCCAATACAATTAGCTTTACTACTTTTTTTTATTTATTTATTTTGCATGGTTGTACTTGTTTCCTAATGAACTGTTGAACCCTGGCCTTTTTTCTTGGGTTCTGCACCTAATGGAACATTGGACCCTGGCCTAGCTACTACTGGGTTTGGGTGGATAACTGTCCCTACTTTCTATAGAGCACGGCTGATAACACCCTCTACCTCAGTTTGAGATCTGCAATTCCCATCTCCTAGGGGAGTATTTGACTTCCCTTTACCAGTGGCGTAGGCCTACGCCAAGACCCACAAGCAAATACCAAATAACAATAAATCACACAATTATAGTCATTTTCATTATTTTATATTATGTACATCTACCCATACAAGCATTATGTATAGAGTTTCACATTCGAAGCAGCTCTCAGTATTTATGGTGATTAAACTTGTTAGGTTGGGCCATCAACATAGCCCAATGATGCATGTATTAAATTCACCAAATTCCGTGAACATTGTTCATCAAATGAGAAATAATTAAAAGCACCTGTTACACTCCTGATCATTACAATGGGGTACCATATGACCCTCACAATGAGGTTGCATATTAGCTTGAGACTGTTTCCCCTTTTTTTTTTCCTTTTTTTTTTTTTTTATAACCAAAGGTATCTCTCGCCCAGCCCAGACTAGGAGCCTTTGGCCCTAAGCCCGAGGGACACTCGATTCTAGACAGCTGTGAGACTGTTTCCTCTTGTTGAATAAACCCTGGAATTTATAGAGATGCAACATCTAGGCCTCTGCAAACTGCAGGCAAATTAGTTTAAGTGCAATCTATGGGCTCCTGTGTTTAGAACCTGAGTTTGCTGTGAGTGGCAGCTATTTTGTTCTCTGCCATATCTAATAGCAGGTAAACAGATTTATAGGTAAATAGATTTAAAGGTAAACTTAATGTTTGACAACCAACTTCCATGGATCCAAATGGTGGCCTTTGAATAGGATGAAACATTATCACCAAACATAACAATGTTATTAACTCAGCAGAAAATGCATCACTTTTAGCAGCTTGCTCACTGTTAACAAATATATGATATTAACAAGGTCTTTTATTTTACCAAAAAAAAAAAAGGTTTTTTATGTTCTCTGAGGCCTTTGAGACTATAGAAGCATGCTTAAAGACAACTAAAATAATTGTATAAAATTGGCCTCTAACTAATCATAATGAGAGAATGTGGTCATGGGTGCAGGTGCATCAGAAGGTCACCAGTGGAATGAACAAGAAAGCCGCGAGAGAATGCCCTTTAAAAGGAGTGGGGAAGAGGGACAATCAGGCCTTTTCAGCACAATAAAAGTGCGAGGAGATGAATAAAAAAAGTTTTTGCTGTGTCATGCAACTATATCTGACTACCCTTCTTCCAAAATAACTGCAGCTTCGTCATCATTCATATTCAACATTAATGAAGGCTTCTTAGAAGGTAACATCAAAACAGAACATGTGATTCATAGTACGTATCCTACAAAAGAGTGCCTGGTTGTTTAACAAAGCATGCATATTTCTAATATCCATATGAACATGCATTGATTGAGTAGAGAAAACGCCATCTCCATATAAACACCTTTAAGTAACCTGAGCACAATACCATCACTGTTTTGGGGGTATTTCAGAACTACTCTATAGGATCGCCACATCCAAGTAGTCTCCAATCTACAAAACAATGAGAAAATGACCGGTTGATGTTCCAAATGGAATCCAAAGAGCATAGCACCATAAACCTGTACTTTTACCTGAAAGCTAAGTCCAGCCAATGCCTTTCCATCATCCAATCTTCTCCCATTACCATACGAATGAGTCATCCCAACCTTCAGAATATAAAAGAAAAAGAAATGTTACGAAAAATTTGCCTACAACATAATTTTAGAACACAATTTCATCCTAAATTTATTTTGGTAATTCAATTTCAACCTATATGGTTCGGTTAAAAAAGGTGAAAAAAGTCCGTTTCACAGCCAATTTATGAATAGCATTTGAAAATAATTAAGAAAATAAAATGAAATGATCATCTCCGTTTTTTATTGTATTTTGGAGTTTTTAAATATAATAAAATATTTAGAACATGATATGAGTGGCGAAGATAAAGTTCCATTAGATTTCAAGTTTCAAATCCAGTCACAGCCAGAACTAGTATGAAAGGCAATAAAACTTGGTTTCAGCCGAGTTTTAAAATCATGGTGTCACAACCGCGCCCAACTCAGCATGAAATTGTCCACTTTGGCTCCACGTGTGCACACGAGGACTTCCCAGGAGGTCACCCATCCTAGTACTGCTCCCACCCGAGCACGCTTAACTCCATAGTTTTTACGATTTTCGGGGCCGCACGGTTTTAAAAGGCCTCATGTTAAGTTAAGACGGAGTTTGACTTATAAGCCCAGCGATCTGGATAGCTCATTTCCAGTGTGGGTTTCATGTATTCCTCACATTGCAAACCCAGTCCATATGCGGACCCTTCTAATTGCCCTTCTTCAAGGGGGTCACAATCGTGGGGCGTTACACATGGCCATTAGCAAGTGTACATGTTTCAATGGTCTGCATGTAGGTCCACTGACAAAGAGTTACTAATGCTGATTAGATCACCTAACAAAGAGTTTCTATTTAACTCCAGATTGATGAGATAAGTCTCAGTTCATGATGGTGATGACTGGAAGAGTATTTATATAGTAACAACCTTGTCCTTTGTGAGTTGCAACATGCATGGACAAGAATGAACAATGCTACCTGCTTCCATATAAATTACTATGGCCTCAACAGAGTTTGATGTTTGTGGACATTTATGTGCAGACAGAGCTTACAGCTGTGCTGGATGATTTGCAGCATATAGATCAAAATAAAGACTATTTGTCCTATTTTAATATCCATCTGTTGGTCAGAAATGGGCTCTAATCCAGCAAGTTTTGAGTGGTAACATTCATTCACTTGGGGGTCACTGTTACAGCTTTGATGGATTTTATGTTGAATGAGAGAATGCATGTCTGTAAGAGCTTTCCTTGGAAGGTGCCTTTTTTATCCCAACAAATGAAACTAAGATACAACTTCCACCTAAGAAGGCAGTGAAAAGTTATACCCAGGTTTCTTACAATAATGATGATGTAGGATCACGGACAAAGTCAGCACCTTAAGTTCCTCTAAAGGATAAAGATTAGACAAGAGCTTTGAAGTCACCAAATGGAAACAAAAGCAAAGCATAAATTGAAATATTCTTACCAATAATATCAGTTTTAAGGTCTCATTGCGAGTCTAGGAGTTGTAATCCTTGTTACAAAGAAACTAAACCAATCCCCTTTATTCTGTTTGTAAAAATAGAACAAGACTCTGTAGACTGAAACTCTAACAAGAAACCTCAATGGACATGATTTATTGACTTAAGCTATAATGAGTAAAAGAACATACATAAGAACTCATACACGATGTATGTCACTTAAAATCGCAACTAAAACGCTAAAAAGGAAGAAAAAGAAAGACTACCATACCACTAAACCAAAAGGGGGATTTGTGCTAATACCCAAGAAAAGCTCTTTTGGTTGTTCTGAACTTCCAAAAAAAAGGGGTCCGGCTGCAGGATGCATCTTGGAACTTGGATCTTCATCAACTATAATATTAAATTACAATTGCATGAAATTCAATCCAAGTACCTTGCTTGCTTCTTCCTCTCAGTGATGCGGAATATTAGAAAAGAGAGAAGTAGAACCACCTTTGAGAACACTGCCAATAATCCTCAACCTGTCTAGGTACTAAAAAATATGGCATTGGCACCTGGGTGTCTCCTTAAAAGGATTCCCAGACAGGCATATTCTGTCATTGGGAGATTTCATAGAACCTCTTAGTTTTGCTTGGGTTTTCTTGTTTAGAATTTTGTCCTAGGCTCATTGCCATTTAATACCGTGCTCTTTCAAAATTATAATATTATATTCATATTTCCAGTACAATTCTTTTTTACAATAAAAGCCGAACCACTAGAATTCTAACAACAATACAGACAAAAATAACTTTGAGACGCATAAAAAAAATGGAAATCGCAACTCCAAAATATAAGAGGCTCTAACCTGTCTCACCACAAAACGACCGTGCTTATCAGGATATACAAATGCAAATGACAGTTTTGCATCTCTTCTCCTTGCAGCAGGGGCAACTTCTTTGACCTAAGAAGATATATTATTGTAAAATGCCATAAATATGATCAAGTTCTTAAAACCTTTGAAAAAATAATTTAATATACCAGATCTGTCAACTCCCGAAGAGTGGCATCTTTCCATGTATAAATTTGAACCTCATCTCTGGGCTCCTTCCCTCTCACCGCAAAGTCTTCATTGGAATGATGACCTCCAGTCTGTGGCAATCAGAAGGGATTAATTTTGAAGCTCCTCACAGGTGTGTCAGTAAAATTGTTAAGCATAAAGTGGCAAGAGGTAATCACAGATATGATGCTGACTCCCCCATTCAGCTGGACCAGAAGGGACCAACAAATTTAATATCAACACCAGTGCAAAAGATAATCCAGATTCCAGATGAAGTATTGGGGGCTGCCTCCGCAAATCGTAAGTGTCCCTAGGGTTTTCTTCCCTATGGACAAATGTGGGTGAGAACTATTAATGAGGCACGACCCCTAGCCATGCTTATAGGGGTGAAGAAGGCTACAAAGCTCGACCTATTCCCATCGACCGTGCAATGTGATTTGGTGTGTGCAATAAGGTGGGTAGAGCAAAGGAGTGAAGTCCCATCAAGATTGGGAGCTACATGTAGCAGTTTTGGGTTGTGGTATATGGGGGCTCAGTGGGTCCTCCTCTCTCTTTTGGTTTAACATGCCAATCATGAAAATCCATCTAAATTGCATCATGCCTTCTTTCCCCTTCCTTTTGAAGCTTTGATAAAATCAGTTATTGTTCCAAAAATACAAAATTAAAAAAATAGGTATAAACGCTTAACATCGATAATAGCACATAATCCTTGGAATCGGTCCAAACAAAATACAAGTGTGTATGGGTGTTTTTGCTTTGATACCGGTTTGAATGCAGACTACCCTTTTTTTTTTCCCAATGCACACCACCCAAATGTCATGTGAGCTAGATGTACTTAATATTTGAGGTGGAATGCAGAAACCTTCAACACATCAGCCAATCTGCCTTGATACCCACTTGTGATCATTCAAGTCACATTTCCCCAAAAAAAAAATTAAAACTTGAAAAAATTGGTAGATGCAAATATGCAAAAGTGCCGGATACACATAACAAAACTAGAATCGAATAGATACAATTTTCAGAGTTAAGTCATGTGGGGGGGATGAAAAATGCCCAAGATGAAAACAAAAAGTTCATCAGGTTTCTGAAAAGCTTAGTTCAATGGCCTGGGTTATTGGTGGAAATCCCATGATAATCAGCAGTTCAAATCACTTCTAACCATCAATAAAAAAATGACAGGAGATTAAACGTGAACTTCAGTCGTCTAAAAAAAGAAAAGAGAAAAAGGAGCCCACAAGTTACTTCGTGAGGCACTTCCATCTTGCTGGATTGTTGAGTTGAGACTTGGATAAAATCTTACATTGTTAATATGGTAAAAGCCACTAAATAAAGCTACCGTAACTGTTGATACTGCTCACCCAACTAATCAATTTTCTAGCATCTCTCAATTATGTGCATGGCATTCAAATCAGCTATAACTCCTAATTGCAATTTCGGAGAATTTGAGTTTTGAGAAGTATATGTCCTTTTATCCTTTCCTAAAGAAGCCATAGAACATCCTACTGAGTGGACTAATGATTTTCCACTGATTGCGTCAGAGTCCCCAGTTTTTAAGTGTAAACTTGTATGATAATAGACCCAGCCCACTTGTATGATAATAGGCCCAGCCCACTTGTATATATGGGATCTAGTCAGAAAGATAACTACGTATATGCTAGGATGTCCTTCCATTTTTAGAGATCTAATTAGGTCTTGATTCCATGATTTGTAGTGATTTGTAGCCTAAACTTAGGCAATGTAAAGTCTATATAAAGAAGAGAAATCCAAGAAGACAATACATCGAATGAGAATATTTTCACAAGACTCTTCCTCTATCGTTCTAGCGTTCTTTCTAAAATGCCTCTGAATGTCATGGTATCAGAGCTTTGGTTCTAAGAGATCTTCTTCATTCTGAGAGACTTCTAAAGATTTATCTCTTCGTTTCTTCTCTTCTCCTGGAGTATCTCTGATCAAGGTGGCACACTGGCAAGACTCTTCTTCTTCACTGCTGATTGTCCACTGATCAACAATGGCCCACCACTGATCAAAAAGTGGCCCACCAGCGATTCACTCAGTTATGATCGACAGACCTCAAGGATCTTTTTAAGGATTTTTTCTTCACCATTTAAGGTTGGTTTCAGGCTTCTTTTCCTCTGTCAATTTTAATATTTAAGTGTCAGATAGTCTTCATCCAGACCATCCAGATTTGTGGATCTGTACCCGTTGCTCATCAAACTTGGACTGGAGGAAGTCCAATTGATCTTCTTCAAGACGCTCAGCCTTGATCTGTGATTTAGACCACTCTGTGGGTCCCACACATAGATCTAGCCTCAAACAGTCAGTTCGTTTGGCTCGGTTTTGGGATTTTCTGCATTGTTTTGTGTGCTGTTTCATGTTGAATGCTTTATCAGCCTCTTAATCTGCATATCCCTGTGGTATTGCTACTGTTAGTCCCTCTGATTAGTACTGATTGCTATTGTTAGTGCTTCTGATTAGTGCTCAACTGCTCATTGTTACTGATTCGTGCTGTCTGGTGGAAATCTGCACCTTATTGTGGCTGTTAGTGTGTTTTCGAGTTGCAAATTTATTGTGCTGGTAGTAGGATTGCTGTTGCTGGTTTTTCTTGCTAAGCATATCCCTGCATTGATATTATGGAGAAAGGTGATATCATTTTGATCAAGTTTAATGGTAAAAACTATACCACTTGGGCTTTTCAATTTCAAATTTACCTTAAGGGTAAAGAACTCTGGGGACATCTTGATGATTCAGATCCCAAACCTACTGATGAAAAGCTCCTAGCTAAATGGGAGGTTAAAGATCGGCAGATCATGACCTGGATATTGGGGTCCGTCAATGCACAGTTTATCCTGAACCTTCGCCCATACAAGACTGTCAAAGAAATGTGGCTCTATTTAAAGAAGATATATTTGCAGGAAAATTCTGCTCACAGGTTTCATTTAGAACATGAAATCTCGCAGTTTGTTCAAGGGACTTTGTCGATACAGGATTACTACTCTCAGTTTACAAGTCTGTGGACTGATTACGCTGAGATTATTTATGCTGACCTCCCTGCTGCCTCCTTATCCTCTATTCAAGAGATCCATCAGACGAGTCAGCGGGATCAGTTTCTGATGAAGTTACGGCCACAATTTGAAACTGTCCGCTCCAATTTAATGAGCAGGGTGCCATCCCCCTCACTCGAATCATGTTTGGGCGAACTCCTTAGAGAGGAACTGCGCTTGGTGACTCAGACAGCACTTACACAGAATGCTCCTCAGGCGGCTCCTATCGATGTTGCGTATATAGCCCGGGGTAAGCCTCAAGCCCGGGATATGAGCAAGGTCAAATGTTTTTGCTGCCACAAATTTGGACATGTTTCCACTCAGTGTGACCAGAAGTTTTATTCCTACTGCAAAACCAAAGGTCATGTTCTTCCGGAATGCCAGACACGACCTCAGAATAAGCCACAGCAACAGAGAGCCTACTCTGCACATCTTCCTGAAGCTTCTTCACCAGTCATGCCTGCACCACCTGCTGCCACTTCTTCTTCTACCCTTACTCTTGAAATGGTCCAACAAATTATCATAAATGCTTTCTCTGCACTTGGCCTGTCAGCTAAACCAACATCTTCAGTATCCACCTGGTATATTGATTCAAGGGCCTCCAATCCTATGACACACTCTCCTGCCAATATGACTCATATTAGGGAGTATGATGGAGACCTCTGCATCAATACTGCTGATGGTGGCAGTGTTCCTATTACTGCTGTTGGCCAGGTTCCTCACTCCTTGCCCTTGCATAATGTTTTTCTTTCCCCTCGCTTAACCACAAATTTGTTATCCGTTGGTCAACTTGTTGATAGTAATTGCTCCATCCTTTTTTCTCGATCTGGTTGTGTTGTGCAGGATCAAGTATCGGGGAAGGTGCTAGCGAAGGGCCCTAAGCAGGGACGACTGTTTCCTCTCCAGATTTCGTCCCAAGAAAAACCCCCTTCGGAGTCTGCTTTGTTCTCTCAATTTAGTCATAATAAATGCCAGTTGTGGCATAATCGTTTAGGACATCCTAATTCCAAAACTTTGATGTTTTTATTAAATTCTGGTTTAATTAATGATAATAAAGTTTCTTTTAAGGATGTTTCCTTTAATTGTGATAGCTGCAAGATGGGGAAAGGGAAAACCCTTCCTTTTCCTCTTCATGATTCTTTAGCAATGAAATGTTTTGATATTGTTCATAGTGATGTCTGGGATATTGCACCTGTTATCTCTCATTCTCATTATAAATACTTTGTTACATTCATTGATGATTATAGTCGTTTTACTTGGATTTATTTTTTTGCATGCTAAGTCTGATGTTTTCTCGGTTTTTAAAGTTTTCTTGTCTTATGTTGAGAATCAATTTTCCACTACCATTAAAATTCTTAGGTCTGATTCAGGGAGGGAGTATGTTTCTAAGGACTTTCAAATATTTTTGCAATCCAATGGCATTATCTCCCAGCAATCTTATCTTTACACCCCCTAACAAAATGGTGTATCTGAACGGAAAAACCGACATCTCTTGGATATTGCTCGTTCACTTTTGCTAGCATCTTCTATTCCCACTAGGTTTTGGCCTGAAGCCCTCTCAACCGCTGTGCATGTCATAAATCGCTTACCTTCATCTCGATTAGACAACCAGACACCGTTTTTTAGACTCTTTCAAAATAATCCTCTATGATCATCTTCATCCTTTTGGGTGTGTTTGTTTTGTTCTTCTTCCTCCCACTGAGCGCACTAAGTTAACAGCTCAATCCTCCATCCGTGCCTTTCTTGGTTATGCTCTTAACAAAAAAGGCTATCTATGTTATGATTCTACAGCCAAAAGAATTCGAGTGTCTCGCAATTTCGTGTTTTTGAAAATCAATATTTCTTTCTAAGGCATGGTGATTCGAATGACTGTCTCGTTCTCTTTTTTACCATCTTTTTCAGATGCAATGCCTTCACCTGTTACTCGTTTTAAGCCGAATTTTGTGTATAAACGACGGAATGTTACAGATGATCCTGCCTCTGGGTCTCTCACTACGCCTACCCTGATTGCACCTGATCCACCTCCGGAGCCTCCTGCCCCTGATCCTGCACCTCATCGACCTCCGGAGCCTCTTGCTCTTCGCCGATCCATTCGCCACATAAAGCCACCTGATCGTTATGGTTTTACTCATACTTCATTATTAACCACTTTGTCTTCTATTTCTATCCCTAACTCGTACTCTCATGCAGTGCAGCATGATTGTTGGATACAGGCTATGCAGGAAGAACTTACTGCTCTTCAAACAAATCATACATGGGACATTGTTACCTGTCCTTCATCTGTCAAACCCATTGGATGCAAGTGGGTAAACTCAGTGAAATTGAAGTCTGATGGATCCTTGGATCGCTATAAAGCCCGTCTAGTTGCACTTGGAAACAGGCAGGAGTATGGTATCGACTATGAGGAGACTTCTGCTCCGGTGGCCAAAATGACAACTGTCCGTACACTTCTTGCAATAGCTGCCTCTCAGTCATGGCCTCTATATCAGATGGATGTGAAGAATGCATTTCTTCATGGGGATCTTAAAGAAGAAGTCTACATGCGTCTTCCTAATGGAATTCCTTCTTCTTCCAAGACCGATGTCGCTCGTTTAAGACACTCCTTACATGGCCTTAAACAGGCACCCCGAGCCTGGTTCGACAAGTTCCGAACCACTCTCCTTCAGCTTTCTTTTATACAGAGTCCGTATGATCCTTCGATGTTCACACTTCATTCATCCCGAGGATCCACAATTCTCCTAGTGTATGTCAATGATATCATTATTACTGGCCCTCATAGTGATATGATTCGACAAATACAGGCCTCTTTGCAAGATAAGTTTCATATGAAGGATTTGGGACCTTTGAATTATTTCTTGAGTTTGGAAGTTCATCAATCAAAGAAAGGCTTGTTTCTTCATCAGCACAAATATGCTACTGACCTAGTGGATCTCGCCGATCTCGGTGATTCTAGCCCAGTCGACACCCCATTGGAAGTAAATGCCAAGCTTCGGCAACAAGACAACGATCTCCTTCCTGATCCTACATTCTATCGTCGTTTGGTTGGTAGCCTTGTCCACCTAACCATTACTCGACCAGATCTCTCTTATGCTGTTAATCTGGTCAGTCAGTTTATGACAGCCCCGCGGCATCATCATTTGGCGGCAGTCAAACGGATTATTCGATATATCCTTGGTACCTCTACCCGCGGCTTATTTTTTCCAGTTGGCACACCGCTTACTCTCACTGCTTATTCTGACGCGGATTGGGCCGGCTGTCCAGACACACGCCGCTCTACCACAGGATGGTGTTTACTTGGGAGACGCCTTGATATCCTGAAAATGTAAAAAGCAAGATAAAGTTTCCAAATCTTCCACGGAATCAGAATACCGGGCCATGTCTTCCGCTTCTTCGGAGATCCTATGGCTCCGTGGGTTGCTCTCAGAGCTTAGATTCTCCCAAACTCAATCGACTCCTCTTCATGCTGACAACACAAGTGCCATTCGAATCACTGAAAATCCCGTGTTTCATGAGCGGACCAAGCATACTGAAGTGAACTGTCACTTTATTCGGGACGAGTATGATCGCAAAGTCATTTCTCTTCCTCATATTTCCACTGAGTTCCAGCTTGCTGATATCTTTACCAAGGGTCTTCCACGGCCGCGGCATGAATTCCTGGTTCGCAAATTGTTGCTGGTTGATTCTCCGCATCAATTTGAGGGGGGGGGGGGGGGGGGGGGTGTAAACTTGTATGATAATAGACCCAGCCCACTTGTATGATGATAGGCCCAGCCCACTTGTATATATGGGATCTAGTCAGAAAGATAACTATGTATATGCTAGGATGTCCTTCCATTTTTAGAGATCTAATTAGGTCTTGATTCCATGATTTGTAGTGATTTGTAGCCTAAACTTAGGCAATGTAAAGTCTATATAAAGAAGAGAAATCCAAGAAGACAACACATCGAATGAGAATATTTTCACAAGACTCTTCCTCTATCGTTCTAGCGTTCTTTCTAAAATGCCTCTGAATGTCACCCAGCCCTAGAATCCACTCAATCACTTCATCCCCCATTTAATGCTTCTAAAAGTTTCATAATTCCTCGACAAATATATTTTATGATCCCCTCCTGCTGTCGCCTACAATTTTATATCAGAAGTTAAAAAAAAAAAATGAAGCAAACAAATGAACAATTCATAACCATATGCCCCACTTTTTACAGTTCCATGCAAAGTCTCTGGGACCTTTTAGACTGGGGCAACACAGCACAAAAGCAATTAATGCATCTTGTTAGTCTTTCATAATGCTATGCTAAATGGAAAGGCCATACCATTACCAAACCCCTTTTCTTTTTTAACAACTTCATGCATCTATAGCCTGTCATGAATATAGACTTCGCAAACACAAAAAATTTCTAAGTCAATGGGAAAGGTAACGGTAGGCAATGGTGAAATAAAATTTCCAATAAAGCAAAATTTGCGCTTTTATTTTGTATGAGGTAAAGTAATAAGAGAGAGAGAGAGAGCGGTAAAATAGCCACTTTTACTCTTTACTTTATCAGACTTAGCTATATTTTGTAAGGTAAAATTTTCTGGCAGCTGGTAAAGTATGGGTAAGATTTTTGGCAGCTGAGAATTTACTTTCCCACTCATTTTGACCAACCAAATATGGGAAGGTGAAATTTCCGATGGCTAGGGCCTAGGATTACTTCACCACTTTTTTACTTTAACACATGTAAACAAACATGCCCAACAGGGACAGTAATAGGCAAATTAATTTACCAATAAAAATGATTAAAAACTGATGGTCACAAAAAACCCTAATCTTGAATTGTTAATGTTCAAAATAAAAGGCCACGATCTTCTACAGATAAATGTAGACTAGAATAACAATTCTAACTGCTAAGCATTACAAAGTACACAAATACTTAACAAACATCAGTGCTAAAATGTATGGAAGGAGAGGCTCAGGTAGATGAGAAGAGTACAGCATATGCATACCTTGGTAAAAACACGAAGCAATAAAGGGCATGTCTGCAAGTAAGACAGTTAAAAAGTTTCATCAATACACACCACCATGTACTAAGTGCGTGAAAAATTGGTGGGCACGTGTGCGTGCGCGTGCATGTGTGTGTGTGAATGGGAAAGAGAGGAAGTATAAATGATAGTGTCGAGGGCACACTTTTGTAACTATGGAGTTCCTCCATGTGCGGAAAAGGATCTAATTTTTATTGGCTGCCATTTTTCTATAGTTAAAAAAAAAGTAATATTTGAACAGATACACCTCAAGTTGGCAGAAAACCATTTTGCATGAGGGTTGGAATTTGGAATCGCTTCTCGATGGTACCTCAAAAATAAAAATCCGCAGACTGCAGAAATTTTAAGATGTTACTACAAGTGAACAGGTAACCATCATGTGAACTTGTTATTCATTTTAATCAATGAACAAGTGTATACCAAAAGCAACAAATGAATAACAAAATGATCAAAGGAGAACGCATCATACATTCAGCTGTGCAGTAAGGAAACATAGGTTAAGTTTTCTTTTTTTTTTCTATTAATCAGTTAGGGCAAGACGAGAATGCTAAAAAAACAGACCCATGATACCATTTCTCCATGTTTATCAATAGCAGCTGTTTTGGGTGAAAAACTAGGAGAAATTAGCAACCCAAACTAGCGTGCTTCCAATTTCAACGACTCCCAAAGCCAACATAGAATCGCCCAAACCGGTTTCAAACCCTAATGAGAATGACAGAAAAATGAAACCCTAATAAAAAAAGTGTGTGGATGGCATATGTCCAAGATAATGATGAATAGCGATCTGGGGTACCCCAGACAAATTTCAACCCGCATTCGATCTGCGGTACCTCCAGACAAATTTCAACCCGCATTCATATGTAATCCACATCGATTTATCTTGAAAGTTGGAAACTTTTCATAACCCACATAGAGAAAGATTGTGATTCAAGGTTTATTTCGGGTAGAGATTCAAAATGACATACATAAAATGAAGATGGAAATGGAAGTGTCACCTTCTCGCGGTCAATGGGCTCGAAACGGGGACGAGGGAGAGGAGGAGGTGGTGGAAGAGCTCTGCCTGCTCTGTTCTGCGATTCACCCATCTCTTTCTCTGCTGCTTCCTTCTCTTCGCTCTTTTTGCTGCTCTTGTCAATGATGCAAGCTTCTGTTCTAAATGCCATGATATGGTGGAACGCGACGTAGGGGTCCACCGTCCACCTGCTCAAAATTCGAACATGCTTTACTATTAAAGTAAAGGTGAAGAAGTAAAATGAAGGTAAAGTAAAGTCTCAATTTGTCAGACAATAAAAGAAAGATGGGGGGATTATCAAAAATACATAAATTCAAAACTTCAAGTTAATATTACAGAAATAAGTCAAAAGGCAACATTCTTTCTCCACTAAAAAAAAAAAAAAAGTCACATTTGGCAGTTATATGTCTAGACATTGCAAAATAAATAATCATGTATTAAAAAGCTTATGAGAATACCTCTTCTAATAAAGCTAGTTGCATATAATGGAAATATTAAAATTGGAGCACAAAGGGAATAGAAGAGATGGGATAAAGGGAGTTTTTTAAGTTAAAGGTATAACTAAAACTTTTAAAAGGGGTTTTTACACGAAAATACACTTTAAATGGCCACTATACGTAACAGTGAACTTTAGCCATATATGCACCTAACACGGAATCCGTACAGGATTCCCTTTTTTTTTTTTTTTTTTTTACCATTTTTTTGGGTGATCGAATTCGACCTTCATTTGCTGTGTTAAAGGTCGAATTCGACCTTCACTGTAGCACTGGAGGTCGAATTCGACCTTCATTGCAACGCTGGAGGTCAAATTCGACATTCATTTGCAGTGTTAAAGGTCGAATTCGACTATTAGATATAATTCATTATATATCCAATCCCTTCATCTGTTCGTGCATTCTTTGTAAGTTGGCTATTAGGGTGTTAATTTCGTGTGCAATAGAGGCGAGTTCATCACCAAGTGCATCCTCCGACCATGATATAAAATTTGAAATTTGGTTATTTTACTCCCAGGGTCGCATTCAACCTTGTAAGTTGGCTATCAGGCTCGAATTCGACCCTAATTTTAATTTCCCAAAACTAAATATTCTATCAAGTAAAAAATATGAGGATTACATCCTTTCATGGAGACTTACATTAACAAAAAAAAGATGGAATTTGCACCATTCATGTAGAATTACATTAATAAAGAATATACAGATTACATCCATTATTGGAGAATTACATTAACAAAAAAATATGAAGATTACATTCATTCATTGAGAATTACATTAACAAAAAATGTGAAGATTACATCCATTCATTGATAATTACATTAACAAAAAAGTTGAAAGTTAGACTTGATTCAATGACTATATCCCATTGGATGAGAGCCTAAAAACCATACTAGGAGGCTCTAACATGTAACGAAAATGATAAGTCCACAAAATTAGGTCATTAGGTCATCATTTCATGAGCATTTGTGGACTTAATTGGGTTTAATTGCATAGAATTGCACTTAATTTCATGATTACATGTATTGAGGAATATATTTGGGAAAATGGTCAGAATTGGTCAAAATTCATTGAATTACATGACTTGTGAAATTAGGATTTTTTATCTTATTCATCACCCCAAAATTAGTTTTTGGTTTCATCAATGCATACTTGCTATTTTTGGCATCATGTCCTATTTTTGGAAAGTTTGTCATTTGGGTGCATCATTAGGCATGTAGGGTCCCATGCATTATTCATGTTTATTTTCTTACATGTAATTAATGATAAATTTATTTCTTTCAATTTGTTGGAGAAATCAACATGGGACCCACATTGATGAATTTTGAGAAGAGAGGTCAAATGAAAGTCAAATAAGCAAGCAAGAAAAGAGTCCAAGCATGCCTTGGACGTCCAACATGGGTCCCACACACACCATTGCATGCCAACATAGAAGCTTTCATTTGTGCACAATTATTCCCGAATTTTTATGGGATAGCAACTTAAAATGGACATAATTCTCAAACCGAGTGTCGGATCGGTGCAATCTAGACACCGTTGGAAAGCTCTTTTCGAGTAGATATCCGTGGAGTCCAAGATTACGTAAATCAGAGCTATATTGAGGGAGATATGACATCGGGAAGTTGTCTGCTACAGTTTTAGGCGGGAATTGCAAGAAATCTCAATATTTGGAAAGTTTCTTCCCTCTACATCATCATGCAATTTTTAGAGATATTCTTGAAATTATAAAAGGAATGTGTGTGCATCAAGAAACCTAATAAGGCAAGGAGATCTCTCTAATTTAAAAGTCTTACCAAAGAACGAAGCTAGCTTGGAGCCTAAGCTAGAATCTCTACACAAGGAAACAAGAGCCCTAAAGATGAGAGATTCTTTACTAAAAAAAGATTTGCAAAAAGCATAAAAAGGAACCAGCCAAGGGGGCTGGACGTCCAAGACTTTTGTTAGCAAATTTGGAGGCTCTCTCTCCTTTCCACTCTCATCCACCCTTTCTCTCTAATCCCCTTCTTTTTCTTCTCCCTCCTAATTCTTTAGACATAGGTTGGGAGATCATGTTGAGAGAATGATGAAGAGAGAAGAATCTTAATTATTTGTATTCAAAGATCAAGGAATAAAGACACTACTTGGATTGATTTTTCAACTTTTTATGTAAGTGATTTAATTTTCTTATTTTAGTTCTTTTATGTGTTTTGATTGGAGACAATATTTCACATGATTGGATCAAGGGCTTGAAAATAAAATAAAAATATTAAAAGTCGAGAGACATCAAATAATCACTTGCATAATTTTTTTCCTACTCTGAGAAGAGAGGACATTATCATCGCATTGTCAATACTTGTAGGATTGTCTAGTTTCTAGATCTTTGGTACTATTTTTTCGCTTTTTATTTTCTTTGCGCCCCTTTTGTTGTTATTTTCAAGTTAATATTCTTATTTTTTTTACTTACAAATTCTAGATTTAAAAACTCAACTTGCATCTTTCTATGTTTAGTAGAAACTTTCTATTCTTGTTATTTGTATAATATATGGTTAGAAAGTGTCTTTGTGCATACTTCATATTTAGAAATTGCATTAAAACAAGTTTTTGTTGCTGAAATCACAAGCTTATTAACTGATTAGAAACACTAAATTCGGATCTGATAAGTGAATAGTGAAAAATCCTGCACAGTTCAGCAGAATTGACCCAACTGGGTTACAAAAGTGCACGATCTGAAAACCAGGTAAACATTAATATTTTTGTCCACAAAATAGCAGATTGAAAGTATGGTAATTGGACTTTGAAACCCCAGAATTTCAGCCAAAAATAACCTAGGGAACCATGTCAACCAGAGGCTCAAACATGGGTAGTTGGTAAGCCTGCATTCAGATTTCAGCAACAAAACAGTTCAAGTAGGCATCTTTAGGTGATCATATCTTTTTCGTTTTAAGTCCTTTTTCGGTTTTTCTTTTTTTTATTGTGTTCATGCATCATTAGACTGTTGATCCCAGTCATTAGATTTAGGTTCACACCATCTTAGGCCAGTCGTACAGTCCAGTGAAAACAGGGCTGCACAATAGTTTTCATACTTAGAATTTTTTACAGCATGCATCATATAGTTAGAAACTTGCATAAAATTGCATTGTTAGCAATTAGGGCATTATAGATCATTCATATTTGCATAAAAATTGATTTTGGTAAGTATGATCTAATTTAGGAAATTTTGTTTTGATTTTTTTTTATATTAAACTGGTCGTTTGATTTGTGTGTTCTTTTGCAGGTTTTTAGATATTTTAGGATTGCTTAGATTAGGTTTCCTTTATTACAATAGTTCTTTTATTTTTGGAAAGCATTGTAATTAAACTTTTTATATTTAGTTATCTAATTTAATTAGTTTCTATTTAGGCTAGATTTAGTGTTTATTTAGGACAAGTCAAAGTTGGAAGGTTTCTTGAAAAGCATTGGTCCCTGTGGATCGACCTGGATTTACCAGATTATTACTACAATCGTACCCTACACTTGGGGACCGTTCAAGTTTTTGGCGCCGTTGCCGGGGAGCGCCAGTAAAGGTAACTTTCTGTCTTTCTTATTTAAATTGTGCATTACTTTTGGCATCTTGCTAAGAATAGGAGGGTGCATGCATGGAATGTTTAAACTGCCCTAATTTGGATTTGGAAGGTGCATGGAATGTTAGCAACTCACATCATTGATTTTGAGAAAATTCCAAAAATTTACCAAAATTTTCCAATTTTTATTATTATTTAGGATTTATTTTTAGTAGGACACTCTAATGAAAGTTAAGCCCACCCAAGGTTGCACCAATTGCGCTCCTTGATCACCTCGGTATCTAGGAAAGCCTTGTCCCATTGAAGGGAGATATTTTTTGTTCGAGGAAAGTGGTTTTTAAGCGGGACCGTTGTGACCCCACCACTTTCCTTGGGGTTTACCTAGCTGAGTTGGTTTCTTAGGACCGGATTGGAGGCCTAGGTGTACTCTACAACCTTAAGAGTGATTAGGTGTTTGTTCAAGGTTACTTGTTTTTCATTAATTTTTTTTTAAAATAAAAAAATAAAAATAATTTTTTTTTTGCCATCCTTCCCTCTTGATTCCATAATTGAACCATGTTCCAAGAGAGGAAATTGCAAATCAACAGGGCACTTGAAAATCTCAATTTCTCAAAATCTTCAGGTTCATCTAGTGACACCATGGAATATGAAAGATACGAGAATTTGAGTGGGACCCAACCGTCTAAGAGCCTACATGATAATCTCCAGCCAAATTGGCAAGTAATGAAAGACGACCAACCCAAAAGGTCTTTGTGTGATTACCTATACCCCACACATGCGAGCACTTCTTCATCTATGAACGTGTGGGGAGGATGTGGATACAACACCCAATCTTCATGGACTTGTCCAACAAGATCCGATTATTATATAGAGGTGTTGCGAGAAATCGAGGATGAAGCCAACGCATATCAATGGCCTTGTTCCAATAACATAGGTCACATGCATAGTCCACAATGGGATAATCATTATGATTACAGCTGGGTAAATGGGCACATGGATGATTTTTTCAATCTCCCCCAAGAGCCTACTCCGGATGGGTCATATGTACAGGATTCAACATATGTACCCCCATCAATTGAATGGTCATATGAAACACTATCCGAGTGCTCATATGTACCCCCACCACCACCCCCGGAGGTGCAGTCTTTGGAGGATATGATCACTAAATTTATTCAGAATCAAAATGAATTTATTCAGAACCAAAATGAATTTAATCAAACCATCAAGCAAGAACTATGAGACCTGACAGCTTCAATTTGCCATATGATACAAGAGGACGTCACCCTTAGTAGTGAAAATGGTATTCAAATAAATGATCCAAAAAACCTTGGCCACTTTTTATTAGCGGATCACACAAATGTACAATCCATATCAAAGGGTGGAGATGAGAGTAGTGTTGGTGGTATGATTAAAAACAATTTGACTCTGAACCATGTAAGCCAGTAATCCTTTTTCCCTAACGGTTGAGATGGTCCCTCCAGGAGATTTTGGAGAAAGATTCCCATGAGTCCCTCTTAGATTCTGATTCTTTCCCAACAATGGAATCAAGCATTCTTAATTTTCAAGAATTTGGTGTTCATATACATTTTGATCCTCCTGATGGGTTTGAAACTTTCGTGGATGTTTTTCAAATTCCCGACTCTGATAATTTGAAATCATTGGACTCACGCATTACTCATTCCCTAGCTTTTAATGATCAATCGTTATGGGAAATAGAAAATGCGTTCATTGTAGGCCCTAAGGAGGACCCTGTTGCCATATTTGAGGAAAATGGCTTTCTTCAGACCTTCGAGTCTGAATTCTCAGAATCATGCGTGGATCCCTCAAGTTATTCAAATGTTGACATTGCCACCGCATGTTCCGCACCTGTGCTAGAAGAATTTGAGAAATTCGATTTTGAGGAATTACATGCATGGGAATCACTTGAACCACGGAGCTCATCTATGCAATCTCTTCCTTCAGACTTACATGGTTCATTTTTAAAGGAAGAGACTTTAATGGTGGTCGCCTTCTCACCATTGGATAAGAAATGTGTGGTTCGAATTGCTGAAAATTCTCATCTAGTCTTTGTCCAATGTGTAGAGGAAAATTTTGTTTGGGATCCGGGTGGATTCCTTGTTGAGTACCCAATAGTGTAGCTTCTACTTTTTATGTTTCTTGTTTGTTTTTGCGTGTTTGTCTAACCATGGATAGGGTTTCTGAAAGTTTCTAATTCTTAGGAGACTTCTTCACTTTACCCTCCGATATTTTTAATCCTCATGTTTCATACGTTTCATTGCATTTCATTCATTTACACATCGAGGACGATGTTCATGCTAGGTTGGGGGGTAGGAACAAGCACACTTGTCCATCTCCCTTTTTGTTTAATTTAAAAAAAATTGTTGTTTGTTTTTAGGGTTTTTGAAAGAAAAAGGAAATTTCGAGAGAGTTTTTATAAAACGAAGATACCTCGAATTTTGGAATTTTTGAAACTTTGGGCGAGGAAAAAAATATAATGGTTCATTGTTTTGTTTAAGGAAATGATTTTTGGAAAAGTGCTGAAATCTGATCCCAGACTTCTACACAGTCTGTATACGTTTTCAAGGTTTTCGAATGTGAAGCTATGATTTCCGTTTTCTTTGACGATTGGATTGAAAATATGATGGAAAACCGACCCTTAGTTTCACAGTTTCCTGGCTCATATGGGTGGTTTGATCAGCCACAAACCGTTGAGTTAATTCGGGCACATGAAAAGGGCTGCCTATAGTTTTGGGACCGTAAAAAAAAAGTGTTAGTTATAAGTCTTGAAAAGAATAAAAAGTTGTGTGACTAGTTTGGGTTCGTAGCCTTTTTAACCCGAGCCAGTAAGCCCGTCGGGGTATTTACATACCTAGTGCCCTAAAGACATCGGACTTGGGAGTCATTGGCCTAACGCTCGTTACATAGGTTAATTAGAGAGCTTAAGGGACCTAGGCATTGCACAGTCACATGTGTGTTGCAAAAAAAAAAAACTCATAAAAATTGTGGCATTTGAAAAAAAACAGCAGCGCGAAAGCCGTCATGGTCACCTTGAGAGGAAGGCTATTTTTTATTTGCTAAGGTTAGGCGGCCCAGAATTTTGGATAAAAAAATCGTTTTCACGGAAATTTTTGGTGGATCATTTAATACCTATATTTTTTCGTATACGCACTTATCACCATGCACAATCAATTTAGCATGATTTCAAGAATTTCTGACCAAAAGCCTTTGAAAAAAATTCCAAGAATTGAGAATACCCGGTGTTTGTAAATTTTCTTTTGGAAAAGTTCCCATGGTTTTGTTAGGTTTCTACTTTGGATTGAAAAAAAAAAAGAAAAAAAAAGAGAATTTTGTGGGTATATTCACTGCAAACCCTCACGAGGCACAACTTGTCCACTAGGGGGGAACCTAGGGGTTTAAGGGCTTACTGCATACGCAAAATGCAGTCGAGAGTGCCAGCGAAAGTGGTGTTTTTTTCATTTTTGTTTTCTTCATTAGTTTATTTTCCTTAGTATTAGTTTAGTAAGTTTTATTCATTGTTGCTTATTTTGCTAAGGGACTAGCAAAAAGCTGGTTGAGGGGTGTGATAAGTCCACAAAATTAGGTCATTAGGTCATCATTTTATGAGCATTTGTGGACTTAATTAGGTTTAATTGCATAGAATTGCACTTAATTTCATGATTACATGTATTTGGGGATATATTTGGGAAAATGGTCAGAATTGGTCAAAATTCATTGAATTACATGACTTGTGAAATTAGGATTTTTTATCTCATTCATCACCCCAAAATTAGTTTTTGGTTCATCAATGCATACTTGCTATTTTTGGCATCATGTCCTATTTTTGGAAAGTTTGTCATTTGGGTGCATCATTAGGCTTGTATGGTCCCATGCATTATTCATGTTTATTTTCTTACATGTAATTAATGATAAATTTATTTTTTTCAATTTGTAGGAGAAATCAACATGGGACCCACATTAATGAATTTTGAGAAGAGAGGTCAAATGAAAGTCAAATAAGCAAGCAAGAAAATAGTCCAAGCATGCCTTGGACGTCCAACATGGGTCCCACACACACCATTGCATGCCAACATAGAAGCTTTCATTTGTGCACAATTATTCCCGAATTTTTATGGGGCAGCAATTTAAAATGGACATAATTCTCAAACCGAGTGTCGGATCGGCGCAATCTAGACACCGTTGGAAAGCTCTTTTCGAGTAGATATCCGTGGAGCCCAAGATTACGTAAATCAGAGCTATATTGAGGGAGATATGACATCGGAAGTTTGTCTGCTACAGTTTTAGGCGGGAATTGCAAGAAATCTCAATATTTGGAAAGTTTCTTTCATCTACATCATCATGCAATTTTTAGAGATATTCTTGGAATTATAAAAGGAATGTGTGTGCATCAAGAAACCTAATAAGGCAAGGAGATCTCTCTAATTTAAAAGTCTTACCAAAGAACGAAGCTAGCTTGGAGCCTAAGCTAGAATCTCTACACAAGGAAACAAGAGCCCTAAAGATGAGAGATTCTTTACTAAAAAAAGATTTGCAAAAAGCATAAAAAGGAACCAGCCAAGGGGGCTGGACGTCCAAGACTTTTGTTAGCAATTTTGGAGGCTCTCTCTCTCCTTTCCACTCCCATCCACCCTTTCTCTCTAAGCCCCTTCTTCTTCTTCTCCCTCCTAATTCTTTAGACATAGGTTGGGAGATCATGTTGAGAGAATGATGAAGAGAGAAGAATCTTAATTTTTTGTATTCAAAGATCAAGAAATAAAGACACTACTTGGATTGATTTTTCAACTTTTTATGTAAGTGATTTAATTTTCTTATTTTAGTTCTTTTATGTATTTTGATTGGAGACAATATTTCACATGATTAGATCAAGGGCTTGAAAATAAAATAAAAATATTAAAAGTCGAGAGACATCAAATAATCACTTGCATAATTTTTTTCCTACTCTGAGAAGAGAGGACATTATCATCGCATTGTCAATACTTGTAGGATTGTCTAGTTTCTAGATCTTTGGTACTATTTTTCCGCTTTTTATTTTCTTTCCGCCCCTTTTGTTGTTATTTTCAAGTTAATATTCTTAATTTTTTTTATTTACAAATTCTAGATCTAAAAACTCAACTTGCATCTTTCTATGTTTAGTAGAAACTTTCTATTCTTGTTATTTGTATAATATATGGTTAGAAAGTGTCTTTGTGCATACTTCATATTTAGAAATTGCATTAAAACAAGTTTTTGTTGCTGAAATCACAAGCTTATTAACTAATTAGAAACACTAAATTCGGATCTGATAAGTGAATAGTGAAAAATCCTGCACAGTTCAGCAGAATTGACCCAACTGGGTTACAAAAGTGCACGATCTGAAAACCAGGTAAACATTAATATTTTTGTCCACAAAATAGCAGATTTAAAGTATGGTAATCGGGCTTTGAAACCCCAGAATTTCAGCCAAAAATAACCTAGGGAATCATGTCAACCAGAGGCTCAAACAGGGGTAGTTGGTAAGCCTGCATTCAGATTTCAGCAACAAAACAGTTCAAGTAGGCATCTTTAGGTGATCATATCTTTTTCGTTTTAAGTCCTTTTTCGGTTTTTCTTTTTTTGTTGTGTTCATACATCATTAGACTATTGATTCCAGTCATTAGATTTAGGTTCACACCATCTTAGGCTAGTCGTACAGTCCAGTGAAAATAGGGCTGCACAATAGTTTTCATACTTGGAATTTTTTACAGCATGCATCATATAGTTAAAAACTTGCATAAAATTGCATTATTAGCAATTAGGGCATTATAGATCATTCATATTTGCATAAAAATTAATTTTGGTAAGTAGGATCTAATTTAGGAAATTTTGTTTTGATTTTTTTTATATTAAACTGGTCGTTTGATTTGTGTGTTCTTTTGCAGGTTTTTAGATATTTTAGGATGGCTTAGATTAGGTTTCCTTTATTACAATAGTTCTTTTATTTTTGGAAAGCATTGTAATTAAACTTTTTATATTTAGTTATCTAATTTAATTAGTTTCTATTTAGGCTAGATTTAGTGTTTATTTAGGACAGGTCAAAGTTGGAAGGTTTCTTGAAAAGCATTGGTCCCTATGGATCGACCTGGATTTACCAGATTATTACTACAATCGTACCCTATACTTGGGGACCGATCAGAAAACCAGTGTAACTATCCATGAGCAATGCTTTTTTTTTTTTTTTTTCATCTTTTGGGATATGGCAGAGTCCATGTTTACATGCAAATTGGAGGTTGAATTGAAACAGCCAGATCCAATTATTTCCAAGCAACGTTCAACATTGGCATCCTAGCTTAGGATAGTTAATTCCAATTCCACCTCCTAATAGCCCAAACCATTCCCATACATCTTCAAATAAACAACTATCTGTGGAGAAGTATATGAGAATCAAACATTTCAACCACAACCAAAGTAACAAAAAAATAAGAAATTATAAGATCTGGGCATCACCAAAAAATACAATTCACCACATCCCTGTTCTATCAATGCAAGAACCATGAATGTGCTAGCCCAACCTGTTGCAGATGGAGCTTGCGTCAAAAGTCTCCAAAACTGTAAGATCCTAATAACTTTTCCACCATCTTCCTGGACGTACAAAGTTTACTTTTCTTGCATCCATTCCCCATAAACCACAGAATGAAGGAAGGGTCGGGATCCCCCAATCCAGGAGATTCACAAAACAGCCTCCAACGAGAACTGAAAACACTACTACCTAACACATCAGCAGCAGATAACAAAGGAACGCTCGATTCTTCCTCATTCAAACCAGTAAAAGAAGCTCCAAAATCATCCACCAAACAACAACCACAACAAGATGAATGCCATCTTCTAAACCAACACCAATCACACAAAGCAATTCAAAAACCTCAACCAAAATCCTGCATTGAGCGAGTAATCGAACCAAAAATCCTTGGAAAAACAAAAGATCCCAACTCTAGCTCACATCATAAACCCCGATTTCATAGAAATCCAAAAAATCTCGATGCAGATGCTGCAGCCGTCGGCGGAGAAGTGCTCGAGGCAGATGCTGCAGCAGTCAGTGGCGGTGTCGGAGATCAGATTCATGGCGGGAGGAACGAAATTCTCCATTGATTGGTAGAAGTCTGAGATGAGATGGAGAGAAATCAGGAGGAAGAGATTGAGAGATGGAAAAGTGATGAAATAGAAACCCTAGAAATGGATAGATGTGTAAAGAAAGAGGGAAAGATAAGAGTTCCACCTGTAAAAGATAAGATAAAAGTGATGAAACAGAAACCATCAGGGTCGAATTCGACCTTTAACACTGTAAAGGAAGGTCGGATTCGACCACCCAAAAAAATAGTAAAAAAAATTGAAAATCCTATACGGATTCTTGTTAGGTACATAGATAGCAAAAGTTCACTGTTCTGTATAGTGGCCATCTAAAGTGTATTTTCACGTAAAAACCCCCTTTTAAAAGTGGAGAGTAAAGGTAAGGGGTTTGATTAAAAAAGGATAGGAGTAGGTAGTTGCATGAGAAAAGTAGTGGAGAGCAAATGCGGAACATTCGAACAAAAAGGCAACATTGTTGGTCAAGATTACAACTGCCGCTCAAAATTAAAGGCAAAACCCTTGGGTTTAATATATTATAATTTGAGCAAGAGGAATTCTCTTTTTTTTTTTTAATTCTCAAGTCGAATAACCATGTGATTATAATATTCTCAGTTTTGCAAATTTACTCACTAATACTAAGTTTCTTAGCTATAACATGATACTGATGTGCATTCCTCAGCTATATAAATCCTTAGGAGGTGTTTGTACAACGTCGATTTGTGAAAGAGAAAACGCCCGATTCCTATCTTAGACATTAGAATACAAAATTCTCTCTCACATCTTGTTTCCGCAACACTGCCCTGCACAAATTCACCCAGTGAGAAACCATCAATTTTTTGGCATAGTGTGAAACCCATGTAGAGTCCTCACCTGTACTAAATGTGTTCTTATATAGATATCCTCAAAGTTTGCTCAAAATATAAGTGCTTGATTAAAAACATGATTAACTCAATCTCATGCATATTCATTATCATGCATTTTATTAAATGTGGGGATGGTAGATGGTTTCTTAAAAATGGCGTTGATGATGGAGTGGAGCAAAGAGCAACAATGTGCATGAGAATTCATGTACAGGGGCATGTTGCACATTGCATTGAGTTGCATACGTTAAATGAGTCTACATGCATTAGATGAGTCCACCATGACACAATATTAAAGCCCATTTGTTTGCATATAATATATAATAATTCATGCAATGAGTGATTAAAAATAAAGATGGGAGGTGAATATGTTGAAAATCGTGAGGCTCTCATACCACGGGTCCTACGTCAAATCAAGCATGGTCATGACCATTAGAGAAATTAGTATTCCACTCTAATCCAAAGACTTGATACGCACCCAATAGGATAAGTCTCCCAACATGATGGATGTAGATTTTTGGTGAAGAAATGTCACGTCTCCCGAACCCGATTAAAGAAATAACCGGATCTAAAGAGTGAATTTTAGAACTAATTAAAATTTTTATCCTCTGGGCCCATGGATCGTAGTCCGCGGTGAGGATTTAATATTTCAAACCTCTTTTAATACAATAAACATGGAGTTCATAGAACTCTAGGCATATGGAATCTCAAGCAATGGATAATAATCTCATTAAAATTAAAGTTTACAAGAAAGAGTAAAAGGAACTAAGAGTTAAGTAATTTATTACATTGGCCATCCCAAGATATAAGGCCAATAAAAGTACGGAAGTCAACAATAAAAGAAAGGTCCAATGAGAGAAATGAAATGAATAAAAGTATATAAACTAAATGAATCCTCATATATCTCTCTCGTGCCAGGAAGTGATGACGCTACTCTACGTCATCGGCACTCCACTCTCGTGCCTCCTTTGCAGGTTAGAGATCCTCTGGGATCTCCTCACCGGCCTACTCCTCGAAGTAGTACTCACCTGATGTGTCTGCACACCAAGGAATAGAGTCAACGACATCTTGAGCAATAGATATACAAAGCATAATAAACACGACATACATCAAGTGTAGAATAATGACAAGTAAATGATTATCTGAATACAAGGCAAGAGAAACTAGGCATTGAAGCGAGATTAATAAACAACAGGAACAATAAACACGACATGCATCAAGTGTAGAATAACGACAAGTAAATGATTATCTGAATACAAGGCAAGAGAAACTAGGCATTGAAGCGAGATTAATAAACAACAGGAACAATAAAAAGGAATCCTAACAATCATCTAACAATAACCACTATCCATGCAAATGCTAGACAAGAACAAGCAAGAGGGAGACTCCGAGGATGTCCAAAGCCACCTCCCGGGGTACCAGTAACAATCCTCTTGGACTACTGATACAAAAGTCTGGCTCCAGTGGGATCCTAGCTCCCTGTCCTGGGAATAGCAGTACGGTCCTAGCCCGCTCCCAGCTATTCAACGCCATGGACGCCGTCCTACGCCGACTGCCCACCCCGACAACCGAGTAACCGGTTCGTCATTAAATCCCAAACTGCAGATGGCCATGATATGCAAATAATAACAAGTGTTCTGACACAAGAACAACAAGACAAGCAAGTCTGGCTAGTTTCATGTACAAGACAAGATCCTAAGGATGATCTTCTCCAAATAATACAAGTCAAGCAAGCCACGTGATAATCCCCTTCCATTACTAGCCAGTCATGTTCATCAAACAAGACACGGTTTCCTAAGGTACACTCTAAGTCAAGTCCAAGTCCTATATTCTATAAGAATTTATGTTTCATAATTGATTACGTATTTTATGTCAAGAGTGTACAAGGAATGTTATCAACGGATACAAATCACAAGTCAAGGAAGAATTACAATCCAATCCTAGGCAAGTGGTGTCATCCCTGTATCCCACGTATTCTAATGGAGTACATGTGGACATTGGATCAATGATGCTTTTAGGATAATTCCTTGGTGTACAATCATGTTAAGCATCGTTCAACCCAACTCCATATGCATTCGGTTACATCACGCATAATACACGAATACCTAGACAACCCATCGAATTCACACTAAGCCACGTGATTCGATTTCAATCCCTTTTATGGTCATGTAACAGTAGATTAGGGGTTTCCATCATCTAAGTCCCAATCCTAGGTTTCAATCTTAGTCTGGAACAAAAAAATAAAATGGCCAATCTCGGCTGACCCTCATGATGGTGTCGGTTGACCGACGTGATGGTCTCGGTTGACCGATACGAATCGATGGCTAACCGACGGAACAGAAACCAATTTATGCTCTCTGGTTTTGGAACCGACACGAGCCTCGGTTGACCGAATCATATCGGCTAACCGACGTTCGAACCGAGAGCTGACCGACTGTACAAAATCGGTGTAAAACATGCCCTCGGTTTTTCTGACCGAGATGGTGCTCGGCTGACCCACACCATGCTGTCAGTTGACCGACACTAAACCGACGAGTGAACCGACAGTACGGAATTCGTACGGGTTCAGGCCATTTCTGAACTCTTCCTTCCTCATTTCACTTTCCTCTATTCCTAAACCTTTCCAGGGCTAAAACCTGCGTAAAAATAGAGCCTCCTGCTCTCCCATCATCCATTCCATCCATTGAATCAATACTTAATTTCTAAACAACCTATGATCATAAAATTATCCAAATCATTCCAATTACCCAAATATCTAACCTAACATATAAATTCCAAATCAATAAGAAGCATGCTTGGAATTAAAAGGGGAATCTACAAGATACATAGCCAATCAAATAGAAACAAACATACATGCTTGATGAGTCAGGCCCAAGTGGCCTAGAATATGATGAGCCAGATCCAAATCCACCAAGGAAGCCCAGGTCCAGATCCACGGAGTGACCAAGTCAAGGCAGGCATCTACGTCACTTTGGAAGCAGTCCCGCTTCTACCAATTCCTGTGGAGAATATCTCACCTGCCTCCACCTGGCCCGTCCCTCGAGGACAGCTCTGAGGCTCCAAAGAGAAGTCGTCCCCATCTGTTAGGGGATGACTATAAATAGAGGAGCCCTCTTATCACTGAAAGAAGGAACATCTTACTCTCTCTCTCGCTTGTAATCCACCTTATCAATCAAAGATCACCATATTCAAAGTGGACGTAGGTCATACAGACCGAACCACTATAAATTCCCTCTCACTCTCTCATTTATTTACTACATTTTCACCTAGCATTTATTACTTGACCGGTGGTGTCCGAAATCCTATTTTTGGCATCATCAGTTTGGCGCCGTCTGTGGGAACGTATTAAAGTTCTCATCCGTCTTCTCAAGTTATGGTGATCACGACGAGATCAACTAGGCGAGCAGAGGGCGAGGATGATCTCCACCGACTAATCCTCCCCCAAATGCTCCCACTCCTCAACAAATGTTGGAGACCATTCAACAGCCTACAACTCCTGCTCGCAGGGCAATGAGGAACACAGCTCGGAGGAGTACTGCCTGAAGTACCGCATCTAGGATATCCAACTGCTCCACGTCGGGAGCACCTCACCTAAGCGCCCAACCCTATGGCGCAGAAACCCCGGGCGCCCAGAAGAGATCCAAGCACCCGCCATCTGTCCTCTCTGCAGACAGGAAAGTGAGCCTACCAAGTTGCCCTACGCAGAGGGGGTCCGGGGGTGTCCCCCGGCGGTGGTCGAACGGACCGGTCAGCTCGCGGGGGCCCAGGGGGCAGCGCCCCCGAAAAAAAAAAAAAAAAAAAAAAAAAAAAAGGAATACACGTCCGCCACGGGATCAGACTCCCCCGGGCGCCCAAGTCCCTTGGCGCCCAAAGCATCCCTCGGGCGCCCTGGACTCCCCCGGGCGCCCAAATATCTAACCTAACATATAAATTCCAAATCAATAAGAAGCATGCTTGGAATTAAAAGGGGAATCTACAAGATACATAGCCAATCAAATAGAAACAAACATACATGCTTATAAATGAAATGCATATCTACTTGCCTCAACCAGGAAGAAGATTGAAATTGGGTAAAATTTGAGGAGAAGCTTTTCTACTCCAAAATCCCCAATCTAACCCGATGAAACGCAAATTAGGAAGCCAAGAAGAAGATAGGAAGGAAAAGAATTAAGATCCAACCTAAATCTAACCAAAAGGAAGATAATAGAAAAAGATGAAGTTACTGGAAACCTTACCAGGTTGATATCGGAAGCAAGAGGAGATCGCAAGGATGAATTCTAGCGGATCGGACTCCGAATGGGGCCTTCTAGAGCTTAGATCTGGCTTGAGAAAGGAAAAGGAAGAAGAAATGGCTGCGGTTCTCTCTATCGTTGCAGAGAAAAGAAATTGGAATTAGGGCAAAACTCGTTTAAGAAGATGATAGGAAGAAAAAGACTGAATCACCCTTTAAGTGGGTCCGGTGAAAGAATGGACCACTTGAAAGGTTTCTGGTCGCCGGATCGAGATGAGTCAAGAGACAAAAGTCATCAGAACGAAGAGACCTTTTCAACGAACCCAAAAACCACGGCGTTTGGAATATTTCGAAAAAACACTCAATTTTTCTTAAATTGCAAACTACCCCCCTGCTATAATCAAACGAACTCGGAATCAAACGAAACTTCGCAGATACTATTCTAATGCTAAAAGAAACTTGCTCATGATCTAAACCCAATTAAATATCTAAAATATAATTAAATAACATAATAACAAATTAAACGGGTTAATGGGCCGGGTTTTGGGCCCGACTGACCCAGTAAGGTCACAGACCTTACAAGAAATCTTCAGAAAATGTGACTCTTTGGCACTTGCCTATATAAGTGATATGGGAGCCCTAGGGTTCTTATCATCGCATTCTACACCATCTCTTAGGTAAAGGAAGAGGTGAAGAGATTCGCGAAGCTTCCCTATCACGCAATAGATCTCCAGCCGCGTGTCGGAGTCTTGCATAAGAAGGGAAATAAGATTCCTATGAAATGTCAAGGTCATCTCTATATCGCTACCTTATATCATTCTCTCACCTAATATCATTCACACTTCACCTTTTTAATAATTCTTCATTGGAGCTCATTTTACCATGAATTCCCATGCATTCAATTTCTTTGTATTATAACTAGGAACAACGCCCCGTGCTTAGCCCGGGGCAAAATATAAGATATTATATTTTGAATTTATGAGATATCAAAATTAATTATAAACATATAAGAAATATTCATGCATATTAATATAAAAACATTCAACACATCTTTAATCACAAATACAAGTGGTCAACATCAACAACAAACTATTATAAAGATAACGCTAAAAAATCCATTCAACAACAACATAAAAATAATAATAACATCAATCATTACTAAAGAAGATATAGAAAAGCGAATTTTGTTAATATATATATAATATTAGTAATAAGAAATGCATTCAAGTTTTTGTTACCCATTGCTAATTTCAAAGCCCAATAAAACAAAGCCACCCCATTTGGACTTGTTTGTGCAACAAGAGGATTCTAGTTTATTTAGATTTTTATTTCCTCATGAGAATATCAAAGTCCTCTCTATATAAGGAAAAATGATTCATTGTTTTCTTCTATTCAAGAAAATTACATCACACCAAACAACATATTTAACAAAAAACACGAAAATTGGCCACACATCCGATAGAGGGTCAATATTGATATAACACCCATTTCAACTATCGATTATCATGAAAACATATACACGAGATTTGCGTTTCCCATACACCCCTGAACCACCAAATTTCCTCATTAAAAAAAATATACCCAGGTTCAAAGCTCTCCATCCAAAACGTGTCCAGCCAACACAAAACTTGTTTCTGAGATGAAACTCGACGCCAAAGAAAACTGGGCCACTCGGATAGTGGGTCCCACTGATCAAGGGTCAAGATCAGTCCCCACTAATAAAGTCGCCCCCAAGTATGGCCAAAGGATCGGACGAGATTGTGATCAATCACTCAGTGGGCCTTGCCACAGCCTGTTATGTAAAATAAAAACCCTTATGTGAATGATGCCCAATACTGTGTAAGCCCTAAGATGTGGGGCCAGATGGGACCCAATTCCCATGGGTCCACCACCATCACGTTCGTCCTTGGGTCCACTATCAGATGTGGGGACCGATCTGCCATCGGTGGCCCATCTGGGTCCCACAGCCAACTGAGTCACGACTGATTTTTCCCAATCGTTTTCTCTCTTTGATCAGTGTAATGGATGGTGAGCCAGTCTTCTTCTTTTTTTCAGGGATTATGAAAGAGGAGGACCTGTGCTGTTCTATTTAATGAAACGCTCATCCCATTCATAGGGAGAGAGCTTAAACCTATGGTTGAAATTGAAGAAAGTTGACCAAACATCCGATAGAGGGTCAATATTGATATAACACCCATCTCAACTATCGATTTTGTGCGTTCAAGCGGGTTTAAAAAAACAGAGGAAACTTCTTGGCTCGCAATAAAAAGGAGGCAATGTAATTCGCCTGCGGTGATGTCTCACGTCTTTTATAGTTTCTATGTTTGGAAAAGCCCCTCTAACAGAGAGAAAAAAAAAGGGAAACAAAACAAACCATGATTTTGAGATTGGAAAAACTTTCCACCCATAACTGTGGAAATATCAGAAATCAATTGAATGCCCCTCTAAAATCACTGGATATGGCATAGAAATCCTCCAAACAAAAACAAAACTCACATCATGTAGCTATTGTGCCTTTATAGAAGGATGAGACAGAACATGTAAAACTTCCCCATTTGGAATATTGGAGGCCATAGCCAAGGGTATAACTCGTTTTTGGATTAGAGGTCATATAGCTTGAGGCACTGTATAGAAAGAAAAATGCAGCATTGTCTCATCTTTAACTTGAAAGAAATATCCCACGGTATTATCAACTTCTTGGTAGAAGTGGATAAAGGATAGGTGTAATAAGGATGGAAGAGGTTGTTTAGAGAAATTGTAGGAGATATGATAAAGATGTGAGTTTGTTAGGTCATATAGAAAAATGCAGCATTGTCTCGTCTTTAACTTGAAAGAAAAATCCTACGGTATTATCAACTTCTAGGTAGAAGTGGATAAAGGATAGGTGTGATAAGGATGAAAGATGTTGTTTAAGAAATTGTACGAGATATGATAAAGATGTGAGTTTGTTATCTTTATAAAATTTAGAATGAAATGGAGAGATTTAGGGAGGTGATTTGGAGAAGATAATTGAAATGGAGATTTAGGGAGGAGATTTATTTTAGATGAGTGTGGTGGCCCACTTTTTCTTCTATATTTCTTTGAAAGGAGGGACTTTTTAGGGATGACATGGCACCCCTCACAGCCCACCTCTCCCACCTAAAACTCTGTGTGATTTTATAAGTATTTTTCTAAAAGGAGAGACTTTTTAGGGATGAGGTAGGCCCTAACGGATTCGACCAAGACTCATCTTGCATTAATGACAATGTTTAGATAGTCCAGGGTGATTAACAATATTAGGCATGACTTTCTATAATAGGGTGATAATGTGTTGAGAGATGTTCCAAACATAAAACCGTGTGTAGGGATACCAATGGTTTGGTTTTTACAATGGTCAGCCTAAACACAGACTCGGTCCGATTGATACATGTTTTTCTCCATGCTTGATCAACCAATGATAGTTTTATGATCGTCCTTGATACCAAAACCTGCCCTCTTCATAGGTAGAGAGGTTTGGGTCGGATCTGATATGTAAGGTTTCTTTCTTCTTGCATAGAGAAGTATAGGATCCTACAACCAGCCTAATCACATCCATTGTTTGCTACCATTTTCATAGAGAAACTTTGTTTGCTAAGAGGTAACTCTCACTGCTTGTATGAGAGGTGAGAGGTAACCCACTTTAGGTGCATGTCAATTATGGGAGTATAGTGTGATGGAAAGTTCTTATTAGGAATACGATTTTAAGTAAAATCCATTCCAATCACATCATCACAACCATTGATTAGGGCCTTTAAACAACTTAAATAGTCACTTACGTAACTTTTTTTTAATGAAATTCAATTCAACTGTGAGTATTATTTAGATTAGTTTAAAAGGAGGGTGAGTGTCGATTCATGGGCGGTAAATGTAAGGGTTGAATTGATAAAATGAGATCTAACATTCATGATAAATAAAAGTTACCTCAGGAAGCCATGTGAGGAGAAATCCTTTATTATATTTATTAAAAAGGGGTGGGGTGAGTTAGATGCAACCAAAATCCTATCTATTTCGTTCCAAACTCAAATCTAGAGACCCATACTTGCCTTGAATATGAAAAACCCCTACCAAACTCGCCCCTCGTAGGAGCAAGTTGGGCAAATCAATGCTTAACCCAACCCATTGCCACTGGAGTCACACCCATTGGGTTAAGAACCTTCCCTTTCCCAAATTATAATTAGATGACCCTACCCGTTTTCATACCCGGCAAGGTCCAAAGACCCCACCACTTCCTGTTATGTTATATTCCCGTTATATTCCATTGTGTATCCAACAACAACCTTCCAATCTTTTGCATTTCCCTCTCTCTCTCTCTGAAGAAGAAGAAGAAGAAGAAGAAGAAGAAGAAGCAGCAAACCCCTTTTTCAGGTAGTCTTCTTTATAGCATATTCTTCTCTGTAATGTGAAGAAGCCCTTCTCTTTCTTGTTAATTCTTCTTTACAAGGGTTTCTATGGATTTTGAATTAGGTTTCTCCTTTGGACTTTAAAAAATGGGGTTTTGATTAGGTTTATGAATTTGGTCTCAATTTAGAGCTTTGAACTGGATTTGGATTACAGTCTCAGTTTTTTTTTTAATATTATTTTTCTTTGTAGTGTGAAGCCCCCTTTCTCTCTCGTTATTTTTTCTTTAGAAAAGTTTCTGTGGATCTTGAATCGAGTTTCTTCGGTTGGGCTTTGAAGTGGGTTTTAATTAGGGTCACGAATTGGGTTTTAGTTATGGTATGAATTGGGTTTAATTGGGGTTTCTAATTCTGGGGTGGGGTCGATTAGGGTATGGTTGGTTGGTGTTTAATAAGGGGGGTTGATTAGAGTTTTAACTGGGAGTTTATTTGGGGTGTCATTAAGTAGCATAACGGGTTTGATTGGATAGTTTTACTGGGGTTTTATTAGTGGGTTTGATTAGGGTTAGGGTCTGTTTGGTACTTAAAAAGAATTAGGGTTGCAATTTTGTTAGGTCATTAATTACAGACTTGGAGAGGTTATAAATGTTAAATTTATTGTATCAGAGAGCGCTTGTTGGTATATTTTAGAAGATGTTTTATTATTTGATGAAAGTATGACTCGGTAGGAGAGTTTTTGTTTCGATGAAAGATATAGGGATTGAAAGCCTTTGAAGCTAAATTATGACGAGAATATCATAAGCGAGATTTTTCTGTTAATAGTAAAAATTATGCAAACTATTATAAGATGTTTAATTGTGATAACTTCTTATAATACTGTAAATACCGAACTTAAATATAATAATTATTGCTGAATCATGACACAACATCGATGTATGTGTTGACTAAAAGGAATCTTCCATTGAGTTAACTATCTTTAATTTTAGGGCCTGTTCGTTTGCATGGAATTGATTTCGTACGAATTCAAGACATGTATTCCTAGAAGTGGCTAAAATTTAAGAAGCAAATGTGAAGAAGATCCATAAATGACCATCAAATGATTTCTCCTTTAATAGAAAATGAATTAAGGAGAGTTGAAAATTGAATGCCCAGCCATGACCCTAGTAAATCATTTCCTAGGAAAGTCAGGACTACATCTGCACCTCCACCTTATATAACCTTCACCCCTCGCCTATTTAATAATCCTTTTTTTTTTAACCCATTTAAGCATGACGTCCTAGGAATTTGATTCTGGAATAAAACAAACTGGCCCTAAGTTGGGTGTTGAAAAGGGAAAGTCAAGTGACTTGTTTTAAGAATATCAATAGGACTAGAATTGTTATTTCAAACGTCTCTTCCAGAAAGCTCCTGGGGTGAAGAAAAAGATGATATTTTTCACACATCAAACGAGAACCAAAGAGACACCTCTTTGGAAGATGAGAGAAGACGGCAGCTGAAATTTCAAAAACCTTACCCCAAAACCATAAGAGGATGAATACAAACTTTTATATGTTTCACACGAGTCATGAACAAGCATTATATGTTTCAAACGAGTCATGACCAAGCATTTTCCACACGATAATACTCACTCAGTCAAAGCCTCTCTCTCTCTCTCTATCTATCTGTGTGTGTTGCTTGTTTTTGTGGGATATTTTTCTCATTTGCTTGTGCACTTTCCACATCCATCACCACAACAAGCTAGTATTACAGCTATTACTTTGTTTGCTTCTGCTTTGAAGTATCGACTTTGATTTGATCTTTTATGCATCTTCTAATGATTTGCTTATGTATAACCTTTCTGTATTTTTGGTGGGGCTTCTTTGCTTTTGTTTGTTATATCAACTATATTCTAGGGTGCAAGGCCTGGAAAGTATGCTGTGCAAGCAAATCAGGCTACAATCAGTTAAAGGTGTCCTGAGGGCTGCATCTCAGCCCATTTATAATTGGGTCTCAAAATTAGGATCTTCCCTTATGGCCTTGTCAAGCTCAAGCTTGGCCCTTGAGAAAGATGTCAAGCCCAGGCTTGAGCCCAATACTTTTAATTGGTGATGCTTAAGTATTTTTGTTTTTATCTAAATGTGAAAAATAAAAATTTTCTAACTATGTTGGACTATCAATTTTAGTTTTAACTATGAAGTATGATCCCCATCAAAGGCCATCTTCATCTGAAGTAGAGATCAAAATGGTAAGTTTAGAATATGAATAAGAAACTACAAAAGTACAATAAACCATACAATCATCAAAAGTTGAGTTGTTTATTGATATAAAAATACAAATGTACCATGCTTTTAGTTTATCCATGAACAAGAATATGAATATATGATATCATATTAGGGTCTGTTTGATTTTAGTTGCCTTTCCAATGCTATAGTTCATAGTTCACACCGGAAATTAAATTCTTTATACTAGTAATAGAAATATTATATAGTGTGGTTTAAAGGTTTATCATGATTAGAGAGTGTGCTAGTTGTTCAATTAATCAAACACCCTTTTTTTGGGCAGCTCAATCTTATAGGATAAGGTAGGCAATCACAATGTTACCATAATGACACTATAAACCAAATGAAAAACCTAAGTGCTACAATTATATTGTAATTTTCTCATTTTATATGTTTGACCCAGTGGGCTTTGACATAGAACCTTGAGCACAGCCCTTACAACAAAAGGTCTTACCATTTAGAATTTGTCCTAGTCCAGGGGGTTAAGGCTGTCCAAATCCAACCCATCACCTGCCCTAGTGAAAAGTATCCAGTTTTAGTTGTGCCTATTTTTCTTAATTTTAGCCTTGGCCTTTGGTTTTACATCTTAGATGAATCTTTTTAGTTTCTATTATGCTTGCTTTAACGTGTGCTTCACATTTGGTGGTCTGCCTTATCCACAACTCTGCCAATCATAGTAAGAGAAATTAGAATCTCCATCAAACCTTCCTCTGTTAATGAAAGAGCACTGATCCCATGTACATGGGGTGTAGGGAAATTATGGTAGGCCCTCTTTAGTTATTATTGATTCAGTAACCCTGAAGGACTAGATGGGAACTGTTCAATCATCAGCCCCACCATTGACGAATTTAAGCTAAAGATGAGAAGAGTAATAGATAATCAAACCATGTTATTTTTTTATTTAATAATAGAAGATGATTAGTAAACAGTAAAACACAAACTTTTGTGGATGCGACAGTTCTATTTAGTAATCTTTCAAAGGAGGGCCCACTGGAAAGAAGGTTCACCTGTAAGCGTAACCAGAATGAGATGGAATTATCTTTACGTTGGTGCTGACTGGTGAGATGCATGAGATCAGCTCTGCTTTTAAATATCTTATCTCCCAATATTCATAATATTCATAATTTCTTTTCAAGCTCTAATATTTCTTCACTCTATGCAGTCATGGATATGATGGATTCATATTCAGAAGTCAAATATTATTGCAATGTAGAAGGGATTACAGGAAGAGGATTACGAATAATACGGCCTCCAGCGAATAGTCCGACGAGTACAAGGCGAATATGTCAATCTAAGGTTTTCTAAAGCTTCTTCTGTAAGTTCATTAATCCAAAATCTTTTCTATGTTTTCATTCTCTTTTTGTGGATTTTGTTTATTTTTCAGGGCTCTTACAGGAGCTTGTGGTGGATTCTGGGTTCTGTGAGGGCCTTTTTTTTTGTTGCTGTAGATGTTTGTAAAATCAGTGGTTTCTAGGGTCAGAGGCTGCTGGAACTATTTATTTTCTTAGGCTTCTTTGGTGTAATCTGTAGTTGGATAACAAGGTTTTTATTTATTTATTTAATATTTCTAATGCTTTTGCATTTGATAATAGGGAACTTACCTTGGGGGTTTAAAGGAGGTATCTTGCTTGGGGGAATTTCGTGGTTCTAAGGTTTAGTAGCAGGAAAAAGTTTCTGCTATTGCTTTTGAAGAGCTTTTAGGTGTTACTAGCTGAAAATGTTTATTTGACGGTCTTTTAGGTAGGGATTTGGTGGAATTAAAGATCTCTAGAGTTCAGACAGATAATTGGTTGAATTGAGGGTTTTTAGACAGATTTAGTGGAGTTGGGGTCATATTTACAGAGATTTGGTGGATTTCTTGTTTTCTGACGCTTGGCGTTCTTGTTAGATTCTACAAGTCCATTTGGTGGTGTGAAATTGTTTCTGGGCAAATTTGCAAGATGCTGGTTTCATATTTTCGTGGTTCGAATGGATGTGAAAGGAAGTAGAGCAGAATGGCAGCAGTGGGAAGAGAATTAGGATTTCGAAAGACAGGAAGTTGCAGTCTGAGAGAAGAGACAGCTAGGGTGACTCTCAACAGAATCCGGCATCAGGGGCATCCATATGTCGAGCTTAGGGAAGATGGAAAACGGTTTATCTTCTTCTGCACGCTCTGTCTCGCACCATGCTACAGCGATACTGTGTTGTATGATCATCTCAATGGAAACCTTCACAAGCAAAGGTATGCTGCTGCAAAAGTCACCCTTTTTGGACCAAATCCATGGCCCTTTGATGATGGTGTTTTCTTCTTTTGCACTTTGCCTGAGAAAGAACAAGTGTCTGCAGTTTCAAGTTCCCAAAGAGATAGGGTTGTGATTACTAATGATGGCAATCTTGGAATTGTTATCAATCATAGTTGTTTCAAAGCTTCCAAAGCTAAGGACAATGGTATAGGAGTTAATGGGAGTGAAACTTATGGCAATTTGAATCCTGATGACTGTAATTCTGCACTTGTTTTGAATGGTTATGACAAGATCTGCAGTCCTATTGACAATTATCGCCATCTGGTTATTCCTGGGGTTCTGCTAAATGATGAAGTTTCTATCTTAGCAGTAAGATCTATTGGGTATGGGCAAATTGGTTCACGGATCCGAGAAACTAATGAGAAGAGTAATATGATTAGTAGGATGTGGTGTGCTTGGTTGGGAGAAGGGGATTCTTGTGAGAGGAGCATTGCAGCACCCGACTGTGATTTGTCTATCATTACTTTCTCTTACACATATGACTTGGGTAGAAAACCTGTTGGAAGTGATTTAAGCCTTCCACCCTCTAGTCCTCATCTGGAACTCGAGAGTACTGGGAGCAGTGCAAAAAAAAGAAAAGAATCATTCTCTGAACCTGAGGATATGCATGAGGCAACTGGTGATCATTGTGGTTCTACTGAGGAAGATTGTCTAGCTTTGAATGATTCTACTGAAAAAGCTCTACTTCTGCAAAAAGACTCAGCAGCCAACGCTCTAACATCTGACCAATACAATAATCAGCTTCAGCACTCAAGGTTTATATCAAGCAAGGCTGTTAGACGGGAGTTAAGGAGGCAACAGCGGCTAGCGGCTGAAAGGATGTGTGATGTATGTCAACAAAGGATGCTTCCAGGGAAAGATGTTGCTACTCTTTTAAATAGGAAGACTGGGAATCTTGCTTGCAGCAGTAGAAACACAAATGGGGTAAACATCTATGGATACTAATTATGTGCTATTTTACAACATACCGAATAGTAATTATACATATGTATATGTATGTCAAATAACTTGTTCAGGGACATCCTGCACAGAATTCTGCATGGGTCAGCATCTGGGGCTCACCTGAATGGATGCCAATATTTGCACCCACAGTAGTCAGTGTGAGGGTTGGATTGTCATAGGTGGGCCCTATATAGTATGTGCACATGCATTGTTCATGATGAATGTCCCTTAGCACTTAGCAAAAAATTTGATATTTATTATATTGGGTTTAGTTACATATGTTTCTGTCTTAACCTGTAGGCCTTTCATGTTTTCCACACATCCTGCCTCATACACTGGATTCTTCTGTGCGAATTTGAAATATTGATGGATCCGTCAACTAATGCTGAAAACCCCCAGGGGAGTGCTCCTGTGAAGTATCGGAGAAAGCGAGCAGCCAGATCTAGCAAAATGAAAATGATAGATAGCAGAATGGAAGTTAGGAAACCTCACATTTCTTCTGTATTTTGTCCAGAATGCCAGGGCACTGGTGTAGACATTGAAGGAGATCAGCTAGAGAGGCCAACCATCCCTCTTTCTGAGGTTTGAACTTATCATATTACCTGTTTTTTATGAGTATTTTTATTACAGTTTTTTCATGTATAATGTTTTTTCCTAATATTTATTTTTATTACTTATAGTTGTGACCATTCATTAGCGGTGTTTTCACTTTTCATTCAGATGTTCCTTTACAAAATAAAAGCACTTGAGTCGCACAAAGCTTGGATGAAAAATCCTGAATGTTTACAGGATTGCTCAACTGGTCTTCATTTTCCTAGCAGTTCCGAAGAAAGTTTTCAGGTTTGTTATACACTTATACATGGATTTCTTATTTATTTAACATGCCTTTGTGATTCATTCTATCTTCCATCATCCTTCCCATTTCAGGAAAAGGTGTTGCCTCTAAAGAAACTTCATTTCTATCAGGCGTTGGATAGACCTTAATTGGAGGCTCTGGTCTTTTGTTCTGCAACTGCGAGCGGGCATTTTCAAGAGTACTTTTATTCCTGTTAACATTTTCTGAGACCTTGGCATGCTGGCACTTAATTGGTCTATTGCCTCTGATAATGACCTACCATGTTCCTGTTACCTCTGATAATGACCTACCACTGTGTAACAATGTAAATTCCTGTTTAACATAGGTGGACATAGAAATGTATAGTGGTGACACAAATTAATTGGAGGCTGATTAGTTTGGAAATAGATTTTACATGCCTTTAATTGCTGACTCGTTTCTTGTAGACACTAGATGATATGTGATTAAGTGAGATAGATACATGGAAACCATACAGTGGGTGGGATTTACACAACAGTTACTTTCAGCCTCTCTCTCTCTCTGTGTGTGTGTGTGTGTGTGTGTAAACACTTTCAGCCTTCTCAATGTCATGGATTTCTTAAATTTATGTTTGTTAATAGCATAATTTATTTTCTTAATTTGATATTATTTATTCTTAACAGCAGAGCATTCTTTTTTCTTTCATTGGTATAGTTTTATCTTTTCATTTCATGAGGAAATGCATATTTCTGATTATGTTGTACATGATATAATTCTTTTTTTTTTTTTTCAATGATTGTATTTTTATGTCAACTTGCTCCTATGAACATCATGGGAAGATTTATTTTTGGTAACTTTGTTATCCAAAGCAGAAGAAAAAGAAGACAGCAACATCTGAACGGTACAATGAAAAAGAAAGGGTCAAAGGACTCCAATAACAGACCCTGAAACATATAAGAAAAGAACTTTCCTGCAACATAACAGACTACAGAGACCAAGAAAGAAACTTTGAAACGTCCTGCTGTGTGGAAATTCAAAAAATAAAAAAAAGGGTACTTTTGTGATGGCATATGATGAAGTGCTCTGATCATTAATGAGCAGCTCTATGGTGTGTGGGGCCAATTCTCTCTGAAGGGGCATGCTATTTCAACTTAGGATTGTTTAAAAATTAAGATCAGGTAAAAAGCTGCGTTGATGGTTGGTATGGGGCCCAAAACCGTGTTTTAACCATAAGCATGTATGGTTGTGATTAAGTTCAGCAATACCCATGAAGAGATAGAAAACTGACAGACCATCCCAGCTTTTCTAGGGGACCATTTGGAACCTCTAATCTAATTAATAAGAGCTAATTAGATTAATATCTAAGATAAAAGCTCTAATTCTTAAGTTCTAATTTACAATTAGTGTGTGGTAAAATTGTAAAAAAAAAAGCTAATATTTCATCATATAATCGAGCTCACCTTTCATAAATTACAATATAGATTCACCATTTGGGTCATTTTGAAAATTTTAAGAGGTTATTTTGCCCAACACGTATAATAATAATTTTCACATTGTCCACCTCTATGTGCCTTTGTTAAAAAAGGTCTAAAAAATAAGTTGCCCCACTAATCTGTTGTGTTGACGACCTTCCTTTTAGTTGATGAACGACTTGCCAATTTGGCTTGATCATCTAGATTTTCATTTCACTGATCTAAGGTGGGTCCAAGTGGGCCCAATAGATCTATGGCAAACTATATTAATACTAATATGGCCTCAAGTTGGACCCTTGGTAGGGACAAACTCTAGCTTGCAACTTACTCAAGCATAAAAGTGCAATGACTTGACTTTTGTTGTTACTGTTCAGGGTTGAATGTAGGACCAATGAAATGAAATGGTACGATGTCATGTAATTACAATAAAATAGAGAGTTTTTTTAGATTTGCTATCTATAAATAACTGCCCCATCGACTATTGGTAGTTTTAGATAAGAGGGAATGAAGGTGAATGTCAAAACATGAAAGCACTGAATAGATAAAAATTATCATGTTTGATTGAATAACAACGATGGTAAAATTAGACCCATGATTATAAATAACCAGTTCCCCCATATCATTGCCATTTATCTTGTATCAGATTTACTGAGTGCTAGAGAAAAGATAGGTTAAGAAATTTGGCAGTGAAGCAGTTAGCAAAAAGAGGGCCCTCACCAAAATGGAAGTCAAAACATGTAGGCATGTGAGGGCGCCTAAGCAGGGAGTAGGGGGACATGATATGCGGGAGCACAACTGTTGTTTGAAGGGAAAGGGCCCTTCAGGCCTCAATCATTGCCTAAGCACGCTTGCTTTTTTTTTTTTTTTTATTAAAGTGTAATCCTTCACCCACAGCCCTAATCATTTTCCCCTCCTTTGTCCAAAAGGAACACCATTTTCATTTGTAAGTACCAAGTATAGATTGACTTGGGTTGGTTGCAATTGTGTCCCTGCGGATGAAAATGGGTGCCTTTTAAAGGGACCGGAACTGAAATGGGCGATGATAATAAACTTGTATAGGTCCAATTTTTTGACCCATTCTGAGTATGGTGTTTGTATTGGTCCCCATGACATGAACCCAAACAGAACTCAGTCCGGGTTCAGGTTCATGTGGTCTATACTATGAAGACACGTATGCTCAATCCCACAACTGTATGTGATATATATATATATATATATATATATATATAATATGGCAGCTCAGGTTTTGAATCCTGAGAGATTTTGAGCCCTTGGGATGAGCTTGTCAAAAAATTTATGTCCAAGTTTTTTCCAGTGAGCAAAATTGAGCAGTTTAGGAGTGCTATCAGGAATTTTAGGGGACGACTCGAAGAAGAGTTTTCCGAAACCTGGGAGAGATTCCATGACCTATTGATCAAATGCCCACATCATGGGATTGACAAAGGAGAGTTGATACATTTCTTTTATAGAGGTCTTACGAATCCCCAGCGTACCTTGATTGAGTCAATGCACAAAGGAGAATTCATGAATCAGACTGCCGATCAAGCATACGAATTCCTTGTCAAGCTTGCAGAAAATTCACAAAATTGGAGCAGTAATAGGAAAGATTTGGAGAGAGATGAGACAGGGATCCAGAAACCTGGAATGTATAACATCAAACAGGACCCTGAATTGAAAAATGTGATGACCAGTTTAGTTCAGGGAGTGGAAAATTTGAGCAAGAAGATATGATCTATGTCTGTGATGTCATGCCAACCCACCCCTCAGCAACATGAGCCCACCTTGAGAAGTATGAGTGAACCGCATCATGTTTGTGTGTTATGCGATAGTTGTGAGCACGCGGTTGAGAGTTGCCCTAGTCTGCCATTTGTCAAGGCCGAGCAAGCCAATGCCCTAAACTCCTATGGAAACTTCCGGAAACCAACTGTTAACACTTTTAGTCAGACCTACCACCCAGGCAATAGGTTCCACCCCAATTTTTCGTACCATCAAGCCGAGCCTATTCAGTCCCAGGGAGGTCAACCAGGATTCCAGTCGCAGTATCCTAGGCAGCAATTCCAGCAACCTGCTCAAACCAATCATCCTATGGTTCCTCATCTTCAGCAACCCATACAACAGAATCAGTTCTAACCACAGAACCAATGTAGGGCACTAGTCCCAGATCAGATGCCTAATTACTCTGCACCAGCACAAGCCCCTCAGTAATCCTCTCATCTGGAGAACCTGTTATCCAAATTCATTCAAATCCAAGAGCAGACTAACCAGGCCCAGAACCAGTCCATTACAAAACTAGAGGCCCAATTAGGTCAGCTCACCTTACAGTTGTCTGAAAGAGAAAAGGGCCATTTCCCGAGCCAAACCATTCCTAATCCGAAAGGACAGCCCAATCAGCCTAGAGGCCAGTGTTCGGTAGAGAGTAATGAGCATGTGCATGCAATCCATACTCTGAGATCAGAAAAGACTGTTGACAATAGAGTTGAGATGCCTGAAGAGGATCAAAGAGAAAAGATTTTTTTAGGAAAACCAGAGAGTTCGAAGAAAGTTGTCGAACCCGAGAGAGAGAATTTAAAGAAAGATTTGAAAGAGAATGCAGAAAGAGAAAAGGAGAAAGAGAGAGAAGAACCCATACCAAGAGGAGAACCAAAGAGAGAGAAGATTCAGAAGCCCATTGTAGTTGAACCATCATCTTTAGAAGTGGTACCTAGAGCACCATTCCCACACCGATTGAAGGAGACTAGGAAGAATGATTACTTTGAGGGAATCTTAGAAGTTTTCAAAAATGTCCAGATAAACATACCCCTCCTTGATGCCATAAAGCAAATCCCTTCCTACTCCAAGTTTTTGAAAGACCTGACCACTGTCAAGAGGAAAACATCAGTACCCAGAACTGCTGTGATGGCAGCCCAAGCATCAGGCTTGATCCAGCAAACCATTGCACCCAAATACAAAGACCCTGGCTGCCCTACCATTACCATTTAGATAGGAGACTCTATCATAGAGAGGTGTCTCCTTGATCTTGGGGCAAGTGTGAATTTACTGCCATACTCTGTGTACGCGCAGTTGGGCCTGGGAGGACTGAAGAAGACTGATATTATCCTCTGTCTTGCTGATAGGTCAGTCAAGTATCCAAAAGGTGTGGTTGAAGATGTGATTGTAAAAGTTAAGGATTTTTATTTTCCAGCTGATTTTGTGGTTTTGGATACCGAACCAGTGGCAGCCCCCGACCGACATATTCTTGTCATTCTTGGTCGACCGTTCCTTGCAACATCAGATGCAGTGATTAGACGCAGGAATGGGGTTGTGACACTTAGTTTCGGGAACATGAAGTTGGAGTTGAATGTTTTTCGTAACGGACTCCAAACATCAGACCTAGATGATGATGAGGAAGTGAACATGATTGACACATTAATTGATCAAACAGTTCAATCATCATGTTACGCAGATTCGCTGGAGGAATGTTTGGCTCACTTTAATGCCGACATAGACATCGACGGGTCCATATGCGAAGTTAATGCATTATTGGATTCGACCCAGCCGATGGATGTTGGCCAATGGAAGCAGAAAATTGAGCCTATATTTACATCCACCTCTGAATCTATATATGGTCGCAGAAGAATCAATTATTGTTGAGCCACCCATGTTAGAATTGAAACCATTACCCGAGAATTTAAAGTACGCCTACTTAGGGCCCTCTGCTAGCAACCCAGTAATTATTGCCTCAGACCTTGAGGAAGAGCAGGAAAAAAAATTACTAGATGTGCTGAAAGACCATCAGAGTGCCCTAGGTTGGACCATCTCGGACATTAAAGGAATCAGTCCCTCTATAGTTATGCACCAAATTCATCTGGAAGAAGGTGCCAAACCATCTCGTGAACCACAGAGGCGACTGAATCCGGTCCTAAAGGAAGTAGTGAGGGGAGAAGTAATCAAGCTTTTAGACGCTGGCATTATCTACCCGATTTCTGATAGTCAATGGGTGACTCCTATCCAAGTAGTACCCAAGAAATCTGGCGTAACCGTTGTCGCCAACAAGGACAATGAACTGGTCCCAACCCGTGTTCAAATAGGTTGGAGAGTCTGTATTGATTACAGAAAATTGAATTCAATGACCAGGAAGGACCACTTTCCATTACCCTTTATTGATCAGATGTTGGAAAGATTAGCTGGCCATGCTTTCTATTGCTTCTTGGATGGTTATTTAGGGTATAACCAGATCCATATCTCCCCCGAGGACCAAGAGAAGACAACCTTCACCTGTCCTTTTGGCACATTTGCCTACAGGCGTATGCCATTTGGCCTGTGCAACGCACCTGCGACTTTTCAAAGGTGTATGTTGAGCATTTTCTCGGACATGGTGGAGAGATTTTTGGAAGTCTTCGTGGATGACTTTTCTGTTTTTGGCTCAAATTTTGATAGTTGTCTGCACCACTTGACCCTGGTATTGCAAAGATGTAAGGAAAAGGACCTGATTTTGAACTAGGAAAAGTGTCATTTTATGGTCAAGTCGGGCATTGTTTTGGGTCATATTGTGTCGAGTAAGGGCATTGTAGTAGATAAAGCCAAGATCGACTTGATTGTGAACCTGCCTCCTCCTAAAACTGTACGAGAGGTGAGAGCCTTTTTGGGCCACGCAGGTTTCTATCGACGCTTTATCAAGGACTTTAGCAAAATTGCTCGCCCTCTCTGTGATCTCTTGGCAAAGAATGCTAATTTTGATTTTTCTGCTACATGTTTAGAATCATTTGATCGTTTGAAGTGAGAGTTGACATCTACACCCATTATCCGTCCTCCTAATTGGACGAAACCTTTTGAATTGATGTGCGATGCTTCCAATTATGCTCTCGGAGCTGTACTGGGACAGAGGATAGACAAATTGCCTTATGTCATCTACTATGCTAGTAGGACCCTTAATGACGTACAGCTTAACTATACCACCACCGAAAAGGAATTGTTGGCTGTCGTCTTTGCATTGGATAAGTTCAGATCCTATCTCATAGGGTCAAAAGTCATTGTCTTCACTGATCATGCCGCATTGAAAAATTTGTTGAGCAAGAAAGATGCTAAAGCTCGGCTGATCAGGTGGATACTGCTTTTGCAAGAATTTGACCTAGAGGTACGGGATAAGAAGGGGTCTGAAAATGTGGTAGCTGATCATGTTTCGCGTCTGATTGTCGATTCCTCTGAAGACCATCCGATTTTAGAAACCTTCCCAGATGAGCAATTGTTGTTTGTTGATAGTAAAACCCCGTGGTATGCAGATATAGTTAACTATCTGGTGACCGAGAAAACACCAAGTAATTGGTCAAAAAAGGACCAATTCCGCTTCTTATCTAGGGCTAAATACTATTTTTGGGATGATCCCTATTTGTTTAAACAATGCCCTGAACAAATCATTAGGAGGTGTGTACCCGAGATGGACCAGAAGAGCATACTTGAATTCTGTCATAACCATGCTTGTGGGGGACATTTTTCTAGTAAAAAGACAGCAGTAAAGGTGCTACAATCTGGATTTATTTGGCCTACCCTTTTCAAGGATGCACATGAGCACTGTAGGAACTGTGACCGGTGTCAACGATTAGGGAGGATCTCTAAGAGGAATGAAATGCCCCAACAACCTATCTTGATCGTTGAGTTGTTTGATGTTTGGGGTATCGACTTCATGGGACCATTTCCAATTTCTTTTGGTTATCAGTATATTCTTGTTGCTGTTGATTATGTGTCTAAATGGGTAGAGGCCATTCCATGCAAAACCAATGACCACAAGGTTGTGGTTGAATTTTTAAAAAATCAAGTTTTCGCTCGCTTCGGTATACCATGCGCAATCATAAGCGACGGTGGTAAGCACTTTTGCAACCGAGTATTTGAAGCTTTAATGGGGAAATACCACATCACACACAAAGTTGCCACACCATACCATCCCCAGACTAGCGGGCAAGTAGAAATTTCCAATCGTGAGATCAAGAACATCCTAGAGAAGACAGTCAATCCAAATCGGAAAGACTGGTCTTTACGTTTACATGATGCACTGTGGGCGTATCGGACAGCCTTCAAGACACCTATCGGAATGTCTCCGTACAGGTTGGTCTTCGGCAAGGCATGCCACTTGCCGGTTGAGCTAGAACATCGAGCATATTGGGCGATCAAGTGCCTAAACTTTGACTTAGAAAAGGCCGGGGTCCAACGGAAACTGCAGCTTACTGAACTAGAGGAAATGAGGAATGAATCATATGAATGTGCGAGGAGTTATAAGGCCAGGACTAAAATATTTCATGATAAGAGAGTTCTAAGAAAAGAGTTCTATCCTGGCCAGAAAGTTTTGCTATATAACTCTAGATTGCACTTATTCCCAGGCAAGCTAAAATCTCGATGGTCAGGACCCTATGTCGTTCAGACAGTCCATTCCCACAGTGCAGTTGAACTTTTAAATCCCAGAGATGGTAACACCTTTCAAGTGAATGGGCAGAGATTGAAAGAGTATCTTGAGTTTGCGGGTCCTGAGAATGTTGTTGAGGAAGTCCTTCTTGTGGACCCTGGATAAACTGACCTCATACCATGCTAATTGCGTCTTGCTGAAGACGTTAAACTTAGCGCTTGTTGGGAGGCAACCCAATATACCCGTGTGTCAGCACCCCATGTGAGAAATTCCAATTTATCTTTCTTGTCCTATTTTATTTATATTCTGCATAAACATTGGGGACAATGTTTAGGATAGGTTTGGGGGTGAGGCACTGCATCTCATGCATTGCATTTTGCATGTACATAAGTTATTTTGTTTTCCATTTATGCCAAAAACCCTAAACATTTGAAAAATTTCCAAAATCACTAAAAATTTAAAAAAAAGATTTCAAAAATTGTCCATGGATTTTAGCTTGAAGAGTTGTCATATGTACAAGTCCTAGAAATTATTTTACACATTTGGTCACATGAATGTAGTCCATGAGAAGAGCAAATCACTTCTAAGAGACCCGAAAGAATCATTAGTGGAGACTAAAACCCATTGAGCGATTGAACCTATCTATATCGGTTTGGGTGAGGACTCTTCTGCGCAATTCCTGAGTAGAATGAAGAGCTACTCCTAGAGCTTCTTAGTCCAGCACTTTCGATCTCATAAGTGCTATTTCTTGTTCTAACCATAGAGGTGACATCAAAATGCGAAGAAATCTTGACTTGTAGCTTATGATGCATTTTTCGAACTTAGGGGAAAGATGATAGACATTCAAAAAACCAATGGCCAAATTTTGAACTCACCTATTACATTTTATACCCTTAGTAGCCCTCTTGAGCCTGTTTTACAAGAAACCTTCCTTCATTTTCCCAAGCCTCATCACCCACATATATATAATCCTTTTTGACCTATTGTTTTTGAGAAGGGTAGGGATATATGAAGAAAGGAAGGATTTGAGCATTAGTGATGAAGACTTCACATGGGCTACCAAATATAGATGTTCTACAAAGGGATGACAAATGAATAAAGGAATTTGAAAGTTGAAAAAAAAAAAGAAAGAAAAAAAAAAGAGAAAAAAGAAGAAGAAATTAGAACCAAAGGAAAACAAAAAGAAAAAGAAAAAAAGATATGGGAAACCAAAGAAAAGCAAGCACAAAAAGATCTAGAGTGGAATAAAGAGCACAAAGCAAAAGGAAGAAGTGAAGATAGTAGAAGACCTTCCTATGAAGACTTAAAGACCCTTACCTTCTCAAGAACACTTAGCCGCATTTAACCCTTATCCTACCTATTAACCCTAACCCCATTACAACCTATGAAAGACCTATTGGATCCTAGGAAAGGTTAGGTGCTGAATGAGTGAGAAGTTTAGTGAGCATTTTCACCTTCTATTGGTTATATCTTATTCTTTGAGATCAATCATTCTATAAATAAGCTTTGTTCTTCATCAATTATGTGAGTTCTTAGCCTTGTTCATACTCACATACTAAGAGTTAGTCAGTAAAATCTGTGTGCTTCCATTGTTGAGAGTATGACCTGTAAGGCTGTAGTCAAGGCGAAATGTATTCCGAAGGGGATTAAGGTTGTGTGAGCATCGACTTGAAGATTGCATGATTATTGGCTAAATACACACACATACACAGTGGGACTTAGGTATTGATTGACATATCTTCAGGAGTTGGCTAGTATTCCTAACTCAGTACTCATTCTTATTAGCTTGCTAGAGACTGTTGGACATCAAAAATATTTTCTTTCCAAAATAAAAAGAATTTTGTGGGATTTATTCGCTGAAAACCCTCACGAGACAAAACTCGTCCACTAGGGGAAACCTAGGGGTTTAAAGGCTTGTTGCACGAGCTAAGTGCAGCCGCGATTCCTGCGAAAGTGAGTTAGGATTTTTACCATATTTTCTTACATATAGTTTAGTTTTTCTTTATAGTTTTTGCTCGGGACTAGCAAAATGTAGGTTTGGGGGTGTGATGAGTGTTAAATATTGCATATTTTACCCCTCATTAGTTCGGATTTTATCAGCATCTCATATGCATATCATTTGCTTTACACAGAGATTTTATCATTCTATCACATTAAACGGATTATCGGATTATCATGTATAAATCCGATTATTTATAGCGCATTTTTATGTAATTTCTCTTGTGTAGGTGGACCCCGCGACTGCCCCAACCTTCCGGCTAATGTCCCAAGGCATCATTAGTGTTGAAGAATTCCAAAATAAGATGAGAAGAAGCCATTTTTCAACACAAAGGAGTGATTGGTGTATTAGTTAGAGTTTTGGTTGGTATGAAATAGGTTATGGGTTCAAATCCCAATAATTACATTTTTTTTGCCTTCAAGTTGCAACCAATCAAATGGAAGCAATCCTTGTGAATGAAAATGAGCCAATCAAATGTCTTCAAAGTTTCTATAAATTGGAATGTTTTTGTAGAGAATGAGAGATCTTTTGGCAAGTTAGTCTTTTAGCAATTTTATTTTACCTTCTCTCTACTTTTAGATTGTAATTAGGAGCTCTTTTTGTAACTAAACTAGAGAGAGTGTGTGTAATTGAAGATCATTAATGAAGATTTGGAGCATTTTCTTGATGTTTAGTGGCTAAAGCTCTTGGATTAGGCTCTCCTTTTGAAGCTAAGTAATATGATTAGTTCAATTCCATGCATGTTTTAGTTTAAATTCCCTATTTGTGCCTTAATTGATTAGTAGATTTTAGATCTAGTTGTGCTAATCTCTCTCATTTTTCATGCTCTATCTCTACACTTGATGCTCGGATAATCTCAATTAATGCTTTGTAGTTGGATTAAGTTCTCTCACATAGCATGCTCTAGAGCCCTTATCTTTGATCTTTTGTAGCTTGATTTTGATGATTTATTGTTAGGGTAGCTAAATGATGATCTAGGATCTTGGCCTTTGATTTTCTTTTACTTTGATCTTCATTGTTATATCATCCAATCCAATTAGGCAAGATATTGCTATTTGGATTGTAGACTTGGGAGTTGAATTAGAACATGCATTATTTGAATTAATTACATACTTAGTGGATTTTGGATTGCCTAATCTCTTATCTTGATTGTTGTTAATTTTAATCTTTGTTTGATTTGTTATTTTCAATTCTAGATTGTTAGATCTACTCTCACTAACTTATTTTAAATCCTACACATTTCACACCACATCTTCACCTTAAATCTTCCATTTTCACGACCATTTACACACTAGTTTAGTGTAGCTTGTTAGATTAGCTTAGATCTAATTTACTTCATATTTTAGATTGTTAATTAATTGTTTACATTGCATAGTTTAATAGTGTTAATTGTTTACTTCAATTGTCTAAATTAGCTATATCTTAGTTCAATTCTACTCAAATTGGATTCATTACTTGTTCCATCCTCTCTTCGTGGGATCGATAATCCGGACTTTTGAGTCCTTTGCTACTTGACGACACCGTAGTCTTGCGGTTAAGCGTTGCACATTTAAGTGTTGATCAACTTTAACTTTTCATAAGCTAGCCTTATAATGGAGTTCTACTCCTTTTTTGGTAATTCACTTGTTAAGTGAATTCAAGATGAAGCGTTACTTTTAAGATACAAGAAAAGAAAGATCTTATAAAAAGGTAAAAATTCTCAATCTCTTATTCCAGTAATAGACAAAAAGGCCTCTATTTTTTATCCAAAAATTCAAAACAGTTCCTCATATGCCACAAATGACATAACATAAAAAATGTGGATTTTGAAAATTTGTACATTTTTATAATAACCCCCTTCTTTTCTTTTCTTTTAAAAGTGACCCCTTACTTTTTAACTCTACTTGTGAGCTTCTAGACGGGCTTAAACATTGAAAGTTTAGGGTATGAGATCTCTATATTGGTTTACTCCATAAATCAACCTAATAGTGTGCAAAAATAATAAACTATGCAGTGGAAAATAAACTAAAAAAACACACACCACAAGGACACCGGATTTAGCGTGGAAAATCCTAATCCGGGATCGATCCGAACTGGATCGCGTGGAAAATCCTAATCCAGTGAAAAACTCCGGTTCCGAACTGGATCAACAATCAAACACTATGAATCTCGTAATTACAAGAAACTCAGATTTCCTCATCAGATATCCCCTACTTAAGGACTGAAGTTACCTTGTGTCGCTTCATGCTTCAACAACCTCACACCGTTGATTGCAACAGACTCAATCCTGCGCTTGACTCCTCAAATCTTCTACGCAAGAAGATGATATTCTATAAGGGATGTAGAAGAAACTGACTCTCAAGAGAACTTGTCAGCATAACTCTTCAATAAATCTCTAGAGAAGATTTCTTTCAATTAGATCTCTAATTCAGAACTTGAGAGATGATGTGTGTCTCTTTAAGTTGTGAGAAACACCCAATATATAGCCCCAAATCTGTTCAAGAGACTCCTAATCATAATCCACTAAGAATATCAAGTCATCTCAAACTTTAACTCAGAGTCCGGATCAAACTGGGCTTCATGCATTATTCTCGTTATAGCGATAACCCTTTCTGGCTCTGACACAATTTGGGCCATACAAACGTGAAAGCCTTAGAAGACCTATACTCATCCTCCTCAACGTGTGACACATACATATGGCCGCTTGACCAAAAAGGGTACTTAATTGGCTAACTAATGAGAAAATCCGAAATAGGTTGGATGTTACAAGTTGGACCCATCCATTGTAAGATCATCAAATGGATAGTCAAAATTGATATATATATATATATATATATAGGGTAAAGGTCCTGTAAGGACGGTCCTTACGGTTCGGAACGCCCACTGGGGCCCACCTCATGATCAATCCAAATTGACCACTCATTCATAAACCCCTTATAGGCAATGAATCCCATGAATTTGCATGGATTCGGATGAAGTAGACCGTTGGATTGAGAGTCAATTTTTTTTCTTTATTATAAAGCTATTAAACTTGTGGACGTTGGATGAAGGGGTTAGAAATATTAGATTGACTTCAAATTTGATATGTAAGTTGACCCCACTTGGATCTTTCAATCCCCCCTTGTCCCATGACAAGTAGGGTCTTACGGTGGGCCCCAATAGGCGGTCCTTACGATAAACCGTAAGGACCGTCCTTACAGGACCTTTACCCATATATATAACTCTATAAATAGCCCTTAATAGATGACTTCAGATTAGATGGTTAATAAACATCCAATTCTTCTAAATTTCGTAAATGACTAATCACTACTCCTTTCCCGTGGCCCCACCCACATGCCATGTCTTTAAGGTAAAAACAAAAATCCACTTGCTATAAGATCTGTTTGGACCAACAAAACACACCCACTAGCTACAACCTCCCTTCACCAGATCGACAAACCAACCCACCTAACGTATATCCTCCATTCATCCTTTTGCCCAACAATATCCCTAACTTCCGTTCCTGTGCTCCTGTAGACTCTGTAGACTCTCTTTATGGTAGTAATATTGCACTTGAAGGATTCATGTTTAATGCTTTCGGTGGGTCTCGTATCATGTAATCATAAATCATTTCTGTTGTTGTTTTTGGTCTGGAGGTCTGTTATAGCTGTTGGTGAACACAGTTTTCAAATATGACAATTTGAAGTAATGGGACAAAGAACTTTTTTTGGGGTTTGCTAATGATCAGTCAAAACCCTCTTCTCACATACCCTTAGTTTCATGAAATTGAATGAGATTAATCCTAATTTGACACACATTTATGTACTGTTGGATTCAATGAATCATGCTAAAAAATTATATTTACAAAATTACTGGACTTTGAAGCCTTAAAATCAAAAGGTTACTATGACCTTTTCTTCTTTTTCCATACCCAGGGAAGGGGGATGGGAGTGGGACCTATAAGAACTCGGCAATAGGAAAGTAGCCTGCTTCCACAGGAATAGAAGAGAAGCAATGGAGAAAGGCTATGATAACTTTATAAGTGGCGTTTGCATCTAATTCTACAGGGTTGTGTGATGAGAGGATTTCATGATAGAGAAAGATATTTATTTCAATTTTTGTTTTCAATCTACTCTTCTATTGTTTGATGGAACACTTCCTTTTTGGCCTGGAAACGGACAATTTGATGTGATCTTCCTCCAAAAAGAGATGATCCAATTACTTGGGAGGATAGGAATGTTGATCTTCTCTCCCCAAATGAAGATTGGGGTTCAGTAATTAGAATTCTCTCGTTGCACAAATACATAATAAAAAGTGCCAAGGTAAGACATCTCAAAATGTTCCTCGACTAACTTTTTATTAGCGTTCATTTATTTATTTAAAATTCAAACCAATCAAAATAAAATTATCCAAACCATTCAAAACAAAATTATTTTTTTGAATCAAATTTGTTGTCAATAAAAATTAGATCCACTATTAGATTGAATATGCATACGAGTATTACATTATCAATAAGATGAAGGCCCTGATCACATTACACATTGAGAAATTGGATTTTTATGTGAGTGGGCATTGTTTTTATGGTCTCAGTTGCAATACCCTCCTCCCTCCTCCTCCTCATCTCCTACTTTTGAAAATCAAACCCATCATCCCAAAATACATGTAGTCAACAATGTTCACTTAAATGCAAACCATCCATCATTCATATGGGACTTTCAGTGGCCCACGCAAGATAGGTTGGACCGGCAAGCTTTGCTTTGTGAGGGTAAGTGAGTGACAAACCCCTCTAATTTTTCCATTGCCATCATTGAAAACAGAAGGTGAAAAAAGCAGCAGGGAGCAGTCCATGCTGTTTTTTGAAATGACAACTCTCCTCTTCTTCTTCCTTTGATGATCCAAAGCTCTTCCTCTTCTTCTCCTCCTCCTCATGGGTTTTCATTCCCATCTCTTCTTCTTCTTCTCTCTCTTTCTCATATTCACCACCTTCTCCTTATCCTCCTCCCAACGACACGACGACCCACGTCTCCTCGACAGCCTCGTGAGGGACCACGCTTTCCAGTGCTACGCAGACCACCAATCCACCAAAACGGCTGTCCTCTACCCCGTTCCTCTCCCTCCTTCGCTTCCCGGAGTCCGGGCCCACACGGCCCGCTACCGCACCGGAAGCCTGCGGAGGTACGGAGCACAGATTCACGAGTTCCGCCTCTCGCCCGGCACGAACGTGCGCCCTCACGTGGAAAGAGTCGTCCTGGTCCGCGAGAGCTGGGCACTTCCGTGGTCCTCCTCCCTCTACAACATCTCCGGCTTCCGTCTCCTATCTCCGGTTCTGGGCATTCTCGCCTACGACGCGGGCCGCCGTAAAAACAGCTCCCGCACCCCATCGGAGCTCGAGATCTTCGTTGAGAGAAGACCCATCTCCATTGATTTCTCAAATATTTCGAGCACCCCATCATCTTCAGATTCTTCTTCTTCTTCTGGGGTTCGTTTGTTGTGTGCTTATTTTGATGTGCATGGGAAGGTGCGTGTGTATGATCCGAGTATGGCTATGTTGAAAGTTTGTGATGGGTTTAGAGAAGGGCATTATGCATTGGTGATGGAGGGTTTGAAGGAGGGGAAGGAGAAGACGAAGAAGATGGGTGGTGATGGAGATGGGTTTGAGAAGAAATGGAGGGTGGTGATTGGGAGTAGTGTGGTGGGTGGGGCTTTGGTGGTGGTTCTTTTGGGGTTGCTTTGTGTGGCTTTGGTGGAGATGAGGAAGAAGAGGGAGATGGAGGAGATGGAGAGGAAGGCGTATGAGGAGGAGGCGCTGCAGATGGCTTTGGTGGGCCATTTCATAGCACCCACTGCTCGTGGGACCCGGACGTTGCCTAGCATTGAGATTGATTATAAGCCCTTCTTTTGATCTTATGTGACATTGAATTAGAATTGTTGGGATGGTGAGATTGATGAATGCAAAGGACATACTCATTCTTTGGTATGTTTTCTATTTTTATCTTTTTCTTATCAATTTTGGAGTTAGATTTACCATAATATGGATGACAATTTCAAATGGAATGTGAAATTGTCCTGAAAGCTTGATATATATATATATATATAATTTTTATTTATTATATGAAAACTTTTTTACAGTGCCCAACTAGCAATCCATCCAAACCTAGTAACCAATAGGGAACCCTGATAGTCACTAATCTTAAGGATTGACATAGATGCGAATGGACTGAACCGTTGGATTGAGGGTTGAATATTTTTTTGATTATGTAGCCATTAAATTTGTGGGCCACGGTTGAAGGGGTTAGGGGCATGGGTTTGGGGTCAAACTTCACATTTTGGGTGGTCTCACATAGATCTTTCCATCCCCCTATTTTCATCTCCAAATGGGGCCCACAATTGGGCCCCACAAAAAAGTTCTCACATAATATGTGAGAACAATTCTCACCTGAATATTACCCTATATATATATACTTTTAAAATTGAGAGAGATGATGGAGGGCCGAAACCGTTCATAATGACCGCAGATGACTTCTTGCCACTTTTTTTAATTTTTTTAACAAAATTTCCCCAATTCCATGATAATTGGAATGTCCTTTTTTGGTGAAATTTGCATATCAGATTATATTTGTGATATTCCAAGATTTTTGGTTATTCATAATATCATGGAACGGAGACCTACTGTTGCAAAGTATTTGGGCCATCTATCATTTTTCTCAAATTTAAAGATTTTCTTCATAAAAATCCCTACGTATCTAATTAACAAAACATTGAGTTGAATTGGCTGAATTTGGACTGAAATTAGGCTGAACATCACATGTCTTACATGTCCAAGTCTGGACTGAATTTACATATTGGGATGTTCAACAAGCTAAGCTAGCTGGAAGGCTGTTAGCTCCAGTCCACTGAGCGAGCCTGAGCTCGAGCTTAATTCTTGAGACTTTGGGGTGCTCAGTGGCCTGTGGTTTTAGTAACTGGGCCAGGGTTGGATCTAAGGTTTTGGCCCTTATAATAAATGGGCAAGGCTTGGCCAGCCCACTTTGGGCCTGGTTTTGGCCTGTGGTTTTAATACTCAGACTGTACCTGGATCTAATTTTTTGGCCTGATATTTAATAAATGGCCGGGATTGGATTAAGTGGTAGAAAGCCTAAAGTTCGGCTCTGCTTAACAAGTAATGCCCCCAAAACAAGCAATTGAAAAGTTAAAAAAATTGATGGAAAACTTGACCTAATTGACTGAATGGGCGAGCTTGTGCTTAATATTTGTAAGCCAGTCTGGGTGCAGGCCACACACTTAAGGCTCGTGTCAGGCTTGGGCTGGGCCGGCCCTCTGTTTCTAAAGGCGGACCAGGCCTGGATATGTCTCAACCGGGCCTGGTCCATGAACACTCCTAGATGAGACGATGAGTCAAGCTAAAGGTAGGGCTGGATTATTGATGCTCAACTCAGCTCATGTGGCCTAAGGCTTGACTCATGCGGATGTATTGCTTGATGCAAGACAACCCATGAGGCCCACCTGGGGCCCCACATGATCAATCCCAGCCTGTCACCCTAACCCTTCCCTATATGTCACCGATCTCATGGGTTTTACACTGATCCAAATGGATTGGACCCTGGATTGGGATAAAATAAAATTGTATATTTTAACATATTCGAGGACCAAAGATCAAAGGGTTAGGACGATGGGATTAACTTGAGGTTTAAATATATGGCATGGTACCATATGATTCTTTTGATCCCTCACCTCAGCCTACTCATGCATGTATATTTATTCAGCTTTTGGTGAATATTAAAGGGCCCTCATTTGCTGCTGCTGCTGCTGCTGCTTCTTTCTTTTGTTTTTTTGTTCTTTTTTTCCCCTTTTGGACTTTTTAACTCCCATTTCATGATATCCAGATTGTTTTTACATAAAACTTAGTTTTACATAATTTTTTTTTGGTAAAAATATTACTTAGTTTTACATAATTTTTTTTGGTAAAAACTTAATTTTACAAAGGCCATGATCAAGTGACCCATGTTAAATGAAGTCCACGGCAGCAACAAGAATCTAAAAACTTGTTTTCTATGAATTTACAATTGGCATTTCAGGTTCTGTTTAGCCGGGCTTGGATATGCACATGGATTAGATGAGCTGCTCTCTTTCTATGTCTAGCGTTAGAAACTCCTTACTGACTAGACTCTAGTCTAAACTTCAAGTCCACTGAACTTTTTGTTAGCCAGTTTATATTATATATGTATGAGCCGTGCTCCATTGCATACCATCTGTGCAAACCAGTTGCTGGGGCCCCACTAATCATGGGATAGGGGGATCAAAAGATCAAGCTCGGACCACTTTCGATATGAAGATTTAAGTCAATCCAATGTTTCTAACCCCTTGATTTGTGGCCCAACGTACACTTGATCCATCATTCCAACCCATTCGGATCGGTGCAAACCCATGGAAAGTTCATTCGGATGGTAGGGCCCAGTGGGTGGTATGTTGTGGCTCTGATACCGCTTGTTGTGGCTTTAATAGCGCTTGTTGTGAACGTGTATGTGAAAGCGTGAAATATTCACTGCCATCAACAATCAATCAAGTCACACAAGAAGATAGAAAATCGACACAAAGATTTACCTAGTTCGGCAAGATTGCCTACCTCCACGGAAAAGAAACTCGACTTTCCTTGAATAGCTCACGTGGTTCGTCGACATCCACGGGAGAGAGAGCTCCACCTCTCTCACTCAGAGTCTAGGGTTATAGATTATATCAATATATAATCTATACTTTTTTTTGACCCCATGAGCCCCACACATAAATCAATGCACTGCATGAGTAATCTTGATTTGGGCCCACGTAGTATACATGCATGTATGCAATTATGATGTATTTGCATTAGTAACATAGAAGTAAGTTTGGGCACACAAAAGATAGTAGAAAAAGAAAACTTTAGGTACCTTGGATCTATGGTGCAACAGGATGGAGGGATTGATACTGATGTAAGTCACAGGATTCAAGCCGGCCCTCAAGGTTAAAGGAAAGTATTATAAGGTGGCGGTACGGCCAGCGTTGTTATATGGATCAGAGTGTTGGGCAGTAAAGCATAATCATGTCAAGAAGATGGAAGTTGCGGAGATGAGAATGCTAAGATGGATGTGCGGGATCACAAGGAGAGATAGGATTAGGAATGAGGAGATTAGGGGCATAGTAGGAATAGTACCGATTGGAGATAAAATGAGAGAAAATCGATTGAGATGGTTCGGCCATGTTAGAAGGCGTCCAACAGAGGCACCTGTTAAAAGGTGTGAAAGCATGGAGTTTGCCAAGAGTAGGAGAGGGAGAGGGAGACCCAAGAGAAGTTGGAAAGAAACTATTAAACATGATCTTGCCTACATGGATCTAACGGAGGACATGGCCCTAAACAGATTTGATTGGCGTTGTCAAATCCATATAGCCGACCCCACCTAGTGGGAAAAGGCTTGGTTTGGTTTGGTTTGGTTATAATCACATGATGATGTCAAAATATAATAAATAAAAACAATCTGGGGGCAGGGTCTATAAAGGTTTACCAAGTTGCATGCCATCATATTATCATTAATAAATACACAAAACTCCATATAATTAGATATAATAATTTTTCTGAAAATTTGGATTTAGGTCCTTACATTCTCCCCCACTTGGAAATTGCATTTGGGAAGTACTGGGGCATGAGAGTCTGAAAGGGCCTAAACTGATCAAAGGTGGGCCCAAGTGGGCCCCGTGGAGTCGGACAGCAAATATTGTAGTGTGTACGAGACCATTTCTCATGTACATATAGGTAGGGATCCTCAATGGTTGGGCCATCTTGGATTTGCTAATAACCAGCCACGCAATATATAGAGTGGATTTGGGTTCTGCTGTTAGGCCTAGGGGTGTCAAAGGGCCGGGCTGGGCCTAGGGTTGTCCTTACCCTACCCTCGATAATGCAAGGCCAGGCCCTAACGGGCCAAAGCCCTCAGAGGGCTTGGATTACTTAGGCACTTACCCTATCCATAAGGGTCAAGGTTGGGCTCAAGGCCTCAAAATGAGAAAATCATTACTTTTTTACACTGTTACCAAGTATCTAGTATCAACCGAGTGCTATCTTGTCTGTCTTTTTTTTGCTATCGGAGGTTTACTAACCCTTTGGGCTGGACTAATTCCTCCGGGTCCAAAAGGAAGCCGGGTAAACTCCCCTGTGGCCCCAGTGTTGTAGTGCAGTTTCGAACCCACAACCTCCGGGTGCAAACCGTGGTCCTAGGCCAACTAAGCTACTCTTCTGTATCAACCGAAAGCTATCTTGTCTAATTTATACCCGAAATGGACCACTAAGAAAATATTTAGAGAATAGAAGCTGTTTCTAAAAACTTTCTTTTATTGGATAACATTATAGATGCTTTGAGTGACTAGGGTTCTAGATTTACGGGTTTTTCTTCTTTTTGTCAAAGAAGGGAAATGGTCAAAGAGTTTGTTCTATCTTACACCTTTCACAATAATTTTTCGGTATCAAATCATTATAACATAGTCTATTTTTGAGAAACTTAAACCATTTGCAGCCAGCTACTTTTATGAATTGGCATTACTTTCAATTTAATGCTGATATGATTATTAAGTGTTATTGGATTTCAGTCACAAGAATAAATGCACTAAAAAAATCACTGTTATTTTAGATTTAAAAAATTGGAATTTATAATTATCTAATTTAAAATGATATTTGGGTCATCCTATATCCTTGAAGTTCCATGCACATACAAACTACCTTTAAAACTGGTTAGCATCACAAGTCATTCTATAAAGGAAATAGTCTATCCTTATTAACAAAAGTACTATTACACCCTTTTTTGCACTAGCAAGAATATAAAAATAATATAAACAAACCCAAATAAGAAAAAACAAAATTAGAGGAAAGGGATAGAGAGCAACGGTGCGACATTTATTGCTTATACATTAAGTATAATACAAACTTTAATAATTAAATAGAAAAAAATGAACCAAATATGTGCATTGGTTTTGAGGACATTTTGTAATGGGTATGAGGCTATAAAATTACATTTATATCCCCATTTTGTTACTCCTAAGTGATTGTTATAAGGGCATTTTAGTATATATTTACATATATAAATATACATTATATAAAATAAGGAAAAGTAAAGAGGGCCAAAGCCAGGGCCGAGTCAGGCTGGCATTGTCCAAGCCGGGCCTCAAATCTATGGGTCTGCAAAAAATTGTCAAAGCCTGGCCCTATGGCTTTTTCTTAGACACAAAAGCCCCCGTTTTAAGGCTTTTTGAGGGCTGGGCCAGGCCAAGCCCCCTTGTCTCGAGGCTAAATTAACAGGCCTAGTTATGCCCCATCTTATGAATGTAAGCCTGCTTTTCTTCGGTGATAGTTAAATAGGCCCGGTCTAGGACTTTGTATACTTTTAAAGGATGACTTTATCTATAAGTAACATTGATATATAGCAATTGTTTATTGTTCTTAAACTTACAACCAATGACAAATGTTATCAACAACATCTGTAGATTGTTGGAAATATCTTTCTTTTTTAAATTAAAGAGTGGTAATTTTGTAATCAATGCATGAAACTTTACATGTTGAAATTTTGTATCCATTTCGAGCCTCATCTCATCTGTGATCCATCCCCTATCTCTTAAAAGTTAAAACCTACCTACTCCTGTAAATTGACACCGTTTAGGCAAACCATTATCTATTATGATAAAAATAGAAATGGCAATGGGTCAAAATTAAATTGAGACCTGCCTGAATTGGCAGTGGGATTGTCAGGTTTGGAGAGGATATAAGACTTTGTATTTTGACCTGAATATGATAATAGGCGGGTTCGGGTTATGATTGTGCCGGCCCTGAATGTATAAAACTTTGGGATATTCTAAATAGTGCTGTTCTTAGACATGAGATTCGCTCTTGAGAGGTCAAAGTTTAAGTATTTATCCCGTACGATATCCTTGTGCGATATCCTAGGGCCGTGCGATATCATTGTGCGATATTTTAGGGCCATGCGATATTACATTATTATTGTATGAACAATTCTGCGGGAATTATAGAAATTTTGATTGTTGTGAGGCAAATATCGAAGGTAAGAACAGTCGTACTATCAATACGCCTAAAACTTTTGTGGCATAAACTAATAGCATATTTTTTTACATAATAAGAGGTAGTAACACCTAAAACACTAACAGGGTCAGAGATTTTACTTATTGAAATAAAATCAACAGCATCAGAGCCGTTCACAGGCCGGGTTTGCTATCTCACGCGGGAAACCCATTTCAAGTTGGGTATAGGCGGGTCATTTGCTAGAGATCAAGTTGGGTTTAGGTTTAGGTTGACCCATAACAACCGAACTTGTTGTCATCAATATCTGGCTGTCTGCTGTTGTCTGATCCAACTCATTTGGTTACCAGGTCTAATATGGAAGTCCATAGCCAACCTACAAGCCAAAAAGTTTGACTTTGAGTCTAGTCCATTTGTAATATACAAATTTAAACTTAAGGCCGCTAGTTTGCATTATAATATATAGAGTTAATAGCCTAAGTAGTTAAAAATGAGAATTAAAGGTGGATTTTTAAAAACAAGCATGAAATAAGCTTTTCTTTTAAAGAAAAGAATCAAAAGAAGATGGGGAAGGAATAACCAACTATCACCGTAGTAGTTCATTCTCCATCTTCTTTTATTTTTATTTCTCAAAAAAGAAGTTTTTTTTAATGCTCATTTTTTATCTTTTACATTTGATCTTCATTTTTAATCACTAATAGTATGAATCTTATCTATTCAATTCCTATGTATTTTAATGCAAACAAACAGGCCCTAATTTATTTGCATTAGAATACAAGAAATTGAATATAGGAATTGGGATAATTCGTGTCATAAGTGGTTGGAAATGAAGACCAAAGTTGAATATTCAAAATGCCCATCAAATAACATCCTATTTAATGGACATTGAATCAAGGGAATACGTGAAATGAATACTCAGCTATCACTCTACTAATTAAATCCACAGGAAAATCAAAGTCTCATCTACATCTCCACCTCATTTCCTTTCCTCCTCACCTCATATCCTTCACCATTACTTCTTTAAAAAGTCAAGCTCATTTGACCTCGAGTTCCTATGCGTTCAAATATATCGAGCAGAGCCAACCTTCAAGTATGCAAGTGTCTACTTAGAGATGTCATTGGAATCGGGTTATCTGAAGGATAAACTCTGCAATATAATGCTATAAACGTTTTTCATCCCTGATTAGATGATTGGGTCCGGGTCTGGGTAAAAATTATGGTATATCAATGATCAGGTCTAATTACACTAATGAGTGTTTTCGTGCGGCTCAGACACCAACAATGACAGTGCCATTTGGCAGAGGCGGACCCAGGATTTTCGTTTAGGTGGGGCTAAACCTTTGCTAAAATTTTTTCATATCAACAATAACAAAAGAAAAAATGTATTCCATGTAAGTAGACGCAAAATATTTAACTATATCAATTTAATATATTTCTTGTTTGAAATGAGGAGTATTCATTTCTCCAAAATTTACAGTATAAGAGAAGTATACTGAAAACAAAAAAGTCTCCCAAAAAAAATGAGGGCAAACCCCAAAAAATTCGGGATCAACCCGAAGAAAGAAGTACATATTAATGATTTGACATCAACTAACATACACTTCTCTCATCAAAAGTCATCTCAACCCCAAAATAAAGTTTTTTACAACTGCCCTCTACGACTCTTCATATTTTGAAAGCATTGCATGATCGTCTCATCATCAATGCTATTGAATATGTCCTTTTTGATATACACAAGCAAACAATCATTCATTCACTCATCTTCCATTCGATTGCGCAATCGATTCTTAACGATTTTCATAGCAGAAAATACCCTCTCAACAGTAGCAGTGGCAACTGGTAGGGTTAGTGCTAATTTCAAGAGCAAATAAATTAAAGGATATGCAATGTCTCTTTTTGTTTCAACCATCTTCTGAGCAAGGCCGCTAATTCCTTTCACTCAAAAAAACTTACTATTGGTGCGCATATCAGTGATATAAGTCGAAAGCTGACTATCAAGTCTCACCTGATCTAAGTTCGAAAAATCATTTGGATATAATTGAGAGAGCCGGATCAATTTTTCCTTATCGAAAGCAGAGAATGAATCACTTGGATCCAAGCATGCCACACAAAGAAGCAACTCGGTATTCACCACATTAAAGCGGTGGTTGAGCTCTTGAAGTTGCAAATCAATAGTATCATAGAATATGTCGACTCGAAAATGATGGAGATTTGTCAATTCAACTTTACGTCGTGATCGCTTTCGTCCAACAAACATATCATTCATATTGGGAATGATGATTTCATATTTATCACAAAATGAATGAACTTCAAATAGGAGAGAATCCCACCCATCGTCTCTCATCATTTGCAGTCGTTGCTTCGACACTCTCACTAGTTCCATGGCAGTGATAATATTTTGATCTTTTCGCTGCAATAACTTTGATAATTCATTGGTGATCCCCAATATATCTCTCATCAAATGCAATTTAAATGCAAAATCAAAATCATCCAATACACTCAATAAGTTAGTAGCAGAGCCCTTGTGTTCACTCGTATTATCATCTGAGATAATTTCAAGCACATCAACCAGTGAGGAGAACATGAGTAGAAGGTTAATCAATGTATCATGATGTGAGCCCCAACGTGTATCTCCCGGCCTCTTGAGGCTAGTCTTCTGATTCAAACCCCGTCCACTTTCAAGTTCGCCCGATTCGAGAGCATCAACGACTTTAGCAGCCTATATATTTTGGAGCATGTCGTGACGTTTGCAAGAGCCTCCAACAACATTCAACACCATAGAAACCGACTCGAAGAAAGCGTCGATTAAATTGTTATCTCTTGCAACAGCAACGAGTGTCAACTGAAGCTGATGTGCAAAACAATGAACATAGAATGCGGTGGGATTCTCATTCTGAATGAGCCTTTGCAGTCCATTAAGCTCACCCTTCATATTAGCAGCCCCATCATAACCTTGCCCACGTAAACTTGACATGCTCAATCCATGCCTAGAAAATATCGCTTCGATGGCCAACTTAAGTGATTGAGCTTTAGTGTCTGCAACATGTTCTATGGCTAAAAATCGCTCAATCACACATCCCCGCTCATCCACATAGCGTATAACAACTGCCATTTGCTCTTTGATAGAGATATCCCTAGATTCATCCACCAAAAGAGAAAATGGTGCATCTCCAAGCTCAGAAATGATAGCTTGAGTGGTTTCAATGGCAGCCACATTCACAATGTCTTTTTGAATCTTAGGGGAGGTCAATTTTAGATTCTCAGGAGCATTTTCCAATACAACTCTTTTAATAGCTTCATTCTGATTGGCAAGTACTTGCAAAAGCTCAAGGAAGTTACCCATATTGTTTGAATCTTCAGATTCATCATGACCACGAAAAGGCAATCCTTGGCGCAGAAGAAATCTAACAGAAGCAAGTGTTGCCTTCAAACGGATTCGATAATCTGTTTGAGCTTGACTTGATTGCTTGACAATGATCGTCTCAATGTGTTGCTCTTGATTCAATAAGTTCTGACACTTCTCATATGCTTGGTTATGAACACTATTCGGTCCTCCCACATGATTTTCAATTCTTTCTTTTTTCCTCAAGCTTTTAAATCCTTGAGTTATAAAAGCATCATAACGCGTGTCCTCCCCAAAAAGATAACAACACATGCAGAATGCTGCATCTTTTTCTATGCTGTACTCCAACCAACTACCGTAATCCTTAAACAAAAAAGGATTAAATCGCCTCTTATCTTGTCCACACCCCGTATAAGGAAACTTATGGTCACGAGGCTGACAAGGGCCCTTTTGTAGATATGCTCTTCGGACTTGGTCCCTATCCATAGGATGATAGCTTGAGATTGGATTCCGTAACCCAGGATCTGCGGGAAGATTAGTCAAGTTAACCTCTACACGCCCTTTCTTCGAGGATGATGGCATTTCATCATTCTTATCATTCTCTGGTGTCGAAGACGGTGGATTGGTACTTGATTGTTTTTTATAATATTTTTCCATATATGATTCAAAGATAAGGTCAATTACATCAAAATCCTCGCCAACCACCAATAATCACCATTATAACATAGGTTAAAGACATGATTTTAAACAATTTCTTCTTTCTATAAGGAATCATACTACTAACACCTAATTTATAAATAAACTTCTAAGCGACAACACCCAAATCGCGAATCCTCAAGAAATTAGCACACAATTTGACAAGCAAACTTCTAATTAAGCGACAACACCTGTACTTATGGCATTGTCGTTCTATGTATCAACTAGCATGACAAAACCAGGCCTAAAGAAGCATGCTTGAGACTAGATAGATAGGTGCTATCCAAAGATCTCTGCGAACAAAATAAAAATGGTGATGATGTATGTGTGATAATAGGAAATGGAATAGTTTTTCCCTTTCCCATGTGAGTTGTGACAACTATAGTAAGAGAATTGTGAAGAAGCAAATCTTTTATCTTCAGATGAACCAGAATTCAACATAAGTATAATTTGCTAATGCTTGAATGTCTTAATTTCCTATGCTGCAGAAATAAATTGTTATTGTTAAAAGAACCAAACGATGGAATGAAAAATAAATGCTACAGAATCAAACTCAAACAAATAATATTTTGCACATATGCCATTTCCCAACCAGCTTCTAAGTTGCTAGGTGTAAATTTGTATTTGTTTAGTGATTGTTTAATGTGAGATAGATTATGCTTCACTAAATCATGTGGGTGGATGCATTGGAATTGATGTGCCACATGGATGAGAAAAGAGAAACATTACTAAAGAATCCCATGGCAGATAAAGAATTCAACTCTGCATACAAGTATAAAATATGGCCTACACTAAGAATTGAGACTCACAGTCACTGCATAAAACATAATGCTGCTCCCAGATGCACCATGAAAACCCAATAAGCAATGTCATACAAAGAGAGACAAACACATATGATATTATACAAAAAAATTAAACATGTTCGCTAGTACAAGAGGAAATTGAAAAATGAGTGCAAGCTTTATAGCATGTATCAGGTGCATCCAACTGTGACATGTCTGGACCAAAAAATTCAGGTCAGCGCACTGATCAGCTGGACTTGTATGTATGAGAAATTGATTGTACACGAACAAATTGCTGAGTGAAACCAGATGCTTTTTTTGGCTAGGGTGTGTTCACAGTGGGTCTACATGCAATGAATGAGACAAATCTTGGCATCTTGCAATAAGTGCTTTAATAGTATATTGTGTTGCAATTTGCAAACATTCCATTGAGATTATTGCAGGATTCATATGAAATCATGCTTTAATAGAACATCAATATAACTGTTGAGAAACTTTTCATCCATAGGCCTAGAAATACTGCAAGAGTGCAAGAACTCTGTTCTGCTACTCCTTGCAATCGTTCAGCTATAAAACTGAGAACATCACATGCACCTCATTTACCCAAATAAAATAAATTCAAATCAAATAAAAAAGAAAATGTATTATTTTCAATCACCATTTTCTCAATTTTAATAGAGCACCAGAGGGCACTGAAATCATCACTTCCAAAGAAAAAAGAAAACTAAAACATAAACCCTAATGTGCAAAGGAGGAAGAGAGGAAGGGAAAGACGAGAGGAAACTACAAGCGTGGGAGAGGGAGAGAGATGCTACAGAGAGAGGGAGAGAGAGTTACCTGAATCGTTAAAGCCTCAAAGAAGAAGAACCGAAGAGCCGAAGAGGGAAGGAGATCAACAGAGCCAAAGACGATTTTGGGATTTTTTTTTTCGTTCTCCCCTTTTGACCTGGGGCGAGTACTTTATTGATCTGGGGCATGGGCCAAGGCCCAATATTATTTTAAGAGGAGTTTGCAAATTGACCTGGGGCGACCGCCCTAGGTAATGTTTACTTCGGTCCGCCTCTGCCATTTGGTGGGGCTCAAAATATGTCATCTTAACACCCAAGAAAAAGTTCCCCCCACTAGAGGCATCTTAGCAGAGAGGAAGAGAGACAAACGGAAAGAGAATGTAGGCTTATCAATCACAAGGACAATGATCGTCTACTATCCCTCTCTAGTGGTAGGTCACATGCATCGAAGTGGGATATCTCTTAAATTTCGTGGTAGGTCACATCAAAGTGGGATATTTCTTAAATTTCGTGGGCTTACCATTCCTACCAAAATCTCAAGAGACTCATAACCAAGCTATGATAATATTTTAAAATTTCACATCCAACCATTCTTACCAAAATCTCGAGGCATTAGTAGAGGTTGTATAAATACCTTTCATTACTCCCCTTCGGGTGGAGCCCACTCCTCAACAATAACAATGGGTCAGGTTAAAAGAGGTAGTTACTCTTACCCACTCCCTGCCTTCTCCTGTAGGGGCTCGAAGGTTTGATGGCGGTTGATTTATGTTTTGCACAAGTATAAATTTATAGATTTTGACAAGAATTGGGTTTAGGATGAGGTTGGGGTTCAAGTTTTGTCCAACTCACATAAAATGACTTGCTAATATACATATGGGGTACTTGAAAAGTCACTTTGCTACTTGAAACTTCCCAAAAAGGGAAGTGTCCCTCACCATAGGGTGAGGGATAGATGCACTTGAATATTTTATATGGGGAGTATTCTTATGCATCTATCCATCACCATAGGATGAAGGACATTCCCTTTTTTAGGAAGTTTCAAGTACATGAAAAGTATTCCAATGTACTTGAAAAGTCACTTTTGTACTTTGAAACCTCCCAAAAATGGAAGTGTCCTTCACCATAGGGTGAGGGATAGATGCACTTGAATATTTTTCTATATGGAGAGTATTCTTATGTAACTATCCCTCACCATAGGGTCAGGACACTCCCCTTTTTAGGAAGTTTCAAGTACATGAAAAGTATTCCTATGTATTTGAAAAGTCACTTTTGTACTTGAAACTTCCCAAAGAGTACATGAAAAGTATTGCTATATACTTGAAAAGTATTCCTTTATATATATATATATTTTTTTTTTCTGATAGGCAATTTATATACAAATCTTGTATTGTTTGGTAGTACTGGTGGGACAAGTATAATTCTGAGGCGGGTTTAGGTTTAGCCTGTCTTCTTATCATCCACACATGATAGAGTTTGTAGGACTCATAGTTTCTACTTAGATATGAGTGGACTTTAATTTCATCCAATATGAAATGATAAAGTTACTTGATATTGCTAATTACTCAATCTAAGCCTATAAAATAGACCATCACCAGAAGAAGAAAAAAGGGTAATATTTTAATTTTCATTATTCATTTTATGTCTTTAAATCAAATATAACGGCCCCTTACCTAAGTGAGAACTTTGGTAAGGAGTGACAGTTCTCACCTGGCTACCCAGGGTTCCAACCCTGCGTATGCTACATTTTCCCTGCATGTGTGGGCTTTTCTTTCCACTTGTGTGAGCTATTTTTCCGCATGTGGAGACTCTCATTCTCACTTAAATAGGTTGTCTTCCCGTGTGTATATGGGCTCTCACTTGAGTGTCAGACCTGGTAATCCAGATAGTGGGGCCCACATTCGTTGGCCCCCAAACTGTTGTCTCGAATCTCGGCTGAATTTGACTTGGAATGCCAAAGGTCTCTATCATGACCAATACTGATTTCTCCAGCATGTAAAAGTTTCAAGTTTTTTAGAATTTCAGAATGACTATTAAATTCAAGGAACAATGCATCCATTGGCTTCTAAGCTGGTGGCCGGTGTTTCATCTTTCATATGCATTGAAATGGTCCCCCTGATGCACAGATTCATGGTGCCTACAACTAGAGCCAGCAAAATACACGTCTTGAGAGAAGCAGTGGCCCTTACGCTACTCTCTCAAATCAAATGTACCTATATCCTACCCTACCACCAACACATTACAGCATTAATCCATTGTTCTATAGGAAATTGCTGGACTTCTGCCGACCTTTTTATAGCCTTTTTTAGGGAAAAATTTGTGAGTAACATGGACAAAGCTGCGTAAAATTTAAACTGTTTAAAATAAATAAATTTCTCACTATAGGTGCTTAGAGGATTTTACATTAATAATAGAAGATAGGTCACCATCAAATTGATGAGAAAAAAACATCGAGTTTCTCTTTCTTATAATATTTTGTTCAAGTATTTTATAAGTGATCAATTTAAATGTATTGTCAAATTGTAAACCTCACGAATTTCTTGTGAGTGAAAGTTAGAGAGGATCCTTACTCATGAATGCCATAAAGGTTTAGAAAATGCAAACCCTACCATCCAAACTCATCCATTAGGAAAAAAACAAAAAAAAAAAGAAAGATTTTTCTTCACTACTAGCTGACATGAACTCACTCTCAGGTGCCTCTATGTTCTTTTACTCTACACTGTGTTTCTGGTGGATCCTATGGCCGGTTTTCTAAAATGGCACATTAAACTACATGATTGGGCTCTTCTCACCCTCCAAAGTCATAAATGGCTCATGTTGCATGATACCTTGGATTTTTTCACTCCAACAAATGATAAGGTCCATTATCAGATTAATTCATAACTAATAAAATAGAGAATTTTATGAGAAAAAACATCTTACATAGACCGTGTAAGAACAAAGCCCCAATAGACCCTTGCACGCAGTAAAGGCCCTTCTACCACTTTTATTTTTATTTTTTTGCTTTTTAGCTCGAGCGTTGATGTCGACACTCATACGTGCGTCCATATCAACACTCCTCTGAAACTGTAAAATAAATGACGCTCAAATAACACAATAAGAAAACATATACAAAACTTTATGACTATTTCTATTCACACATATTTATTGGAGTCTTTCTCGTGCACGGCTGCTTAGTTTGGTAATTTCACTTGTAAAGTCAAGTGGAGTGAAGTCAAGTTAAACATTACATAAAAAACACTTTTTACCAAAACCCCCTCCAACTTTTCAAACAAAAAGTAAAAAAGCAACAACATTTATTAACTAAAAGACAAAAAAAGCTCCATTTTCCATACAAAAAGTCATCAATATTCCATCACAAACAACTAAAAATAAAATATCATCATAAACCACTACATATTTTATTCATATTTTTTTTCACTCCACTCCACTTAATTTTAAAAGTAAAGTGCCAAACTAGCCCGGGGAGGGGAGTTTCTCGCGTAAAATCCTCTATAAAAAATGTGAAAAAAATATTACAAAAAAAAAAATTAAATATTCTTTATTCATCAATCTTATGATAGGCCTATTTTATATTAAATTAAATATTTTAAAAAAATAATATTACGGTGTATAATTTATTTTAAGTGAGTTAGATTTAAATTTACCATACTAGGGCTGTCGGTGGTCGGTCTTGGTCGGTTTTCAGTCACCTCTGCACCCGGGCTAAATGTTCGGTTTTTTGGATATAGATAACCGAAAACCGACCACTGTATTTAGTGCAAGTGGAAAAACCGAACATTCGGTTTGGTCGGTTTTCGGTTTTAGGCTGCGTCCTAATTTGAATGGGTCAAGCCTCATTTTGTATTGGTCTAATTGGCCATTGGGCCTTTAATTTCATTAAATAAGTTAAATGTCCAATCTAATTTAGTAACTTACACACAAATAAAACAGGCCCAGCAGCAATTAACAATAAGTACAGGCCCAGTAGCTAGCTAGTAGTACTTAAAAAATACAGATGTTCAACAGTTCAAGTCAATAAGTTCGTGCAGTCTCCAGCTGCTTAACAATTCGGTCGGTTCGGTTTTAACCGAACGGTTTTTTAGTTTATAAAAAAACCGACCGTCGTGTAATTTTTAGGTGAAACAAATAACCGATTGGTCGGTTTTCTTTAAAAAAAATATATAGAACCTCCCAAATGGTCGGTTCGGCCGGGCGGTTCGGTTATTTCTGTCAATTTTCACGGACCTAATATCCAATGACTTTAGGGGGTGTTTGGATAACTCCATAATATAATATCAATAAATTTAAATATTGTAAGATTTCATTATCATAGAATAAAATAGTTTCATATTATTATATAGTGTCACTTGTGGTGTTTGGCAATTTTTACAAATTTCAATATGCCTTTGAAGTGTTTGGCAATTTATAAAAAAAAAACTCACAAGATGATATATACTAAATAAAAAATGGAATGAGAGTAATCAATTGACCCAATGCAGGACCCACTAATTAGTAATCACATGTGTTAATAATCATGGTAGGACACACGATTGTTAAAAAATCACATGATTAAATGTTAAAACCTTGAGATCCAAGCAATACTGTTTGATTAAGGTAGGTCCGCCAAATGTTGATAGCCATAGTGTAATACATCTAATAGTGATTATCACAAATGAGTCTATCTATTTTATTTTATTTTTTTTGGTAAAACCTTATCTAATGTCAAGCATCATTGATGAATCTATCTATGAGAAATCATTATGAGACCCATTTGATATTTGTAGTCATACTAACACAAGGGGAGCTATCAAATAGTGGGACCAATTTAATGATGACAAACTTCTAACTACAATAACACAATTCAATTTTGGTAATTAATTAGAAACCCAGCTAATTTTGATAGTATGGGACCCACCTAATGTTGGTAATCATGATGAAGGGTCTCTAGTGTGACATTAATAAGACCCTCATAATATTGATAATTAAAAATGGCCATGTAATTGTGATATGGTTATAGGACCCCACATTAAATTTGTAAGCATTGTGGGGCCAATGTAATATTAGGATTCATAGTTGCAATGAGGATCATTAAATGTTAAAATTTATAGTGAGCCACTATAATTAATAGTTGCCCATGAGTTCTCTCTAAATAAAAAAGATTTTGTAACAAAATATTATCTTATACAGCATATCCTTGAATAATGTAATATGAGGGTTTTTAGAAGAAAGAGACATATTATAATATACTTTATAAATTATTCAAACACCTCCTTTTTTTGTGCATAGATTATATTCTAAACTAACATATAATATGATAAAATCTCTTGAAATATCTTGTTTTCAAACACCCCCTTAATGGGAATACAATCCGGAGGATGACTTAAATTCAGTACCTATAAGCCTCGTGTATGGCTACCACAGATGGCGTGAACTTGTTAAAATGCATGAATTTATGTACTATATGCCTTTTTCTAAGTTGTCCACTTTGGTTAAAGGTCTTTAGGGTGGATATTTTGGTAGCTTGCTTCTTATTCAAATAAAACTACGTGTATGCTGCTAGATGGGCCATATTGGCAGTCGGCCCATCACCACAGAGCACATGTCACTCCTATTGGTGAATCTGGACCACACATCTGCCATAAGCTGGGCCCACATTGGTGGCAACTGATAGAATAACACACCTGGCAGACAAGTGAGCGAAAAACGAATTGTCCGGGTCGCATTCGAATCCAAAGAAGATCCACTTGCAGAAGTACAATCACCATCCAAATTATTACATGACTGTCTTATTCGACAAGCGTAACAGATGGACGGTCCAGACATGTCAATGTGTTCTCATGATGAAGCTGGGCCACGTTTACAGATCGATGGAACTAGTGTTTTGGACGGTCAGATCCATCGTAAACTCATCAATCGTTCAAGAAGTTGGCACAAGGTTTTAATCAGATTTTAATAGTTTGCACTGATTTATATTGTTTGTTAATAGAATGTTGTGATCGAAGCATTGTAACCAACAGATGAATTAATATGAAACAACCCCTCAACAAAATCTATTTGTTTATGGCAAATTCTCCAAAAATGCTCCCTTCTGGTGCTTCCACTTTTTTTTTTTTTTTTTGCCTTAAAATATAGTGTTACCATCATCTCAATTCAGTCCCTTCAAATAAACTTTTAGTACCCTTACTTAATTGGCACTAATTAATTTGGACATCAGTCGCTATTAGATTATATCGCAATCAACTTCGCGCAATGTATACCTGTTAATGATTGAGGACCTAAGATCACTTGACAGGACTGCTAATCATTTAATTTGTCTTGTGCAAGATTACCTTTGCTTGACATAGCAACCCATGTTGCGCCCAACACACTGCGCTTTATATAGGAAATGGCTCAAGTTTTACTCTAATTAAAGTTACATGCACTATTAGATAAATCCTGTGCAGAAGATAAATCTACATTACTTATACGTGATTTATTTAGTGATGTAGATTGCCAAGGTTGGAACAAAGTCTTTTTTATAACCTGGATGCATGGGAGGGTCATTTGTAATAGGAGCTGCACTGATCTAACAAAAAAGGTTAGCTCTATACGAGTTGAACTAGGATTTAGTCATAAGAAGCAATAAGAATCAAAAGGGCAAAATATATGCAATAAATGTACGTATAAGAGCCACCCAAGCCATCTCTCATGGCTTGCGTGAGATTAAATCCTATGCCCCTCATGAGACTCATTTGGATACACACCAATCATATGAGAATAATGTAATGAAAACAATTCATTGAGCATATTATTTTAAACGGAAGTCATCGCAATTAGATCATCGTAACATTGATTTAGAGGTTGTTAACTTATGCTTTCCATGAAATTCAAGTCAGCGGTGAATATAATTTGGATTAGTGTCAACTTAGTGTTGTGACAATGTGACTTATGAGGGAGTTGGATTAACCACGAAGGTCTCATGTGGTGATAAAAGAGTTATCATGCAAGGAGTGAGAGCCATCTATGAGGAGAGGGTTTTTCATTCTTCTAACATAACATATGATACCATAAAAGGAGATAAAACACTAACCTCCCATTAACAACTGAATATCTGAACCAGTGATCCTAGAGACAAGATTTTCCAATCTCAGATATCTTAAATTGGGAAGACTTTTGTGTAAAGAATGCATTTACTGAAAGCGTGTGTAGTGGGCAAATATCTCTGTTTCCAATTTTAAATAGAATCCATTGATTCCAATCTATCCTTGAATTAAAGTCATCAGTGCCCAGTACATTTATGCCTTTTGCTTATGGCATTTTCCTCTCCAAAAACTTGCACAATAATAGAAAGAACAGAGCTGGTAATCATCATCATCAGATCATGATGATATAATAAAAATGAAGAGCCTAACGCCAGGCAGAAACAACGGTCAGGATTTGTCCCATCCACCCTATGCAGATTCCCCCAGCCTCCTCTTTCACAAACAACCCGGACTGAGTCCGACTCGTTCCTAGCCGAGTCTGCAGCGAGTCCGCAATGTGGGCACCGAGCGGCCTCGCATTGAACCCGGCCATGCCCATCCGTGCGCGCCACTTGCCGAACACCTCGCACCGTTCGATCCGATCCATCCCCTCCCTCGCGACCGCATTGGCGGCTTTCCTAGCGAGGCACTCCTCGACTCGGACCCGGTCCGACCCATCCCGAGTCATCGTCGACTCAAGCGATTGAAAGAGCATGAGGTAGTGGGCCCAGGCCGACCCGACCCGGGCCTGAAACGGGGCGGTGTTGGAGTTCATCTCCTGCTCTAGCAGCACCACCACCTCCGGCCTCAGCCCCTTTGCCGCACGAAGCAGCCCGTCGCGGGGGTTCACCGGAGATACACTCTCATCGGCGACCTTCGACAGCCGGAACGGGAAATTCACCGCCACTGCCTCGTCTGGGTCGCAACCGATTGACTCTCGCTGGAGACCGGTGGCTCTGCAGCGAAGGATGGAGAATTTGAGGCTGATGCCGGCCAATTGCGCCACTTTCATCACCAGATCGCCGGCCAACTGAAATCCGTTGCTATTCCCTCTGTTTATCGAGCTGGGGTCCAATAAAGCTGTGATCTTGACCGTTGGTTTGATGGGTTGTCGTTCGGCGAGGGCTCTGATGAGGTGGGTGTAGTGGGCCCCATCTCCGATGTCGAAATCGACGATGTGAATCTTGGGGTGGTCTCTGGTGGCCTCCAAAATCGCGAGATCGGCGGCAAAAAATCCGAGGTTGAAGATCGGAGATGCCTCGTAGAGCATCTGGGTCGCGGCCAAATGCTCGGCGCTGCATATCTCTGCCCCCGGAGAAGCGCCGCGTCTCTCCGTCGGATTTATCCGGGACATCAGCGCTGAGGCCATGTATGCCGCCAGCCGCTGCTCCGGGTCGCCGGAGAGGGCGTTCGACGCCCGTTTCAGTCCAGCGATAATGGAAGTTGCAATCTCCATCTTCCCTTCAGAAATCGCCCCGGCAGAGTCCATCAACAGCTGGTTGTAAGAAGAATTCGGAGTCGCCTGTGAAGGAGAAGATGATGTTGCAGTGGAAGAAGAAGAGGTTGCTGGGGAGGTGGGGAGGGGTTTTGGGGTGATGAGATTTTGCACGGTCTCGCTCCATTCGCTGGTGGTGGTTAGAGCAGAGACGGTGCTGCAATTCCTTCCATCTTCTTCCTCGTTGTCGTCGTCGTCAAAGAGGCGTCTTTCCAGCTCCTGTAACTGGTTCTTCATTTTCTCCTTCTCAGGTGTTTCTGTCTCGGAGACATGGAATCGACTGGGAATTGCAGAGAAGGAGAGACTCGGTGATTTGGGGATGTGGGGTTGTTGATTCTGATGCTGAAAGAGGGAAAAACCGAATCTTTGTGCAGAATTTGTGGGGATTTCTGGAGAGGCAGAAGAGAAATCGAATGGAGAGAGGGGAGAAATGGGAGACGTGAGTAAAGTCCTCTGCTTTACAGATCTCAGAAGAAGGAGATTCTGCTGCTGCTGTCTTTCAAACTCGGAGACGGATCGTTTAGCAGGAGGAGAAAGAAAAGGAGAAGGGTCGTCGACGAGAATTCCACCGAGTTGAGGTTGGTATTGGACTCGAAGTGAGTTGGCCATGGGCTGTCCTCCTCTCGACTGGGCGTAGAAATCGTTACCAGAGAAACCAGAAGCCATGGAAGCTTTCTGACAGGATACTAAGCGAGGTCTTTTCTGGAGTGGGAACAAGGAGGAGGAGGAGAAGAAGAAGAGCTGCTTCTGCTTTCAGTTAATTCTAACACTGCTTTCATGGGCGTGAGAAGTGCATTGATATCCTTTTCCCCTTTTCCCACCAGGGGCACGTGGAATCCGGATCGTTTCAGTGAGTCCTATGATTAAAAAAATTAATCCAATGTTAGGGACACAACTCTGAAATTCAAGCCCCTTAAAATACTCTCCCACATTTTTTTTTATTTTTTTTATTTTTTACTGCAACCCGATTTGATCTATCATCAAGCTATAATGCCCGGATATTTCAAAATGATCTATGTATTGTGTCATATCATATTTGATACATAACTTTTTTATACTTTAACTCTTTGTCTTTATCGTTATCTATAGTGCCTCCTAACTCCTAAGTCTTAACTGTATCCATAGTGTATTTAGGTGTCATACGACCTTACTTATTGTGTGTTTGGTAACTGTTTTAGATGTGATAAAGTTGAGAGGCGGATGATTCTCATGCGAGTGAATATGGATCTCTGAGATGAGTCCACCACTGATGAATTTAATGCAATGGCTCAGAGAATTGACCACTTGTTTTGCCAATGGGACCTTGAGTTACTTCCACACGCGTCAATCATTAGTGCACTGGCGAAGCCCCTTTCATCAGCGGGGAGGGAGAGGGAGCCCCACACCCCACCCCTACACACAGAGAAAGTAGAAACCAATTGTACTAAAAATTAAACTTAATGGTGAAAAGTTGACCAAACGGTTCGATCATTAATGGTGGCTTTAACTTGTTATTACCATTTTTCACTGACTTTGATTAGTTTATACTGATTTTAACCAATGTATTGATTTTGATCTGGCCCAATCAACGGTGAGAACCATAGTAAGTATTAAGAGACTTTCTAGATGAGCCACTCATGAAAATTTACTTCCTTTAGATCCATCAAAGCTGAACACATGAAATAAATGGTTAAAAAAGTAATTTGTATTTTCCTTCCAATCGTCCTTTTTTTTGCCTTAAATTAGGCAGCTCACAACATAATCTCACTTAATTAGGACTTATTAGTACAATAGGAGGATTTACTTTATGTAGGTTTTTGTTTTCACATGAGAGGAATCCTTACTCCTTATTCCTGCTCTTACCACGGAAGTCAAAATCCTCGCTATTAAGAAAATTCCGATCATTATTAATTTTTCGTAAAAAAATATGTTGCACCAAAAATAGAATAGTGAGTTTAATGGAAAACTAACATAATATTTCTTTATATCTTGAAATCCTCTCGTCGCACATAAACATGAGAAGGAGATGCTCCAACAGAGAGAAAGAATTATTTTGATTTTTCTTGCAGTCCACCATTTATTGTTAAGAATGCAGATTCCCCACTCTTGTAAACATAATTTAAACATGTTGGTGGATGGCTGATCCTGAATTATCTTCTGTTTGATAGGACCTAAAATCTTCAGTTACTCTCTCCACCACATGTCTTGAGAGAAAACGAGATATTTAATGAAGCTATAGAGGATCCCCCAATCATTGGCAATCTCTTCAATCCAAAGCAATGTCCTGATTCTCAATAGGCATAAAGTGCCCATCTTTTTTCAAGGGAAGAAAAAGGTAACCGTCTCCAGGGTCGACTCACCATATAGGCAGGTGAAGCAAGTGGTGGGGGTTTCACTATGAGGGGGCCTCATAATTTTATCGGCCCAGGTGGCTGGGTTGGGTTTTCTTCCCACTTTCAAAGTCGAATTTCAATTCACAAACTCCAAAAGCAGAGAAGATAAAAAAAACTCGAAACCAGAGAAGATAAACAAAACAGAAGCACGGTAAAAGTTACTATTCTATTTTAAAATAAGTCCGTTTTTAAAGGTATCAAATCTCACTGGGAATCATCTGAAATGAATTCAAATGAACCCAAGTTAGAAGAGAAAATCTATCACAATTTGACCCGTTTTCTAATGAAACTGAAATCATCGAAAAATTCCATCATTGAAAAATTTTCATAGAATCAGAATTACAAATAAGTCCTTTTTTTATATAGAAAATACTCTTTTTTTTTTTCATAAAATGGCATTTCAAATCAATATGACTCCAAAATAAGAAATGTCCAACACAATTTCAGAAATTCATTGATACCAATAGTTCCATATTATCTTATCATATAATTAATCAACACTAATTACTAATCATGCTTAATTTACAACTAAATATAATTAATTAAATAAAAATACATTCTCAAAAATCATAATCTGATGTCTAAAGGCCTGCTGGATTGGTAACATTAACATGATAACAGAGCTCTTTCCAAAAAAAAGAAAAGAAAATGAAAACAGGGCATGTTTGCCAACGAAAATCACATATGCTGATATGCGTAATAAAAAAAAAATGAAAAAAAAAAAGAAATGGGTTTCAAACCCATGCACTGTTGTGACGGAACGTCACTTGTTCCGCACCGTCCGCCCTTTGATGTGGTTTTGTTTCATGTGCAAATCACATGCGATTCATTCTACCACCCCCTCACATGTGAAAATTAAATCTGAGTACGAAAATAATACATTTTTATACATCATTTACACTCAAAATTTCACATGTGATGCGTAAATGACCTCAACCAAACATGAAGATGTGTAAATGATTCACATGAGTTATTTACATACGTAAATGCTCTCAACCAAACAACCCCTAAAAGAATTGTATACGGATAACTCTTGACCTCTCATTGTTAGCCATTACTCTGATAATTCAGTAGTTTTTGTCATCACCATTAATGATTTTATGCTCTTTTCAGTTATTTTATTTAGCAGAAGGATTTAAATCGAGGGTTGCATTTTCTGCTTGGATTGGATATTTGGACTGCGCGTTCTTTTGGGATGAGGGTTTTCTCATGTCACACATAGAAGGTAGGGGCATCGTTTATACTTTCGTCTTGGGCCACATATTATCTTGAGACGGCCTGACCGTCTCTCATCTCAGCTTCTTAAATATTAATCCCTCATTCTGTTTAAAGTAATGCATGCAACAATCCATGTTTAAGAACGTTCTCTATCACTTTTTGTTTGCTAGAAACATTTTTTTTGCCTGCCCATCATCACTACCTTCCCTCTTCACATGCACGAGCCACAGTACGAAATTGTGTCACCATATAGTTCCATCCATGTGACATCTATGGCATGCAACAGGGTCAGCCGCAGCCCCCACCCAATGGCTACAAAGTACAAACTACACACTACACGATCGAATTGCTCGCGAGCCATGCACGCATGACTCGTGTAAAAAGTGTACCCACAGTATTCCTTTCTATGATTAGAAAGTCGTACTAAAAAAGAAAATAGAGGGTATATACCCGATTAAGGTTTGTAGAATTTATATATAGGTCTTTATTTTTTTAATTTAATTCTTTTCGTGTCCCCAAAATCAGTAGATTTTTAGAGTAAAATGATACTTTTACCCATCTCTTTATCTCTATATGCATAAATTTAAAGGCTTAGACTTATTTTTCTCTTAAACTTGTAACATTAATAATTACATATAGTGGAAGAGAATAACCGTACGTAGATAAATTTATTTTTATCAGTATAGGTTCTATTTCATTAGATTCAAATAAATTATAATGATAATGAAAGTATGTGTTTAAAGTTGGTTATAACTGATTCAATCCATGCATCACCGACCGTTAGATTGATGAAAGTCTCAAAATACATTATTAGGCTCCATTTGCATTAAAGAGTTATTAAGAGAGACAGTTGGGACTTGAAATAAAATAATGATAAATTTATAAATAATAATTTACTCATTTTTATTTAATGGATGTAAGGGCAAAGCTGTCATTTTCATAAAAGTTCAACATAAATCTCATAGTGATTATCCATTCTCATTAGGAATAATGATTTTAGGGATATAAAATGTATTGAAATGAAAGAGCAATGGCCTATTTACAAATACAAAAACCGCAGGGGCCTATTTGCAAATCATACAAACCTTAGGGGGGTATATACAAAAAATAAAAAAAAACGTCCTTCAAATTCAGCCTGAGTGTATCACTCACGTTTTAATTTAAAAAAATAGTCGTAAAATTTACCATAGGACTCACCTTTTGAAAATTCAAAATGCTGTAATATCTTTTAATTTTAAAGATTTTATTTAAATAGGAGTTTGTCTCAATGTTCAATTGAATATATGATTAATAATGTAAATAATATAATTTTATAAGTTATTAATTGTACGATCATCTTATAGTTAGACCTACTTTTATTGGGGTAAATCACATTTGGCATTTATTTTGACTTTTAAAAGGGTGGCGAAGCGTGAGCCATGAAGTAAAAGGATCCGGACTTTTTCAAATCACGTGAGAATCCGCTGAAATCGTGGAAATAGCAATTGGAAAACTCGTTCAAACGGCCGACCGTAGCATTGCTGATGAAAGTTCGTGCATTTGATCCGTGTCATGATCAATTAATAGTTAATACACGTGCTGTTGTCGTGATTCATGTGATGGATTTAGAGTTTGGACCCAATTTCTCTTCTGCAGTTGGGCCTAGAGAGATTGGTGACTTGTAAAATACTTGATTTGATTATTTTTAATTTTATTATAATTTTTACATGTGATCAATTTGATAATGACGTCGTTTTCGATTGAATTAAATTTTGCCAAATGTGACTATAGGTGCAGAAAATAATGACCCACAATAACTGGGGAGCCTTAGAGGACTTATCCAACGTGGTGATGACTAGGTACCGTCCGAAAGCCTGAAAGAGAAGAGCAAACGGTCAGAGGACCCTGGCCTGGGCGGCGCAAGGCTCTCCGATGCCAAACTCAGTGAGTGAACTGAAACAATGGAAGGAGAGGAAGAAGAGAGGCAGAGTAACACCTCTGTGGGTTGAATTGTGCGTACCTTGTTTGTGGTATGAAGCTCTATTTATAGAGGTTTGGGTCGTATATTTAGAGGATATCTTGGTGTGGGTCCCATGATTCGACTGGGAAGTCATGATCAGCCCACAAAGTAATAAATGCGGTCCAATCCAGCCCACTCTGCATTTAATGCCAGTCGGATCAGCCCACATTGCATTAAATGCGCGTCTTGTTGGGCCAGATTGTGTTGGGCGCCTTTGACGGTTGGGGGTACCATCGGATCTGCCCTCGGGCCTTGCCCTGATGTGGCTTCAGCCGCTGGATGCCGCCCTGTCAGTGATCTGGCGAAGATTGTGGACGGCTGGATGTCGCATCTGTCTCACTGGCTCGCGCCCCTATTCTTCCACGTGCCTGATGACGTGGGGGATGAGGGGCGCAAGTGGAGGTTCTTTCTTGCTTCGGCTTTCGTTCTGGCTCCTTCAGCTGAGGTGGAGCTCTCAGCCGAGATGGACACATGGGGTAGCTGAGCTCGGCGCTAGCGGCCCGGAGCTGCTTGACTTCGGCTGAGGCCTCTGTCCTGGTAGCCGGGGTGAGTTTGGTGCCACGTGGATGGCACGTGAGAGTGCTTAGTCTCATCTGATGGCTGTGATTAGCGTAATCCTGGAGTTCCGGAAATCTCCCCACACAATTGCCCCCTAGCTTTTGACCTCTTAAGCGTCCTAGCCTTTAGTGGTCGAAAGCTAGAAAAATTCGTCTGGGGATGCGGCGATCATTGCCTGGTGTCGCCTCAACTTTTCTGAAGCAATAAATGCTCTGCCCTGTCTGTCCTGGGAAACGAGTCGACGGCTACACGCGTAGCCTCTTCACTGATTGCGCTGTCTTATTGATGGAACGGGCGCGGTCGCAAAATCCGTCCTTTCGAATTTCGAAAGCAGCGCGCGCCGAGGGTTCCCTTTCCATAAATAGGGTCGTCTTCTTCCTTTCTTGTTTCTGATTTCTTTTCGCCTTCGCCTTCATCTTTGATTTCTGCTCTGCTGCTCGAGATCTCTCTAGCGAGGACGACCATAGGACGTGCCCGGATCTGTTCTTGAGTCGCCCCATTTGTCTCTGTAAGTTGCTTCGTGCCTCTGTGTAGCTTTTTCTTGGGGTTTCGCGACCTTGGCCGAAATGGCTAGCTTTGGCCGAGACGAACTGCCTTATGCCGAAGTGGATCCATAATCCCGCTGATCTCGGCTATGTGAGCATGAGTTCGGCAATGGTCTTTGAGGGGTGTATAAACCCTGACTTTAGGAAACGACCGAGTGTTCGAACTCGAGGCCTTTTCCAGGGCGGTGGACCCTTAAGTGGGGTAAAACCCAGACTTTAGGAAACGACCGAGTGTTCGAACTCGAGGCCTTTTCCAGGGCGGTAGACCCTTGAGTGGGGTAAAACCCGGACTTTTGGAATCGGCCGAGTGTTCGAACTCGAGGCCTTTTCCAGGGCGGTGGACCCTTGAGTGGGGTAAAACCCGGACTTTAGGAATCGGCCGAGTGTTCGAACTCGAGGCCTTTTCCAGGGCGGTGGACCCTTGAGTGGGGTAAAACCCGGACTTTAGGAATCGGCCGAGTGTTCGAACTCGAGGCCTTTTCCAGGGCGGTGAGTCAGTCAAAGAGAGATGACAGATTGATGACAGGGCGAAAGCTGCTTTCATTGATTCTGAGATTCATTATATCTTTAGAAATAGAATTTCTTTAAGTGGGATGCATTCCACGGTCTCGGCAGTGGCTTGCCCTCTAAGTCTTCGAGCTTGTAGGCTGATTTCCCTGCCAGTGAGACCACCTTGAATGGGCCATGCCAGTTCGGAGCCAGCTTCCCTTCGTTTGGTTCTTTGTCAGCTGGCAGGGTCTTCTTTAGAACCAGCTCTCCCACGGAGAATCTTCTTTCTCTGACATTTTGATTGTATGCCCTGGCTAACCGCTGCTGATAGTCGGTCAGTCGCAGGGCTGCTGCTTCTCGGCGTTCGTCTGCTAGCTCCAGCTCCATTGCCAGGTTCGTCTCATTTCGGCCTTGGTCGACCAGCTCTGTCCTCAGGGTGGGAAGGCCGATTTCTAAAGGAATGACCGCCTCCATCCCGTAGGCCAGAGAGAAAGGTGTCGCCGAGGTGGACCTCCTTGGAGTTGTTCTGTATGCCCATAGTACGCTCGGAAGTTCCTCTGTCCATCTTCCCTTTGCCCTGTCCAGTCGCTTCTTCAGGCCGTCCAGGATCACTTTGTTAGAGATTTCGGCCTGGCCATTACTTTGTGTATATGCCGGAGTGGAGTAATGGTTTCTGATACCGTGTTCTTGGCAGAAGTCTCTGAAGGACTTGGAGTCGAACTGAGTCCCGTTGTCCGAAATCAGGGTCCTGGGGATGCCGAACCTCGTTAGGATGTTTTTCCAAACGAAGTTCCTGGAGTCCCTGTCCGTGATTGAGGACAACGGTTCAGCTTCTATCCATTTTGTGAAGTAGTCTGTAGCGACTATCAGCCATCTCTTGTTCCCTGGAGCTCGGTGAAGAGGCCCCACAATGTCCAGGCCCCATTGAGCGAAGGGCCATAGGCTAGAGAGGGGACTCAGATCTTGCGCTGGCTGATGGAGAGAGTGGGAGAACTTCTGGCACTTCTCGCATTTCCTGGCGTACACCTGCGCGTCCTTCTGCATGTAGGGCCACCAGTAACCCTGGCTTATTGCTCTGTAGGCCAGTGATCAACCTCCTATGTGACTGCCGCAGATTCCTTCGTGGATCTCATACAGGAAGTCGTCCACCTTGCTCGGATGGACGCATTGGAGGTATGGACCTGTGAAGGATTTCCTGTAGAGTTTGCCTTCGGGAGAGAGCCAGAATCGAGCTGCCTTGAGTCTGATCCGGTGGGCTTCAGTCTTGTCTTCAGGGAGCCGATCGTCCTTCAAGTAGGCGACGATTGGATCCATCCAGCTTGGGCCGAGGTCAGTACAGAGGACAAGCCGAGATGAATGGAGTTCTAAGCTTGACCTTGATATTGACCCAACCTCGACGGTCATTTTCTTCCCTGCTTCGACGGCGGAGGCCAGGTTTGCAAGCGCATCTGCGTGCGTGTTGGTATCTCGGGATATTTGCCTGACCTCGGCTTTCTGGAAATGAGACAGCAGTTTTTTCGCAAGGGCTAAGTAGGTCGCCATCCTGTCGTCCCTGGCCTGGTAGTCTCCAGTGAGCTGGCTAGTTACCAGTTGAGAATCGCTGAAGATCACCAGGTGCTGGGCTCCGAGGATTTGGGCGCTGTTCAACCCTGCTATCAGCGCTTCATACTCTACCTCATTGTTCGTCGCTTTGAAGTCCAGGGTGAAAGCTTGCTCTATGACCAGACCCTCTGGCGATTGGAGGACTATGCCGGCGCCAGCTCTCTTGGAGGTGGACGATCCGTCGACAAAGATCTTCCATGCCTGGGCGGGAGACTGTTCGACCTCAGTCACTTCCGGCTCGTGCCCTGTGCCCCCTAGTGCCGTGCCGGGCTGGGTCGGAGCCGAGTTGGGCGAGACGAACTCAACGATGAAGTCTGCCAGAATTTGGGCTTTGATCGCAGTTCGGGGACGGTACTATATATCATACTGCCCCAGCTCTACTGCCCATTTTGATATTCGCCCTGAAAAGTCAGCCTTCTTGAATATTGAACGGAGTGGATGCTCCGTGATCACCACAATGGTGTGGGATTGGAAATAATGGGAGAGCTTGCGGGAGGCACTGACGAGAGCCAACGCGAGCTTCTCCAATAAAAGGTACCTGGTCTCGACATCGAGCAGGGTCTTGCTCGTATAATAAATTGGTTTTTGAACTCCCTCGTCCTCCCTGATGAGGACGGAGCTCACTGCGTGATCCGAGACCGCAAGATATAAATACAAAACCTCCCCTAGAGTTGGGGTGGAGAGTAAGGGTGGTGACATCAAATAGGTTTTGAGCGCGGCCAATGCCTGGTCGCACTCAGGGGTCCACTAGAATTTTAGAATTTTCTTTAGAAGCTGAAAGAAAGGCCTGCACTTATCTGATGACCGGCTGATGAAGCGATTGAGTGCTGCAGCCATTCCCGTGAGCTTCTGGACTTCTTTCGTGGTAGAGGGGCTCTGAATGCCCTGGATCGCGGTGATCTGGTCTGGATTAGCCTCTATCCCCCTCCGCGTTACCAAGCTGCCGAGGAACTTGCCAGAGGCTACGCCGAATGCGCACTTGGAGGCATTTAGCATGAGCTTGTACGCGCGAAGGATGTCGAAGACTTGGCCAAGATCCGCCAGGTGGTCGCTGGAGTGCACTGATTTTACGACCATGTCGTCGATGTACACCTCTACCGTTCGGCCGAGCTGAGCCTGGAACATCTTTGTCACGAGGCGCTGATAGGTCGCCCCCGCGTTCTTTAGCCCGAAGGGCATCACCTTGTAGCAGTAAGTGCCGCGGGGGGGTTATGAATGACGTTTTCTCCTCGTCAGGCTCGTATAGTGGGATCTGGTGGTAGCCTCTATAGGCATCGAGGAAGCTCATTCGGTCGTGACCAGCGGTGGCGTCGATCAGTTGGTCAATCTTTGGAAGGGGGAAACTATCTTTAGGGCAGGCCCTGTTCAAGTCTGTGAAGTCCACGCACACCCTCCATTTACCAGTTTTCTTCTTGACCACCATCGTGTTCGCCAGCCAGACCGGGTACTGGACTTCCCGGATGGCTCTTGCCTTCAGCAGGTTGTCGACCTCTTCGACGACCGCGTCTGTCTGCTGCAGCCCTGTCCTTCGGGCCCTCTGCACTACTGGTTTGTGGTTGGGGTCCACATTTAGCCTGTGGCACATGACCTCGGGGTCGACCCCAGGCATTTCGCTTGGGCTCCAAGCAAAGACATCGACGTTCTGCATCAGGAACCTTGAGAGTTCGTCTCTCTCTTCGTCTGGCAGCTGGGTGCCGATCAGGAAGAACCTATCTGGGTCTGCCGAGTTCAGCCTGACCTCGGCCAGGTCCTCAATGCTTTTCTTCTTGGGATCTCGGCCGATTTCATCTAGGCCTTTCTCGAATTCGGCGAGGTTGACGCACTCTGGCTCCTTCACTACTGGGACCGCGGCCAGCATGCACTGCCTGGCCTGCTGCTGATCTCCCTCCACTGTGACCACTTCCATTTTGCCCTCCTTGTTCTCGAGGACGAACTTCAACTTCTGGTGGAGGGAAGAAGGGACTGCTTCCAACTTGTGGAGCCACGTTCTGCCCAAGATGACATTGTAGGGAGAAGGGGCGTCCACGACCAGGAAGTCGGCCAACACGACTCGGGTTTCCAAAGTGATCCTACCCTTGGGATAGATTGGCGTGGCGGACAACCCTAGCAGGGGTGCACGGACCTCCGTGAGGTCTGCTTCCGAGAGGTTCATTTTCTTGAAGCAATCGTAGTAGAGGACCTCGGAAGAGCTGCCGGAGTCGATGAGGATCCTCTTCACGGTGAAGTCTCTTAGCTTCATTATGAGGAGCAGGGGGTCGTTGTGAGGGAGCTGGATTCCCTCTAGATCCTTATCTGAGAACGAGATTGCGGGTCGGTCACGGCGGGCTCTCTTGGATGTCGGTGCGAGCTCGGCCTTCATCACCTCCTTCCCATGCGACGCTTGCCTGGCCTCGGCGCGGGCCCGCGAGCCTCCATGAGACGAGGGAGAGGGAACTGAGGACGCCAGATGGATCACGTTAATGATCTTCTCGGAATCCTCACTGTCTGGCTCCCGAGCCGCGCTCTGGTGAACTCGGCCCTCCCTGCCGCCGGCATCTTCTGCCTTGACGAACTCTGGAATGTGGCCTTTGCTGGCTAGCTTCTCCAGGTACCACTTTAGAGACTTGCAGTCCTCGGTCTTGTGCCCGTTACCTTTGTGGTAGGAGCAGTAGAGCTTGCTTTGGCTGCCGGAGGTGGGCTCATTCCTCAAGGGCGGAGGCCACTTGAAGAACGACTTGGCCTTTATCTTGCTCAGGATACGGTATATCGGCTCCTTGAAGACGACGTTGACGCTCTGATCGGCGCTGGTGGGAGGTCTGGGCCTCCAGGTGCCCCCAGACCGGGACGACGCAGGCTTCGCCGAACTGACGGCCCAGGCCTGCTTGGGCTCCTGCTTCTGAAAGGGCCTCCCGCCTCTCTGCCGAGGCTGGCTGCTCTTGTGCTCGGGCTCCGGTCTCTCGTCCTCTTCCCGGGCCTGGATTTCATCTTCCTCCCGGGCGACAAAGCGCTTTATCCGGGACATTAGCGCTGGCATGGACTCTGGGGGGTCTCCGACTAAGTCCTTCCGGAGGTCGTGGCCGGGGATCAGGGCACGCTGGAAGGCGAAGATTTCTATCTCTTCCCTAGTGCCCTCGATCTGGCTGTAAACCGCCCAGAATCGTCGGGCGAACTTGGCGAGGCTCTCGCCCTGCTTCATCCTCAGGGCGAGCAGGTCCCCTTCTTTCTTGGGGACGGCGCTGTAAGCTTGGAACTTCTTCAGAAAGGAGAGCTGGAGCTCCTTCCAACTCGAAATCGACTTCTCTGGGAGGGCGCAGAACCACTTCAGAGGGAGGTCACCCAAACTGGAGGAGAAGATCTTGCAGTTGAGGTGGCCCTCGTTTCCCCAGATGGACATCTTCTGGGAGAAGTGACGGAGGTGAGCGGATGGATCGGACAGTCCGTCGTAGGGGGCGAACCGCGGGACGGAGAACCTTTTGGGCAAGGGGGTGCGCTCGATGTCCCTCGTGAAGGGCGAGGCCCCTAGATCAGTGTGGCCACAGATCTGCTTCTGGTCCCGCACGTCCAGGTTGCGCTGAAGAGCCAACCTGACGCGTTTGTCAAATCGCTCCTGCTCGTCGTCCTTTTCTGGAGTCTGGGCTCTTGACTTTCGCTTGGAGTGGTTCGGCCTGTGATAGCTACGGGTTCGGCCATCGCGGCTACGATGACTTCGGCTGTTGCTCAAGCCTTCGTCATGGATCTGGCTTCGCTTGTAGTTCAGATGGTTCCTGAGATCCTCACGAAGAGGCTGGGCTGCCCTGCTCGGGGCGTCCCCCTTCTTTCCCTGAGGATCAGAGACTTGCCTCAACGAGGCAGTTTGCGCTGCTCTCAGCTGCTGCTGGAGCTCGCGGATTAACCGCTCCTGCTTCTGGAGGAGAGCATTTTGAGCTGCGACATCTCCTCCAGCGGCAGGAGGTTGAACTCGACGCGTTTCTTCCACGACAACGGCTTTATTTTTGCGAGGACGCTCATGCCGACGCTCGTCGCGTCGGGGTGGCGTAACTTCGTCTGCTGAGAACGAGGCCTCGAGTCCTTCTTGGAGGGGGACCTCGACGTAAAGCTGCGAGCCTAAGCGACCATCGCTTGCAGATGTGCCATGCACCGTTCGGGAACGCCCTTGAGGAGGGACGTCTGCCGATGGTGCTGGCTGCTCGAGCGCTGCTCTTGAGGATTCTCCGCCTTTCCTAGCTTTCGGAGGCATGGCTTCTGGGAGATTGAGGTTGAGAAGGTTGGGAAGGTTGAGATATTACTTTCCTACAGACGGCGCCAATTATAGGTGCAGAAAATAATGACCCACAATAACTGGGGAGCCTTAGAGGACTTATCCAACGTGGTGATGACTAGGTACCGTCCGAAAGCCTGAAAGAGAAGAGCAAACGGTCAGAGGACCCTGGCCTGGGCGGCGCAAGGCTCTCCGATGCCAAAGTCAGTGAGTGAACTGAAACAATGGAAGGAGATGAAGAAGAGAGGCAGAGTAACAGCTCTGTGGGTTGAATTGTGCGTACCTTGTTTGTGGTATGAAGCTCCATTTATAGAGGTTTGGGTCGTATCTTTAGAGGATATCTTGATGTGGGTCCCATGATTCGACTGGGAAGTCATGATCAGCCCACAAAGTAATAAATGCGGTCCAATCCAGCCCACTCTGCATTTAATGCCAGTCGGATCAGCCCACATTGCATTAAATGCGCGTCTTGTTGGGCCAGATTGTGTTGGGCGCCTTTGACGGTTGGGGTACCATCGGATCTGCCCTCGGGCCTTGCCCTGATGTGGCTTCAGCCGCTGGATGCCGCCCTGTCAGTGATCTGGCGAAGATTGTGGACGGCTGGATGTCGCATCTGTCTCACTGGCTCGCGCCCCTATTCTTCCACGTGTCTGATGACGTGGGGGATGAGGGGCGCAAGTGGAGGTTCTTTCTTGCTTCGGCTTTCGTCCCGGCTCCTTCAGCCGAGGTGGAGCTCTCAGCCGAGATGGGCGCATGGGGTAGCTGAGCTCGGCGCTAGCGGCCCGGAGCTGCTTGACTTCGGCTGAGGCCTCTGTCCTGGTAGCCGGGGTGAGTTTGGTGCCACGTGGATGGCACGCGGATGGCACGTGAGAGTGCTTAGTCTCATCTGATGGCTGTGATTAGCGTAATCCTGGAGTTCCGAAAATCTCCCCACACAGTGACTATGGTGGGGGATTGTGATTTCGATTGTCTTGGATGCGTATTTTTGGAAGGAGATGATTTCGTGATAGAGAGAAAAATTAATCTTTTTTTATTTTGTAGATTATTGTTATATTGTGTGTTCAAATACATTTTACTAATGGAGCAAGAGAAAGATAAATGAATTTTTTAAAAATATATTGGATTTTAATTTCCTATGAAGAGGGTAAGAATGTGGAGTTCATCTCTTATAGTTGAATTCTTTTGTTGTACAAACAAGGCAACCAAATTACATGAGCACGCACATGGTTTGATGACTAAATCATAGTATATAGTGGATTGTTTGAAGTTTTTTTTTTTCTTTCTATGTATCACTCTTGAATACTCATATACCCACATAAAACACCTTACCAAGCCCCTTATCATATGCACTACAACTATTCATTGATCGGAAAATAAGTCATGTTTGGTAACCAAATCTTTGTGAAAAAATCGTATTTGACACTTATAAGTCCCAAGGATTTGGACCAGTAAAATTTCTCAGTTGAGAATCCTTTTTTTTTTCGCGGATTTTTGCACTGAAACCAAGTTCTTTGCATTTGTGTATTGAGATACATCGAAACCGATGTGAGATCCTTAGTTTAACAATTCCTGGACGAAGAATCCTTATTTTATAGACAATGAGAAATATTCAGATTTGTGAATTTCTCACCCATTAAAAAACGTGCTGTAATTGTTTTTGGAAAGAAGAAGTGTCTCACCGTTGTTGGCACCGTTTTGACTTCCAATTTTCAAAATTGCAGGGGCAGTAGTAAGGTATTGTCCCCTAACTTGTGTTGCAAACAATTACCTTTGTTATCGCATTGGTGTACAATCATTTTTATCTTTTCATAGATGAGAGAGTAGCACAAATTTGTAGAGAAGAAGTCATACAGTCAACCCCTGCTCTATGACATTTCAAAGTCTTTCAGATTTTTCCAAAATATTCTTCAAAAATGGAAGCAAGCACAAGATTAATCAACAATTACCCCCCCCCCCCAAAAAAAAAAAAAAAAAAAACACCCTATAAAGCTTTCATAAAAATGTCAAGAGGAGCTACTAGTTGATGGTCCCACATAATAGTAGAATCTTTCAACCACTCATCTCTGCCGACTGAAGTGGGTCACACCACCCTTGAGTATAACACATCCCCTTGTTTCCTACCTAATGTCTAGTTACATCAACATGTTGATCATCACAAAATTTTCCCAATTCAGGGGCAAATTAAAGGAAACATAGGCTTATTCATCATGGAGATTTTTTTTGTCTTGGGTAAGATATTTATCTTGGGGTTGAGGAAGATCTAAAGATCAGAAAACAGCATTGTAATATTTGTTCTCAGTTGCGTGATCTGGTGGAATTTGGTCAGCAACCAAACCTTATATCCACCCACCCCACCATATGAATCTCTCTGCATGTGGCACTATTGAAACTCTCTTTCCAATAGGCCTGTCCTGAAGAATCTATGAACTACCTGACACGTGTACGGCCAAATTAAAGCCAATCAAACCAATCTCTACTTTCTGATAAAGAAAAGGCTGTTAAAAAGGGTCAGGCTGTCAAGTTGGATCAGAGAACGTGTCCAATGAGAGGGCAAGAAGGGCATGTTTCATGCGTGTAATATGCGTGTTGCCGTTGGATCACCTCGAGATTCTCATTTTTTCAATAACTGTTCTTCCCTAGAGGGCTTGCAATGGAGAGAGCCCATTCCTCCCTATGAAAGCTATTACAAGGCTAACAATTTTTTAGAACTCCTTGTGGGCTCACCCGGAGCTGATTATGTCCATTCAAGATGAATGTCACCCCTCTTTATTATAATTTTATAAATTTTCAGAGTAAATAAAGTCGATTCCATCTTATAATTGATCACATGACAAAACATTCGACCGTATTTCAGCCGAAGCTTGAGGATGGAGGGGGTCACATTCTTCTTGAAGAGTCTAGATTAACTCTCTGTAGGCTCCATGATGAAGTTCCATGAATTTGTTGTGTTGTTGATGTGTGATAGCTGCAAAAGAGGATCCAGACTCTACGGTGGAGATACGCCTGGGAAGGGTTTGATCCATCATCCTATGTGGGAGATGAGTGGATCTGGACTGTTGATCACAAGGTGTAGTTTGAAATTAAAAGGTTTGGACTTTGGATGGTGATGGCGTAGGATGATGTTGGATCAGCCCAGTTGCCAAGTTGACCAGCTATGATATGGGAGACATACGCTGGCTCACCATATTTCAACGGGATTCTGAAAAGCACTTTAAGGCCCTGTTTCTTTAGTGGAATTTCTGCCAGGAATGCATCATGTCTAGGAATTTCTGGACATGATGTGACAGGTTGTCCCCTGGAATTTCTGAACTCTATGTTTCTTTTCTAGCATTTCTGGATTCCAACCACCTTTTGACCTTTGGGAATCCAGGAATTCCACTTTGTCTGAGAATTCACGAATTCCGCAGACAGGAATTCTTGAAATTCCACCAAAGAAACGGGCCCTAAAACCTTTAGCAAATTTATTGGTGAAAGAAGAAAGGTTGGAAAACTTGTGGTTCAAACTTGACTCGTCCAAACTTAAAATATTGACGGAGAGAGTCTATTTGGCCACTCGGGAGAGTCATATCTATTTTTAAAATATTTATACATAGATCAAGCACTTATAGAATTTAGATATACATATAGGGATTTGATTCAGTGAGAACTGTTCTCACGGAGTCACAGTGATAACTGTTCTCATGGAGTCACCGTGAGAACTTTTTGTAGGGTCCACTGGGGGTCTCATTTTGAGATGGGACTGGTGGGGATTGAAATATCTATATGGGACCACCATGAATATCAAGTTTGGCCTCAATCCCATGCTCCTAACCCCTTCATCCATGACCGACAAGCCTAGTTCATTCATATGGGTATATAGTCGATCCAACTGTCCAATTCATTCACATTGGTGCCAAACCTTGAAGCGTGTGATTATCAAGGGGGTCCCTATCTATTGCAAGATTTGAATTGGATGATAGGTGGGCTCCACCCATAGTTCTCACGGTTTGAACAGTTCTCACCTAATCATTTCCCCATACATATATTTACTTGTAAATCAAATTAACGACATTCCAATTAATCAGTTTTAAATTGCTAACTCCAAGCCTCAAGAAATAATTACTTCTATTTGGCTCGGCAGAGCTTATGCTATATTTGATTCGATCTTATGTCAGAACAAGGTGATTTGTAAGGCTTTTAATTGGGCCCGCTTATAAAAATATCAACAATCTTGAAGCAAATTTCCATTTATTCAATCACCCATGAAAATTATCTTCTTTGAATCGCATATAAAAATGACATGAAAATGATATTTGCCAACAACCATTGTAATAATTCTAACGTGTATAAATTTTACAAATCCATACATTTGAAACGAATCACAGAGGGAATTGTAATGAGAAGAGTCACTAGACTCACTACTCGCTATTAAGGAAAGGGGCCCACCGCCCCACCCACTCACCCACCAAACATGGCATGAGCTAGCCCCACCGAACTTGCTAACAGCTCAAAGCGTAGTCTGGATCCTCTGAGGATTGAACCCAAATAAATCCTCAGTTAAAGCAGTATAACTTCACAATAGAGCCACATATTGAAATTCCAACTGTTCAAAATAAATGCCCTCATGAGATATTTTAAAATTTTCACCAATTGGACTCTTTTCCATTATTAGATTGATCATTCTATGAAAAATATGATAACAAATATGCTTAAGATTATGTTAATCACCTTTTATCAAATGGTCAATCCAGCGGGTGTAAAAAAATTCGATTGATGCAAAATTTGAGGAATGTTATATACCTACAGGGTATTTATATTGAATACTTTGGATTTCATTAAGTAGGCCCCATTGGTTTAAAAATCTACTTCAAGAAAATAATTTTGACTTTCGAGAAGCCCAACGAAACACACCCGTTGGTTTTAGCCAATGCTTAATTCGACGTAGGACTTAGTGGCATGATGAGCCATATCACACATGATTTCCAGCGATGGAATTCAGGCTTATTAGACGTCCATACTGCTCCCTTCCTAAAATAAGAAAACATGCATAATTGTAAACGTTAATTTTTAGGATAAACAAGTAACGTCCAATTAATCTTTGTTTCTCATAGGCCTGGAGTTAAAAAAGCAATTTTGTATTTGGAACCCATTCTAACATCCAATTCTATTGGCCTGCATTTTGTTCATCCCCTCTTTAACTCATGAACATTCCTATTCAAAACCCCTATCTTCCTATTCTAACATCCAATTTTATTTTGGCCCGTTTAATAGATGGGTTGGGCTTAGTCTCAGTTGTAAAGAGCTAAACGCCCGACCCGTCTCGATTGAAAAAAAGTAGTAATAGGAAAATATATAGGATAGGGACTTAAATAGTGGTGCTTTTACATATTTAGTAGTCAAGACCAAACCAATTGAGCTACACATATCACTTTAAATAATACACTTTTTTATAATATATATTAATCTCAGACTGGGCTCGGACTTGCAACTTTCCAGGCGGGCCGGACTTGAGCCAAGCCAGATTTGGGCCTGGGCTGAGCTTGGACATACAGTTTAGAAGCCGGATAGAGCCTAGAAGTTCCTTACCCTGGCCATGAACACCTCTATAGTCTGCACCCAAACAAAATAATATATATATATATATATATATGAGGGATATTCATGTGTGTTCTATAGTGAGAGACAAACTTAATGGGGCCCACTTAGGGACCCACTAATCATGGAACTTGTGGGGAATGAGAAGAGACACATTGGATGTGACCATATATCAAATTTGGGGTCAATCCCATGGCTCTAACTCCTTCATACGTAGTCCACAAATTTAATGAATTTATGTTAAAGGAAAATAAATTGACCTTAAATCCAACGGTCCAATCCATTTGGATATGTGAAAATTCAATTGATCTAGTGTACCTAAGGGGATCTTATTATGTGTGTGGATGGCTCAGATATATTATAAAGTCAACTCTACTATGTTGTCCCTTACCATAACATGGTGAGGGATTGATGTACATGCATATTTCCCCATATATATATATATATATATATATTTGATGAAGAGGATTTCAGCATATAATACAACAGAACTATTCCGTCTTACGCACGCACGAAACCTACACACATCTACCAAGTAAGTTTAAGCGGGATTCAAGCACTTAATCTTGAGAGCCAACCCACGCCTTATGCCAGACACCAAACCCTAAAGTGGGTCCCACGCATATATTTCTAACGTTGATCTCACAATATTCCATAGGTCCCACCACAAGAAAATCGGTTCTTATTCCTAGCCGTTCATTCTATTCCTTTGAAAACGTCACGAAAAACCGATATTTGAATTCGCACGAATGAAACCCTGCAGGTGTGGCGCGCAGTTTCATCTGAGATATTTTCGCGGGAACACAGACGTAACTAGAAACGGCAATGTTTCCTATTTTTCAAAAAGGTTGGAAGAACACTAAAACCAGGAAAGAGAAAGAGTGAGTAGTAGTAGAAAAAGGAAAGAACTCGTCCTAATTATTTAGAAAGATTTCATGGAATTCCTCTATAATTCTCCCTTCATATTCATCTCATTCATTCCAAATCTTCACTGAGTTCTCTGGTCATAGAAACCTTAAACCCCAACCATCTCCAATGCCTTCTATTCCTACACCTATCTACAGCGATCGATTCATTCCGAGCCGATCTGGGTCTAATTTCTCCCTCTTTGATGCCCCGCCTGCGAGTTCTTCCTCTGCTGCTTCTTCTTCTACTTCTTTTATTGGATATTCGGGCAAAGGCAGCTCGGGTTCATACTCGGCGCTGCTGCGAGAGCTCCTTTTTGAGTCTCCGGTGATAGGAGGCTCGAATAGAAACATATTCAGATTCAAGGCAGAGAGGCAGTGGGCTCAGCATGAGGAATTCGATGGATTGCTTCCGAGAACTAATTTAGCTGGATCGAGGAAGTTTCCAGAGTCTTACTCTAAGGTAATGCCGTTGTGGATTGGATTAGTCTTTTCTGGTATATGTCCTTGATTTTTGTGTAATTGGAATTTACTTGGTCTTTTACAGATTGAGAAAAATTGACCCCTCCCAAGTGTTTTGAGATTTTGAGACATCAAAATTAATGTAATGATGGTTGGAATACTTGGAGGGATGGGTCAAAGGTGATTTTTGAATGAGAAAAGAAGAAAAGTAATGATTGGAGTGTTTTGAAATTCACTTTAGTTTAATGAATTAATTGTCTGTGATTTGGCACAGTTGCTTGATGCTCCTGGTTTGGAAGACAACTTTTACTTGAATGTGGTTGATTGGTCTTCGCGTAATGCATTGGCGGTGGGATTGGGGAGTTGTGTTTATCTCTGGAATGCTTGCAGCACCAAGGTGAGGTTTTCAAAACTGATTATTTATTTTTTTATGGGTGCATGCATTACAGATCGCATTCTAGTAGAAGGTTTTTCCATAATGGATGGTTATCTGATGTGAAGTATGTTGACGAGTCTCTCTCTTCTTCTTTTCTTTTTTCCCTTACCTCAGTCAATGTTTGTGGTGCCTTCAGATAACATAGATAACAATGCATTCTTCTAAATATTCTTTGTATTACTTCTAATAAGGGCCATTCATATTCGTTGTTTGTACTAACCAGCATTGGAAGTGAACTGGTGCTTTCAAATAATTTTCAACTCTGTTTTCTTACTAGGTAGACCGTAGACAGATATTTGGTGCAGTTTATTAATTTAACTGCGGTAGTTCTATACTTCTATTTCACTTCGAACTGTGTTTATTTAGAGACGTTAGTTTTCAAAATCTTTTTCAAAACCATGCAAATTGAATCAACTATATTTAATTAACTAAATTATCAGATACATTCGTCGAAGTTTAGTGAATTTTAACTACAATTTGGAAGGAGTGAAGAATAGTGAATTAAATGAACCTACCCCCAACTAATGGGCGAACTGTGACAGGTGTTGAATGTGATTTACGAACTGAAACACAAATTAGTCAAGCTGCAATTTGTTTGGTTTAAAACATAGGAAAACTTTGTTTTCCTTTGGGCTTTTCCAAGTTCTCTCTCTTGATGTCTGGATTGTGTAGAGTCCAGTTTGTAAAGTTTGCAAAAGTCTCAACCCGTATATTTAATTTGTTTACCTATAAGTTTGTGAGCAAACCAAAAAGGTGAGAAGAGTGGTATGTTGTAAAGATTTTTTTCATATGCGCAATCCCCCTGAGCTGGGGAGGATGAGGGAGGGACATGGTGTGGTGTGTTCACCTGTGCAATGCAAGCAGGGAACAAGCATGGCCATGCCCATATGCTACCTGTATGAGTTTCCCTTATTGGTCACATGTGTGAGATTCTTTTTTCACACTTTAGCTAGTGTTTTTCTAATTCTATCTGTAATCTGCTTGGCTCTGTAACCATGTTCTAGCACCATGCTTCCTTGTGTGAACTAGCTATGGACGCTAACTTTTGTCTTTTTCTTCTTTTCTTTTTCTACATTTTGCTCCATATATAATTACCAAAGTCACCTCCTCTAGAGAGTTTTGTTTTGTTTTCTTCTTCAAGCCTTTGTTGTCTCTCCTTTGGTTCAACTTTGAGCCTATCATTTGCACAAATCTGTGTGCAAGTGGGCTTCATTTGGATCATGTGCACATTGGATCATTTTCTACCCTGTGTATCATGTGTATCATCTGAGTGGGGGCAAATATTTATTTAACACAATGACATTCTTTACTCGAAGTTGCTTTCTCTTTTGCTTGAGTTTTTGTCCTCAGTTGCAGTTAATATTTTGGTTTCCATTTTCCACACCCACACCAACACAAATTAGGTTTCTATGTTCATATATCCTTGTAGGATCTTTTGCACCCACTGAGCTACCATTCCTTCCAAAACCAATTGGTGATGGAAGACCTGATTTGAGAGTGGTCGCAGGGAGCGGCATTGTGGCATGCCTCTGCCCAACAGTCCCCTTAACCAATTAGAAGCTAAATTGCTTTTTCTGTATCAGTGTGGTTTAGTTCCTCCTCCTCAAATTCTGTTCCTTGTTATTAATATATTGATTTTTGTAGAAATTGGAATTGCTTTTATGTTTCAACTTTCAGGATGCATTTGAGCCAGCACATGTTGAGTAAATTCTGTCTGTGTGGAACAAATGTAGGTTACGAAATTGTGTGACTTGGGAATGGATCATAGCGCGTGCTCAGTGGAGTGGGCACAGGATGGCACACAATTGGCTGTAGGGACTAATCTAGGGGAAGTCCAGGTGAGAGATCTTTTAATATTTTAGTTGGTTACCTGACCAGTCAAGGCATTCTACATGTTAATCATCTTTGCTTCAACTGAACCATTTCATAGAATTTCTACATATGTCAATCATCTTTGCATCAACTGAACCGCTACGTGTATGGTTTTCTACATAAATTCATCAACTTGGTGGAGCGATCTTTAATATTATTGAAAACTTGGAACTATTCTTGACTTTTTTTAGTTTATAATATTTTAGTTGGTTACTTCTAGTCAACGCCTTCTACATACCAATCATTTTTGCTTCAACTAAACCATTGCATACATGGATTTCTTCATAAACTCATGAACTCAGTGGAATGATTTTTAATATTATTAACATGGAACTATGCTTGGCTTTCTTCCTTAAATGGTCAACAAAACCTTTATTCCAGAAGAATAAGGGAGTAGAGCATTTAATTGTAAATTGTTGAAATGGTCTTTAATATTATTGAAAACTTGGATCTATGATTGGTTTTTTCTCTTAAATGGTTAGCAGAAAAGTTATTCATTGGCATTGCCAAAGTAATGTATGACAATGTATTGATAAATGATATATAGTCTGTTTTTCATAGAAATTGGTGATCAGTGATCTCATCAGACAGCCAAACTCCCCAACCACACACCGACACACCACCACCACACACATCTAGAATCTCTTAAAAATGAAAGAAAATTATGTATTAAATACTTTATAAACATGCAGTGTTCCTCGGAATTACGGCTCTGTGTGCAAGCTGCACTTTATACTTAAAGATGGTTTGTGATTTAAAAGATTATTTCGTGCACTAATGTCTTTTTTTGAGGCTTTAAGCGAAGGCAGCCATTAGTCTAAGCTCCTTTGAGTAACACTTGGGAGCAATCTACATCCTTGAATTGACTCACTGACTGGAGTTTCAGATTCAAAAGATTTGATCAACGAGTTGAAATATTAGTAGAATCCTGTTTCATGGTCCTATTTAAACTTTTAGATCATCAAACACCTCCTAAAGTTTGAGGTTTGGGGAGATTCATGAGTGATTCACAATTCAGGCATTCAGCACTTGCAATTAAACTTTGGAGCATCCAAGATACTACTTATATAGTTAAAGACATGAGAATGCAACCAAGCATAACTGTGTAGCATCCAATCAAGAAAGCTCTGCACAGTAAAAACTAAAAAGATCATGCAGAAGTTTTCCAGTCTGATCAGTGAAATTCATGCATTTCATCATTTTGTATTGATGTCTATACCACTTAAAACCTCATGTGTTGCCATATTCCATGGAATTTTTGCCCTGGGCACCTGTTACTCTAACTATTAGTGTAAATCTTGCATCTGACATACAACCAATGCTGTACCTGGGTAGCATAGCTTAAAACACAGCAGAATGCTAGGTTTTAGAATTTTTAGGTAGGTCTCTAAATGGGTTTTGTTAATGGAGTCTAGACCCAGCTGTTTCCAACCTTGAGAATACCTTTTGTCTCAATGCTTACATCCAATTTCCTGGTCCAGGGTCTAAGAAAGACCCTACAAAACTAAAATCTACGATGATGGATCTGACTCAGACCCCAATATTATATTATTTTTTTGTATTTTTTAATATTTATATGTCGTTTTGATTATAACCATGGACCTAGATACACCTGATAAATATATTTGAGTCCAGATCCATATCTGTGTCTGGAAATGGAACCTGGACCTGATTTAATATAATTGAATCTGTTTTGGGTCCCTAACTCTGTATTCGTAGGGACGATCGCAGTGCTTAATTTTGTATCCTTTCTATGTTTCATGCCGTGATACTAAATTCCATATAGTGCTTTGAATCTAAGTTGCATAATTTTCTTGCGTTGGATTCTATCAAACGTGACTTGGACCCACATGGGCTTTACATAATTGACTTGGCTCATGACGCAGACTCTAGGAGATATGTTGAAAACCATGAAGAGAGCATTGTATTATTGTGTTTCCTTAGATAAATTTTTGTGATGTTAGTGATAAGCCAACTCAACTAAATGAGTCCATGTGGGTCCAAATCGCACTAGATAGATTCCACTACATGAATTCCTTTTCTTAGAACCCCAACATGTGAATTTTGTTCAAGTAATACATAAATTTATACTCAGTTTCATGCCTCTTTGACTTATGGGGAACTAGTGGTTTTAATGGAATATAGTGCATAATTCTTACCATCTATTGCACAATTGGGACTAAGCATTCTACTTTGTGAAGATTTGGGATGCATCTAGCTGTAGAAGAGTAAGAACAATGGATGGTCATTTTCAGCGAGTTGGGTGTCTAGCATGGAGTCCATCCCTTTTGTCTTCTGGCGGTAGAGACAAGACAATTCTCCAACATGATATTCGGGCTCAACGAGATTCTGTTGACAGACTCACGGGGCACACATTTGAGGTAACTATCATATGTATATCTTAAACTTATCTACATTTCTCCTTCTGGAACTTTAAATGTTCCTACTCTTTTTGTAATCTCATGATTTTCTTTGCAAATCTCTTAGTTATATTACTGTTTAGGCATTTTTCTTGTTTTCTTTAGATGCTCTAATGCTAATTGTTATGGTAGATTAAATATGATTTGTAATGTCATAACTTCTATTATAGTATTTTTTATATAGTTGTATGTCACAACTAGCAATGGATATTTCTTGGCCCTGACGATTTTCTCTTGATTAGGTGTGCGGGCTGAAGTGGTCTTATGATTATTGCAAATTAGCGTCCGGTGGGAATGATAATAGAGTGAGTTGTTAACTCTCTCTCTCTCTCTCTCTCTCTCTCTCTCTCTCTCTCTCCCCTTGTATTTTATGACGATCGGTCAATAGAATACTGAACAGTTGGGAGTTTCAGAAGTTTCAATTGAAGGATCTTGTTCTTCTTCTGATGACTGTTCCTCCCACGTTGTGTTGAGAGCCTTTCTCATTGCACCATTTTTCTTGTTGGCACACTCACTAGCATAGTGACCATAGCCGTGGCACTCAAAACACTTAGTTCCTTTTGCAGAATTCCTTTTCGCAAAATTAGAACTCTTCCACTTGACTTGTTTTGACTTCATGTAGTCCTTGAAGCAATTGAACATTTCAGTCAAATCATCTTCAGCCTCAGATTCAGAATCAGACGCAATTTTCTTTTCAGGCTTCTTTCTTGATTCTGAGTTGGCTTTCAAAGCAATACTTTTCTCTTTTGATTTTCCTTTATCCAAACGGTTTGCTTCAAAGGTTTGAAGATTTCCAACTAACTGGTTTACCTTGAGGGTATCAAGATTCTTGTTTTCTTCAATAGCATCAACTTTAGAATCGAACCTCGAAAGTAGAGACTGCAGAATTTTCTTGACAATCTTGTTTTCTTGAATTTCCTCACCCAGATTGAAAACAGAATTGACAATATCATTCAATTTTGCATAAAATTCATCAAAGGTCTCATCTTCTTCCATCACGATGGTTTCAAATTCTTTAGTCAGCCTTTGCAATTTAGATTGCTTCACCGTGTCTGTACCCTCATATACTGTCTGTAACACTTCCCACGCTTCTTTTGCGGTTTTGCAAGTGGAAATCCTACGGAACTCTTCAGCAGACACTCCATTATATATACTATTCACTGCCTTGTTATTACAATTGGAGGCATGCTTCTCATCCTTAGTCCATTCAGCTTTAGGTTTAGGAACAGTTTGTCCACTAACCACAATTGTTGGTTTGGAGTAGCCCTCCTCAACAATATCCCAAACATCATCATCAATGGACTTAAGAAACCCAATCATCCTTTGCTACCAATATGCATAATTAGAACCATCTAGCAAAGGGGGCTTAGAAGTTGATGTCCATTCTCGATTGAACACCATTCTAGAAATCTCTTTAGATCAAACACAGAAAATTAGTGTAACCCGCTCTGATACCAATTGATAGGTTTAGGGTTTGAGATCTCTAGATTGGTCCACTCAATAAATCAACCCACTGGTAAGCAAAAAACAATAATCTATGCAGCGGAAATAAAATCACAAGCACACACCACAATGACACCAAATTTAAGGTGGAAAACCCAAACCGGGTAAAAAACCACCGATCCGTACTGGATCTAATCAAACACTATGAATCTCGCAATTACAAGAAACTCAGATTCCTTCCCTAGATATCCCCTATCTAAAGACTGAAATTACCTTGTGTCGCATCACGCTTCAACGACATTACACCGTTGATTGCAACAGATTCAACGCTTGACCCCTCAAATCTTCTACGCAAGAAGATGATCTTCTACAAGGAATGCAGAAGAAACTTGCTCTCTAGAGTACTTGGCAGCACAACTCTTCAAAAATCTCTAGAGAAAATTTCTCTCAATTTGATCACAAATTCAAAACTTGAGAGATGATCTGTGTCTTTTTCTTTTTTTTGGGTTGTGAGAATTAACACCCAATATATAGCCCAAAATTCATGCATAAGACTCCTTGTAATTATCCACTTAGAAAAGAAGTCCATCTCAAACACTTCATAAGAGTCCGGAATCAACTGGGCTCCCTGCGCTACCCTCGCTATAGCAAGGATCATCCTCGCTATAGCGAGGCATGATTCTGCCAGCAACGATTTTTGCAACTCTGCAGCCTCTGTCAGTAGCCTTTGTTGACTCTTCTTTCTTTTGAGGACTGACAACACTTTTATTCTAACAGAAATACTATATACACTGGTCCCTGATTGGAGGAGGGTCTAGTCTGCCACCATTGAGATTCTTGTTTTAGGGTTTTATTATTGAAATCAGAGTCTGTGAGAGGTGAGAGTGAGAGAAATCAGAAAACCCCAAGAAAGCTTAATTTGTGGACCTATTTCTCTCAAAACATGGTAAAAGCTGGATCACACCTATAGAAGTAGACGCATTGCTGAATGATGTAGATCTTTGAGTTATTTATTTGTGAGTTTCTATACTTCTTTCGTTCATTTTCGTAAAGGCCATTGGTCGTTTTCGTGACCACTTTGATGGTCTTTCCTCATTGTATATATCATGAATATTTACCACTAGGTAGGCTATTTATTTGCTTTCAATGTTAAACTTCTCAACTCCTTTTCATTTTCCTTGTGCAGCTTTTTGTTTGGAATCAACATTCAACGCAACCCATACTTAAGTACCGTGAGCATACCGCAGCTGTAAAAGCTATTGCTTGGTCTCCTCATCAGAATGGGCTTCTTGCATCAGGTGGTGGCACAAATGATCAGTGTATTCGGTTTTGGAATACAAATTCAAACTCACATTTATGTTGCATAAACACTGGCAGTCAGGTAGATTTCTCATTACTTATCAAGCATTTTCAATTTGTTAACTTTCTGTTCTATGGAGATAACTGTTCTTTCACTAAATGTTAGAGAGAAAATAGATGGAGCGCATGAAGATGGAAAGTGGGTGGGTTGCAGGTGTGGGGGTCCTGGGTGTTGTGTGGGGTGTATAAAACTAGAGACTGAATCTTGCCAAATTCTTTGTGATGATTGTATTAAGAATAATGAGAAAAACTGGGACTCCAATTTCCTTAGACTCAATTTTTCGGATGTCGGGTAGGGAGACTTGGTAATTCACAATTTTGAATGAGGATCTTATTCTTTGGGGTTTTCAAGCAGTTACATGAGTCAAGGGGTGTCTCTGGTGATCATGGTGATGATGATCATACACAACACTTTTCAAATTGTTTAACTTCTGCTTGTGATGCATATGGAGAAATTCTCAATGAATTATGGGGCCACTAATATGAAAAGAGAGAGCAAACTGGTCCAACTTCCACAAATTTTTTTTTTTGATCGGTAACAATAACTTATATTAAAAGATAATAGAATACAAAGAAAGAGTACAAGAAGAAAAGAAAAAAAGGGGGAAAGAAACACATAGGTACAAGAGTAATGTACCCCTTCGCACCACAACTACATAATAAAACCCTCCCAAGGGAAAACTCTCTCAACACCTTGCTTGGCTAAAGCGTCCGCCACACTGTTTGATGACCTACTCTTATGCCGAAAACTAACATTAATGGAGGTGAATAAAACCCGAATTTCATTGAAGAGAAACTGAAATTTCCATGGATAAGCTTTTTGTTTCGAAACCCAACTCACTGCATTAGAAGAATCACTCTCCACAATAAGATTGCCTTGGTAATACCTCGAAAAACATCTTAGGGACTTCAGAATAGCTAAAACCTCAGCTTCATTAGAGTCACAAACCCCCACATATTTGGAAAATATAAATAAAACGTCCTCATTGCAATTTCGAAGCACCCCTCCAATACTAGCTGGTCCAGGCTTCCCTCTTGCGGTTCCATCAACATTGAATTTAAACAAACCAATAAGAGGAGGAGACCAAAGAATAGATTTTCTTACTTTGACTGGGCCACACCCCATACATGATTCCCAATTAATAAGAATGTCATGAAGACAAAAATTAGAGAATTTCTTTCTACCCAAAGCCCACTTCGAGATCGTTAAAGTGATCTTAGAAATCAATTCCGCAGAAGTTGAGGAGGACCCCCTAATCATTTCTTTCCTTCCAAATGGACCACAAAATAGCAAATGGAGTTATCTTCCAAAGAATACGTCCGCATCCAACAAAACAACCTCCCAACCAAGACTCTGCTGCATCAGCAATGGTCCCAGGACAGCACTAATCTACACCACACCTACCAATAAAATGGCCCCAGACACTGGAAGTAAACTCACAATGAAGAAGAAGATGGTTCACCGACTCCAACTCCTTATGACACATCACACAAGTGTCATTGATGGTGGATGATGTCAATCCTCTTCTCCTCAAGTTATCCGCTGTTGAGATCTTAGCTGTCACTGCTAACCAACAAAAAGCCTCCACTCTGGGAGGAACCAAACCCGTCCAAACAAGGGAAGAAGGAGCTCTAGGGAGATGGTTCCCCTCCAAAGCTGACTAGAAGGCTTTCACTGAGAATTCTCCAGATATGGATTGCTTCCAAATCCTAAAATCTTTAGAATCCCTGCACAAAAAAATGTTAGAGAGAAGACTCAACAACTCCCCATACTGGACATCCTCAGACAAACGAAGACTTCTTCTGAATGTTACACCCCACAACGTACAACCATCCCTCACCTCATAACAATCATTAACAACAGACTCTTTATTGGACACTACTCTAAAGACCCTTGGAAACAAAACACATAAGGGACCCACCCCAACCCAACCCAATCATCCAACCAAAACCTAACAACCCTCCCATCCCCGACCACAAAACCCACCCCTTTGGATAATACTTCCCCACTTGCAAAAGATGAATCCCCAACTGAAGCAATTGCACCCCACAAACTCGATCTTCAAGACCTATGGTCTAGATTAGGCCACCACCCCGAATTGTCAACCCCATACTTGTCAGCAATGACCTTCCTCCAAAGAGCCTCCCTCTCATCTCCAAACCTCCACCACCACTTCACTAATAAAGCCACATTTTTATACTCCAAATTACCAAGTCCTAGACCCCCACACCACTTTGGTTTAATAACCTCACTCCACTTCATTAAATGCATATTCTTCTTATTACTTTTTCCTTCCCAAAGAAAGTTCCTACGAATACGGTCTAGTCTTTCCACCACCGCCTTCGGCATCTTGAAAAGCGACATATAGTACACCGGAATGTTTGACAAGCAAGCTTTTATCAATGTGATCCTTCCACCCAAAGATAAATATTGGCGTTTCCAAGAAGACAACTTCTTCTCAAATTTGTGAATGACTGGGTCCCACAAAGACTTAGATCTTGACTTCACCCCTATCGGAAGGCCCAAGTATAATAGGGGTAGTCTCCCCCATTTGCAATGCAACATGGCTGCCAAAGACTGAGTGGTCTCTTCAGAGCACCCAACTCCCACCAAATGACTTTTGGAAATGTTCACCTTCAAACCTGAAACCAGCTGAAAACACCGCAAAATTCTCTTAAGAGCCATGATTTTCTCCCTTTTAGTTGAGCTGAAAAGAATTGTATCATCTGCAAATTGCAAGTGAGTGATAACCTCTCCATTTCTACTAGCCTCAAACCCACTTATCAGTCCCATCTCTCTAGCTTTCACCAAAAGTGAACTTAGAGCCTCCACCACAATCGTAAATAAAAAAGGGAGAGGGGATCCCCTTGTCTGATGCCTCTGAAACTTGTAATCAATTTCGAGGGAGAGCCATTGACCAACACAGAGAAAGATGTAGTCGAAATACACTCATGCATCCATCGTCGCCAAGTTTCCCCAAATCCGAATCTGAGAAGCATGTAATCAACAAAATTCCAATCAACATGATCATAAACCTTCTCCAAATCAATCTTTAAAAGGACCCCATCAACTTTAGACCTTTTTCTTGAATCAATTAGCTCATTCGCAATCAACACACCATCAAGAATCTGTCTTTTTGCCACAAAGGCCCCCTGGAAAGGACTGATAATGAGAGGCATAGCACTCTTCAGACGGTTTGCCAAAATCTTAGATAACAATTTATACCAACACCCCACAAGGCTAATAGGTCTATAATCACATAGTCCCACAGGATTAGGCACTTTAGGGATAAGGGTTAAGAAGGTTGCATTCATCTCTCTATTAATTTTTCCCCTTCTATGAAACTCAGAAAGCATATCATTGAAATCTTCTTTAAGAAACTCCCATTCTGCTTTTATGAAAGAAAAATTAAACCCGTCTGGACCTGGAGCTTTATCCCCATCACATTCTTCTAAGGCTCTAGCAATTTCCTCCTCTTCAAACTCCTTTTCCAACCATCTTTGAACATATAGTGGAATAGAGGGAAAAGGAACCCCATCAAGCTTAGGCCTCACGACATTCTCACCACTATACAAATCTTCAAAGAAACGAGCAACCGCTTCCTTGACTTCAGAAGGACTATCCAAGATTCTACCACCTTGTCTTATCTGCCCCAAGAAATTGACTCTACTCCTCATAGAAGCCAAACGATGGAAGAAACTAGTATTTTTATCACCCTCCTTGAGCCAAGTCACTCTTGATTTCTGCCTCCAAGAAATTTCCTCCCATCGATTTAAGTCCCAAATCCTTTTGGTAGCAGTACGCCTAGCTTCGATCTCTTCTGGACTCAAATCCCGGCTTTCCCCTTGTCTATCAATATTATCCACCAGTCTTGAAAAAGTTTCTCTAGATTCATCAATAATTCCAAAGACGTCTCTATTCCACTTTTTGATGCAATCTTTAAGAACTTGAAGCTTTTTACATAACTTATAACCAGAATAGCCTGTAACTTCCACTTGATTCCACCATGAACGAGCCAAGACCAAGAATCCTTTGTTCTTCAGCCAACAATTCTCAAAACGGAAAGGTTTAGGCCCCCAATTGAAAGAGTCAGAACACAATTTGATAGGACAATGATCTGAGATTAGTCGTGGACAGAAAATGATGAGTTATATCAATGACATCATGAATAGTGAACTGTTTCAAAGTTCTATGAAATGCAACCCATACTAATCCCCACTGTGATGCAGGTATCCAATCTTTTGTGGTCCAAGAGCGTCACTGAACTTGTGAGCACCCATGGTTACTCTAAAAATGAGATAATTGTTTGGAGATATCCAACCATGTCAAAGGTACATAAACTGTAAATAAGCTAGCATGATTCAAGAACTACTAGAAAACAAAGCCCCTAATTACTGATTGGCCTTTTTTTTCTACAGCTAGCAACACTGACTGGCCATACAAAAAGAGTTCTTTATCTTGCTATGTCACCTGATGGGCAGGTAATGAAATCCTTGCACTTTCATGTCTTTTTTGTGTGTGTGTAGAGAAGCTGCATAGCAATCCCATTTCTTATTCACATTCTATGGAGTAATAAGGAAGCTGCAAAGCATCCCATTTCTTTTTCACATTCACACTCTGACATCACAATTTTGAACTGTCTTCCTTTTCAGACAATTGTCACGGGTGCAGGAGATGAAACACTTCAATTTTGGACAATATTCCCTCCCTTGAAATCTCAGGTTGAGTACCACATTAATCAAAACAAGAAACTTATTGCAGCTATTATGAGGAACTGCATGATCTCATACATATGCGGTATTTAGACCTTTAGTTCATACATGTGTGGGCCATATCTTGGATCTGTTTGATTGGCTCTGTGGTTATAACATGGCCCCAAATAGCTGTATTGGAAGATCATGTACATAGAATATTTGACATGTTTGCTTACATTGAATGGGGGATGTCCATTCCACCATTGGATCAATCAGGTCAACGTCTGAATTGCCAAAACCATGGGGCCCTTCCTAGACATCCTTGAGGCTCAACAATAATTGACAACAGTTGATATTTTCCATTTTTTTTCTGTATGAAACCTACTTAATGAACATGTTCCTATAATGAAATGATCAAGTGTAAGTGTGGGTTCCAGATTGATTTGATGATTGCAACCATTGAATCAAGAACATGCAGAATGAACTGTTAGATTGAATCACTGTATCCATCTATTTTGGAGGGCCCTCATGAGAGTTTTGATCATCAAATGAAGTTGGTGATTCTACCATGCATACATGTGGGCTCTCCATAATGTGGGTTTGGAGTACTACTGTAGTCTAATAGGCTGGACTCATTCCTCTCCTCTTTTAGAGTCAATGTCATGTCCACTGCGTACACACTCGTAAAAAAATACTGGGAAAGATAGATATGATATACTGATATGACTTTTATTGCAGATCTTAGATGGCGACATTAAATCATCCTTCTCTCTTGGCAGAACTCAAATCCGGTGATCATGACATCTTCAGGTACTTGGAAATTTGAACTAAATAGCTGGTTGAAATCTTGATGTAATTAAGTTAAGAATGAAATTAAAAGGTCAATTGTTCTATTGCAGGCATCAAAAAGAGACTTCCATCACCATCTCGGGCGAAATGAAAGTGGAAGTATGCAAATTGCAACCTTTTTCACCATGTAAAAACCATATCTTAGTTATTTCAGAGAGTTAATATTTATGTTGTAGAGAGATGATGAGGGCTGCTTCCATGCCTTTGTATATTGGTGGTGATAGGAAACATTTCCATGTAAGATTCTGCCTACAATTTTGTATAGAAAATGTAAATAATATACGAATGCATTTTAAATTCAAGAATCGTAATCTTTTCAAAATTTATTTTTGAGACAAAGGGCTATTTGATTTTATCTTAGTTCAAGTTCTACTAGGAAGAAATAAGCCTGACTCAGTATTGCTGACATTGAGTTGAGTTTTGACAGTGTTTTTAGGCCCATTTGGCTAGGCTTTGAGCCTAATTGCTGCACTGGGATTGAGTTTCCATCGAACCCTAATAACAGCCAATTATTGCATCCACGTCCAGTGAACTCCATCGAGACGACATGTGCCCAATTGGAATATGCAATGAATTTTTTTCAAGGCGGCACCTAACTGCTCTATTTGACCCATTTGGCCGAGATTCACTCGATTGATTGATACAACTATCTATCCAATATAGCACAATTAATTTTCCTTGAAAACATAATGTGTTAGGATTCTAGTTGTTGGCTAATTCATTGGTTATGGACAAAAACAGGGTTCTTTATCAATTGTATTTTAATTAGAATGGATTGCTCGAATTAAGGAATCAGTGAAGAACTCTAATACAGGAAAAGATAACTCAAAGTCTCCTTCCAAGAAAACTTTCCTGACAGAGTTCGCTCGAGCGAACCTCAAGTTCGCTCGAGCGAACCCAAGACAGTAGCTTGGTCACTCGAGCTTCTCCCTGCCTTCGCTCGACCCATCACATAAAGCAAAGAGGTCGCTCGAGCGAACCTCAAGATCGCTCGAGCGAACCTGGGCGAATGCTGAAGATCCCATCCGGAAACTACTTCCTATTTTCTCTCAAGAGCAGTATTTTATTTCAATCACACTAGAACTCTTGAGGCTCATTTTCAGGCTTATATATAGCCTTTATCTCTCTATTCCAAAGCACTTCTCCACAATACAATTCATCTGAGAAGATTCTGAGAGATCCATCATCCTTCCAAAGCTTCTAGTTTGCTGTTCTGAAGATTAAGCTTTGGTGTTGCATCCATACTACTCTCGTGAAGTAGAGAATCCTTGAAGACGACTTCAAGGAGTTTGTTTAAGCACGGTTGAAGGTGAAACGACGAGTTGTCGACAAGATTCGAGCAGTCCTTAGGTTGAGTTACCAATTGGGAAGGGTTGTAAGTGTCTCTTGTAACTTTCGGTTTACAATAGTGCTTGGTTGTCTGTTGGCCTAGACGGTAAGGCCCGTGATTTTTTTCCGAGTAGAGTTTTCCACGTACAAAATCCTGAGTCCTACTTGCTGTGTGTTTGATTGCTTTTAATTGGATTTAGGATTAATTATTAGTTTAATCACTTGTGGATTGATAACAATTAGAGATCTGGTGATTGGGACCTCAGCCTGTATTAAGGCAGGTTTTTCAATTGGTATCAGAGCAGGTTGCACTAATTTATTGTGTGATCTATTTTCACTAATCTCTAATGGATATCAATAGAGAAGGAACGTCTACAAATAAGCCTCCTCTGCTAGATGGAACAAATTATCCTTACTGGAAAGTAAGAATGATTACTTTTCTTCGAGCAATAGATGATCAAGTATGGGACATAGTTGTGGAGGGATACACTGATCCCACTATTATTGTTGAAGGACAGATCAGACCCAAACCCAAAGCTCAATGGTCTGCTGATGAAAAGACTAGGTCCAATTGCAACAATAAAGCTGTTAATGCAATTTACAATGGAATTACTGCTACTGAATTTCATAGAATCTCTGCGTGCTCTACTGCTAAGGCTGCCTGGGATTTATTAAAAACTGTTCATGAGGGAACAGACACTGTCAAGCAAACTAAACTCCAAAATTTGACAACCGCTTTTGAGACGATTCGTATGAAAGATGCTGAAACTTTTGATGAATTCAACACAAAACTCACCAAGATTGTGAACTCATGCTTTAACCTGGGAGAACCTATTCCTCAATCTAAGACAGTCAAGAAAATTTTGAGATCCCTCCCAGAACGATTTCGTCCAAAAGTTGTTGCCATTGAGGAGCATCAGGATCTTAATTCTATAAGTGTTGAAGAACTTGTAGGAAATTTGTAGACTTTTGAGTCAAATCATTGTCAACTGAAAAAGGGGAAGGACATTGTACTTGTGTCTTCAAATTCAGTTGATGACTCGGAAAATTGTGATTCTGGCAGTGAATTAGATGATGCACAACTTGAGGCTTACTATGCTAGAAAATTTAAGAAGCTGTGGAAAAACAAGAAGCCTTTTATCAAAAAGGACTCTTCGAATCCAAAGACAATTTCAAAAGGAAAATTTGTACCTAGATCGGAACAAAATAAATCTAAGGGTACACCAAAACCAATCAAATGCTTTGAATGTGAAGGATATGGTCACACTGCTGCAAAGTGTGCAAATCGAAGAGAAAAGAATAAAGGCAATGCTTTAAATGTTGCTTGGAATGAAGAATCCGATGACGAAGAATCTGAACCCGATTCACCCTTAAGTGAGTCTGGAAAATATGTTGCTTTCGTGGCCTTTTCTAACTCTTCTGTGCAGGAATCCAAGTCAGAGGATGATTTAGAAATAAAAGAAAATTCTGATGGCGAACAAGATGATGATGAAGATTATCAACAGCTTTTTCTTGAATCTGTCAGAATGTCAAAACTTAGCGAGAAAAGAGCCTTAAAATTGAAGGCAATTGAAGAAAAGAATACATCACTGCAAGCGACATTGCTTGAATCTCAATCTAAGGTAAAGCAGTTGGAAGATCAGCGTACTATCTTGTCTGATAAGTTGATTCTTGCAGGACAAGAGAATGATCGTATGCAACAACAAATTCAAAAGGCAGAATCTGATTTATTACTCTTGGGAAAAGAGCTGAACTCCTGCAAATCTGAAAAAGAGAATCTAGCTGGAAAATTGAAGATGGCCCTTTCTGAGTTGGAATCAGCAAAAGCCTCAATCAATCGAATGAATACAGGATCATTAAAGCTAAATGAGATTCTTGGATACCAACAGTCTACTTCTTCAAAATCAGGACTGGGTTTTGTTCATGGCGCTTCTTCATCAAAGGACAAAGGTAAATCAATCTTCGTTCAAGGACCAACTATGACAGCAATGCCTCTGAATTATTCAAATACTACACATCCGCCAAATCATTATAATAGATATGTGTCTAGATCACAATTTGTTCCCATATGTCACTTTTGTGGGATTAAAGGACACATAAGACCACATTGTAACAAATTTAGAAACTTTCAACGAAATCAGCGGAGGAAGCAATTCGTCTCTCCTCAAAAGGTCAGAACTAGAACCATCTGGATTCGAAAATCTGACCTACGCTGTAATGTGGTCTTGACTGTACTCAGTGCAACTGACTCGGATGTGTGGTACTTGGATAGTGGCTGCTCTAGGTATATGACAGGTAATAAAGCATTATTTACCTCCGTTGACGACTATGATGGTGGCACTGTTCGTTTTGGAGATGGAGGTAAGGCTAAGGTAATTGGTAAAGGAACTGTTTCAATTCCAGGTATGTCTCAGTTAAAAAATGTTTATTTGGTTGATGGGCTCAAGACAAATCTTCTAAGTATTAGCCAATTATGCGACAACAAATATGAAGTTTACTTTTCTGCTCATGAGTGCATTATTGTTGATAAAAAGGGGAAATCTGTCTTACATGGTAAAAGAAATTCTGATAATTGTTATGTGGTTGCCATAGAAAATGATCTATCTTGCAATTCTACAATAATAAGTGATATTGATCTGTGGCATCAAAGACTAGGGCATGTAAACTACAAACTCTTGGAAAAGTTATCAAAACTTGGACTAGTTCGGGGTTTGCCTACACTTCATAAAGACCCGAATAGTGTTTGTGGCCCATGCCAAGTTGGGAAACAAATCAGAGCCCCACACAAAAGGATAGACTCTCTTACTACCAATAGACCTCTCGAGTTGTTACATATGGATCTCATGGGACCCACTAAATTTGAAAGTATTGGCGGTAAAAAATATATATTTTTAACTGTTGATGATTTTTCAAGAATAACGTGGGTTAGATTCTTGCATGATAAATCTGAAACCTTTACTGTTTTTAATGACTTATGGTCTTTACTCATTGCAGAAAAAGGAAAGCAATTTGAAGGAGTCTCAAAAATCCGCTCAGATCATGGATTTGAATTTTAAAATTCCGATTTCTCTACCTTTTGCACAAAACATGGCATCAAACATGAATTTTCAGCACAAAAAACACCACAACAAAATGGAGTGGTTGAAAGAAAAAATAGAGTGGTCCAAGAAATGGCACGGGTTATGTTGCATAGCAAAAATATTCCGCAACGGTTTTGGGCTGAAGCTGTAAACACAGCTGTTTATGTGATTAACCGTGTCTATCTTCGGCCAGGCACAAAAACCACCCCATATGAAATATGGACTGGAGTCAAGCCAAACATCAAATATTTTCGAACATTTGGCAGCAAGTGTTATATCCTACGGGATAGAGAACACTTAACTAAATTTGACTCTCGAAGTGATGATGGAATTTTACTTGGCTACTCTTTGACAAGTAAAGCCTATCGGGTGTTTCACATTAAAAAATCTATCGTCATGGAGTCCATTAATGTGGTTGTAGATGATGCAGGTACATCTGATTGTTTTTCTGATGACGATGAAGGTATGACTTTTACTCCTTCTTCTGAACAGGTTATCAAAAACAATGAGGACAATTCATCTCTACCTGAATCTGAAACTGAGACAAAGAAGGAAACTAATTCAACTGCTGCGTCTTCTAGTCCAAACAAATCATCAGAATCAATTGTGCCTGATATCATTCGTCAATTCGAAGAGAAAAGTGCTACAAAAAGCTCAAAACCCACTGATCTATCTCTTGGAAAAGCTGCATCTTCATCTTCTGTACATCCGCAATCCCAAAAAGGACAAGTTCTCAAAGATCATCCACTCGATAAAGTGATAGGTGAGATCTCCGCTCCTTTAAAAACAAGACAACAGGTACGTGATGAGGTAAGTCACTTATGTTATGCTTCCTCTTTAGAACCAAAGAATATTAAAGATGCTCTTGTAGATGATTGTTGGATAAATGCAATGCATGATGAACTTGCAGAATTTGAAAGAAATTGTGTTTGGAAGCTGGTTCCTAGACCCGATCAAACAAACGTCATTGGTACAAAATGGATTTTTAAAAATAAAACCGATGAGATGGGTCATGTGATTAGGAACAAAGCACGTTTAGTCGCTCAGGGGTATACTCAAGTTGAAGGCATTGATTTTGATGAAACATTTGCTCCTGTTGCCAGATTTGAATCAGTTAGATTGTTACTTGCAATAGCTTGTTTTTTGAACATCAAATTGTTTCAAATGGATGTGAAAAGTGCATTTCTTAATGGTTTTCTAAATGAGGAAGTCTTTGTTGAACAACCAAAAGGATTTCAAGATCCTCATTTTCCGGATCATGTTTACAAATTAAGAAAAGCACTTTATGGTCTCAAACAAGCACCAAGAGCCTGGTACGAAAGATTAACAGTGTTTTTGATTGAGCATGATTTTAAAAGAGGAACTGTTGACAAGACTTTATTCATCAAAAAAGACAAGAAGAACATGGTTATAGCGCAAGTCTATGTCGATGATATAATTTTTGGTTCAACCTTCGAGCACCTATCCGATAAGTTTGCTCAAAAAATGGCTAGTGAATTTGAAATGAGTATGGTTGGTGAACTTTCATTCTTTCTGGGTCTTCAAATCAAGCAAACTCCTTCAGGGATATTCATCTCTCAGCCGAAATATGCTAGAGATTTACTGAAAAAGTTTGGCATGCAGTCATCGAAACATGCAAGAACTCCCATGAGCACAACTGTCAAGATCAGCCTTGATAAAGATTGCATAGACATCGATGAGAAACTCTACAGGAGTATGATAGGGAGTCTTCTCTACCTTACTGCAAGTCGTCCGGATATCGCTTACAGTGTCGGTGTTTGTGCAAGATACCAGTCTCAACCAAAACTCTCTCATGTTCAAGCAACCAAACGAATTTTCAAATATATAAATGGAACCATTGAATATGGCATCTGGATGTCAAAGGATACCAACACATCAATTGTTGGTTATTCAGATGCTGATTGGGCTGGGTGTGTTGATGATAGGAAAAGTACATCTGGTGGTTGTTTCTTTGTCGGAAATAATTTGGTGGCCTGGCACAGTAAGAAGCAAACCTCGACGTCCTTGTCGACTGCTGAAGCTGAATATATTGTTGCTGGAAGTTGTTGTACACAACTTCTATGGATGAAACAAATGCTGAAAGATTATGGAATTGCTCAAGAAACAATGACTGTGTTTTGTGATAATCAGAGTGCTATTGACATTTCCAAAAATCCTGTCCAACACTCCCGAACTAAACACATAGACATAAGGCACCATTTCATTCGTGATCTTGTGGAGGAAGAACTTGTCTCTTTGCATCATGTTCCTACCGATAAACAATTGGCAGACATTTTTACAAAACCATTAGATGGAACGCGGTTTGAATCTCTACGTAAATCACTAGGGATTTCTCTTATTCCCTAATCTCCATACCTTTTTGTTTATTTAAGTGCACATTCACAATTTTCACTTGACCAGGATTGTTTTTATTTCACGGATCGTATTTTTCGATTCTCTCACGACTTTCTTCGTCTTTATTCTCTGTGAGATGTTACGGTAATCAGATTAAACCGGAGGATCAGGGCTACCTACGTTTATGTGTGATAGCTACCACTTGATTGGTAATTTTCATTTGGAGAGGGCTACCATTTACGATAGTGTGAAAGTCACCCATGATGGTTTAATCTGCCCAAAAAAAAAAAGGATATTACCTCACAAAAAATAAAAAAAAAAAAAATAAATAATAAAAATAAACACAAAAATGATAAGGGATATTACCTTACCCCAAAAAAAAAAAAAAGGGGAAAGTAGATATATATAAAAATATATATATCTATATAGTGCTCTATTGCCTAACTTTTTGTTGATGGGTTTGCTCCCCGAAGGATGATGGATCTCTTAGAATCTTCTCAGATGAATTGTATTGTGGTGAAGATACCTTATGGCCAGGGGGTCTTCTTCCCCATGGAAATCTGACCGAGGAATATCGGTTCCTAAATCGTTTTGTCTGTCATAATTTGGAACCTAGAGGACACACATCGGATGTCAGCCACAAGAATGGTTATCTGCTCTATTGTATTGGAACTGGTAAACAAGTGAACATCCCTCAAGTAATACTGAACTTTTTCTATCGCATGTTGTCTGCCAAACGTAATTCCATTCTGCCTTTTGCGGCCTTCATTACCGAATATCTTCTGTGGAAGGAAGTTCCCAAGAAATCGAATGAGCCATCACAGAGGATACGGAACCTAATCAATGCTCGTACATTGGCACTATCCTCCGCTCATCTTCCACCAGTTGTTCAAGGCACAGAAGCTCAGGCTGAAAATGTTCCACCAGGTGAAGCTGTCCAGGGGGAGCAACAAAGAGATCTGGATCAACTTACTCTTCTTAGAGAACAAGTTCAGGCCATGCACCTTCACATGGATACAAGATTCTCTGCTGTAGATGGCCGTCTGGATGTTTTTGATATGCGCTTCAACTCCATTGATGAAGCCCTTGCTGCGATCCTTGCTCGCCTTGGAAATCAGTGATAAAAACTGATTTTTATCTTTTACTGTTATGCTGTTTCTTACTCATGTCGTTAATGTTATGCTCTTATTTTGCTTACTTCTTATCATAGGACCTATATGCTATGCTGCTCTTTTTCCCATTGTTCATCCTTTTGTATTACTATTGACAATTTATGAACAAAAAGGGGGAGACATTTACATATTTCTATGATGTGGCACTTGATCTTGTGTATAAGGTTTTTGCAGGATTATTGAGGACTACTTTTTCTTGGAGAATTGGTTTCCGTTTTGTATGGGTATATTTTTATGTAATTAGGAGTTTTTGTCCATGAATTGCCAAAGGGGGAGATTGTTAGGATTCTAGTTGTTGGCTAATTCATTGGTTATGGACAAAAACAGGGTTCTTTATCAATTGTATTTTAATTAGAATGGATTGCTCGAATTAAGGAATCAGTGAAGAACTCTAATACAGGAAAAGATAACTCAAAGTCTCCTTCCAAGAAAACTTTCCTGACAGAGTTCGCTCGAGCGAACCCAAGACAGTAGCTTGGTTTCTCGAGCTTCTCCCTGCCTTCGCTCGACCCATCACATAAAGCAAAGAGGTCGCTCGAGCTAACCTCAAAATCGCTCGAGCGAACCTGGGCGAATGCTGAAGATCCCATCCGGAAACTACTTCCTATTTTCTCTCAAGAGCACTATTTTATTTCAATCACACTAGAACTCTTGAGGCTCGTTTTCAGGCTTATATATAGCCTTTATCTCTCTATTCCAAAGCACTTCTCCACAATACAATTCATCTGAGAAGATTCTGAGAGATCCATCATCCTTCCAAAGCTTCTAGTTTACTGTTCTGAAGATTACGCTTTGGTGTTGCATCCATACTACTCTCGTGAAGTAGAGAATCCTTGAAGACGACTTCAAGGAGTTTGTTCAAGCACGGTTGAAGGTGAAACGACGAGTTGTCGACAAGATTCGAGCAGTCCTTAGGTTGAGTTACCAACTGGGAAGGGTTGTAAGTGTCTCTTGTAACTTTCGGTTTACAATAGTGCTTGGTTGTCTGTTGGCCTAGACGGTAAGGCCCGTGGTTTTTTCCCGAGTAGGGTTTTCCACGTACAAATCCTGAGTCCTACTTGCTGTTTGTTTGATTGCTTTTAATTGGATTTAGGATTAATTATTAGTTTAATCACTTGTGGATTGATAACAATTAGAGATCTGGTGATTGGGACCTCAGCCTGTATTAAGGCAGGTTTTCACAATGAACCAACAGTCCCCAAACAACCATAAAACAGGCTCCAATAAGTGTGCTCACTTCCCAGTTATACTACCCTGAACTCAGCGCCATCCTTGCCTGCTAGTCCCAAGTTGCAGCAAACTAGTCTCTACACCAGTACCTTCCATAGCCCATATCCTTCGCTCTATACCATATTAATTTGTTCATTCCCAAAAAAGTCCCCAAACAGTCCATCAATTGTGTTGTGCCATTGCCCAAACCAGTCCCCTGAAATTGACCTCAAATCATTCCCAATTCCCAAGCCATTATCTTATACAACCTCAGTAAACACTTCATATTCAGCCAAGTTTCTGTCTTATTAGCAATATAGCTGAGGTTCACCATCTTACTAACAATTAATATATACCCAGCCTAACTACATCTTGCTGTGTATTGTAAATAGGGCAAGTGTAGTCATTCATTGTGATAACATCATAACAATGTAGTTTAGTGTAATTAGCATAAAAAAAAAATTGCTTATAGTGGGGGCCGCTGGCCGCCGATGAAAGTGCTTTTGGCCGCCGGTAACTTTTACCGGCGGTTACAGTGGCTGCCGCTTGGCAACAGTATACATTGGGTGGGTACAAGTTCCAGCGGCACTCACTGACCGCCGCTATTATCTTTTTTTGCGGCGGCTCTGACCGCCGGTAAACGTTATTGGTTGGCTCGTTAGACGACAAAATGAATTATTAGCGGGGGCGCTTTTCCGCCGGTAATAGTAAAAACGGCTGCCGCTAAAAACCAGTTTTTTTTTAGCGGCGGTCGCTCAGCCGTCTCTAAAAGTTTTTTTGGCCGCCGGTAATAGTAACACTGGCTGTCGGTAAAAAGCAGTTTTACAGAGGCGGTCAGGTAAAAGCAGTATTATTTTTGAAAAAACATTGCTTTTAGCGGGGATCATATGGCCGCCGCTAAAAGCAGTATTTTTTTTCACAAATATTGGCCCTCATGAAGCACAGAAATATCTGCCAATATAGATGTTTGAACTTGGAATGAAAAGCCAAAGTATACTACAAACTAGGAATAAAAGTGAGAATATACAAAATTAAAAGCATGACAAACATAAAGGTCACATGATATCTGCTTTGCATCAAAGATCACAAACATCAAATCAAAATCAGAATTGATTTCAGAAAGTTGATTTGGAAACAAAGGCACAAGTAGAATGGATTTGAATTCAACTCCTCCACTTGATATACTTCTTCTTGCTTCATATTCAACTCCTCCACTTGGTATACATCTTCTTGGTTCATATTCAACTCCTCCACTTGATGGCGCGTGACAATAAGTTCGACACAGCTGAAAAAGCAAAAGAAACTAGGTCCACTTAACAATGGAAATATAATTCAAGTAACAAAAGAAATATATTATAATTGAATTCACTGCTGAATAAAAAAAACCAGCATCCACCATTTGATCTTGTCCAGAGAAGCACATCTTGCATAACTCTACTGTCACACCCCGAAACCGGGCCCTGCAGTGATCCGACCTCGGGATGCGAAATCTTGGGATTAATTTAAAACTTTTGCTTTACTTCCCAAGATCCGCGTGAATGAGGACAATAAAATTCCACACAGACTGAACATATTTTCGCGGAAGCTAATCATGGCGTTGCGATCCGGAGTCCGTGGCCATCGGATTCCGTGTCGCACTCAACCAATATCATAAAGCCATCACATAAGCAGGGGTGATCAACCGGATTTCCGGTCCGGCCTAAAATGAAGGACCACTTAAAGTGGTTCGGACCGGTTTCCATTTTTTTTTTCATTTTCACCTCACATCTAAAAAGTGGGCAAATGTCAAATGAATGAATAATGGGTTTTACAAATGGGTGCTGGGCTCATGCCTCATGGGCTCATCAATATGAAATTTTTTTTTATTTTAATAAATACAGTCCGGTCCGGTCTAGACCGGACCACAAAAGGCCTGGACCGGACCGGACCGGATTTGGACCACTAAGACCGCAAATCCGGTCCGGTCCGGTCTGCGGTCCGGTTCTGTGCAGCCCTAAGCAGGTTGGTACAGATCATAAATCATAGAATACTGAGCTGGCAGTAACAGGACATTTTATTTCCCACATATGTTAAAGTTACAAAACACAAGTGTCTTAATTACAACTCCCATGAAAAAGGCTAACCAAGCCATACAAAAATAATATCCAACTAAATAGAAATACTACCCCCAATATTTAGATACGAACTCCGGTGCCAAACTTGACATCTAGATGATATCAATAGGCAGCCTCTCACGTCAGACCGACGGCTCAACTGCCTCTTCTGATCAAAACCTAAAAGCAGTAGGAGAGAAATCTAGCACCAAACAAATAGGGTCAGACACGACGGTGTGGCAAGCAAATAAACAGGTAATATGGAAAAGGGGCTTTTATAAAACCTTATGGAATAATTGTAAATCCATTTAAGGAGTCTAAACAATAATAGTAATAAATCATGATAAAACGGTTAAAAGACTGAACATAAATATCAAAGCAAATAAATGAACCGTATCTGAAACATATATATCTTAAAAAGGATAACAGCCTACATAAAACATTTCATAATTGGAAATACATTTAAAATCCTGAATAATAGAGACAATGCGATAAAAGATCAATTTCTTAAACATTAACAAATTCAAAGACTATAATGAGTATAAACAAACAAGAATCATAAAACAAAATAACAAGCGGATAAAACATTGGCAAACCACACATAGCTATATTCTCCTATTACCGAAGTAACAAGAGCAGACAGAACCGTAGCCACTACTCGTGGGACCGGAACGAACGAAGTCGTTATCAAACAGAACCGTAGCCACTACACGTGGGACCGGAACAAAACCGTTGCCATGGTCGGTACAGACAGAATCCAAATTGCAGCTGGCAGATAGATCAAAGATCCTAAGCCCGGTGATCAGCCCGACAAGGTAACTTAAGCCTAGTGGAGCCGTTAGTTTTCAAAACCTGAACCAATATAAATCAAAATAATAATCCTTTTGGCTCATGGGCTCACACTACAAAGCTCTGGCCCCATCTTGCCTCGAGGTTTTATTATCAAAATACTAGACCCTTTGGCTCATGGGCTCGCACTACAAAGCTCTGTCCCCATCTTGCCTCAAGGTTTTATTTTCAAAATAGTAGTCTTATCGATATATTTCCGAACGTGGCGAACCACTCAAATCTATTTGTCGAACCGATGCATTTTAAATCATCACAATACATCACCAAAAATTGATAAAAGTAACTACTTGGACGATTTACAAATGGACAATATCAATTAATTCAAAACAAGTAGTTTTATCGATATTTCCAATCGTGGCAAACCCCCCCTCAATTCATTTCAAATCACCGAGGTTATCAAAGGTTGTGAAATCACATAAATCCTTTCAAATTAATTTGCCGAAGAACACATATACATTTCTAACTTGAAATGGAGTAGAATAATGTAGAATGACTTAATGACTTACCAAGGGGCTATCTCAATACACACTTAACTTTTAAACATTGATTAATAAAAGAACATGTTTGATGCCAATGAAAATCCACAACATTTAAAATAATAGAGTGTGCATTGAGATTTGAAAGCTTCCTGGGTAAATTCCATATATATTCATTCTCTCATTGTTCTCATTCCATTTCACAATTTTTCAAGTATCACAATTTACCCAAATCTTTCATGGGCTTTTAGGCTTTAAAAGGAGATTAATGGGCCACAAAACAAGGAGGAGAAATGGGCTGAAATGGGCATGAAACAGGCCTGAAAAAGATCCCGAAGACAGCTCGCAAAACAGCCTAGAAGATGGGCCCGGACGGACCTGGTGTGAGCTCTGTGACCTTACTGGGTCAGTTGGGGCCCAATACCCGGCCCGTTGACCCATTTAATTTGTTATTATTTTATTTAATTGTATTTTTAGATATTTAAGTGGGTTTAGATCATGAGCGAGTTTCTTTTAGCATTAGAATAGTATCTGTGTAGTTTCGTTTGATTCCTAGTTCGTTTGATCATAGCAGGGGGGTAGTTTGCAATTTAGGGAAAATTGAGTGTTTTTCCGACATATTCTAAACGCCATGATTTTTGGGTTTGTTGGAAAGGTCTCGTCGTTCTGATGATTTTTGTCTCTTGACTCGTCGAGATCCGACGATCAAAAACCTTTCAAGTGGTCCATTCTGTCACCGGACTCACTTAAAGGGTGATTCGGTATTTTCCTCTCTATCGTCTTCTTAAACGAAGGTTTTGCCCTAATTTCTTTTCTTTCTCTGCAATGAACGAAAGAACAACCACAGCCTCCCATCTTTTTTTCTCCCTTTTTCAAGCCAGATCTCAGCCCTAGAAAACCCCATTCGGAGATCCGATCCGCTAGAATTCATCCTTGCGATCTCCTCTTGCTTCCGGTATCAATCTAGTAAGGTTTTCGGTAACTTCATCTTTTTCTATTATCTTCCTTTTGGTTAGATTTAGGTTGGATCTTAATTCTTTTCCTTCCTATCTTCTCCTTTGAGTTCTAGGTTGTATTTGTTCGGGTTAGATTGTGACTTTGAGAGTAGAAAAGCTTCTCCTCAAATTTCACCCATTTCCAATCTTTACTTTGGTTGAGGCAAGTAGATATGCATTTCATAATATATATGCCTGTATTATTTTTATTGATTTGATTATGATTCTGATAGATATCTCGTTAATTCCAATCATTTGTGATATAGATTTGGGGATTATAAATGTTAGGTTAGATTTGTTGAATAAATGGTTAAATTGTTGAATTGATAACTCTAGGCATGTTTAACTTGTTTGAAATGATGTTATGTGATTGATGGATTGAATGGGGAGCAAGGAGGCTCAGTTTTCTGCAGGTTTGGTCTTGGAATGACCGTAGGAAAAAGGGACCAGAAACCCAATTTCGGGCTTCAGGTTCGCTGTCCGATCGATCGGTCGCATAGTGCGATCGATCGGACAGTGAACAGTCCCCAAATTAACTGTGAGTGATCACAGTCCGATCGATCGGTCACACAGTCCGATCAATCGGTCTGTGAAAACTCTTAGTAAACTGGGAGGTGCCCAGTGCCGATCGATCGGTCACACAGTCCGATCGATCGGACTATGCACTAACTGAGAGGTGTTCAGTGCCGATCGATCGCACCGATCGGAGGGTGCATGGTCACTGAAACTTCGAAGACTTGTAATTATCAATCCGCCTAATGGACTTTCACGCATAATATACCGTTGGAAAGCCCTCGTGATAGAGAATCTAATAGTTCTCGTTTTAACACGATCGGAGATCGGGAAGTGAAGTAATCATTTGAATTAAGAATTTGACTCTTGTAAGTTGAGAAAGAGACTGTTTAACCTAGGACTTGGGACTTAGATGTTGGAAACTGCTAACTTACTATCACATGACCATAAATGGGAATAAAATCGAATCACGTGGCTTGGTGTGAATTCGAAGGGTTGTCTAGGTATTCGTGTATTACACGTAGTGTAACCGAATATATTTGAAATTGAATTGAGTGATGCTCAACATGATTGTACACCAAGGGATTTTTCCTAAAAGCATCATTGATCCAATTTACATACGTACTCTGTTAGAATACGGGGAATACAGGGATGACACCACTTACTTAGGATTGGATTGTAATTCCTCCTTGACTTTGACTTGTATCCGTAGTTTACATTCCTTGTACACTCTTGGCATAAAACACTTAATCAATTATGAAACATAAGTTCTTATAGAATTTAGGACTTGGACCTGACTTAGAGTGTACCATAGGAACCCGTGTCTTGTTTGGATGAACATGACTGGCTAGTGATGGAAGGGATTATCTCGTGTTGATTGTATTGTGATATCTTGAATAAGATAATCCCTATGATCTGGTCTTGTACTTGAAGCTAGCCAGACTTGCTTGTCTTGTTGTTCCTGTGTCAGAACAACTTTGTTATTATTTGCATATCATGGCCATCTGCAGATTGGGATTTAATGACGAACTGATTATTCGGTTTTCGGGGTGGGCAGTCGGCGTAGGACGGCGTCCATGGCGTTGAATAGCGGGGAGCGGGCTAGGACCGTGCTGCTATTTCCAGGACAGGGAGCTAGAATCCCACTGGAGCCGGACTTTGGTATCAGTAGTCCAAGGGAATTGTTACTGGTACCCCGGGAGGTGGCTTTGGACATCCTCGGAGTCTCCCTCTTGCTTGTTCTTGTTTTGCATTTGCATGGATAGTGGTTATTGTTAGATGGTTACTAGGATTATTATTATTATTTTTATATATATATTAATATCGCTTTATGCCTAGCCTCGCATTCTTGTATTCATATGATCTTACCTGTCATTATTCTACACTTGATGCATGTCGTGTTTATTATGTTTTGTATATCTATTGCTCAACATGTCGTTGACTTTGTTCCTTGGTGTGCAGACACATCAGGTGACTTCTACTTTGAGGAGCAGGCCGGTGAGGAGATCCCAGATGATCTCCAACCAGCTGAAGAGGGACGAGAGTGGCATGCCGATGACGTAGAGTAGCGTCATCACTTCGGGCACGAGAGAGATACATTGGGTTTTCATTGGATTATTCTTTATTCATTTATTTCTCTCGTTAAAACTTTACATTATTGACTTCTGTTCTTTTATTGGCCTTGTATCTTGGGATGGCCAATGTATTAATTAACTTAACTCTTAGTTCCTGTTTACTCTTTCTTGTAAACTTTAATTTAATGAGATTCATGTTCATTGATTGAGATTCCATATGTCTAGAGTTGTTTGGACTCTATTTGTATTATACCACATGAGGTTTTTGGTTTGAAATATTAAATCCTCACCGCGGACTACATCCGTGGGCCCAAAGGACAAAATTTTTAATTAGTCCTAAAATTTACTCTCCGGATCCGGTTATTTCTTTAATCGGGTTCGGGGGACGTGACATGATGGTATCAGAGCAGTGGTTGGTTTCTCAGGGTAAAAATTGTAGAAACCATAGGACACGTGTGAGGATTTCGTTAGTCAGTAGGTGGATCTTTTAGTTTTGTTTCTAGCATTGTGATGTTAGCTTGGGGCTTATTGGAACTAACTTTGAATGTTTTACAGGATTATGGCTGGTAGACACAATACCCGAGGTGAGGGTAGTTCATCTCAGAATGGCTTTGAGAATCAGTTTCATCAATTTATGGCAGCCTTCATCCAATCTCAGAAGGACATGGCAGAGCAGAGCCAGAAACAGAATGAAGATCAAGCTGTATTCCAAGCACAGATGCTTGAGGTAGTGCAGAAGGTGGGCCAGCCACAGGCCAAGGAGTATGACCTGTGATGTGCTCAAATAATTAACCGCAATCACACAACTTTCTATTAAGTAGATAATGGCAAATACGGGTCGATCCACAAAGATTTGTAGAAACAAGATCCAAAAATCCTCGATCAGTTTTCACACTAGGGATTTTAAAACCGCAATTAATCAAGAAATTAATAACTAAAATGATATCAAAGGAAATCTAAACACAAACTAATCAGAGAAAGAGAGATCAGGGTATTGGATTTCACCAAAATAGATTTAATCATTTCAAAATTACTTCATAGTCTTATCCCAACAAAACTCAATCCAATGTGCAAGGAACTGCCTTGGATCGGAAGATTTAGCTTTAAAAACTTTTTTTTCTTACAAGTTCAATTCTCTAATTAGTACCTAAGACTCCCTTCACTTCAATATGTTGAAACTCTAATCACTATTTATCAAGATCAAGCACAAACCATTAAATGAATTTAACCTAAACATGATATGTCAAGATCAAGCATAAAAAGTAAAAGACATTCCAAATAATCTTTACAAAATTAGAAGTTGAATAACATTCATGAATGAGAATCTATTAAATCATTAAGCATAATGAGGGAAAGACATAGAAGAATACTAAGGAACGATCTCATCGGTTTTGGTTTCCTCCTCCACCCTAATCCACGGATTAGCCAAGCATTGTAGAACAAATAACAATAAAGAAACAAATCTCCATTATTGAAAGCCTTCAAAGTTGTTTATTACACCACTCAATCTCCACCTTCACTTTCTAACAAAGATTAAAGAAAAATAAAATTACTCCTGGAGCAAGAGAGAGCCTCCCCTTAAAAAGAAAAAAATACAAGAAGAAAAAGAAAGATAAATCTTTCAAATTCGTCATCCCCTATATCCCTCCAATTGAAAGCCTGTTTTAGCCCCCAAAACGTTAGAATTGGGAGATCCTCGTGAGACGTGATATTCTTCTTCTTTGAGTCGTCTTTCCAACGCATCTAATCTTGCCTTAATCGGAGTCTTGAGTCATAAGTTATGATCAAAATAGTAAAGCTTGCGCAGGATGGCTATAATTCCGAAAATCTTCTTTCCTTCATGATTTGATCACTTGCTAAAGAATAGCATTCTTATTGATGTCCATGAGATTCCTTCCCTTTCTTTTAAAGTTGATTGCTAATTTTTAGCAACCATTAGCAAGCATTAGATATGGTGGGGGCCACCAAATTCGATCTCCAAAAATAGAAATAGAAACAAATTGTGCCAAGTCTTGAACTCATGACCTATGGCTTGAAATTCCAGCTCTCCTCCAACAAACCTATATACTCTTTGTGTATATCTTTTCTCAAATGGGACTTTAGCTTTAAACCTCTCCGAATTAAGCTCAAATATGCTCAGTGCCTTCTAATTCCTGCATAATAAGAAAAATGCTATAATTAGAACATTTAAGATAAAATAAACAACTAGTAAATTCAAATAAAAGGGTAGTTATTAGTATTATGCCATGCATATCAAATACCCCTAAACCTAAAGTTTGCTAATCCTCGAGCAAAAAAAAAGTAAAAAGTAAAATTAAATGTTGAAAATAGGAATCCTAACTCATTTTCGCAGGAATCGCGGTTGCATTTAGCATATGCAACAAGCCGTTAAACCACTAGATTACCTCTAGTGGACGAGTGTAGTCTCGTGAGGGTTTGCAGTGAATTTACCCACAAAATTCTTTTTTTTTTAAGTTAAAACTGAAGAAAACTTTTCCAAAAGAAGATTTATAAACACCCGATATTCTCGATTCTCAGAATTTTCAAAGTTAAAACTCAAATTTGGTTCACAAATCCTATCTTTTGGTCAGAAATTCTCAAAATCATGCTAAGTTGATCGTGCACGGTGAAAAATGTGTATACGTAAAAAGACATAAGTCTCAAATGATCAGCTAAAAACTTCCATGGAAACGATTTTCAATCCAAAATTTTGGGCAACCGAACCTCAGCAAAGAAAAATAGTTTTCCTCTCAAGGCGACCATCACGGCTTTCGCACTATTGTTTTTTTTTTTTTTAAAGATATGTGAGTTTGACGCCTAGGTCCCTTAAGCTTTCTAATTAACCCATGCAACGAGCATTAGGCAAATAACTCCCAAACCAGATGGCTTTAGGGCACTAGGTATGTAAATACCCCTACGGGCTTACTGGCTCGGGTTAAAAAGGCTAGAACCCAAACTAGTCACAAAACTTTTTATTCTTTTCAAGACTTCTAACTAATTTTTTTTTTCATTCCAACAATAGGCAGCCCTTTCCATGTGCCTGAATTAACTCACCGGTTTGTAAACTGTAAGACTAAGGGTCGGTTTTTTTTCATGATATTTTCAATCCAATCGTTAATGGAAATCATAGCTTCATATTCAAAACCTTGAAAATATATACCACCTGTGTAAAAGTGAAGGATCAAGATTCAGCACTATTCCAAAAATCCTTTCCTTAAATAAAACAGTAAACCATTATTTTCTTTTGCCCAAAGCATCGAGAATTCCAAAATTCAAGGTATCTTCGTTTCATAAAAATCCCTCTTTGAAGTTTCCTTTCTCAAACACAAATAAATTTTTTTTTTTTTTTGAAAATTTTCCTAAAAATCCTAGAAAACCAAACAAAAAGAGTGTGAAATTCTTGTCTAAAGATGGACAAGTGTGTTTGTTCTCACCGCCCAACCTAGCATGGACATCGTCCTCAATGTTTAAATAAATGAAATGCAATGATCAATGAAACATGGGGATAAAAGTACAGGAGTGTAAGATCCCGACCCCAGTTCTTTTGTTTAGTATTGTTTTAATCGTGGTTTAACTTGTTAAGTGAGATTTGATTTAGTTTGACCTTGTTTTTGAGTTTGACTAGATCTTTCCATAGCTTTTGAGATTTTGAAGACCGTTGACTTTGGTTTGACCCGGTATATACGATATGTATTTTTATGAGAAATTACTTTTGATTTCTAAAAATTCTGGATTTGGTGTATTTTAACTCATTTTATGAAGTTTAACAACTTTCATGTTTTGACCATTTTGATTTGATGATCAGAAAATGCATTTTTCGAGAAAAAGGGCAAAACCGACCTTTCACACTAAATTTGTCCATGAATTTCGAAAATTTCAGAAATTGGGGAAAATATACTTTTTGGAAAGTAGATATTTCGCTGATCGTTTTTGTCTTCTTCGTCGTTTTCGTTCGGGACCCACAAATGCTAGTTTTGACCTTTGTAAGCTTGGGGCCCATGGGGCCCAGCCCATTATTCTCTATAAAACCAATGGGTTCTCTTCTCTTCTTCCATTCTTTCATTTCCTGCAACAAGAGAGGGGTTAGGGTTTTCTCCATCACTTTCTCTCTCTCCTCTTGGAAACTCCTCTCCTTGGATGCTAAAGGGAGATTTGATCTCACCTTCTTCTTCCTCCCTCTCCAAGCTTTCCAAAAATGTCATTTGCAAGAGATTTGAGCTAGGAGAGACCACCTTTCCATGCATTTCTTCTTGGTTTGAGCTTTTATAAGGTGAGCAATGGATTTCTTTCTCCAAATCTTGGTTTTCCAAACCATTTTGAAGGGTTTTGTCATTTATGCAATGGGTTCTCATGGAGATTTACAATGGATTGATTTCTAGGGTTTCTTTTGAGCTATTTTGGGGGTTTTGTAATATTGGAGCTTGAGGCCATAAGAGGACCTTCATGGAGTGTTTTGCATCTTCTCTTGTCTAAGGCAAGTAGATTCTACAATTAGTATGACGATTCTCTTATTTAGTTCCATTTCATGAATTTTTCTTCTTATGTGCTAATCTTCTTTGATTTATGGTTTTACTTTGATTAAATGAACCAATGTTGTGTGGATTTCCATTTATGTATGGTCTTACAATGTGTTGGAAGTTGCTTTCATCTTGGTCATGTAGAAATTTGACTTCCTTGTGTTAAGAGTTGGGTTCAAAGAAATGGGGAGAAACTTTTTTTTTTTTAAAAGTGATTGTTTGGTTAATTGGGTTGATATGGAATGGTGATTTGATGAGTTTGGAAGGTCAAGGAAGGGCCCAAAGGATCTAGGAAAATTGTGTGAAAGATTGGGAATGGAAAAGATCTCAAAAAAATTGGAAAAGAAAAAAAAAAGAGAAGGAAGAAGACAGCCGGGCTGGACTGGGCAGGCCCAGTCCGCTCGAGCGACCCACTGGGTCGCTCGAGCGACCCAGACACTGTCTGGGCTCCGCTCGAGCGGACCTGGGTTCGCTCGAGCGAGGCCCAGCTCAGCCTGGGGTCTGGCTCGGGCCTGGATTTGGGGATTTTTGTGGGCCAGATTTCTGGGGCTTCCTTGGGCCTGATTCAGGCCAGTCTTTGGGCCATTTTAAGACTTGATGTTGGGTCATTTTAGGGCCTGACATTGGGCTGTTTTAAAACTTGTTGGTGGACCATTAAAGGTTTAGGTTTGGGTTGTTTAAAAATTTGTTTTGTGGGCCTGTTCGAAGTTAGTTTTAAGGGTTGTTTTAAGATATACTTTGTGGGCCATTTAAGGATTTGTTTTGGACTGTTTTTAAACTTGTTTTGTGGGCTTGATTAAGGTTGGTTTTTGGATTGTTATTGAGGACTATTTTGGACTTGGATTAAGGCCAACTATGGGCCTATTTTAAAGAGTTTGGATTTACTTGTGATGCTTGGAAAGTTTGTGAAATGGGAATGGGATCATTGTGAGAATGAATGTATGTGGAATTACCCGGGAATCGTCTGAGTCTCAATGCGCACTTTATCATTTAAATATTATGGATTTTCATTGGCATCAAACGCGCTCTTTATTAATTAATGTTTAAAGGTTAAATGTGCATTGAGATGGTTCCTTGGCAAGGCATTAAGTCATTCTCCACTATCCATTCCATTTCAAGTCAGAAAAATGTATTTGTATTTGTATGTGTACTCTTTGGTAAACTAATTTAAATAGCATCGGTGATTTGTTATAAAATCATGTGTTTTCCCATGTTCGAAAGGGTTGATCGTATGATTTTATACAAATCACTTTGATGTGTATTTGAACGGTTTACCATGGATATTCGTGTGTTTTCTCCGATTCGATTTGAAAAGAGATTGGAGTATGTTCGTCACATTCGGGATTTCTTCGATGAGATTACTATTTTGATAAGACTAGTATTTTGGGAATAAAAACCTCGAGGCAAGACTGGGCCAGAGCTTTGTAGTGCGAGCCCATGAGCCAAAGAGGCTATGATTTCGGAAATAAAACCTCGAGGCAAGACGGGGCCAGAGCTATGTGGTGTGAGCCCCTGAGCCAAAGGGATTAGTATTATGGTTTGATTCGTATCGGTTCGAGTTTTGAAAACTAAAGGCACCACTAGGCTTAGGTCACCTTGTCGGGCTGATCACCCGGCTTGGGATCTTTAATTTGTCCGCCAGCTGCAGCTTGGATTCTGTCTGTACCGACCATGGCAACGGTTTTATCTGCCGGTCCCATTTGTATGGCTACGGTTCTGATTTTTGATCTGCCGGTCCCATTTGTATGGCTACGGTTCTGATCCCATTTCTAGTACCACGTTCAGTGGCTACGTTTCTGTCTGCTCTTATTACTTCGGTAATAGGAGGATTTAGCTATTTGTGGTCGCCAAGGTTTTATCTGCATATTACTTTATTTTATGATTCTTGTTGGTTATACTCTTTATGCGTTGATTTGGCTAATGTTTACGATATCGATCATTTATCATATTGTCGCTATTATTCAGGATTTGAAATGTATTTCCGACTATTAAATGTTTCATTAGACTGTTATCTTTTCGAGATACTTATGTTTCAGAGACTGTTCCTTTATTTGCTTTGATACTTATGCTCGGTCTTTCGATCGTTTTAGCATGCTTTATTGTCATTATTGTCTAGACTCTTTATTCGGTTTTACGATGATTTCATCAGGTTTTATGTATGTTCTTTTGTTTCATATTAGTTGTTTATTTGCTTGCCAGACCGTCGTGTCTGACCCTTTTTGTTTGGTGCCAGTTTCTTCTCTTTCTGTTTTTAGGTGTTGATCTGAGGAGGCGGTGGGACCGCCGGTCTGACGTGAGAGGTTGCCCACTGATATCATCCAGATGTCAAGTTTGGCACCGGAGTTCGTATCTAACATTTGGGGTAGTATGACACTAGTTGGTTATTTTTGTATGGCTTTGTAGCCTTTTTCTCGGGTTTGTAATTAAGACTTTTGTTAATTATAATCTGAACATGTGGGAATTAATTAGTCTTGTTACTACCAGCTCAGTGTGCTTTGATATATGATTTATGCCAGTCTGCTTATATGATGGCTTTATGGAATTGGTTGCGTGCGACACGGAACCCGATGGCCACGGATTCCGGGTCGTAACACCATGTTTAGCTTCCGCGAAAAAATATACTCTGATTGTGTTGGAATGTGATTATCCTCATTCACGCGGATCTTGGGAACTATAACAAAAAGTTTCAATTTATCCCAAAATTTCGCACCCCGAGGTCGGATCACTGCAGGGCCCGGTTTCGGGGTGTGACAGGTTTGGTATCAGAGCTGGTTAGTTTCTAGGAAATAAAATACTCTAGAGACATTAAGACGTGTGGTGAGGATTCGTTAGATTGTGTCGATTTGTTTTCTCGTGTCCTTGTTTCTTTGGATTTGAGTCGGCTTTTCTTTCAGTTCGGTAGACTTTGCTTGTCTTTTCTTTTAGTTCGTGTTGTTAGGAGATTTGGATGACCAAATTTCATCCTTAGTGGTGGGGAATTTAAAGTCTCCATACCCTTGTTCGGTGTCTTTTGTCTGTGTTTGTGTCAGAGACTGAGAACCTCGTGGACTTGGTATGTTGTTTTCGGAGAACATCAGCAGACTTTCAGCCTTCAGCATCTTCATTGTGGTTAATGAGAGAAGACATGTGCATTTGCCAGCTAAAGTAGGACTTGAGCCGTATTTGAAGATCCCCTCTCAGCTAATCGAAGATCGTCATGCAGCATACGAAGGTAAGTAAATGTGGATTTTTGGGGGAACTCAGACCATCTTTCCAAGATGAAGGACTGTAGAAGGCATATCAGCTATTGATTTCATGAAGGGAGAAATGATCCTTAGTTAGTAAGACTAGAAGTTAGTACAAGAAACTCAGGGATTTCCCGGATTCGACGAGCCTTGTCATGGATTTGGCTGAGAATTTTCAAGACTTGTAGCTTAGCCAGTGTAGTTTTCAGAGGCAATACCAAGTGGATGGCTAGTTGTAGTCAAGATAACTTTTGGCAGTAGAGGAAACCTTGTGGATTTCACCGACTTCTAAGGTATTGGATTTGGCCAACGTACAGATGCAAGTGTATACCTCAGTTTGGTGATGTCTCTTTTCTTGGTGAGAATGATTTTCGTGATGTTTTCATCTTTGTTATGTTTTCCTTAATGTCTATGATTTATCCATGTAGTGTTTAAACAATGGATTTATGTTTCTTCTTTAAGGCTTATTTTGAAATAAACTATGTCATTATACTCTTTTTATGAGTCACATGATGTTGTTTCCATAAGGTTTTGTGTTTCGGATTTTGTTTAATCTTCTTAAGATATTATTTTACAATGATCTTGAAATTTTGCTCTTGTATTAATTTTTTTAAATGTTGATATCTACTTTTCCAAACCTAAATGATTTCAAGATTTTGTATATGTTTGTTGCTGGAAATGGATGGATATTTTTAAAAATGGATTGTGGAGACTCGTGGATAAACTGATCTTTAAAAGCAAGTAACAAAAAAATTGTGTTTCTTTTTCAAAGTATGATGTGAAATTCTATTTCATTGATTCATTTTCTTTGGCTATGCAAAATGAATTTCCTAAGGGTTTTTGTGTTTAGATTATATGCAGATTTCAACAAGTCTAATGTATAGCTATACTATATTAATCTGATTTATTTTTGAAATCCTAATTTAAAAATTTGTTGAGTATTTCAATGATTTGTTGGGTTGTGAAAATATGAATTTCAAAACGAATAATATGGTTTCATATTCAAATTTTGATAAACTTTATTTATTTAAGCTTTATTTGCTAATTTGGAAGTTTAGTCTCTACTATGTTTTAAAATGATGAGAGTTAGCTAAGTAATTATGTTAGTCATCGTGTTTAAGATTTCAAGATTTGTTTTGCATCGAATGGAATGAGTTGTATTGGCTTGTGGTTGGAGTTAGGAAATGTACGGAATTAAGGGTTGATGGATGTCAGGACGTGTACGGGTTCAGTTGGAAACAAAGTTGGATTTCTAAGATCAGTTATGCTTGTCAAAAGTAGAAGACTTGAATAGTGAAATCTGAAGAAGCAAGCCATGCGAAGTTTCGACACAGAACAGCTCAACAGGTTGTGGCAGTTTGATATCTGGTTTATGGTAGTGTGACATCTGGGTCGTAGCAGACCAAGCCAGTGGCAGGAGATCTATAGAATTTGGAATTTATGATTTCAGAATGAAGAAGGAATGACGATATTCTTGGAAGCCAGCAGTCGAATGGTACAGTGTAAGTAGGTATATGGAATTCCAGGAATTTTCGAAGTAGAGATTATTTCAGAGAAAACATGTCTACGATCACATCTTTGTACAAGCATCGGGAGCACCGTGTACAACTTTGAAGGATTTAAGGCACAGAATCCCAAAGTGATAGAAAAAGGCAGAAATTGCAGTTCTGGAACCGACAGTGACTGATGAGATAAGTAAAAGAAATGATCCAGTGCAGGAACGACAGATGACACCAAGGATACTTGGGAGTGTTGGGCACTAGTTTGGTCAGAGGAGTATGTTTTGAGCAGATATGTAGAATAGTTTGAAGCCTTCAACCGAATCAGAGTGTTGTTGACCGTGTATCTCAACGTCAGGTTTGATAAGAGGATCTCTCAGTTGCCGAGGTCTAGCGTAGGGTGCCAGTGCTTTCGTTTGTCTTTTTGGGTTTTCGATTTTGATTTGGTTTAGACCATTTGGAAGACCAAATGGATTCTAAGGGGGGGGATGTAAGATCCCGACCCCAGTTCTTTTGTTTAGTATTATTTTAATCGTGGTTTAACTTGTTAAGTGAGATTTGATTTAGTTTGACCTTGTTTTTGAGTTTGACTAGATCTTTCCATAGCTTTTGAGATTTTGAAGACCGTTGACTTTGGTTTGACCCGGTATATACGATATGTATTTTTATGAGAAATTACTTTTGATTTCTAAAAATTCTGGATTTGGTGTATTTTGACTCATTTTATGAAGTTTAACAACTTTCATGTTTTGACCATTTTGATTTGATGATCAGAAAATGCATTTTTCGAGAAAAAGGGCAAAACCGACCTTTCACACTAAATTTGTCCATGAATTTCGAAAATTTCAGAAATTGGGGAAAATATACTTTTTGGAAAGTAGATATTTCGCTGATCGTTTTTGTCTTCTTCGTCGTTTTCGTTCGGGGACCCACAAATGCTAGTTTTGACCTTTGTAAGCTTGGGGCCCATGGGGCCCAGCCCATTATTCTCTATAAAACCAATGGGTTCTCTTCTCTTCTTCCATTCTTTCATTTCCTGCAACAAGAGAGGGTTAGGGTTTTCTCCAGCACTTTCTCTCTCTCCTCTTGGAAACTCCTCTCCTTGGATGCTAAAGGGAGATTTGATCTCACCTTCTTCTTCCTCCCTCTCCAAGCTTTCCAAAAATGTCATTTGCAAGAGATTTGAGCTAGGAGAGACCACCTTTCCATGCATTTCCTCTTGGTTTGAGCTTTTATAAGGTGAGCAATGGATTTCTTTCTCCAAATCTTGGTTTTCCAAATCATTTTGAAGGGTTTTGTCATTTATGCAATGGGTTTTCATGGAGATTTACAATGGATTGATTTCTAGGGTTTCTTTTGAGCTATTTTGGGGGTTTTGTAATTTTGGAGCTTGAGGCCATAAGAGGACCTTCATGGAGTGTTTTGCATCTTCTCTTGTCTAAGGCAAGTAGATTCTACAATTAGTATGACGATTCTCTTATTTAGTTCCATTTCATGAATTTTTCTTCTTATGTGCTAATCTTCTTTGATTTATGGTTTTACTTTGATTAAATGAACCAATGTTGTGTGGATTTCCATTTATGTATGGTCTTACAATGTGTTGGAAGTTGCTTTCATCTTGGTCATGTAGAAAATTTGAGTTCCTTGTGTTAAGAGTTGGGTTCAAAGAAATGGGGAGAAACTTTGTTTTAAAAAGTGATTGTTTGGTTAATTGGGATGATATGGAATGGTGATTTGATGAGTTTGGAAGGTCAAGGAAGGGCCCAAAGGATCTAGGAAAATTGTGTGAAAGATTGGGAATGGAAAAGATCTCAAAAAAATTGGAAAAGAAAAAAAAAAGAGAAGGAAGAAGACAACCGGGCTGGACTGGGCAGGCCCAGTCCGCTCGAGCGACCCACTGGGCCGCTCGAGCGACCCAGACACTGTCTGGGCTCCGCTCGAGCGGACCTGGGTTCGCTCGAGCGAGGCCCAGCTCAGCCTGGGGTCTGGCTCGGGCCTGGATTTGGGGATTTTTGTGGGCCAGATTTTTGGGGCTTCCTTGGGCCTGATTCAGGCCAGTCTTTGGGCCATTTTAAGACTTGATGTTGGGTCATTTTAGGGCCTGACATTGGGCTGTTTTAAAACTTGTTGGTGGACCATTAAAGGTTTAGGTTTGGGTTGTTTAAAAATTTGTTTTGTGGGCCTGTTCGAAGTTAGTTTTAAGGGTTGTTTTAAGATATACTTTGTGGGCCATTTAAGGATTTGTTTTGGACTGTTTTTAAACTTGTTTTGTGGGCTTGATTAAGGTTGGTTTTTGGATTGTTATTGAGGACTATTTTGGACTTGGATTAAGGCCAACTATGGGCCTATTTTAAAGAGTTTGGATTTACTTGTGATGCTTGGAAAGTTTGTGAAATGGGAATGGGATCATTGTGAGAATGAATGTATGTGGAATTACCCGGGAATCGTCTGAGTCTCAATGCGCACTTTATCATTTAAATATTATGGATTTTCATTGGCATCAAACGCGCTCTTTATTAATTAATGTTTAAAGGTTAAATGTGCATTGAGATGGTTCCTTGGCAAGGCATTAAGTCATTCTCCACTATCCATTCCATTTCAAGTCAGAAAAATGTATTTGTATTTGTATGTGTACTCTTTGGTAAACTAATTTAAATAGCATCGGTGATTTGTTATAAAATCATGTGTTTTCCCATGTTCGAAAGGGTTGATCGTATGATTTTATACAAATCACTTTGATGTGTATTTGAACGGTTTACCATGGATATTCGTGTGTTTTCTCCGATTCGATTTGAAAAGAGATTGGAGTATGTTCGTCACATTCGGGATTTCTTCGATGAGATTACTATTTTGATAAGACTAGTATTTTGGGAATAAAAACCTCGAGGCAAGACTGGGCCAGAGCTTTGTAGTGCGAGCCCATGAGCCAAAGAGGCTATGATTTCGGAAATAAAACCTCGAGGCAAGACGGGGCCAGAGCTATGTGGTGTGAGCCCCTGAGCCAAAGGGATTAGTATTATGGTTTGATTCGTATCGGTTCGAGTTTTGAAAACTAAAGGCACCACTAGGCTTAGGTCACCTTGTCGGGCTGATCACCCGGCTTGGGATCTTTAATTTGTCCGCCAGCTGCAGCTTGGATTCTGTCTGTACCGACCATGGCAACGGTTTTATCTGCCGGTCCCATTTGTATGGCTACGGTTCTGATTTTTGATCTGCCGGTCCCATTTGTATGGCTACGGTTCTGATCCATTTCTAGTACCACGTTCAGTGGCTACGTTTCTGTCTGCTCTTATTACTTCGGTAATAGGAGGATTTAGCTATTTGTGGTCGCCAAGGTTTTATCTGCATATTACTTTATTTTATGATTCTTGTTGGTTATACTCTTTATGCGTTGATTTGGCTAATGTTTACGATATCGATCATTTATCATATTGTCGCTATTATTCAGGATTTGAAATGTATTTCCGACTATTAAATGTTTCATTAGACTGTTATCTTTTCGAGATACTTATGTTTCAGAGACTGTTCCTTTATTTGCTTTGATACTTATGCTCGGTCTTTCGATCGTTTTAGCATGCTTTATTGTCATTATTGTCTAGACTCTTTATTCGGTTTTACGATGATTTCATCAGGTTTTATGTATGTTCTTTTGTTTCATATTAGTTGTTTATTTGCTTGCCAGACCGTCGTGTCTGACCCTTTTTGTTTGGTGCCAGTTTCTTCTCTTTCTGTTTTTAGGTGTTGATCTGAGGAGGCGGTGGGACCGCCGGTCTGACGTGAGAGGTTGCCCACTGATATCATCCAGATGTCAAGTTTGGCACCGGAGTTCGTATCTAACATTTGGGGTAGTATGACACTAGTTGGTTATTTTTGTATGGCTTTGTAGCCTTTTTCTCGGGTTTGTAATTAAGACTTTTGTTAATTATAATCTGAACATGTGGGAATTAATTAGTCTTGTTACTACCAGCTCAGTGTGCTTTGATATATGATTTATGCCAGTCTGCTTATATGATGGCTTTATGGAATTGGTTGCGTGCGACACGGAACCCGATGGCCACGGATTCCGGGTCGTAACACCATGTTTAGCTTCCGCGAAAAATATACTCTGATTGTGTTGGAATGTGATTATCCTCATTCACGCGGATCTTGGGAACTATAACAAAAAGTTTCAATTTATCCCAAAATTTTGCACCTCGAGGTCGGTTCACTGCAGGGCCCGGTTTCGGGGTGTGACTAGGAGGGCACCTGAGAATTATAAAACTTGGAATTGCAACATCATGCCAAAGTTAGACAAAATAAAAGACAACAAAAACAAGTAATCACTGTACATAATATACACAGAAAATACACTGTCAGATCCAGTGCTCAATCAATCCTGGTAGGCAGGATCTTCCAGAGGTGTAGATTCAGCCTCCGGAACAACATTCTCCAAGAATGGTTTCAACCTTTGACCATTGACTTTGAAAATATTACCATCCTTGGGACTTTGGACCTCAACCGCACCATGGGGATGAACAATATGAACAATGTAAGGTCTAGTCCAACGAGACTTCAACTTTCCAGGGAACAAGTGCAACCTGGAATTGTACAATAGGACTTTCTGGCCAGGGTGAAATTCTTTCCTGAGAAAATGCCTATCATGCATGGCTTTCATTCGGTCCTTGTACATTTTGGCGCAATCATATGCATAATTTCGGAGCTCTTCCAGCTCATCAAGTTGAAGTTTCCTGGTCTCCCCTGCCCTATCGAGAGAAAAGTTGAGGCGTTTGATCGCCCAATATGCCCTATGTTCCAACTTGACAGGGAGGTGACAAGACTTCCCAAAGACCAATCTGTAAGGGGACATTCCGATTGGAGTCTTATATGCGGTTCTATATGCCCATAGAGCATCACTCAAGCGCAATGACCAGTCTTTTCTAGTGGGATTGATTGTCTTCTCAAGGATGGTCTTAATCTCTCTGTTGGAGATTTTAACATGACCGCTCGTCTGTGGGTGATATGAGGTGGCTACTTTATGAGTAATAAAGTATTTCCCCATCAAGGACGCAAATACCCGATTACAGAAATGCTTTCCCCCATCACTGATGATTGCACGGGGAATACCAAAACGAGCAAACACGGTTTCCTTGAGAAACTGAACTACCACCTTGTGGTCATTTGTTTTGCAAGCTATTGCCTCCACCCATTTTGGCACGTAATCCACAGCAACTAGAATGTACTGATAGCCATATGACACTGGGAAAGGGCCCATGAAGTCAATGCCCCAAACATCAAGAATTTTGATTATCAGGATTGGGTGTTGGGGCATCTCATTCCGTTTTGTGATTCTCCCAAATCATTGACAACGATCACAGGTTTTGCAATAATCATGTGAATCACGGAATAAGGATGGCCAATAAAATCCACACTGCAAAACTTTTGCAGCAGTTTTTTTTTGCCCCAAAATGTCCTCCACAAGCGTGGTCATGGCAAAATGCAAGAATTTTTCTTTGGTCACAGTTGGGGATGCACCGTCGAATGATCTGGTCGGGGCAATACTTGAACAAATACGGCTCATCCCAAAAATACCATTTTGCCATAGATAGAAAATGAAACTTTTCTTGCTTAGTCCAAGAACTTGGCATTTGCTCTGTAACAAGGTAATTCACAATGTCTGCATACCATGGGATTTCAGCATGTGAGACTGACATAAGTTACTCATCAGGAAATATTTCTAAGATAGGCAAGGACTCAATAGTAGGCTCTACAAGTAATCGGGACACATGATCAGCCACCACATTTTCTGACCCTTTCTTATCTCGAATCTCGAGATCAAATTCTTGCAATAAGAGAATCCATCGAATCAGCCTAGCTTTCGCATCCTTCTTTGTGAGAAGGTACTTAAGGGCAGCATGATCGGTAAATACAATGACTTTTGAGCCTATCAGGTAGGGTCTAAACTTTTCCAGATGAGGCATCTTTGGACAACAAATCACACAGAAGGTTTGAGATCTTACTGAAGTCCTTGATAAAACGACGGTAGAAGCCAGCATGGCCCAAGAAGGATCTCACCTCCCTCACTGTCTTAGGAGGTGGTAGGTTTGCAATTAAATCTACCTTTGCCTTATCAACTTCTATTCCCTTCTTTGACACTATGTGTCCCAAGACAATTCCCGATTGCACCATGAAATGACACTTCTCCCAATTGAGTACTAAGTTCTTTTCTTCACATCTCTTTAGCACAAGTGTCAAATGAGATAAACATTCTTCAAAGCTTGACCCAAAGACAGAGAAATCATCCATGAAGACTTCCAAAAACCTCTCCACCATGTCAGAGAAAATACTTAACATGCACCGTTGAAATGTCGCGGGTGCATTGCATAGCCCAAAAGGCATGCGTCTATAGGCAAATGTGCCAAAGGGACAGGTGAATGTTGTTTTCTCTTGGTCCTTAGGGGCAATTGGAATTTGGTTATATCCAGAATAACCATCTAAGAAGCAGTAGTATGCTTGACCAGCTAGACGCTCCAACATCTGATCAATGAAAGGTAAGGGAAAATGGTCCTTCCTATTCATTGCATTCAGCTTTCGATAATCAATGCACACTCTCCAACCAGTTTGGACACGAGTGGGGACCAATTCATTGTGTTGGTTGGCAACTACAGTGACACCGGACTTCTTGGGTACAACTTGGACAGGGCTAACCCACTTACCATCAGAGATGGGGTATATAATACCTGTATCTAGTAGTTTCATCACTTCACCCCGAACTACTTCCTTCATAATAGGGTTTAGCCGCCTCTGTGGTTCTCTTGAGGGTTTTGCATTTTCTTCAAGATAAATTTGGTGCATTACCACAGAGGGACTAATCCCTTTTATGTCAGCAATGGTCCACCCAATAGCTTCTTGATGAGCGCGAAGCACACCAAGTAACTTCCCCTCTTGATCTTTCTCTAAATCTGAGGCAATGATGACAGGTAATGTCCCGACATTACCAAGGAAAGCATACTTTAATGACTCAGGCAATGGTTTGAGCTCTAGCTTAGGAGGTTCGACAATGGAAGGCACAGATACCGAAGTGGAAACCGGTAAGGGCTCTATTCTCTCTCTCCAACGGCTAATATCCATTTGAGGGGCTGAGTCCAACATTGCATTGACCTCGCGAATGGATTCATCAATGTCAATATCAAAGTTGAATTGGGCCAAACATTGTTCCAAAAGGTCCTGATAACAGGACTGTTGTATTGTCTGACCTATCAGGACATCAATCATGTTCACCTCTTCCTCATCATCCATCTCAAGGGACTAGAATCCATTATTAAAGACATTCAATTCCAACTTCATGTTACCAAAGGCCAATGTCATTACTCCATTCCTACATCTGATAACTGCATCGGAAGTGGCAAGGAATGGGCAGCCCAAAATCACAGGAATGTGATGGCCCGGATTCATGATAGGTTCGGTATCTAGGACGACAAAGTCTGCAGGGAAATAGAACTCATTCACCTTTATTATGACATCCTCCACTATTCCCTTGGGAACCTTAACTGACCGATCTGCTAGACTCAAAGTTATATCTGTGGGCTTGAGCTCCCCCAAACCTAACTGTTTGTATACTGAGTAAGGCAAAAGGTTCACACTTGTCCCAAGATCCAAAAGACATTTATCAACCATTGTGTCTCCAATTCTGATAGAGATTATAGGGCATCCAGGGTCTTTATATTTGGAACAATTGTTTGTTGGATCAACCCTGAAGCTTGAGCTGCCATCACAGCCTCCCTAGGGACAGAAGTCTTTCTCTTAAGAGTGGTCAGATCTTTCAAAAATTTGGAATATGAAGGTATTTGCTTGATGGCATCCAAGAGAGGGATATTTATTTGAACATTCTTAAACACCTCTAAGATCCCCTCGAAGTGTTTATTCTTCCTATTGTCCTGCAGGTGCTGGGGATAAGGAGCCTTGGGTATGTAGGGTGTTACTGGATGGTTCTCTATAGGAGCCTGGTTCATCTCCCCTTTCTCTTGGACATCGTGCCCCTTGTCCCTGTTTGGTTCACCCACATTTACATTCCTTTCCTCAGGCATTTTGACTTGGTTGTCCACTTGCTTGCCAGACCTCAATGTATGGATAGCTTGTACCTCATCATGGGGTAGTCCTGGAGTACTATCTATTCCAAATTGACCTCTAAGAGCATTCTGAACATTGGGCTGTACCTTGGGATTAGGAACTGTTTGACTTGGAAACTGCCCTTTCTCTCTCCCTCCTACTGATATCGCTAACTAGCCAAGTTGGACTTCCATCTTGGCAATGGCCTGGGTAGTAGCCTGATTCATTTGGGCTTGGGCTGTGTTGGTTTGCTGCTGCTGTTGGATGAGTTGTTATTGCAGCTTCATCATATCAGTCATCATAGTTTCCAAGGATGAAGACTGTTGCGGGACATAGGGAGAGTAATTTCCCATTGGGTCAGGAACTAGAGTTCTACAGTTGTTAGGCTGTTGAGGAGCAACATATGGCTGTTGAGGAACCAAAGCTTGGTTCGTCTGAGGGTATTGAGAAGAGCCTTGCCTTGAAAAGTTCCTTTGGAAGCCCGGAGGACCACCACTTTATTGCTGAATAGGTTCACTCTGCCTATAGGAGAAATTTGGGTGAAACCTATTGTCAGGATGGTACGTCTGACTAAAGAATTTGGTATAGGTTTCCTAAAGGTACTATATCCATTAATGGCATTGGTTTGCTCAGCTTTAACGACCGACAAATTTGGGCAGCACTCCACCATGTGCTCAGAACTATCACAAAGGACACACATCGCATTTGGTTCACATGCAACATTCATCAAAGAATCCTGGTCTTGGTGGGGGTTCCTGTTGGCCACCACTGTAAATGCATCAAATTTCTTACTTAGATTGTTCACCCCATTGACCATACTAGCCATAACAATTTTGAGATCAGGATCTGTTTTCATCTCATAAAGTCCTTGCTTTCTAGACTCTATCTCTTCTCTCTCATATCCTCCATCATTGCTACTCCAGTTTTGCAATTTTTCAGCCAGCTCTATGAGAAAGTCATACGCTTGATTGGGAGTTTGATTCATAAATTTCCCTTTGTGCATAGACTCAATCAAGGTACGTTGTGCAGTGGTTAGTCCTCTATAGAAGAAGTGGACCAACTGGGCTTTGTCAAGCCCGTGGTGTGGGCATTTAACTAGAAGGTCATGGAGTCTTTCCCAAGTTTGAGAAAACTCTTCATCAAGTCGTCCCCTAAAGTTCCTAATGGCATCCTTCATTTTCTCTGTCTTGGCCATTGGGTAAAATTTTGCCATGAATTTCTTTGACAACCCATCCCATGTTGTTATGGAATTAGGAGCAAGAGAATTCAACCATGACGCAGCATGATCTTCTAAGGATAGGGGAAAAATCCTTAACTTGACATTATTTTCATCTAAGTTCTGATTTTTAAATGTTTGACAAATTGTCAGAAATTTGTTCAAATGGATGTAAGGTTGCTCGCTCTCAAAACCATGGAACTTAGGAAGCATGTTAATGGTAGCAGCTCTAATCTCAAATTGGGCTGCAGTGGTTGCAGGTAGAACTATGCAAGTGGGTGGGGTAGCAGAAGTGGGTGCAAACATCTCATTCAGAGTTCTCTCTCGGTTTTCCATTTTGGGATCAATTGAGAAACTTTCGACAAACTTGATGGGTACCTCAAATAATTCAACTCGGTCAAGACGACCTCTCTCACGTGTCCAAGTTTGCATAAACCAAGCACACCTTAATGTTAACACACTAACAATCTAATGGGTTAACTTATGTCAACTAGATAGCTCCTAACTAGCTGAAGAGTGCACCTAGGCCTCCAATCCGGTATTATAAAACCTTAGTTGATAGATCAGCCCCCAGGTAAGGGTAGGATTATTTAATTAACCCGTTTGAAGGACCCTTGCCTCGAACAGTCTAGCTGTCTCCACACTCTGGACAAGGCATTTCTTAGATCAACTTTGGTCAAATAACGCAATTGGTGCAACCTTTGATGGTCTTCGTCCTAATAAGCTCGAAGATCCAAGGTCCAATGTCTAATTGATTTTAAATTATTGGCTTGGCACCTAAAGTGGGGTGTGGTTAACCTAATGGGCAAGAATCCGGTGATGAAATCCGGTCCTTATCTTTTGGGGGTGAATGCCCTTACTAAGTGTGTGATTCCAATTTAATCAATGTGTAACATTCAATCAATCACACTTTTGCCAAATTTCAACAACCATGAATTAACCCACTTACTGAAGAGGCGTGGGTAGGGTTTCAGTACTCACCTCCCACTCAAGATGGGGGAAGATCTATTGAGTAGACTCGGGCCACTGATACCTCGACTCAGTGTACCAACCCGAGGTGCAGAGACAGTATCGTCCAACTGTCGTCCTTCCCTGCCCCTAACTATTACAATTTGGGCCTTCCTAAAATTTAAAAATAATTAAAATTATTACTCTTTGAAAGTCCTACTACAATGGATCTAAAAAAAAAAAAAACTACTACTAAAACAAAAATTTCTTTCCCGCTTTGAGTATGTTTCTTTGCAAGATTCTTCTCTTTTTTTTTTTTTTTTGGTAACTTAATCGAAGTTTCTTTGTGCTCCAAATCTAGTAACTTCTAGTAACTTCTTTCTTTCTTCAATCCTGCAAAATCAACAATACCAAAATAAAAAAAAATGCTAAATAGCTAATATCCTTAAAGGAAATTTTATTTTTTGTTTAAAAAGTAATAAAATAAATTCCTAAACTAAACTAGAGTAAAAATCAGAAATCAGATTTTTGAAACCGTTTTCAAGAACAAATCCGCAGCAACGGTGCCAAAATTTGATGTGCTCAAACTATTAACCGCAATCACACAACTTTCTATTAAGTAGATAATGGCAAATAAGGGTCGATCCACAAAGATCTGTAGAAACAAGATCCAAAAATCCTCGATCAGTTTTCACACTAGGGATTTTAAAACTATAATTAATCAAGAAATTAATAACTAAAATGATATCAAAGGAAATCTAAACACAAACTAATCAGAGAAAGAGAGATCAGGGTATTGGATTTCACCAAAATAGATGTAATCATTCCAAAATTACTTCATAGTCTTATCCCAACAAAACTCAATCCAATGTGCAAGGAACTGCCTTGGATCGGAAGATTTAACTTTGAAAACTTTTTTTTCTTACAAATTCAATTATCTAATTAGTACCTAAGACTCCCTTCACTTCAATATGTTGAAACTCTAATCACTATTTATCAAGAACAAGCACAAACCATTAAATGAATTTAACCTAAACATGATATGTCAAGATCAAGCATAAAAAGTAAAAGACATTCCAAATAATCTTTACAAAATTAGAAGTTGAATAACATTCATGAAGGAGAATCTATTAAATCATTAAGCATAATGAGGGAAAAACATAGAAGAATACTAAGGAACGATCTCACCGGTTTTGGTTTCCTCCTCCACCCTAATCCACGGATTAGCCAAGCATTGTAGAACAAACAACAATAAAAAAGCAAATCTCCATTATTGAAAGCCTTCAAAGTTGTTTATTACACCACTCAATCTCCACCTTCACTTTCTAACAAAGATTAAAGAAAAATAAAAATACTCCTGGAGTAAGAGAGAGCCTCCCCTTAAAAAGAAAAAAATACAAGAAGAAAAAGAAAGATAAATCTTTCAAATTCGTCATCCCCCATATCCCTCCAATTGACAGCCTGTTTTGACCCCCAAAACGTTAGAATTGGGAGATCCTCGTGAGATATGATATTCTTCTCGTTTGAGTCCTCTTTCCAACGCATTTAATCTTGCCTTAATTGGAGTCTTGAGTCACAAGTTATGATCAAAATAGTAAAGCTTGCGCAGGATGGCTACAATTCCGAAAATCTTCTTTCCTTCATGATTTGATCACTTGCTAAAGAATAGCATTCTTATTGATGTCCATGAGATTCCTTCCCTTTCTTTTAAAGTTGATTGCTAATTTTTAGCAACCATTAGGAAGCATTAGATATGGTGGGGGCCACCAAATTCGATCTCCAAAAATAAAAATAAAAACAAATTGTGCCAAGTCTTGAACTCATGACCTCTGACTTGAAATTCCAGCTCTCCTCCAACAAACCTATATACTCTTTGTGTATATCTTTTCTCAAATGGGACTTTAGCTTTATACCTCTCCGAATTAAGCTCAAATATGCTCAGCGCCTTCTAATTCCTGCATAATAAGAAAAATGCTATAATTAGAACATTTAAGATAAAATAAACAACTAGTAAATTCAAATAAAAGGGTAGTTATTAGTATTATGCCATGCATATCAACCTGAATGAGTTGGTTGAGAAGTTTAGGAAGAGATTTCCACCTGAGTTCCACGACATTGAGGACCCCGCTGTAGCAGATGAGTGGGTTGTCCAAATAGAGAAGTTCTATGAGGTGTTTCGGTGCACGGGCATTTAGCAGGTGCAGCTTGATGGACCGCGCTCCAAATGCTCGGTTCCTACCGAGGTCGGCGGACGTGGGAGTCCGTTTGGTTCCGACCCTTTCGTAACCAGGGGGCAGGGGCGTGCATCAACATTTCTTTTTTTGTGGGTGTGCCAGATTTTCTATTTTTACTTGGAATTGCAAGTGGTGATCCGGAGATCAACCTTCGCAAGTAAAAAGGAAATCAACTTCTTTCAAGTTTTCCATTGCACATATATTTAAGAAAAGAGACATTTTTCTTGGTTTGCCGTGAAAGGCGATTTTTTTGGCATTTATAGCCGATTTTGGCGTTTATAGCCGATTTACAATCCTTATCAATAATGAAAGACAAGAATTGTGATTTTTGTCTCTTTTGAAAAAATACAAACTACAATGAAAAGCAAGAAAATGAGGATCTAACTTCTCAGGAGATTGTGGGGGACTCGTTTAGATTGACGGTCGCAAGCCATATGTGGGCTTCGCCATCATCCATGCAGATGAGAACAGAGGATGCTATTGATTCGCTTGGCTTGGCTATAACCTCAGGTTTTTAGAGGACAAAGACCAAAAGAAGGTCCTATGTCCAATAAAAAGCCGAGTAGACGGGCTGAAAAGCCATATCTAAGCCATTGGAGGCAGGAGGAGAAGGCAAGGACCTTGGGGGGGGGGGGTACCCCCCAAGGGACTTTTGTCACCTTGTTGCGGTGGCCGGTGTAGAACTTCCACAGAGTTTTCTCTCTTTTTCCTTTCTCTGGATTTCTGTGCTTCTGTCTGTGATTTTCGTTGTCTGTCTGTGTCTCCTTTCTTCTTGGAGAGCTCTCCTATTTATAGGCTTTTAGGTAGCCATTTAGGAGGGTTTATGAGCCTTGATTGTCATAAAGCTGCATAATGGGAGGAGTTACAAAATTAAATTGTTTATTTTGTAACTCCTTTTTCTTGGCTTCTGATTGGCCGGAGGAGATTGAGGGCATTTAATCGCCTTTAATCGCCATGATGGGAGGAGTTTCACGGGTTAAATGCCATGAATCTCTTGACTTGTAACTCCTGAATGCTTGCTTCTGATTGGGCCGTCCAAAGAAATGGATTAATGACTGTAATAAAGCTAGTCAATTAATCGCATTAAGTGGTCGCCGAGCAGCTGAAGAGTCGCGGGCCGTGCCACGTCTTTTAGGATTCTTCTGTCGATGATCATCGATGGATCTTCATGTAGATCGACATCAGATGACCATGTAATTTCAGGTGTTTGTTGCCAACAGCGGGTCGGTGCCATCTGTCCTGTCGATTTCTCGATCGGTCGGGTAGAAAGCACACTTTTTTTGGTTGACCGGGTGGCGATCAATATTGTTTTCGATACTCTTGATGATTGACCCGTGTTTTGGACGGATGTCAGAGGACTTGGTGTCTCAAAAGCATGAATTTTGGAAAGTACCAGAGGCTAGGCTCTTCGAATCGCGAAAAAACGGTGAAAACCGGGGTTTCCGGGGCCTTCCCGGCGACCCCGGGCTCCAAGGTCGCCGGCGACCCTGGCCCAGGGTCGCAGGGGTCTGCGACCCTGGGGGGGTTTTCCCCCCTTTTGTGTCCCGTTTTGTGTCCGTTTTTGCTGTTTTTCGATTCTTTTTTCTCCTGTACTTTTCCTTGACATTTTGACCATTTATTGACCTGATTTCTTTGTAGGAAACCTGATGAGAATCCTTGCATTTTATTTTGCAAAGTTTCCAATTTCCTGAGAAAGCCGAAGACTTTGTCGCGCAGAGCTGCCGATTTTCCGTCAGAAGCTGAAACTGGGTCAAACGATGTCGGAATGACCTGAAATTTGGTGTGAAGCCTCCTGAGCAATAAATAAGACCAACCATAGGCTTTTGTTTGAGTTTTGAAGCCGTTTGGGGTCCTATCACCAGTAGACTTGCTTTTTGTCGCGATGAAGATGTCACGGTTTGATGTGCGGTCAACCGATGTCCGATCGACTTGAAATTTGACAAGGAACCTATTGGAGTCATTTTAAGATGATCCATAGGCTCTGTCTTGGAAACCATGGTCCCGGAGAGCTTTGCCGCCGAGAGGCCTGATTTGGCTTCCGAGGGTTGATGTAGGGTCAAACGTTGTCGGTTTGACTCGGAACTTGACGTGGAGCCTTTTGGAAGTATTTTGAGACTATCCATCGGCCCTGATCGAAGATTTGGTGTCTCCGATGCTTTTGCCGCCGAGAGCTCCTTTTCGGCTGTCGGAGAAGTGAAGTTAGGCCAAATGATTTTGAAATGGCCCGAAACTTCTTGTGTACTCCTCTTTTGGCTGTCTGGAAGAATCTTGCAGTTTTTGTTTGATTCTGACAAGATTTGATTTTTGGAAGCAGCATTGCCTATTTATGGTAGGTTGCGACTTCATGCAGCTCTTTGGATCTTGAAGAGGCAAAGTGACATTTTTGGTGTCAACAAATGCCCCCTCGAGGTACAGTGACGAGTTGCTTAACTTTTGTAGTCGATGTGCCTCAAAGAGATTTTCGAAGGAGAGCCTGTGACATGACCAAGAGTCTTTGAGCAGTCTTTCTTTTTGGTATTTGTAGCCTTTTGAGCTTCCAGGGGAATTTTATGGTAGTGAAAGGGATCACGTACCATCTCGAGGCAAAGTTTTGAAGATGACATCAGGGATGTGGATTTGGGTTTTGACCTTGTGACCTACAGGCTATATGTGGCAGGTTAGGGGGTCGGGTTTGGTTTTGATCGTGTGACCCAACAAGCTGTATGTGGAATGTTGGGGGATCAGTTTTGGTTTTGATCTTGTGACCTAACAGGCTGTATGTGGCAAGTTAGGGGATCAGGTTTTGGTTTTTGGTTTTGGTCTTGTAACCTAACAGGCTGTATGTGGCAAGTTAGGGGACCAGGATTTGGTTTGATTTTTGTGGAATGTCAATTTCAAGATTTTGGCTCAATTTGGTAGATGAGGCTGGATGGTTTGATTTTTGGAAGCTCATGGGGCTTGGAATTTTCTTTTGTATGGTTCAATCAACTCAAAAGAGGCATGGAACCATTTTTGTATGCTCTTGGTAAGAGGGATTTCTCTTTGACTAAAAGCCCAAAATAATTTTTTTTTTTTTTTGTGCCTAGGTGGTCAAACCTGGCTCATATGGGCTAACCCATGGGACCTTAAGCTTTTGAAATGGCTTAGATCTCATATGGTGTCATTTTTGTAAAGAATATAAAAAAATATCTCATTTGGATAGAGAATATCTAAGAATATCTTTACTTGGAGAGAATCTCTCATGATCCCTTTATTTTGGGATAGGATATCTCAAGATATCTTTCTTTTGGGAAAGAATCCGTCATCGATTTCTTTTTGGGAGAAAATCCTTCAAGATATCTTTCTTTTGGGAAAGAATCTTTCTAATCTCTTTCTTTTGGTAAGGTTACTAATTAGTAACACTTACCTCTTTCTTCTTTCCTTCTTTGGTTTGCTCTCCTCTATAAAAGCAAGGAGAAGGTTGGATCTCTTGCTCTTATTACTTTCTTTTGCAATAATCTCAAGAGGGCTTCAAGGCCAAGAGTTCTTCTTCTTCAAGATCTACAAGACTTTTCTTCTTCTTCTCCATCAATGGCTTCAAGTAAGTTCTCCTTTTTTTCAAGAAAACTCCATTGTAGGAAAAATAAAGTTATTTTTTTCTTTTTTTTGTTTCTTTTTCTTTTCTTTTTTTTTTCTTTCACGTGTTTGCTTCTTTTTTTTTTCCACACGTTTTTTTTTTTTTTTTGCTTTCTTTTCTTTTTCTTTTTTTTTTGTTTTGTTTTTTTTGTTGTTTGTGGGCCGTACGGACAGATCCGTACGGATCTGGCCGTACGGCCACGTGGCCTGTGGGCCATCTCCCTTTTTTTTTTGTTTTCTTTCCCTCCTTTTTTTTTTGAGAAAGTTTCTTTTCTTTTTGTTTTCGTTTTCTTTCCCTTTTTTTGAGAAAGTTTCTTTTCTTTTTTTTTTTTTTTTGCTCATCATGATAATGCCCCTCTTTTTTTTGGCAAACCTAGATATTCATGCATGCCTTTAATTTGTAAATTAAATTTGTAGCATGATGTGATAGCATACCTGAAAGTTTTCGCAAATTTGGGAATTTGGAGCTCGCAGTGATGTTGAGCCCTTCCTGATTTTGCGGAGACTTTGAGGTTTCGAAAGTTTGGAGTTTCGGAGCTCGCAGCGAGGTTGAGCCCATCTTCAAGCTTTCTTATTTCTTTCGGGATAGTTCCTTTTCTTCGGAATTGCCCCGTCATCATGTCAAAATTTCGCCAGATTTTTTTAGCGAGATTCTGTCATTTTGATGTTTGATCTTGTTCTTTTCCATCCTTTTCAGGTGGTTCCTCCAGAGAGAACAAGGGTAAAGAGCCTGCTACAAGCGTACCTCGTCGATCTTCTAGATCTTCTAATCCGGCCGTTCAGCAGGCTTTTGAGAAGGTCCAGTATGTTGAGAGAAATCTGGAAGAGTGCGACTCCCTCAACAGAGATGAGATGAGGCAGCGACTGATCGCTCTCAAGGGAGAGGAATTCTATAAGATCATGGTAAGCAGTCGTCCATGGGTGATGGAAGATCAGAGCGTTTTGCCCAAGCCTACCTTCTTCTTTGGTGATGCAGTCCCTGATGACATGACATACCAGAGGAGATGTTTTCAGTTTTCTTTCACAGCAGATGGTGAGAAGAAGACTGTTGCTACCCCGGTCGACGTTGATCGCACTGTCTCGATTCTGAGCCTTGCCCCCACATGCCCTAAGAGGGAAGATCCTCCAAGCTGGGTGAGAAGGACAAATGTAATCAAGACCGGGGTTTTTGTTGGCGGTTCTCCTGGATATACGGAGAGGTACCCTGTTGATATGGACCTGTTGATGCCATCCAGCGGCTACCAGGGCTCTGATTATCCGTCGGTCGATTTGAGACCGGTGGGCCTTGGTATTTTCAGTGGTGACGACAGCAATTGGATCAAGCCTTTTCGACTTCGAGGCCGTTTCAATGCCGACTCCGAATGGAAGTCGTGGACTGATCGCGTCCTGCTGATTGGTGGCGCCGTTTTGAAGGAAGCCGGGATTTTTTGATGCGGTCCGCGCCTTTAGGGAGACCGTGATCTTTTCCGACGAGGCCTTCATGGCTATGCTGGAGTCATTCCTCCCACAAACCAATACCTTCGTTGTGACGAATGGTGAGATTGGTTTTTTCTTTGAAGGAGCTGAGCGCCATTACTGGATTGCCCATCCTCGGCAAACTCTATGAGGAGTTTATGCCGATTGACAGCGTCCTCGAGGGGCAGTCTGAGGAGTTCAGGCTTTTATACTTTCAGCTCGTCGCCTTCTATGATTTCTTGAAGGAGAAGGGGGGTTTGAAAGTTAGATCCAGCAGTTGGAAGAGTTTTAGCTCTTCATTCCCCAACTTTTTTGATAGCAGGGAGTCTTCTGATAGCGTGACCCAAGAAGCTGGAGCTCAGGATCCAAGTTCAAAGAAGATCTTGGCCATGCAAGAAGAGTTGAGAGATTTCTGTGCAAGTACAAACGCCATATGTCCTGACATTGCACTGCGGAGAGATCTCGCTGTTTACCTCACTTATTGGCTTGGTGAGGCTGTTTTTGCTGGAGGAGATGGAACGCACATCAGGCCGCATTGTATTTTTTCGGCTTGTCAGATGGCGTTTGGAGAGCAGCTTGCTTTGGTGCCAGCTCTTTACTCCTACCTGTGTACCGAACTGCAGGCTGCTGCTTTTTTGGTTGGCTTGGGCTTCCCATGAATAGGGTATTTTCAGCCCATATCTTTTATTCGTGGTATGTATACCACTGTCCTGGCTTCCATCGGCTGGGTGCTGCACAGGATGATGATCCTCTGATGATTCGACTGGCTAAGGGCAAAGCCGTGTCCGAATCACTTTTGTTTGCCCGCATGAGGATCCGACGGTTCAGGGACGTCGAGATGGGGCAGTCTTCAGTGAAGCTTTCTCCGGAGTTGCGGAAGAAGGCTTTTGATTTTGGTGCCTCCCGAGACTCTACCAGGGCGGGGTCGGGAAGGCATTATTCCTTGACAAATGCAGAGAGAGAGTGGCTTTTTCAGCATACGTGTCGGCACGATGGTGTACCGCAGACATCTTTTCGTCGACATCCAGCCGTATGTACCCTCTCGCTTTGCTTTGCAGCTGGGCTTTTCTCAAGGCGTTGTTGGAGCGCCTTCAAGCATGGTGAAGCGCTTTGGAGGCTTACAGGACGGGAGAAATGCATGGGCTTTCTATAGTGCTGAAGACACTACAACCATGATTTCTTATCCTGTGTTGCTGACTTCCCGGACTGCCGGCTTTGCGAAGTGGTTCGCGGAGAGCTTTTCGGCATATCGGGGGCTTTCCAAGAAGGAGCTTGATGTGAAGCTGGCATCTGGAAAGGGCTTGGAAAGTCGGATGGCGTCCGGCGAGAGGAAGTTTGGGCCTTCCTTTCTAGAGAGAAGCACAAGATAGGCTTTCTCGGTGACCAGGGCGTCATTGGTTCTGAAGCTGTTCGAGAAATACCTGATGAGGCTTTGGAGCAGCTAGAACAGGAGGAAGCCGAACTTGGCGCTTGGATGCAAGCGGCACAGAGGCAAGCTTCCGTGGAGTCTACTGGCAAGAGTAGACCATCCAGTGAGGAGTCAAAGTGGGAAACCTGACTCTGACAGTGGGGCAGGTTCCTCTAAGAAGCGAGCCCGCCGGGGTAAGAGGGGAGGAGTCATCATCGCAGCAAGGGGCAGCATGAGGACTCTCCTGACTTGGAAGTTCCTCTTACTATCGATGAGGATGTGCCAGTGGATGCTGACGAGCCTCCAGAGAAGAGAAGCCGAGAAGAAGAGACCGTTGGTGAAGGTATGATTTTTCCTTTTTCTCTTTCCATTTCTTTCCATGGGATTTTTCCATGTTCTGATTTGCTTCTTGTTTTCTGCTTTTCTTTTTTTTTTTTTTTTTAGCAGAGGAAGACTTGGTGATGCCTGAGGTCCCAACCGATGAGGTGGTGATGGATCCTGTCGAGGCACCTGAAGAAGAACTGAGGGACTCTGGAGTGAATCCAGAATCTCCAATTGGTACGACTTCTTTTGTTTTTTTTTTTTTTTTTGAGTTTGTGACTTGGTTTGCTAACACATTTTTTTTTTGTCAGCTGACTTGCCACAGGGTTCTGATGACTTTGAACCATCGATGGACGCAAATGTTGATGCTGATTTCGATGAGTTCATGGAGGAAGAGAGTGTTCCGCCAGTCGTCGAAGAAGGTATTTTATAGTAATAACCATGATAATGATTTTCAAACAGGATTATATTTATACCTTTTTGTGTTTCTTTGGCAGGTTTTGAAGTGACAGAGGAGGGTCCGTCGCTTCCAGAGCAAGGGATGCCAGAGGTTAATCCAGAGATAGAGACTCTTGGGACCAGCTTTGACAATGTTGAGGAGATTCCTCGCGCTGAGATTCCTTCCCGAGCAGGAGCAGCTTCAACTGAAAATAGTTCTTTTGTTACTCTTTCAACAGATGATGACATGAGCAGCCGACCAACGGAGTTGGGCGAATCTTCAGCTGGGCCATCTCTTCTTTTTGCGAAGAAGGTGGTGGTGCGAGTTCTGAGCTCTTGGATTGAGACTCTCTTTTCTGGGCACTTGGAAGCGGATTTTAGCATGATCCAGCATGTGCGTGAGATTCTTTGTGATGCTGAAGAGGGCTGGTCTGGATGTCACAGATGCCCAGGGGCGATCGTTAATAGGATCATTGAGCTGGGTGACAAGTGGTTTGAGACCATGTGTTTTCCTGAAGATCAGTTTCTTCAAGGAGATGTTCTTGGACCCTGCGGATAAGGCTCAATCTGACCTGGATGAGGCTACAGAAGCAAGAATCAGGCAGTCCGAGAGAGGAATTTAGAAGAGATAACCATCATTAGGCTGACACATGATCCTATATACATCCTGATAGGGTTAGGTCGATGAGGCCAGGAACGTCTTGAGCATCTGCACGCACAAGTCGCTGCCAAGTGGACTGAAATACCAGAGGCTCGTGAAAGGGAGACTGCTCTGATTCATCGAGTTGCGGATGCCAATTGAGTTTCTCAAAAGGAAGTTTTGATGAGAACAAACATGGAAAAACCGCTCGAGGGAAGCTTCCCAGTGCGAAAGAAAGGGTTACAGCCCCCCAAGCATCTCATGGCAGGTTCCTGAAGAAGCGTGCCTTTGAATACCTTGATGGATGAGGCCAAAAGCTTGCGTAAGGAGCTGAACTCTTGGCTGGAGACCATTTTTGATTGAGCTCCTGTATATTTTTTTATAATAGAAACTATCCTTCTTTCTTTTTTTTGGTACCACTTGTATATTTTTTTTGGTACTTTTTTTTTTAGTGCTTGTGAACACTTTCTTTTTTTTGGTACCACATGTATTTTTTGGTACTCTTTTTTTTGTTATCCCTACGCTCACTTGAATCTTTTTGTGATAAAAGTAATTGCTAAATGGGATGCTCTTTTTTTTTGTTATCCCTACGCTCACTTGAATCTTTTTGTGATAGAAGTAATTGCTAAATGGGATTTGATCAAAAGGTTGTCATTTTGTGAAAATCTTTTGTCAAGTGATTGTTTTGGCATGAAAGCCAGGTTTTTGTTTGTGGCATGGAAGCCAATTTTGGCATGAGAGCCAGCTTTTCTTGTGGCATTGATAGCCGAGTTTTTTTTTTGTGGCATCTATAGCCAGTTTTGGTGGCATTGATAGCCGGTTTTGTTTTGGTGGCATTGATAGCCGGTTTGTTTTGTGGCATCTATAGCCGGTTTTGTTTTGGTGGCATTGATAGCCGTTTTTTTTTTTGGTGGCATTGATAGCCGTTTTTTTTTTTGAAATCCAAGTTTTTTGTTTGTGGCATTGATAGCCGGTTTTGATGGCATTTATAGCCGGTTTGGTTTTCAAAAAAATGCAAGTATCGACTAAAAGTCGCCTCCCTGCTGAATGTTCTTGCAAGTATCGATGGAATGTCGCATCCTGCTCATTCGGTTTGCGAGTATCGATGGAATGTCGCATCCTCGCGGATTTGGGTGCTTGTGACGATGGAATGTCGCATCCTTGCTTTTCAAAAATTTTGGTTTTGCGGGTACTGACTTGATGTCGTTTCCCCACGATTTTTGAAATTTGTGGTTTTCTCGAACCTTTGGGTTATGGATATCAACTGAAATGTTGCGTCTCCACAGTTTTTTAGGTCTTTTCGAACCTTTGAAATTTGGGTTGTGGATATCAACTGAAATGTTGCATCTCCACAGTTTTGGATTTTGCAAGTACTGACAAAATGTCGCTTCCCTGCGATTTTGGAAGTGTCGAACGTGGTTCGCTTGCTTCCGATTTGTGCGAGTATCGACTAAGCGTCGCTTCCTCGCGGTTTTTGAAAAACCATTTTTTTTTTGTTTAAAGACACGAGGTCATAAGTTTGACCTAAAACCATTTTGGCGGTAAAAGGCAGGGTGGACTAGGGTGGAAATCCCTGAATCCGGATTTTGTTTCAAACCATGAATTTTGGGTTCAAGGGTTGAGAATTTTGGTCAAGTTAGGGAAAGGTTCCTAAACTTGGATTTTTTTTTTTGAACAATGAAACGATGAAAGTAAGCATTGTTTTAGATTTCTAGAAATTTCAACATTTGATATGAAAATTCTAAAAAGGGGTGGGTTTAGCGAGCGTGTACCTGGAAACCGGCTTTGGCCGTGCAGGCATTGCTCTTACCCAGTTGGGTAAGTCTTCAAGGGTAGTACCACTTTAAGAACTTGTCGTTGATGGGCAGCATACATCTGTCACCTTCCATGTTTAGGAGTGCGTATGCACCATTGGAGAAAACCTTGTCGATGATTTAGGGTCCCTCCCATTTTGGCTCAAATTTGCCTTTGGATTTGTGAGCGAAGACCATTGGTCTTTTTACCCAAGAACCAAGTCACTCTTTTTGTAGGCGCGTTGCCTGACCTTTTTATCGAAAGATCCTGCCATACGTGCTTGGTAAAGTTCAAGCTTTGTTGAGCTTCGAGCCGTCTCTCATCGAGATTGTCCAGCTCATGGGTCGCAATTTGACATTGCTTTCTTGAGTCATGTCATTTTGCAAGGATACCCTCAAGGAAGGAATTTGTACTTCCAAGGGCACGACAGCTTCGATCCATACCAAGGAGAATGGTGTGCTATGGGTTGGTCCTCGAACGGTGGTTCGATAGGCCCACAAAGCTTCGGACATTTTGTCGCTCCAGTCTCTTTTGTGACTAGAGACCATTTTTTTGAGGATTTTGCAGAGTGTCTTGTTGAAAGCTTCTGCTAACCCATTTGCTGCCGGATTGTATGGAGTCGAATGACAGCTTTGGATTTTGTATTTGTCGCAGAACCTGTAGAATCGATGATCCCGGAACTGTGGTCCGTCATCATGGACGAATCTTTTGGGTATGCCGAAACGACAAATGATGTTGGTGCGCAGGAACTGAAGACTGATGAGGTCTTCATTTCGTTAAACGCCAAATGCTTCTGACCACTTGGAGAAGTAATCCGTAGCGGCGAAGATGAAGCGATGACCTTTGCTTGAAGGGGGAGAAATAGGACCTATGATGTCCATACCCCAGGCTTCGAAAGGCCATGAGATCGCTGTAGGATGCAGCCATTCTGGAGGCATGTGAATGTAATCTCCATGAACTTGGCATTGTTGGCAGCGCTTAGCAAACTGCATTGCGTCAGCTACCATGGTAGGCCATTAATACCCTACCTTTTTATCTGATCATAGAGCTTAGGTCCAGCCTG